>CM042850.1:12488850-13214310 GCA_023653725.1 Bungarus multicinctus
ACCATGTTTCATTTTAAACACTGCTTTAAAAATATTAAATGAAATCTCAAATTTATCTGAACTCAATACAAGGGTCTTCATATGCAATGAACTAAATTTTCAGGCAGTGTACAAGATGACTTCATTGCATAAAAATTGTGTTGCGCTTGGTGATACAAAATAAACCTCATGTACATTTACATCATTTGCACAATGATCAGGCAAATCGTGTAATTGGTATCATTGGTATAACATCTTCAAATGACTTACATTTTCTCAATGACCTTTCATATTTAACAGACAATCTTAGGTCCCCTCCCCCCAGTGGTCTATTCTGATATTCTGGAAAGCCTGTGCTTGATTTATGAGAAGGTCCATTTCGACTAACTTGTTCAGCATGTTGCCACTTACTTCAATTTCTTTAAATTCTTTAGGCTATCAGTTAATTTTACTTTTGTACTTGAACAAAGGTTAACTCACCAGGTGGTTTTTCAACCTCGTTGCATTGAAGATCTCTTTTAAGTTTGAAAGAATTCAAAGAAGTTTAGAAAAAGTGAGGCTTAATGAACTCAGTGTCCATAAGAGGCTTTATCACAATTGAAAGCTTGATGGCCTTTATGACTGCCATCATCTCCTGGTGTTCAGACCTGTGGGAAATAGTTGTCCTTCAGTCTCCTCGCAAGAGGAGCTGCTTTTTCAAGCACAAGTAGTCAATCTCTCCTCCTTTATCCAACAGGCTTGTCAGTGGCCTGTCGGTCCTTGTAGCCTCTGCTTCTTTGAAGACATCAAATTTACCCTTTCTTGGGAGCTAAAATCCTTTCTGCCCTTTGGGCTATTTTAAGAATATAAGCAGTGCCTTGCTGGATCAGAAGCCTGGCCATCTAGTCCAGCAGTCCATTCTCACTTGGCCAACCAATTGCACAAGGAGTCCCACTGGTCTCCCAGAATGGCCTTCAGAGGCAGTCCCATTATCATCAAGGAACTACATCTTAATATAAGGTTCTCTACTAGGCTATCAAGGACTTGGGGGATTCCTGAGTTGTTATTTGTAGACTGTCTTCCTCCTAAGGAAGAGATTTGGCATCCTCTCTCCTCCAAATCTAAGGCACGTTTCCTAGCACAAGCAAGGAAAGTTTGGAAGCACATCTGATACTAATATCCTAAACCCATGATGGTGAACCTGTGGCACGCGTGCCAGAGGTGTCATGCAGAGCCCTCTCTCTGGGCACGCAAGCTATCACCCCATCTCAGCTTTGCCTTCATGCACGTGGCGCCTCCCATCAGCCAGCTGGTCTTCAGATCTCTGCTGTGCGTGCACGGAGGGGTGGGTCTTGCAAGGGATTATGCGTCAGGCATGGGGGCGCGGGGGTCGTGCATACATGCGTGGAGGGTGGGGCGCTCGTGCTGCATTTTGGGGATTCGCGCACGCTTTGGGCACTTGGTGCTGAAAAGGTTAGCTATCACTGTCCTAAACCACAGAGTACTACCATGTAGAAGATTTGCTGCTGTGTTTCTCATAGGACTAGGACATGAAGCAGTCCATGTATCCATGACCTGAGAAGCACGGAAAACCATGTGAAAGGCAGCACTTCATTTAATGCTTGGAAAACAAAACACTCCTTTGGCTCAGATGTAAACCAGGGAGCAAAGCTTACATTGTCAGTTGTTTTGCAATACGTCGTATGTGATTTCAGCTTGGCAAAATAAGAATTTAAATAAGCTGGTTCAGAAAACCATGCGGGCGCAGTGATATCTCCACTGTTACAAGCTCTGTTTTCCTTGCATTTCACTTTCCATTTGCAGGTTGTGGACGGTAAACTGTGGTTCCAGTTGGACTGTGGCGGTGGCCCGGGCATCCTGGGAATTTCAGGCAGGACTGTGAATGATGGGAGTTGGCATTCTGTGTTCCTTGAGTTGAACCGGAACTTCACCAGCCTCTCGCTCGACGATAGCTACGTGGAGAGGCGCAAAGCTCCCCTTTATTTCCAGACCCTGAGCACAGATAGCTCCGTTTATTTCGGAGCCCAGGTCCAGGTGGACAACGTCCGAAGCTTAACAGACAAGAGGTCCACCCAGGTTTTGAGCGGCTTCCAAGGCTGTTTGGATTCCATCATCCTCAATAACAACGAGTTGCCTCTCCAGAACAAACGCAGCAGCTTTGCGGAAGTGGTGGGACTCACCGAACTGAAGCTTGGCTGTGTGCTGTATCCTGACCCCTGTGAGCGTAACCCTTGTCAGAACGGAGGAACCTGTATCAGTGTGCCATCTGGGGGTGAGTATTCTCCCCTTATACTTGGGAATTTTCAGAGTGAAGGGTGAGCTTAGTGGACTCCTAGTGGCATAAGTGCAGTATTGCAGCCAAACTCTGCCCACAGTTTAGAGTTCGATCCTAACTGGGTCGAGAGGTGGCGCAGTGGTTGGAATGCAGTATTGCAGGCTAACTCCCTGCTCCCTGCCAGGGTTCGATCCTGACCGGCTCAAGGTTGACTCAGCCCTTCTATCCATCCAAGGGGAGTAAAATGAGGACCCAGATTGTTGAGGGCAACATGCTGATATTGTAAACTGCTTGGAGAGTACAGTAAACACTATGGGGCAATAATATAAGTCTAAGTGCTATTGCTATTAATTCATGCTTCCATCCATCCTTCCAAGATTGATAAAATGAGGAGCCAGATTTGGGGATGGGGAAAACATTATGCAAATAATGCTTACATTTTGACTGCCCAGAGAGTGCTGTAAAGCACTATGGGATGGGATGTAACTCTAAGTGATATTGGTACTATGCCATCCGCTTTTCATGCCAACACTCCATCCATTTGTCGATTGATTTTCAGCTGCAGAGAGAAATTGGAAACATCCTACACCTCTTTCTGTGTAGCATTAATTCACAGTGCCGTCAATGGTATAATATATTCCATTTGTCTTTGGTCAGACATATTGACTTATCGTGTGTTGGGCAGCATCCCCCAACTTCACAATAATTCTTTGAACTCTTAATTGGTCTGAGTGTCCCTAAATCACTCTTTCTGTAGATGATTGATTGGGCTCTGCGCTACAATCAATCATTCCAATGATCTCCTAACCCGTCCAAGATGCTGGGCTCTGGACCCATCCAACTTTGGCAATGGTGATCATCACAGTGATAATGATTTGTTGCTTGACATGACAACACATTTATTGATCACAGAGTCTAACCCTCTTCCTATTGCTATGTCTCCTATTCCTCTGTGAACCCTGAGTATAATAATTTCCCTTTGTTTTGAACCTGTGCTGTCATTCAGACCCCACCACGAATAACGTGCCATGAAGAGAAATTAAATATTTAGCTCGAAGAAGAGAACTTTGATGACGGTATGGCACTACGGGGAGTAAGGAAGATAACATTTTACTTGCTGATAAAACGGAAGAATGGTTTCCTAAGGGAAAGTTGAAATGTTTTTAAGTCCAGAGCGAGCAGATAGCGTTCGGAAGGGATTCAGGCAGATTCCTTATACTAAATGGGGTATAAGAACCATGGTGGCGCAGTAGTTAGAATGCGGTACTGCAGGGCTAACTCACTGCTCATTCCAGGAGTTTGATTCTGAGCAACTCAAGGTTGACTCAACCTCCCATCCTTCCGAGGTCAGTAAAATGAGGACCTAGGTTGTTGGGGGGGCAATATGCTGATTCTGTAAACTGCTTAGAAAGGGGACTGTAAAGCACTGTGAAGTGGTATATAAGTCTAAGTGCTATTGGTAGTGTTATAAGGAGGAGAAATAACATAATCAGACTTTGCTTAGGATATGAGATTATAGCAAGATTCTGCTGATATAGATAAAGGTTCCCCTCGCACATATGTGTTAGTCGTTCCCGACTCTAGGGGGCAGTGCTCATCTCTGTTACAAAGCCAAAGAGTCAGCGCTGTCCAAAGATGTCTCCTTGGTCATATAGCCAGCCTGACTAAACGCCGAAGGCACACGGAATGCTGTTACCTTCCCAGCAAAGTGGTCCATATATTTCTACTTGCATTTTTACATGCTTTTGAACTGCTAAGTTGGCTAAGTTGGGACAAATAACAGGAGTTCACTCCATTATGTGGTGCTAGGGATTCAAACCGCTGAACTTCCAACCTTTCAATTGACAAGCTCAGCATCTTAGCCACCATGTCCTTCTTCTGCTGATATAGTCAATCCTATAGAGTAGGGGTCTGACCTTTCCAGCTTTGCAGACTGACAGAGGTGGGGGGGAGAGTGGGGGTGGTCCCCTACAAGCAACAGTTGCTCAGGTGTGTAGCATTTACGCAAGCGGCAGGTGCACATGTAAATGGAGCTTCCCGTGTAACCGCAAACAACCAGCCCTCACACAAATGGAGCTTTCCCATGCCAGTTGGGGAATTCTGGGAGTTGAAGTCCATAGGTCTTAAAGTTGCCACGGTTGGATACCCCTGTACTAAATGATTGTTATGCCTACTTGGAACTGACATTTTCAGAAGGTACTGCCTTAGATAGAGAGTGAAACCAATAGTCTATTGTTGCAATAGAATTAAGATATTGGGAGAGAGAGGTGAGCAAAATAGGACCCCACAAGAAAAAATGTGAACATGCAGAAGAGGATGAAAAACCAGGGGGCCACTAGACCAGGTCTAGATAGGAGCTACAAAGATCCTCATTGCCATGGATGTAGAATAACAGTCCATCAAGATCACAAGAAATTGGAAGGCAACAACCAGAGATAAGACAGTTAACATCATCTGGAGGGAACAACGACTAATTCTGTCCTCCAGCAACAAAGGTTGGTGTTGAATTCTAGAAACCAGTTTATCGGGAAAAACAATTATCCAGTTTGGTGGTTGAGTTCTTCATTGGATTTCTTTAAGTGGAGATGGACATTTAGAGGGACATCTTTAAGGATGTGGTTTATTACACTAGGCAGGACTTTGAATAGCCCTTTTCTGATTTATGGTTTTATGATTTTTTCAAAGTCCCATATCTCCTCTTTATGAGCTTTGAGGAGGGATTTGATACGTATTAGTATAGATTTTCGAGGCATCCATTCCTCGTAGGGTACATTATAGTCTATTACCGATTTACTCCATGCCATCCTAGTACTACCATCTTAGTACTGGAATTTATATGGATTTGTACCACGTCCCCATCATGTATACCAACTTGTAACATAGAAGCACAGCCCAATGTTTAACTGGGTCTTTACTGAAAGCATGTTCTCTGCTTATACTTGAAACTCCATGGCAATAATTTTGCATCTAATCCTCCTGAAACAACTTTCTCCTTGGGGAAATAAGGAAATGTTATTCTAATGCATAAATTTCTTTTGTGGCTAATCCCACCTGCTAGAAATAAATTCTCCATGGAATATGATTTTCTGTATTATTGACAAGCTCTCCACACAGATAATCTAATATGTATGTACTTGTGAGCATGCATAGCACACTGGTGAATATATTGTACATTCTACCATTTTTTCCTACTCAATACAGGTGATCCTCAACTTAACGACCGTAATAGAGCCCAAAAGTTCTGTTTCCAAGCGAGTTGGTTGTTAAGTGAATTTTGCCCTATTTTACAACCTTTCTTGCCACGCTTGTTAAGTGAACTCCTACAGTTGTTAAGTTAGTAACATGACTGTTGAGTGAATCTGGGTTCCCTGATTGACTTTTCTGTCAGCAAAAGGTCATCATATAACCCCAGGACACAACACTGGTCATAAACATGAATCAGTTGCCAAGCGCCTGAATTTCGATCATGTGGCCATGGGGATGCTGCAACAGCCATAAGTGTGAAAAATGGTCATAAGGTCACTTTTTTCAATGCTGTTGTAACTTTGAACAGTCACTAAATGAACTATTGTATGTTGAGATCTACTACTTGTACCAACAAACACAGTCTCTTTGGCCATCCTGAACCAGTCCAGTCCTGCCTTTTGTCAGGTTTCCAAGTGATAAAATCCATTTAAAAAGAAAAAACCAAAGTCCGTCTTCCAAAACAATTTCCTTTATTTAGGAAAAGCATCAAATTGGCAAAGTCTGTTGTAATTCCGGATCTGACACAACCCAGAATCACACCACATAATATTGGAAGTTAAAAACAGCCCCCAAAAGTTACATTACCCAATAGAAGTAAATCAATGTTTCCTGGTGTCATCAACCTGCACCTCCAGGTCTCAGCAGGGTCAGCTGGTTCCCCATAACCAGCAAAGAGAAAGAAAGAAAAGGAATATATAATGGCTAAATAAAATGGCTACGCATATGTCAATTTTGGGCTCGACACCTTTATAGCTTCATATTAATACTGGCCATCTCTCAGAACAGCTTGTCAATGCGGGTGGCACAGTCATGGCAGGCAAGGTGCCTCCTCCCCAGGCCCCCATCTGTCCCCCCCCCCCCCCCCGACAGCTGGACATACTAGGCAAGGAGCCAGCCACACAAGAAGTGACTGGAAGGAAAAGGGCCAGCCAATGATGTTAGCTACCGGTTCAGTTGAACCGGTGCAAATCGGCTGAATCCCACCACTGGCAGGAGGGTTGGACTAGATGAGGTCCCTTCCAACTTCGTTACTCTGTTAGTTACTTCAATCTTATGGGAAACGAACTCAAGGATAATGCTTGCGGGGGAGGGAGGGGAACGGCAATGTCCAGAGAGCTGAACACGAAAACATTAGCGTATTTAATATGAAACATCAGGACATGTGCTAATGCAAAGTTGTACCGGTAAAAAGTTCTCCATTTGCAAATATGAAATCTGGGAAGCTGAGTGCCTCTTGCAAGGAGAGCAGGGTCATCATTCCAAAGATGCAGAAGCTTTTAAGGAAAATAGCTAAATGTATTTCTTTATGTTTCTGAGCAATAAAGATAAAACCCATGTCGAACATTCACTCGGCATATTATAAATTAGATCAAGTATCTCCCTTTCCTTCTCCTCCCATAAATAAGCAAAGTAAATGAGGGACTGGCTCATCTTTGGCAATCGAACTTGCTGGACTCAGAAAATAGCCTCATGTTCAAATTTAAACCTTTCTATATCAAATCATTTTGATATAATTCTCTTTCTGCTTCGTCCCTCGGCGGATTGAATGCTTCACATTTACATCGGCGGCCGGAAGGGAAAAATATCTTCAAATTAAAGGTCCATTTTATTAGGAAGAAGAAGCAGAGACGAGCAGCTCAAATCTGAAGGGTCTGTTTTATTAGGAGAGAGAGAGACAAGCAACTCACATTCGGCTGTGTTTTGCTGCTGTGTTTTATGTTCTAAAACTAGTTAGGCCGCCATGCGTTACTGCTGCCGTCGGAGAGCAAGTGCCTTGAGGGGGGTAGCTCAGCTTCCTTACTCATAGTCTCCTCTCTGTCTTGCACCATGTTTCTCTCCGTTGTCTCTTGTGAGGAAATTTATTTCCTTGGGCTTTTCTTTCACGCTCTCAGCAGTGTATGTAAATAAAGGACCGTAATGGTGCCATAATTCTAAAGGAGCAGCCTTTAGCGATATATCAGCCAGTCTATAAGACAATCAGCTGCCACACCAGTAGGAAACTTCCTTTCCGTTCCTCCCTCCCTCCCTCCCTCCCAAGCAAAATAATTTATTAGCCCAAGCAATCCACTGTATATAAAAAGCGTATATATAATTAAACCGAGTTCAGTAGAAGGCCTTCTATTCTGTCAACATGTTGGCTAAAAGAATGGGCCATGGTTAGAAGAAATCTTTTCACACTTTTGGTGACTATCGTGCAGATCAGGGGTGTCAAACTCGATTTCATTGAGGGCCACATCAGGGTTGTGTTTGACTGGGGGGTTTTGTGGCCACGGCGGGTGTAGCCAACACCTGTGGTGGCCCAGGCGAGGCTGAGGAACCATTGTCTCCAGCCTTCCTTTTCTTTCTTCCTTCTTTCCTTTTCTTCTTTTTCCTTCCCCCTTCATTCTCCTTTCTTCTTCCTTCCCCTCTCTTTCCTTGCTCTCTTCCCTTCTTTCCCTTTCCTCTTTCCCTTTCTCCTTTCCTGTCCCTTCTTGGATGCTCAAATGCGAAAGGGGAAACATTTCTCCTTTTTAAAAAAATTTAGACATTTTTATTAATTACACATTAAAATATTGAACACAGTGCGACCATCCTGGCCTTATCTTTGCCATACATACTAAGGTATAGAACAAATAACTTATATACATTGCTACTTTTATACAATTATCCTATCCTATATATACATTTATAAAGATAGCATAACATCTTCTGTATTACTAATTTTATACATTTGTCTCATCCATTATACTGAGTTATATTTACATATATCACCTCAAGTTTCCATTCTACAAATCCTACTTATTTTTTATTTTGGGTCCCTCCTTTCAGTTCCAAACATTGATAAAATTTATTCCATATATCGTGATATTCTGTCTCTCCTTTACTCTTTAGCTCCAGCATCAATCTATCTATTTCTGCACAAATCAGTATTTTCTTTATTACCTCTCTTTCTAACTAACTAAAAACAAAAGGAAACAGTTCTCATTTTGTTTTGCTTTCAGTTAGTTTTGCTAGCCCTCTGCCAGTAAAAATGGAGCAGGGGGGACACATGCCACTGCCCTGGGCCCCGCTTTCGGCCACGATGGCCTCCTGCAGCCCTCTGCCATGCAAAAAATGAGCTCGGTGGGACTGCATGCACCCCCCTGAGTTTCGTTTTCGCTGACCGAGGGCTGCAGGAGGCCATTGCGGCTGAAAACGGAGCTCCGTTTTTGCTGGCAGGGGCACCACAGGTTGGTCCTTGGCTGTTTCCAGGGTAGCTCCACAGGCTGGATCTAAACACCCCGCTGGCCAGATCCAGCCTGCAGGCCTTGAGTTTGACACCCCTGGAGTAGATCAACAGGTAAAGAAGAGTGCTTTGGACAAGGCACAAAGATAACTATGGGCCCAAGAGCCTATTTCCAGGTTTGCACTTTGCAACTAAAATCCATGTGAAAACGTGCCTTTCGGTACACATTTCCAAACCTAGTTTTTCCTCAAAATGTGCCTCACTGAATAGTCCTCGACTTACAACCTCAATTGAGCCCCAAAATGATGTGCCTGAGTGAGGCAGTTGTTACATGAGTTTTGCCCCATTTTATGACCTTTCTGTCATACCCTTGTTGGAGGGGGAGATTGAGCAGCTGACAGGGAGTGGGAACGTGGATCCCGTGGCTGTGGAAGAAACAAGGGAGAGGCACAGTCCGGCTGGGCATTCAGTGGAAGACCAACGGCCATCCCCTCTTCATCCTAGGGCACACAGGGAGCAACATGGCTTACGGGAGAGGAAAGGGCCTTGATCCCCTTCATGGGCTGCAGCTGGGAAGTCTGTTTAAAAGGGCAAAGTTACTGGAAGCAAAGCATGCATTATCTTGGTCAAGCCTTATCTGGGTTTTGGTGTCCTCCCAACTGTGGGTGCTGCGTTATCCTTTGAAAGTCTGCAATTTATCATCCTGGCCTATCGTTTACTTCAGCGTGGTTTGTGTCGTTGTTTTTATCTCTAATTATCTTTACTTTGGGTTCGGACTGCATTTCTTTCCTTCATAGACTGTTTTTGGAAGAGTTTGATCTTCAGCCAAGGATAATTGGACATTGGGGGCCAAGTTGGAGGCATTAAAGGGAATTTATCTACTTTGGTGATTTGATTATTTTTGTGCCACTCCCTGGGTCATCACACTTTCTTGCCCCAATTGTTAAGCGAATCACTGCAGTTAAGTTAGTAAAACTAAGTGAATCTGGCTTCCCCGTTGATTTTGCTTGTCAGAAACTCTCAAAAGGAGATAATATGCCCTGGAACACTGCAACTGAGCTAACCTGAAGGTCCTTATTCATAAATATCACAATGTATCTAAATTCCTCTGCTATTATAACTTTTCTTTTCTTCTTCATTAAAGTAAAATACTCTTCAGGCTTCTCGATAAACCAATGAAAGGAATGTATGCTCCACAATCTCTGCATGATTTTGTTCCTGGTGTAGTTTCTAATTGAGGAATATCTCCAAAGTGACCACCAGAGGGGGATAAAACACCACTTTTATTTCTGTTAACTTTCCCAGTGCAACATACCCTATTTGGAGAATTAAGAATTTCACTAATCGCCGAAATGTTTATTTTATTTATTTATTTTTATTTGTCAACTGCTTACAGGATACTAGGTATAAGTAAAAACATAGTTATGAATACATGGATACATATAAGAAAAGTAAAAAAATAAACAATAAGGACAGGGATGGTAGGCACGTTGGTACACTTATGCATGCCCCCTACAGACCTCTTAGGAAAGGGATGAGGTCAATAGTAGACAATCCAAAGTTAAAGTTTTTGGGGTTTGGGGAAGAAACCACAGAGTCAGGTAGAGTATTCCAGACATTGACCACTCTGTTGCTGAAGTCGTATTTCCTGCAATCAAGTTTGGTGCGGTTAACCTTGAGTTTGTATCTATTGTGTGCTCTTGTGTTGTTATGGTTGAAGCTGAAGTATTCATTGACAGGTAAGTCATTGCAATGTATGATTTTATATACCATACTTAGATCAGACCAAAGACTGGGTAATTCAAGGTTTTCTAGGTCTAGAATTTCAAGTCTGGTGGCATAAGGTATTCTACAACGAGTAGAGGAGTGGAGAACTCTTCTTGTGAAATATTTCTGGACTTTCTCAATTGTGCTAATACCAGATACGTAATGTGGGTTCCAGACTGATGAGCTGTATTCGAGTATTGGTCTAGCAAATGTTTTGTATGCTCTAGTTAGTAGTGTGATATTACCAGAGAAAAAGCTACGTAGGATTAGGTTAACAACTCTTAATGCCTTTTTGGCTATGCATTTACAGTGGGTTCTAGCACTTAGGTCATTTGAGATAAGTATTCCAAGGCTCTTTACAGAGCTTGGATTATCAACAAGGTCTTGACTATTCAGCTTGTATTTTATTTTCTAATTTTTTTTGCCAATATGTAAGACAGAGCATTTATTTGTTGAGATTTGAAGTTGCCATTTGTTTGACCATTCTGATACATAGTCAAGATCTTTTTGAAGGGTAGCAGTATTGTCTGTAGTGTTGAACAACTTTACATCATCAGCAAAGAGAACGCAGTTGCTCTTAATAAGATCCCAGAGGTCATTTATGTAGAGGATGAAGAGAGTTGGTCCTAAAACACTACCAGTATGTAGGAGAGAGCATTTATTTCTTGAGATTTGAAGTTGCCATTTGTTATTAATGTCTACTTACCCTTCCCATTTCTGCTCCTCTCCTTTCCCCCTGGCTTAGGCTACCAGTGCAGTTGCCTTTCTCAGTTCACTGGACGAAACTGTGAATCGGAGATCACCGCCTGCTTTCCAAATCCTTGCCACAATGGAGGATCCTGTGATCCCATAGGCAGTGCCTTCATTTGCACCTGCAAGGGTGGATTAACTGGAGTGACGTAAGTAAAGCCATCCCAGAGAAGATGGTGCAACTAGGGTGCAAGGGCTCCTGGAAGGTTTTAGCATCACTAATTTGTAGTATAATGTCACGAGAAAAATAATTTTAGAAAGTTAATTCCATTGATGGTACAAAGTTATGGTCCTTATGTGTTTATACAATAATAATCAGATGACACACAGTGCTACAAAAGTTAAATTGGTTATTTTTTGAAAGCATTGATGAGAACATCTGAGTGATGCGGTGGCCTAGAGATAGAACTCTCACCTTACAATCAGGAGGCTGTGAGTTTGATTCTAGGTAGAAGCAGATATTTCTCTCTCTGGGGACAAAGAATACATCTGTTGGGAACTCCGCATTGGCAACAGGAAGGGCAGTAAACACTCAGCTCCATTCAGTTGCCCAGATTCCACCCCGCAAGGGATTATGGGGTCATTAAAAGAAGGAGAAGAAGATTGAAGATTGATGAGAAACATCTATGTTTTACATCTGTCTTCTTACTTTTTTCATGCTGAAATCAAGGTAGCAAGCATAGAATTGGCAGTCAACAATCCATGATAAGATAAAGCTCTTCACACCTTCACACTCAGTTCTTGGACATGTAACTGAAGACCATCTTAAGTTATTCTGATACTTCTTCATCCTTGTGTATGGAGATAGCCATTCCTTGCAGCTCATTGCTGAATTATATCTTTTAATGAGATACTCTTAATAACCACTGACTGCTGGTCCTACCAAGAATAGATGTGTGATGACCCAGGGGGAGGATACAAAATAAACACAGTCACAAAAACCCGGTGAAGCCCTTTTTATTCCTCCACTTTGCTTCCAGTCTCCAAATATCCTTGATGGAAGACAAAAACTCCCACACAAGCAGTTACAAGAAGGAGGGGAAAAAAACAACACAAACCAGGCAAGATAAGGGCTAGAGGACATCCACAGATAACAGAACTCACACTGGGAAGGACACCAAACTCAGAGAGGAACCATAAACTACAGATATTTCCACGGTTTGTTTCCAGCGTTTGCCCATACGCATGTCTATCTTCTTATTCAGTTGTCACAGCTGCAGCCCATGAAGAGGATCAAGGCCCTCTCCT
This sequence comes from Bungarus multicinctus, assembly GCA_023653725.1. Taxonomy (NCBI): domain Eukaryota; kingdom Metazoa; phylum Chordata; class Lepidosauria; order Squamata; family Elapidae; genus Bungarus; species Bungarus multicinctus. Next base: position 12,501,321 of record CM042850.1, read on the forward strand.
CCCAAGTAGATCACGTCTCTCCCTTATCCTCTCCTCCCTGTGTGGCTTAGGATGGAGAGGGGATGGGCCTGGGTCCTCCTCTGACTGCCCAGCCGGCCTCTGCCCTTCCCCAGCCTCCTCCACACCTCTGAAGCCACACTTCCACTCCCTGTCGGCTGTTCCTCCTCTCCCTCAGAGCCAGTCTCCACCAGGGGCATGGCAGATGAGAGCTTTTTTTTTTTCCTAGTTGTGCCATGCTTAAGCAAAAAGATCTTTCTGACCTCTGACATAATTCAATGCCTCTAATTATTTTTCATCTATATATGTAACCTTGCAATGATTGACAGGCCATCCTGTATTAGTAATGACACACAGGCAGCAGATAGGCGGTAAGTGAACAGGATGGTTCCTGAGTACATTATGGAGTTGTTTAAATGTTATCCCTCCATTCTTAGCCTACATTGATTTATTGCAGGGCTGTCAAACTCGTGGCCTGCGGGCCGGATGTGTCACATGCTGGCCATGCCCACACCCAGTTTAGCAAAGGGGGGCGGGAAAGCCGCGATATGTCACAGGATAATGCCGTGACGACACAAGTTTGATATGCCTGATTTACTGGGTTGCATTTAACAAAGACAAGCATGTAGTAGTGGTTTAGGTTGGACTCAAGAATAGCTGACCCAAGTTCAGGTCCATCTTCAGTTATGGAAGCTGGTTGAATAACATTAGGCTTGCCACTTTCTTGAAGTCCAACCTATTCAACAGGAGATTCCCCTTGTCGTGTCATGTCTGACTCTTAAGAGCGGTGCTCATCTCCATTTCTTAGCCGAGGGAGTCAGTGTTGTCCAAAGTTGTTCAACCGTGATCACGTGGCCAGCATGACTACACATCAAGATGCACAAAATACTGTTCCTTTCTCACCAGAGTGATACCTATTTATCTGCTTGTATTTTTATGCTTTCGAACTGCTAACTGAACAAGAGGTGGAGCAAGCAACAGGAGCTCACCCCCATCACATAGCGCTCGGGTCTCAAACCCAGAAGTGTCAGCTTTCCAGCTGACAACCTCAGCATCTTGAACTGCTGAGCCATTGCAACTCTTCATTCAACAGGGTGTGGTTGTGAAGAAAATGGCAGAACAAGCGCTTGAGTTTTTAGAGGAAAAGCAATGTATAAATCTAAGACTTAACTGAATAAAAATGTATGGAAAGTAAAGTCAAAGAATGTAACTGCTGGAATCCCTCATCCGCTTTGATTCTCTTTCTTGCAGATGCGATGAAGACATCAACGAATGTGAAAGAGAGGAATGCGAGAACGGTGGCTCTTGCGTCAATGTATTCGGCTCCTTTCTGTGTAACTGCACTCCCGGGTACGTGGGCCAGCATTGTGGACTAAGACCCGTGGTGGTTCCTAATATCCAAGCTGGCCATTCTTATGTGGGCAAAGAAGAATTGATCGGCATTGCTGTTGTTCTTTTCATCATCTTTTTATTGGTAGTCCTCTTCATTGTCTTCCGCAAGAAAGTTTTCCGGAAAAATTACTCTCGGAACAACATTACTTTAGTCCAAGACCCAGCCACGGCTGCTCTGCTCCACAAAAGCAACGGCATTCAGTTCAAGAACATGAGGACCAGTGGCGACAGCCGCAATATCTATCAGGAAGTAGGACCTCCTCAGGTCCCGGTGAGGCCAATGGCCTACACCCCTTGCTTCCAGAGTGATTCTAGGAACAATTTGGACAAGATAGTTGACGGACATGGGGTGGAACATCAAGAGATGACAACCTTCCATCCGGAATCTCCCCGGATCTTGACAGCAAGGAGGGGTGTTGTCGTGTGCAGTGTGGCCCCCAACTTGCCCGCAGTATCTCCATGCCGTTCTGATTGTGACTCCATCCGGAAGACTTGGGAAAATGGCACTGAAAGTGAGTAACGTCCCTTCAACTTTCTAGATTTTTTAAATTCTTCTTCTTCACATTTCTTTCCTCATTGCCATTTTGGCGTTCTAACAACCTCATTTAATGGCCTTCTAACAACCTTGTTTAACAAGGGTTCTAACTGATCTGCTTATAAGTTAGCATAGAGTAGAACAGGGTTGTCAAACTCAAGGCCTGTAGGCCAGATCCAGCCCGCGGGGTGCTTAGATCTGGCCCGCGGGGCCTCCCTGCAAACAGTGAAGGACTAGCATTTTCGCTGGCAAAGGGCAGTAGGACGTCAAGCTGGCCACACCCACTCCTCCCCCTCCAAGATCAAGCACAACCCTTTATGCAGCCCTCAATTAAATCAAGTTTGATACCCCTGGATTAGAAGATCCAAGGCTCCGTTCTTAGCCTCTTCAGGTAAACTTGGAAATATTCCTGTTTAAATCCAACAGCCAAAGCTTCTCTAAATATATGGGCATAATATCACATGTCATGCAATGGCACATATTCAAAATAAACTTACTACTTCTTTGGTACACAAACCGTATCGACTTCTGCTGTAAAGGTAGCCATTTAATCAGCAAACTATTAGCCGCAAGATTAACAGAATAACGATATGACAAGCCCTGAGATACCAAGCATGTGTACTAAGTTATTAATTCAAGTAATGATATTGTATCTAATTATACAGTTCTCAGTCATGATAAAAATTAGCAATTTGGAATATTTTATTGTCATTCCAAGTAGCATGCCTTGCCTTATCATGAAAGCAATGTAAATAAATAGGTGTTGCACTGACACACATTTGGAACCGTCATCTGATGATACATAAGTCGACCTTCAGATTTCTCCAACCAGCATTCTGGAACCTGAGGTCTCAAGACATCTGGAAAACGCCACATTGAAAAAACCGCCTTTAAGAGATTGGATAAATAGCACGTATAAAGATGTGGTGGCACAGTGGTTAGAGTGCAGTACTGCAGGCTATTTCTGCTGACTGCCGGCTGCTTGCAATTTGCCAGTTCGAATCTCACCAGGCTCAAGGTTGACTCAGCCTTCCATCCTTCCGAGGTCGGTAAAATGAGGAGCCAGATTGTTGGGGACAATAGGCTGACTCTGTAAACCGTCTAGAGCGGGCTGTAAAAGATCTGTGACCGGTCTAAGTGCTATGGCTACTACTAATTGTTTGTCTTTTATAGGAAACTAGCAGAATTTTGTTCAATTTGCCAGAGCTACTAAGAGCAAAATGTAAAGCTTACATTTACAAGTCTTCTTAGAAGTTGATGGTCGGAAATGAAAGGAAAGGGATAAGAAAGTACAGGTGGTCCTCATTTATGACCACAATGGAGCCCAAAATTTCTGTTGCTAAATGAGACATCGGTTAAGTGAGTTTTGCCCCATTTTACAACCTTTCCTGCCATGCTTTGCTAAGTGAATCGCTGCAGTTGTTAAAGTTAGTATCACGGTTGCTAAGGCAACTGGCTTCCTCACTGGCTACGCAGTTGGTCATAAGTTGAGGACTACCCATAATGACGAGCCATTTCATGTCTCGTTGCATGTCATGTACTCTAAAACCCAGATCTGCGTATCCACACAACCAGAGGTGATATTCAGCCAGTTCTGACCAGTTTGGGAGAACTGGTAGTGGAAATTTTGAGTAGTTCAGAGAACAGGCAAATGCCACCTCTGACTGGCCCCGCCCACATCTATTCTCTGCCTCCTGAGTCCCAGCCGATTGGCTGGGTCTTCTTTGGTTGCCCTGCACAGGAGAACGGAGCTGGAAAGCAGGTTAGTGGGGTGGGGAGGGAATGGGGACTTTGCAGTAACCTTCCCCCAGGAGTGGGGAGGGAATGGGGATTTTACAGTATCCTTCCCCTGCCACACCCACCAAGCCATGCCACACCCACCAAGCCACACCACGCCCACCAAGTCACACCCACAGAACCAGTAGTAAAAAAATTTGAATACCACCACTGCATACAACCCGTTCTCTCTTCTTTTGTCCATGTATAGGCAAAGAACTTGACGATATGGAAGAGGTGACCTGTTTGTCGGGAAGCAATAAAGGCAGCAATTCAGAAGTTCAGTCCCTCAGCTCCTACCAGTCAGATTCCGGTGATGATAATGGTAAGAATATAGCTCGTTTTTATCCTCCCATCTGCTTGAAATAGTTTTGATGTTATCACCAAAGAGGTCTTGGGTACTAGGATTCTAGCAAATCTTTTCTCTTCTGGGTGAATAGATCAATAGCATGGTGTGATGATTACTACATAATATTGATGCTACACCATTCATTTTTACAGGTAGTCAGAACACGGAAATCAGCTGTTAACTATGACAGGTAGTCCTCAACTTACAATACAACCGAGCCCAAAATTTCTGTAGCTAAGCGAGACGTTTGTGAAGTGAGCTTTGCCCCATTTTACGACCTTTCCTGCCCTAGTTGTTAAGTGAATTGCTGCAATTGATAAGTTAGAAACCCAGTTGTTAAGTGAATCTGGCTTCCCTCATTGACTTTGCTTGTCAGAAGGTTGCAAACGGGGATCGCATGACCCTGGGACTCAGCAGCGGTCATAAGTATGAACCAGTTGCCAAGCGTCTGAATTTTGATCACGCGATCTGGGGATTTGCAATGGTCCTGAGCATGTCATGTCATAAGTCACATTTTTCAGTGCCATTATAACTTTGAACAGTCACCAAATGGACTGTTGTAAGTCAAGGACTACCTGTAACCCGCTTTGTGCTAAGCTTAAAGGTAGGCAAAGAGTATTCCCGCCTACAGAGTAATAATGCATTTGACATTGCAGGTAAAATTTCTAGGAAAAGAACCTAAAACTCTGTAGCAAGGCCTGTGTTGACGTTTCTATTCTCCAAAGCTATACAAGATCATTGAACAAAGAATAAATCATGCCGTTGCTTTGATACAAACAACGATGGGGTAGATATTTCCTCTTCCAAACACAGCTTAATAGAGTATTGGCAAAATAATGTTTTCCAAATAAGGGATAACCTCCACAGAAGGATTTGTGAATAGAAAGGAAGATGCCTAACAGAATCAGCATTTCTGGGGCCAAGCACAATGGCTTGGGCATAAACCTGCCGACCCTAACCTAAAAAATTGAGAAATCACACTAAACTCAGTTAAGCGAGTTTTAGTTAACTCTTGAGATAGCTTGAGACGTTGCAAAATGTCAATAGCTTCAACCAAATACAATGTAAGACTTCTTCCGTGAGATTTGGAAATGATTAAAATTTAGATGTTGGCATGCGTAGTATATCATATATGAAGAAGTCAATGGAAATATGCTAGAGATATTTTATTTGCTCCTCTGCTTGGAAGTGCGCGGGATGGCATTGTGATGATCCAGGGTGTGGCACAAAGGCAATACAGTTAAATAATAAATACGAGTCCCTTTATTAGCTCCAACTTTGCCCCCAATATCCTGGTTACCTTCTGGTCGGGAGAAAAACTTTCCCAAGAACAACCTGTGTCTGCAGAGATTCATATCCAAAACATTGTCAGCAAAAACTTTAACTATAAGTCCAATCAAGGCAAGATGAGATAATTAATTCAGCAGGGCAAGAGAAGGAATTCCAGACATTAAGAGACAGCAGTAAATTAACCCATTTGGGAGAATGCCAGGAATGCAGATCACCGAAGTCAACACAAGATAAACTCATATTTGTTCTCAGCAGCCGCCGCTCTCAGCTTGCATCTCTTTTAAACTCTCTTCCCAGCTGTGGCTAATGAAGGGAATCAGGGCCCTTTCGTCCCCCGTAAGCCACACAACTCACATTGCTCTCTTCTCCGTTCCTCCCTGTGTGCCCTAGGATGAAGAGGGGATGGGCCTGGGTCTTCCTCTGAACTCCCTCTCCCTTGTTCTACCTCTCTCCTGCTCTGCCCAGCGAGACTTTGCCTTTCCCCAGTTTCCTCCACTGCAAACGGAGCCACACTCCTGCTCCCTATCAGCTGTTTGTCTTCCTCCTTGGATTTAGACTCTGACAGGGGCATGACAGGCATCTATCTAGGGCCTCACACAGTCATCCCAATCATTATGTGTTGGAAAAATTCTGTGCTGCCAAAAAGGTTGTTGGTGGTGTTCAATTGCTAAATTGTGTCCAACTCTTCACAATCCCATGGCCAGAGCACGCCAAGCCCCACCTGCCCTTCACTGTCTCTTAGAGTTTACCCAAATTCATGTTTATTGTGTCAGCGACGCTATTTAACCATCTCTTCCTCTGCCATCCCCCTCTCCTTTTGCCTTCAACGCCAAGAAAAGTTACTTCTTCTTACATCACTCAATGTCTATGGAGATAGTCAGTCATCCAGGTCATGGTTGTCCCAAAGGTGCTTTTTTGAAGAGGCAACTGACTTTCTGGTTTTGTTTTGTTTTTCTTTGAAGACATTTCGCTTCTCATTCAAGGGGCTTCAAAGCTGAAGGAGCTTCTTGGGTGAAAAGTGAAACGTCTTCAAAGAAAAACCAGAAAGTCCAGTTGCCTCTTGAAAAAGCACCTCTGGGACTTACTTCTTCTTAGTTACTTATATTTTTTACTTCTTAAAAGAAAGGCAAGCGCTTATGGAATTTTATTTCTCAGATGCCAAAATAACTGAATAGGGTTTTTAAAATGATAGCATGACTGGTGGGGCATGGTGGCTCAGTGGCTAAGACGCTGAACTTGTCGATCAGAAAGGTCGGCAGTTCAGCAGTTCAAATCCCTAGTACCGTGTAATGGAGTGAGCTCCCGTTACTTGTCCCAGCTTCTGCCAACCTAACAGTTCAAAAGTATGTAAAAAATGCAAGTAGAAAAATAGGGACCACTTTGGTGGGAAGGTAACAGAGTTCCATGCGCTTTTGGTGTTTAGTCATGCCGGCCGTATGACCACAGAGACGTCTTCGGACAGCGCTGGCTCTTCGGCTTTGTAACGGAGATTAGCACCGCTCCCTAGAGCCGGAAATCACTAGCGCCTATGTGCAAGGGAAACCTTTACCTATGACTGGATTCCAGAGTCCTGATAGGACACCATTCATTAAGCTGTTTCCAGCAGGAAATATATCTTGGCATAATCTGTGTGTCTATGACCTGCCTCAACAAAGCGGTTCAGGCATGATAAAATTACTACTCCTTTTTGTCATTTAGTTAATGTCACATTGGCTTCCACGGCATTTAGTCATCTTGATGTCCATCTTCTTTGATCCATTCTTCATGTGCTCCAGTAATGCATGTGGTTCACGAGGCTAATCCAAAGAAGATGGTCATAATTGCTCCAACCCACTTCATCATTCTTGGTCTCCCCCTGCTAGGACTTCCAAACTTCTATGGAGCTGTTGGACACATTTAGAATGCTGAGAAATTGCCACGGTTGCTAGGACTAAAGATTGCATTAAAGCTCCCATTCATAAAATGATTTCTGCAGGAGGCACACTCATTCATAAAATGGCTGAGTTGAGTTTGAAGTCATTCACCCAATATTTATTTTACCAAAAAAAAAAAATCATCCCCAAGATTTGTTGCCAAACCTGAATTGGATTTATCCTTCAAACCATCTCTTCTCTTTCATTGTAGATCATTCACACCCAGGACTGTCTCCATCATCTCTTTCTTATGTTCTCACACAAAACTTCAGATCATCTCATGTCTTTTTTCTTTCTCATTCTGAATTAACCCATCCCCAAATATTCTCTCACACCAACATCCTAAACACACTGGCCCCATCTTTCAGTTTTTTTTCTGTTTCTATCCAGACCTTTTGCCAATACTTGCTCAGATCCTATTTCCTAGTTTCTCATCCTTCTATTATGGGTTAGAGCCTCTTGAGTTTGTCCACTGTTTCCTTTCGTCATTCGGTCAGTCGCATCCATCAACCATGCTCTTCTCTCAAAATCTTTCCATGCACTCATTGGCAACAAATTTCTTCCCTGTTTTTTTCGTGTCTGTCGTCTTCTTTTTTTTTCCTGGGGAGTTGGAAATACTTCAAAGGAAAGCAATATCCTCCAATTCTCTAAGACTCACTGGGACCCTTTTATGGCTCAGAAAAATTCATCACAAATGCTTTGAAGCACTACCCACTGGCTTTTCAAAAGCTATTTAACAAAATAAATATGCAATTTATGGTAATATTTGTAGAGTGTTTGATCAGAAACAGGAAATGCCTCCTGAGATTGTAGTTATTGGGGCAAAGCTGAAAAGTAACCTCATCTCAGTTCATTGATAAACAGGTGATTTCTAAAGTCAGCTTATCAGATCCAATTTGTTCCTTGAATAAGCATTACATCGTATATACTCCCGATCCTATTTTAATGGTAGGGGGGAAGCAGTGAGTCAGTGGTTAATGATGCTGATTTGTCAGATAGAAAGCTGAGAGCCTGGGTTTGAGACCCAAGCTCTATACAACAGGGTCAGTTCCCGTTCCTTGCTCTGGCTCCTGCCCACCTAACATTCGAAAGCATGCAAATGCGAGTAGATAAATCGATACCACTTCAGTAAGAAGGTAACAGCGTTCTATGCCCTTTGGCCTGTAGTCATGCTGGCCACATAACCACAGAAGTGTCTTTGGACAATGCTAGCTCCCTCGGTTAAGAAACAGAGACCAACACCACCCCTAGAGTTGGACACAACTGGACAGGGAAAGCCTTTACCTTTATTTTAATAGTATGAAAGAGACTTTTTAAGGTCTGTCCCTGAGTGGAGATATTAATCTCACTAGTTTGAAAGCAGATCTCGGAAGGGATCTCAGCCTTTAGATTTGTTGGAGAGCAACTTGAGGTCATATTGGGTAGAAATTTTGGGGATTGTAAGGGTCCCCAGAAATTAGGAAAAGCAATAAAACAGGATGTATAAGAATTTGGGAGACTTTTCACAAAGTCTCCAATTTAACTGCTGTCCAAGAAGAGAGGATGTAGAATGTGAGGGCCATGGGAATGCAATACTGATGCAGCCCGTTTCTGGTGTAAGGCAGTGGTGGGATTCAATTTTTTTACTGCCAGCTCTGTGGGCGTGGCTTGATGGGTGTGGCAGGGGAAGGATACTGTAAAATCTCCAGTCAGAGGAGGTATGTGCCTGTTCTCTGAACTACCCAAAAATTCTGCTACCAGTTCTCCAGAACTGGTCAGAACCTGCTGAAGACCACCTCTGGTGTAGGGGGATGGTGAACCATGAAGAAGATAGAATCATGGATCTCAGCAATGTGCAGTTCTCTGCATGTCAAAGGTTTTAGGTTCAATATCCAGTTCCAAAGTAGAAGAGCTGCAGATTCAAGGATATGTGTGGACCCATCAAAGCTTTGTACATGCCCCTAAGAACTCCTTTAAACATTTTTTTTTTAAATCATGACACAATAATGAAAGAGGAAACCAATTAAATATGCAAATAATAACTTGACTTTAAATTATTTAAATTATTTTGTTTTTCACCTGGCTCCCTGCATACAGGATTTCTTTGTCCTGGCTTTTCTCTCCCTTCTTGCCTAAACCCCATATTATTTTTTTTTAAAGTCTTTATTCCAATAATGGTTGCTTTTGAGTTAAAGGTCCAAGCTACACTTGATAATGAAACCTGTTGGTGATCCTGGAATAAATGCTCATCCAAATAAATAATTCTCATCTAAGCCAATGATCTACAAGGAGTCTTCTTCTAACATTAGTCTACTGGCTGTATTGTGACTGTTGCTATTGTGAAATTATCTGTTTTGACACCACTGATAAATCCAACATTGAATAAGTGGCCATCTCTGGCTTAAAGGGATGTTTAAAATAATTAAGGAATAAGTAGCCTTTAAATGGAAGCTATTTAATGTTTAATCTATCCTTCTACCTGCCTTTAAATGTTTCCCAAGCAGAATTTGTAATTTCCCACCAAGGCTTTGTGTTCATTAGTAATCCTAATGAGGGGGAAAAAAATTAGCCAAAGACTTTTAAAACCACCTTGAATCATTCTGGCTGCCTGGAAGATAAGAGGCACTTCAAAGGCAGCACTTAATCTCAAGGGGTTTTAAGCAATTGCCATTTAGACATGAGTGTCAGGTAGATTCATTGAATTATGGAATCCTTGGTGCTCTCTGAGCTTGGTTGTTTTCTTGCAGACATTTCATTATCCAACTAGGGGATATCTTCAGATTCATTGAAACTTCCAGGTCAGATTTATGGACTGGTGGTAGTCATCTCGTTGCTTTTTTGAGTGTTTTTTCCCATTTGCTGCCCTGTTGACCCAAATGTACATATTTGGGAGGCCCAAATGTGCATATGGAGTTACTAGATGTCAAAATGTTCTCACATCATTCCATAATTCATTCGTAACCGTCTACCCTTCTGTAGTTGCTCTCACAGCTAATCTGAGATTGTGTCATTGATAACCTCTGTGTGAAATAAATAAATACTAACTTGAGACTGTCCTTCCTTTATTTCTGCTTTCCTCCTCCTGCAAGCTTCCATTGTGACTGTCATACAGCTTGTCAACAATGTAGTTGACACAATAGAAAATGAAGGTATTTAATATTTTAAATATATATGCTGTATATATGTATGTATGTATGTATGTATGTATGTATGTATGTATATATGTGTATATACAACCTCCTCCTCCTGCACTGTTGTCTATTGTTTGTCAATTGTTTTGTCTGGTTTTGTTCCTCTGTAATATAAAAAGATCACAGCAGAACTTTGTTAACTCATATTAACTAGCCAGGACTCTGCAAACAATTCTTTTGCAAAGATTTTGAAAGATAGCAACCAAAACAAATTAGCATACTTTGCTTATTATGGATTGCAGACCTTAGAGAACTGAAGGCTTTGTTTCTAATCAAATTTGCCTGGGGAGGGAAGAGAATTCCCAAATAAATGATATCCTTCAAAACTGAACCAAATGCAACTAACTGAATACAAAGGAGCAATGTCAAAGGTAGGGAAACATATGTTTACAGTTATTCTCTGCTTATAAGGGTACTTAACATAACAGTATCTAGACAGCGGCCTTAGCTTAACACACTGTATCAGTGTTTCTCAATTTTGACAACTTTAAGATAATGTAGACTTCAACTCCCAGAATTCCCCAGGCTGACATACTAGCTGGGAATTCTGGGGGATGAAGTCCGTATCTCTTAGAATTCTCAGGGCTAAGAAATATTGGCCTAAATTCATCATTAGACAAACACTGCAGTATCCATATGCAGGTCCATATAAACCATTTTTACAGTGTCTTATCTGTTAACCCTCATTCAACTTCCTTCCGTGCACTGCGCTCACATCTACAGGTGGTCCTTGACTTATGACCATAATGGAGTCTTCCAGTTACAGTCACAGTGATCATAAGGCAGATCGTCATGTGCCCAGACCCGATTTTACAACTTCTTTTGCGGCAGTGGTAAAGCAAACACTGCGGTCCTTATGTGAAACCCATTGTTCACTATTGGGCTTTTTTCCCCCTGAAAACCAGAAATAAACACAAGTTTCCAGGATGAAAAATGGGTGGGGGGATTTTTGTCATAAATCATGGTCAGGTGACCAAGGGATGCTGCAAATGGCTGTCAATGCTAGACAATTGCGAAGTACCAAAAATGCAGTCGTATGACCACAAGGGGGCACCATCACTTTGGAACCAGGTTGTAAATACTGTTTCCCTGAAAATACAACCTACCCTGAAAGTAAGTCCTAGCTTGATTGTTACACATGCACCCAAAAATAATCCCTATCCCCCACAAAAAAATAAGCCCTGATTAAGATCCCCGCCCACTCCAGAGCGGATAAACATTAAGCTGGGGTGGGGATAAGAGGGGTGGACAGTTGTAGCCAGGCCTCACACACCCCAACACCTGCCTTGCTGACCCATTTCTTTTGCAGCTGGCAAGACTTTCTTGGAGGCCTTTGTAGCTGATAACAAAGCTCTGGATCGATCCAGAGCTCTGTTATCGGTTGCAGAGGCCTTCTGGAAAGCCTTGCTGGCCTCAGAAGAAGTTCCTGAAGGCCTCTGACAGTGAAAAGGAGGCTGGGGCAGCCAGTGGCTGACTTCCCCCCAAAATAAGACCTGGTGCCTTTTTTGGTGGATATATATATATATATAAAAAACAGGGTCTTATTTTCAGGGAAACATGGTAGTTTTTGAGGAGGGGAGTCCGTCATAACTTTGAACAGTCAGTAAGCAACCACTCCTAAGTAGAGAACTTACAGTACCTGTATGTTAGGGAGACTAGAAAGAAAGAAAAATGCTCTTCTAGGATTTATGGATTCCAGCATCTTTGTCTTCGCTGACATCTGTCCCATTATCCAAACCCTGTAGTCATTTGCCCCCAGGGAAGTCACTCTTTCCTTCAGCTGCACTTGGGCTCCAAGTTCAGATTTCTCCTCCCTGATACACACAATATTGTTGGTCCAGGCTTACAAACACAAGTCCGAGAATCTCCTCGTCCATTGCTGAACGCGTCTGTCCTTTTATATATTAAGAGCTAGAAGGCAGGTGGTTTAACTAGGTAAGCACAAAGCTTCTTGGTCTCTCCATGGCACAAAACCTGATTCTGGTCCTGATTCTGATTCTAGAGGAGGTTGAAAAAACCCCTTTAACTTTGAAATCCAAATCCATCAGAGCAAATTCATTCTACCACACACCTCTCTTCCTTAAGATAATGTCAGATTTTCTAAGTAGGCCAGGTCAAGAAACAGACACTTGTGGATTTTTAAAGGTTTTTTTTAATCTCACCTTTCGGTTATAAATAACTCTAGGCAATCTGATATTCATTCCTTTCTCCTATTTACTACAATAACAGCCCTTGTGGTGAATTGGGCTGAGATAGAGTGGTTGGGCCAAAGTCACCCAGCCAGTTTCACTGCCTAAGGCAGGACTAGAATTCACAGCTTCCTGGTTTCTACAGGGTGCTTTAATCACTAGACAGACCTGGGCATTTTAAGACCTCCCCGAGCCACAACTGACCCTTTGACTATTCCTATCTGCCCCGCATGGATTGTGTAAGGCATCCAGAAAGTATCCATGATATCTTTTATTTAGAAAGCAACTTCTTTTTTTTTTTTAATTTACATATGTGCCTGCGTAAATGCCTGTCCACCTTCACAAACTTATTGGTTCAGCCCTTCATCACAGTTCCAGTTTCTCATGTGGCCCCTTGGGAAAATTAATGGTCTTTTCCTGCACTAGCCCTAACTGGGATTTCCAGGAATGCTTTTTTATTGTTGTAGGTCAGAGGTGTCAAACTCAATTTAATTAATTAGGGCATCCGTAGGAACCCTGGCACAATTTCATTGAGGGTCGCATCAGGGCTGGGGTTCACCTTGGGGGGTCCGGGTAGGCGTGGCCAACTGGGTGGGCGTGGCCAATATGATACTATTCACTGGGTGTGGCCAACTGGGTGGGCATGGCCAACTTGATGCCATTCCCCAAACTGCTGGCATGTTTCCTCTTCGTACGGGGTAGACCAGGCCAAAGTGATGCAGGCCGATCCCTTACATTTTCCAGGATGGCCCCTCGGCTGTCAGTCAGGACAGCCAAATTGCGGGCCAGATCCAGTCTATGGGCTTTGTGTTTGACACTCCTATTGTAGGTTATAATAACAAAATCTGGAAAGCATGTTCAACGCCTTCAATGCCCATTTTTTAAGGACTACAACGTCAATAGAAAGTTGGCCCAAATCTTGCACACTTTCTCAAGATTGAAGATCGTTTCCTCTTTCTCCTTTTCTGTCTCAAGCCCAAAGCTAAATTCCTCTATAAATAAGGGCCGGGAGATTTACTCGAGTCTCGGATGCTCTTTGTTGTATTTTTTGTCTTGTCTCCTTTGTGGTTCCTTCGCTCATTCCTAAAGCCGTGTCCTCATTTCAACTCTAAATCTTTCTTTTCTTGAGCTTTTTCCCTCGAACAAATGTAGAATGGTTTGCAAACTAACTTCAGTCTGCTACAACAGCCCTTTCTTCCAATTGGTGATGGGCTCTCTGCTTTTACACTAGACTCATTTCTGATGTACCTTAACCTCTGGTTACTATTTACCCTTTCCCCTTCCTCGCCCAATCTCACTTCTTGGGATTTAGGCTTATTCCCTCCTAATTTCTTTCATTTGGCTTTGTTAACCATTCCTGCTAGGTCCCTTCTAATCCCCTTTGATTATTAAATGATGACATACTGAGATATGGGTGCCCACTGTCACATCGCAAGGTAGATGAGCTTAAATCCTCCAATAATATATTTTGCTAACTGAATCTTTTCCAAAAGTGTCTCCCCAAAAACTATGCAAACTCTTGCATGCCTGTTCCTGGAGAACCTCTAACAAAATAATGGTGAGCATCGGTGTTTTGTTCTATTTAATTATTTATTTTTATTGCTTTTAATGCTAGTTAAGACCAGCTGCATCATTAAACCAAGCATATTTCTTCCATTGACCCTTATTTGTTTTGCTTTTGGGTGTTTTTTTTTTCCTTTTCAACTTAAATGAACTTTGGAGATTAACGAACAATAAAATTTTCTGGGTCACATTTGGGCAAGTTTTGGCTCTGCGACCAAACTTATTGCATATATAACCTCTGTTCCTACTTATATCCCCATCTTGGCTTTTTGCTATTCTTTTTATCCTATTTGACCTTCTAATTTAGTCTTCTTATGTTCCTCAATCTCCTTTTTCATATTAGCTTCTCCTTTCCCTTTCCTGGCCCATTTCTAATAGCTAACCAGTTTTTACTTGCATCGTCTATCTGCAGGTAGCTAAATAATCCTCAAATAATTCTACTGCACAATTGCTTCTTTCTGAATGATGCTTTTCTAACCAGAATGTACAGATGTCATGGGAACCTTTTTAACTTGTACTGCCATTTCCTTCTAACTCTTCTCTAGTCGTAATCTTGTATTAACTAGGTCTGTTAGTTAAGCCCCCAGTTCTAGATTCTTTCCAGAGCTACATTCCCTAAATGTCTGCTTGCATGTATATTTTGTTCTATTATATCGCCGTAAGATTGTCTTCTTCACTTTGTTCCTGTAAGGCCCAATGCGGACGGGAGTCCATTTTGTTTTACCCATGCTCCTGTGGTTGCCAAATGTTGTAAAAGGAAGGATTCTGTATTGTTCTCCTTTTGCTAATTGGGGGTTTAATATCCTCAGGCTCTTCCCTGACACAAGGTGGAGAAGAAAATCTTATTCTTGTGCAGGTAGTCCTCGACTTACAGCTGTTCATTTAGTGATGGTTTGAAGTTACAGTAGCATTGAAAAAAGTGACATGGCTGTTTTTCGCACTTATGACCGTTGCAGCATCCCTCGTGGTCACATGACCAGAATTTAGGCAACCAGCAAGTGTTTATGATGGTTGCAATGTCCTGGGGTTGTGTAATCACCATGTGTAACCTCCCCAGCTGGCTTCCAACAAGCCAAGTCAATGCAGGCAGCCAGATTCGCTTAACAATGTGATTTCCTTCACTACTGCAGTGATTCACTTAACATCTGTGCCAAAAGGTCATAAAATGAGGTGCAAGTAACAACCATCTTGCTTAGCAATGGAAAATTTGGGCTCAATTGTGATGGTAAGTTGAGGACTAACAAAAGAACCACTAATATCTTTTTAAATTCTTATAAGCAGTCACCCTTCTAAATTTCACACTTGAATTTCTCATTCTTTCAGTTCAACGCTCTCTTTTGTTCTGGGTGTTGTAGCATTAGCTAGAACATCTTTACCCCTGACTCAGAGGCTTCTCCCTTTGATTCCTCTTCCCTTCAACTTCCCCTCCTCTAAATAGAATGTGAGGATGGCCTTGTAAGACAAGGGAAGAGGTTCCACCTAGACAACCATCTGATAAAAGGGGGAGTAGCCTATAGCTGTATAATCGGCAGAGAAAGAAATTTTAAAACAATTTGCACTAACTGAGCAAAGTCTACAAGTCTTAAACTTGATAAGGGAGGAGACCCTCTTGTAGACAATCAAGAGCATAATAGACTCTATGTTGGAATGAGCAATTAATTCTCCCACGGGCCACATGGGGACTGTTGTGGAGGGCTGAACTGACAGGCAAAACTGAATTCTACTCAATATTAATTTTATTGCTATATAAAAAGCAATAAATTTATGGTTCAGATTACTGTGAGGTGTATAGGCATGCATGGACGAACATATGCAAATTGAAAACTAGGAGCTGCCTTGAAAATAAACGCAACACAATTGTATTGCATGCATGGTATACACTTATTTACGTTTGATTTCTAATTTCCTATTGACCTCATGTGAACCAGTATCAGGTACAGGAACTCAGGAGTCCAGGCAGTTCAAATGAATATATAGAGTATCGTACACTTAAGCTCTCTATAAAAATCTGAGCTACTAATAGTCAGAGCAAATTGGCAGTAGGTAAGAGTCAATGGAATTCAAGGTGGGCGGGACTTCGATCTCTTGTGGGCACGAAAGGACTCAAGATTAATAACACGCTTGACTTCTTCTCCAACGGGCTCCACTTCGTCATCTCCTATAGTTGACAGGGACAGCCAAAAGACTGGATGTGGCCCCAGAGCTGTAAAATACCCAGGTTTGCTCTTTATTATTGGTTATGTTAAAATAGAAAATTAATAGCCAGATAGGTTTGGGGATGCTTTGATTTAAGTTCACACATTGAGCAAGGGTTGCCTTGATGATGTAAATTATCTTTTCCGACCCAATGATTTTTATGGATCCCACTTTGACTATTCTTTCTGCATCTTTGATTCCTAATTGCCATCATACCAACTGGAAGAATTACAATAAAGCAGAATAGAACTTTATGACAGTGAGTGATCAGGGCAAGAAGATGGAGGGAGAGAAAAATCAGCAAAATATTGATGTACATATGAATGAATGGATCAATATAGTAGATTTAAGATAGTACAAAATTATAGACGTAACATCTATAAAACCCACTGAGCTGATCTAGTTAATCAGATTTATAAAATCTATCGTCTCTAGAACCTGCCTACTTTATTTTCTCTTTTACCGTTTTTAGTTCAGGGCACATAAGAAGTCAGAAAAAAACTGAAGTGAAGAGCAGCCTTTTCTAACCTTGTTCCTTTCTTAATATTTTAAAACTGTAAATTCCTAACCATCATCACCAAAATCAGGGAATGAGAGAACTGTCATTCCAAACATCTCTCAGATTAGTAAACCTGGAAAACAATTGGCAAATCTCTATCCTGATGCTTCCAGAAAAGGCTATTGTTTGGAATGACTTTATGTTGTGACTTGGCTCCCAAACATGACAAAACCCTCTGAAGTTAAATCAATGATTCCTTTATTAGGAGCGCCAGCAGTCCTGGCAAAAAGTTTCTCTCTCATCACCGGCTAAGAAGTCTGTCCAGTAGGGAGATGAATAGATGTCTGCCATACCTATTCATCTCCGCCCCCTGTCTTTTATCCCCAGAGCTAGGGTGGGGCTTTACTAGTAGCGGTGGCTCTTCAGTCCCGAGGACCAGCCCATAGATTTCCACTGCTCCCCTCTCCTTGCCTTCTGTGCATCCGTCAGACCCAGCGGTTCTTCCTCTTCAACCACCTCCAGACCTGGGGGCTGTTGACTCTCCATCTGAGGGCTGACGGATGGCCCAGGTTCCACCTCTGACTTCCTCTCTGACAGCTCCATTCTTTCTTCCCCCTCAGAGCTCTCAGGTTGCCTTGATGTTGGCTCCCACACCTCGTCCTCATTTCGTTTGGCTGCTGGAGGGGCTGACAGGCCACAACACTTCAGTGGCATCAATATGAAAAGTTTTACAATTCTTGGAATTGTAAACAAAAAATATTTACATTCAGAAATGTATATTACCTTACTTGTGGCGTTGTTGCTTCAACCCAGGAAGGGAAAGAATTGTTGTATCTTGCAGAGCAGGCAAGTTAAGAGGTTGATGGAGTTCTGCTGTGTTGTGTAAAGATAACTGTGCCTTGCCCAACCTGGCATCTTTCAGATGGTGTGAGCCTCTAAAACCTTCCATGTTGGCATAACCTCAAAAGTAAAGAAAAATTACTCGTCCTACACATCTAGAGAGTATCAGGTTGGGGAGAACCATACTGCAACGAGTGACACACAAAAGCTCCTTGCACCTGGTCAAGGGAACGTTTGAATATGTGCTTTTGTTTTGTTTTTGTATAGTCGGGGCCGGTTCAGACAGTGCTACCTGAGCTGCAACCACTGGTAGGAGAGAAAGTCTCTTCCTTCTGCTAGCCTAGTTTGTTTATCCCCATAAAACATACAGTGTGTTCAGGAAGCACTTGGAAAAATCACATTTATCCAATCCAACCCCATCCTGCAGGCTGAAAAAAAAAATAATAAAGTCCTGCTATGGTCTTGCAAGTTTTCAACACTTGCCACACTACTTACAACTCTCCCACAATAGCGACCCAACATGCTACATTGAGTACATTCTTGCACAATTTTAGGCATGGCCATGGACAATATGATTCTGAGATTGTCAACTGGAAAGCTGACAAACTGGGTTCGAGACCCGAGTGCTGCACGACAGGGCGAGCTCCCGTTACTTGCTCCAGCTCCTGCTCACCAGCAATTCGAAAGCATGCAAATGAGAGTAGATAAATAGGTACCACTTCAGTGATGAGGTAACAGTGTTCTCGGTGTCTCGGTGTATAGCCATGCTGGCCACATAATCATGCAAATAACCATGTTAAAGGACAATACTGGCTCCCTCGGCTAAGAAACAAAGATCAGCACCACGTCCTTTAGAATTGAAAATGACTGTGCAAGGGAAACATTTACCTATACATAGAGAACAGTGTCGGAATTCTACTCCTGGTTGAAATCTGGAAGGGGACTAAGCCCTGTGTGGTGTACCAGTTTTCATATGTTCAAGTTCTGTTTTTTTTGATTGAAGCCAAACCTGACAGCAGCCCTATAAAAAAACAAAACCCCAATAACAACATATTTGTGTAGACTTTTGTGTTAAATCCAAAGTCAATTTTGCTCGTCTGTTAATTAAAGTCATTACGAAATGCATCATAAACACAACAAGGTCTCCCAAAAGCCCACCGAGATTTTTGTGTTTCTACTAACTCATTGCACAGCAATGACGCGATTTGCATTTCAGAGAGAAAGACTGCACTCTTTCTCAGTGTTAACCTGATGTATTTGTAACATGTTTCTAGAGCTTATACTTAAAAGCAAGCAAGCCCTCTTTCATCAGAATAACCAGGACCCTGTTAGATAAATTATTTTCCTCACTTGAATTTTCAGTGTCTGTTATTACCCGCCACTTCGTCTGTTCCTTTAAAGGCAGCTTAACAGCTGGGTAGTAGAATACACTTAACATACTTGCAACACGGGCTACTAAATGTGTGCAGGGTAGGTTGTAGATCAGATAATCCATACAGTATAGAAAATGTTTCACCATTTCTTATTGTGCCTTGGAATAGGTCAGTGGTAGGGAACCTTGGCTCTTTTATCACTTATGGACTTCAACTCCCAGAATTCCTGAATGAGCTATAAAAAGTTCCCCATCCCTGGCCTACTGGTTTTTCAGTTGTGAGGGAAATCAATTTTTGATTTGAATGGGATTGTTCAATATACAAATTTCCTAATTTTTGACTTGAATGATCAATATTCTTTATATGTCCTACATTTGTATATTAAACAGTCCCATTCAAGTCAAAAATTGATTTCCCTCACAACTGAAAAACCACTAGGCCAGGGATGGGTAAACTTTTATGGCTCACTCAGGAATTCTGGGAGTTGAAGTCCATCAGTGATAAAAGAGCCAAGGTTCCCTACCGCTGGAATAGGTCAACCTTGAAAGTTTGGAGACCAGAGATGGGATTCAAAAATTTTAACAACTGGTTCTCTGCGCGGTTGCTGGATGGGCGTGGCCATGGTGGACAGGGCCTAGTTGGCCTCCTGCACCACAGCCGGGGGTGGTGCATTTTTGCCCTCCCCAGGCTCCGGAGGCTTTCCTCGGGCCTCTGGGAGGGCAAAAACAGTCTCCCTCAGGCTCCAGAAGCCGGAAATGGACTCGTTTTTGGACTTCTGGGTTGCCCCCCCCCAGGATCCGGAGGCTTTCTTTGAGCCTCCAGGAGGGCAAAAACTGCCTCCCCCAGGCTCCGGAGGCACTCCAGAGGCTGGAAATGGCCCTGTTTCCTGCCTTCCAGAGCCTCTGGGAGGCCCATTTTTCACTGTCCCCAAGCCTCCATGTGGGCCCTGTACTTCCTGGTATCCAAAATGAGCCATGTGGGGACTCCTGGGAGAGGCAGGGTGGGGTGGAGTGGGGCCCAGCCGGTCATCGGAACTATCGGTTCGCCAAACCAGATGTAAAATTAACACCCGGTTTCCTTGAACTGGTTTGAACCAGCCGAATCCCACCCATGTTGGAGACCACGTATTCCTATCAGCCAGGGAACACACAACTTGTGACCTCTATCCCCCCGTTCCTGCAGCCCCATCTGTGGTTGACCAACCAAACTGTCCATTGTTTTGACCTTAAAAGGCATCTGAAAATTGGTCTATCAGTCCCAAATCGTTGCAACAGAAGATCCTGCATCCATTCACACAGAGAAGATTGTCCATTCATTTTGCATCATCACCCCCCATGGTGGTAACCCTTAGCCTCCTGAAGAACCAGCTTCCAACTCTCAAATATTTTCCTAAGTTTGGTGTTCTCAGTACCAAGTGGGAAGGACTAAGGAGATGAATTGAAATAGGGAACTAAAGTCAGAAGCGAGGAAGTTTTCCTTGTCCCCTCTTAGCCAGTTTCCCATTTCGCAGATGGAAAAATAGAGACGGATTCTGTGCTATGTGGCTTTTAGTGGCCCAATTGACTGCTTTTTTATTCTGTTCTGTTCAGGTTGTTATACCGTGCCCCTCACCGTGGTATCTGAACGTACTTGGGCCCAGATTTGTTTGAACCGGCCCTGAACATGGTAGATTCTTAATTTTTTTTCTTTCTGTTTCACAGTGAGCAAGAAAGAAATGCATCACAGTCTTTTTTAAAACAAAAAACAAAACGAAAAAAGAAAAATGTATTGACTTTTGTGTTAAAAATCCAAAGTCAGTTTTGCATGTCTGCTTCAGATAATTAAAAGTCATCCATTCTATCCATTGGTGTAAAACGCTGTTTCCATTTGTGCCTCTGTAGGTTTGATTAAGCGAAAAAGCAGAATAACGTTTTTAACCTTTCATTGAAGCATGGCTTAAAAGTACTTTTTAATCATATTTTACATCAGACGCATTTAAGAAGCATATAGCATGGCGTTAAGACGTTTTGAGGTGCTCTGTTTTAACGCTGCTGGTTGCAGACTTGAGAATTTCCAGTATTGTTTTTTTTTTCTTTTCTTCACTTTATATTTAACAGTCTCTGGTATGGATGAAGGACAGAACTGCAACAGAGGTGATTTTGCATCTGCCTGCCATAATGGTTGGAAAAGGGTGGCTTTGATGGGAACTTCAAAATGCTACTAATCCACTTTATTTGGCCTCAGTGACTTGGGCTTTATTTTTTTAAATCTAGATTGTGCATGTTATAGCATGTTACGAGGTATATATTTGGTCCTGCAGAAAACTTTTCCTTTTTATTTCAGGATTTCGTTAGTCCTTTTTTTTTTTTGAATTATTATTTTACATTTCTGCCTGTTACTTCGTTTGCCTGTGTAATTTTTTTCCCCTTTTCCCAACAACTTGGAAATGAACACAACTGCAAGAGCATGTTGACTTTTCTAATGTTTGGGTTTTTTTTATACACTTTTCTACCTAAATCACCAATTGCCTGTATTTCCGTGAGCAGTTTTAGACTTTCAGCAAGTTTCATTTCTTACTTCCTTTGCTTTGATTTTGTTTTTTAAAATTTTTCTTTACTTTAGAGATGATGGCATGGTGTTGGTTATTGCTGCGACGTGAGGTTGCTTCTCTTCACTTGGGCCAAAGCATGCTTGGCTGCTGTGTCACAGAAACCACAAAAGAAAAAAAAAATTTAAAATGCATGCTGATTATTTGCTTAAGCAACTTCATTGCATAAGGCAGGGGTGTCAAACTCAAGGCCCGCTGGTCAGATCTAGCCCACGAGGTTCTTAGATCTGGCCCGCAGGAACCATCCCGGAAACAGTGAACGATTGGTCCACGGTGCCTCTGCCAGCGAAAATGGAGTTTGCGGCCTTCCCAAGTTCCGTTTTCGCTGGCAGAAGGTTTCAGGAGACCGTCACAATCAAAAATGGAGCTTGGGAGCATGTTTTCGCTGGCAGAGCACTCTGGCCACCGACACAAGCTGGCCATGCCCCCCCCTGCTCCCCTCCAAGGTCAAACACGACCCTGATGCGGCCCTCAGTGAAATCGAGTTTGACACCCCTGGCACAAGGTCTTCTATGCATGTGGGACTTGTTGCATTTCCTTCAAGATTATGCTGTGGGTTTTTTGTTCTAATGTAGTCTTTGTTTCCCTCTACAGCTTATCACTGGGACACTTCTGACTGGATGCCGAGTGCGCGTTTATCTGACATTGAGGAGGTGCCCCACTACGAGGCCGCCGATGGCAGCTCAGCTCATCACGGGAGCACCAGGGAGCTCGAGACGGATTACTACCTTGGTGGTTATGATATTGATAGTGACTATCCTCCACCGCATGAGGAGGAGTTTTTAAACCAAGACCAATTGCCCCCTCCCCTCCCAGAGGATTACCCAGACCACTACGAAGCCCTCCCGCCCTCCCAGCCAATCTCCATGGCCGGCACGCTGAGCCCAGATTGCCAGAGGCGGCCACAGTTTCACCCGAGCCAATACCTCCCTCCTCACCAGTTCCCCAATGAGATGGACAACGGTGGATCTCAGACTGGGAACGAATTTAGTACTTTTGGCATTGGCCCAGGACCAAATACAGGCAACAGCGTGGCCAAGAAACCCTTGTCTTTACACAATTCTCTGGACGCATCCTCGTCCGATGTTTCGATGGGCTGTGGTTTCGAGGACTCTGAGATTGCCATGAGCGACTATGAAAGCATTGAGGACTTCTCTCTGGATCACCATCAGATTCACATTCCTTTTGTGGAGATCCATCAGCAGACTCAAGTGTGAAGGAGCTCTCTTCCTGGACTTCGTTGCTGTCATTTGGTCCTGCTCATAGCATAACTCCATAGCTCTTCTCCATAGCTCTTCTTTTTTGCTTCATAAGTGTTCTACATCTGGTGCAGGGTTGAAATCCAACCATTTTCAGCCTGCCAAGGAGATTGATGTTGCGCATGCACATTACAGGGTGAAAACTGCAGGTTGTCTCGGAAAATCGGTACCCAAGCTCATCCATTGATTGGTCTTTGGAGTTAGCATTTCCTGCTTATTGCCAAAAGAAAGATTTCCTGGCGGAAAATGGTTTGATGGCAGACTGACCCTTCCACTTCGCAGCATTGCATTCTAAACCATTTTAAACCCTAGACCAGTTAATCAATAAAGGAAAGGATAGTTGGTAATTTCCCTCCCTAAAACCTTTCTAAATCAGTTCATTCACAATTGCTGGTCCATTACATGAAGTATTTCTACATTGCCCCATACGTTGGCTGATTGCGTTGAATGCACTCACTCATAAACACAATGTAAGCCAATCTTCCTCAACTTGATACTTTCCCAGAGGGTTAAGCTGCACTTCCCATAATTGCTAATCAGCATGCTTCTTGGTCATGGGAGTTGTAATCACAATGGGAGTTGTAATCCAAGACACCAAGAGGACGTCCAATTAGGAGTGGTTCTAACTCATGCCTACTGCTCTAACTCTAAAAGAAACAGGGAATTCAGAATTATTTGGCCGTCTTGATGAGTCAAATGGTGGGCATTAAGATGGCCCCCTTAGTCCAAAAATTTATGCCACTGAGCCATCAGTTCTGGCTCTCATATAAACAACAGTGTGTCAACGTGGAATTTAATACCTAGAGATTACTTTAAATACCATATACCCTGGCCTTGATTCAGGGCTGACCCTGCAGCCTTGAGTGGGTCAGGAGTAGAAAAATGGAATGGCCCTGGTGGATGGGTTAGTTGTTTATTTATTTATTTGTTGGATTCCCTGTCTTCTCCTGAGCCTCAATTCTTAGGATACATCCACAGCATTTTTTTTTTCATTCATCTTTAGATACCATTTACCCTATAGTCTGTAATGACTAGCCGAGTAATATCCGCAGGGAGTCCTTTACCCTTTTACCTCAAAAGAGTGCCATTGTAGCTGTTGACTCAATCGCCACCATGTATTTTAGGGGTGATGAGGAAAAAGAGAAAAGAAACCCCATCCAGATGATCTTTTCCTCACGTTTTGAACTCCGTTGCCACATTCCTTGTCTCACTGGAATTCAAGCTTCCATCGTGCATGGAAGAAGATGATGGGAGAATCCAGGCTACCAGCAACTGAAAGGAGAAAAATAAATGATTACTGGTGGAAGGGAATTACGGTTTTCGGATGTCCCCGCAAGTCTTTCGTGGGATTTGTCTGCAGGGCGGGTGGGAAGGGGGGGGGGGGTCAGAAAAAGTCAAGATGGGGGCTGCAACCATGTAACTTAAGGCTCATTCATTTTTCATGTGTGTGTTGCAAACATATGACACATGAAGATGTAGCTTTGATCACCTCACGATAGGTTGCCCTCTTGACTTTAGCAAACCACAGGTCCCCTTTGCAAACGCCCATTTCTCAGTTGTATCTTGTTTTTGGTTTTTTTTTGGGGGGTGGGGTTGACAGCGCAATGTTGAATGAGTGCTTCCATCCCAACGGAGAGAGGTTTTCTAAAAATTCTTTACACCAAGTGACAAATTTTGTTTTTACTTGGCTTGCTAAATTAAATATTTCTGGTGTCCTCATGCTAATCGGCACTTATTTCAGCCTCGGAGGACACCAGTTAATAGATCATATCAAGCCAAGTGGTTCAATTAAGTGCCACGCAATAAGCAAGGGAGCAGCTTTATTTTACAAAGCTTATCTAAATTTTATGTTGGAAGTTGAATGAATCTGTTGATTACAACTTTCGTTTCAGGCTATAAGAATATTGTAACTAAGGGTTATGTTATAAGAAATGGTCTGGTTGGAAAAACATGTGTAAAAAATTATTTTTCAAGCCAAGACAATACACTGCCAGTATGAATACTCTAAATAGTACAAACTTAACATGTGCTTCCTGTTCAGTTATTATTTTTTTCCCTCTCTTGGGCTTTGCTTCCAAATATGGTAGTCTTCTTTTGTAATGCATCTATAAAATGATGGTTTTTCTTAACCCTTCTCAGCTTTTTATGAACCCCTTTCGAAATAATTTGGAATGAGGGAAACATAGTACTTGAACTTTGTGTATGGTGAGGATGCTAATGTATGGAATTGAATAAGCTTAGTCAACAGAGGAACTAGCTGATCTGTGGGTTGACCTTCTCATGACCATGAATGTGTGTGTATGTGTGTGCATCTGTGCACTCACACATACATAGACCCACAGAAGAGTTGACATAATCAACATCTCCAATTGATCATGCTTATAGCTATTACATACCTTGGGGTTGTTTTGAATGGATACCAAAGTTGCTACACATTTGAATTCTCGACTGTTGTTTGGTTGCACTTATTTGTCTCCACACAGACACACACAAAGTTATTATGAAGTAATTCTTCCTGACTTTTAAAAGGAATTTTCAAATAATGCTTTTTTTTTTTTTTTGGACATTTATTACTATACCTGAAATTAAGTGAGATACCTTTTTCCTCCTACTTTCTAGTAGTCTTCCATAAAAAAGAATAAACTGAAAACCTTTGATAGTTCAAAGTAAGGGGCATTTTCCACTCTTCTCCTGGATAACTTGCATGTGTGTTCTAGAACCCCCTAAAAGTTAAGCTCTTCTTGTCTTACCAATTCCTATGCAGTCATCTCTTCCTCCTCCTTCCTTTCCTCACCTCTCTTCCAGCAGCTGGCTGCTCACTGCCTACCCCCATAGTTGTCCCACTTATTCCACAGCATAATCTGCATTGCTAATCCCAGAATGAATTGCCCATTTATACATTCCACTGTGTTTACTTTCAGATTCTCTTGTAATCTTGCTATTCACTTTTAGCTTCGCATAGGTAAAAGCATCTTAGACAAGCAAGCTAAATGCATTGGCCAGACTCCAGATATTTCTAAGCACCTGCAGTTCAGCACAATTAGTAGGCATACACACTTTCTCTGCCGGCATGTTTTTTTTTCTCTTTCTCTTACTTTCTTTTACAGTAAATCACCCTGATTTTTCCTGTCTTTATCCCAACAGCAATATGTCTGTCAATTGACGTTGATGACATGGGGTAAAAGATTAGTAGTAAAGTAAGTGTAGATGATTAAATGGCATTGAAGCCAACTGGGGCGTCAGACAGTCTTTGCTCAGCCGCTCTACGCATAGATAATTATAACCGATTCAGTGATTCAAAGATGGGGAAATTCATATTTCTGATTGCTCCTATACATAAACCAGTGCAGCATATCATAAAGTGGGACGGTTTGTAAAGGGCTGTATAGCCAATTTTTTTTTTTCAATAGGATTTTTTTTGGGGGGGAATACATATTTGGTTTAATTTGGAAGAGATTTAAGAAAAATATCTCCTCCCCACCAACAATCAGAAATGGGACATTTCAGAACTATCTAACTGCAAATAATGCGTAGCCATTGGTGAGTTAAGCAGATGTGGGAGGAGGAGGATCAGGAAATTAAAGATGGCAGCTTCAAATCTCAAATGGCATCCGCCATTTTGAATTTTCTTGATGTCCCTATGTTCTCCTGGTCCCCTAGCAGCCATGGACAGCTTTATTGCTTTTGATATGACTCAGGTTTTGTCCTATGCAAAAGAGTCTTATTCCTCCTACTACACAAGATGGCAGCCTGAAGCTCACAGGAATAAGTGTTTTCCTAAAAATAATATTAATCCCACATGATAAAGCTGCATCTCAAGCCAAAAAGTTTAAATTCAGCATTTTCTCTTTGCTTCCTATTTACGGGATGGTATAAGAATGTCTATATCATGTGAGCCATATCGCACTTGAAGTAGTACTGCCCAGAGGCAGTATTTATTAGTTATGTAAATACTTTGTATGCAGGTAAGACCTGTCATCACAGTTGCATACAAAATGAGGAAAACTGTGACTTCCACATTCTAACGTTGATAGCAAAGCGATTTAATATTAATTTACTGCTTTTATTTGAGAGTCTTTCACAAGCTAAAGATAAATAATTTCAATATTGCCACAGAGAACAGAAATCTTCCCAAAATTTTGATGGGGCGTTCTAGCTGAACTGCATCTTCTAAATTCATTCCATATAATTGGGAGTGGAAAAAGATTTGTTTGCGATTATGCAGAAATTGGATTTTGGCATTTCCTTTCTTTGCTCATTGCATCTCTCCAATAGTAAAATCCATAGTTAGTTTGTCCAGGAAAGATCATAATTTCAAGGCTATGCACCAAACAGAAGAGCAATGGGTTTTTTTTTTTTAATTTAGAGAAAAAAAGGAGTGGTAGTGGGTTGTAAGTACCTTTGTTTCATCTTTTTTTTTTTTTAAAGAGCAATAATTTACAAATGTATTACAGGCCATATCCAAACTTCACCATTGGCAGTGTTAAGAGAATAATTGAACTGGATCATGGGAATTCAAGGCCTCACTTAACATAAGCATATCATTGAATTCTTGCCAGAACAATTTTTCAAACCCAGGATAACTGCTTTTTCAGGAAGTTTATTTGGGGAAAAAAAAAATCTTAAGTTCTCCTTGAAGCACTGTACAAGAAAAGATAATTGTGTGTAAATTTTACCTGCTGCAAGCAGGCTGGTTTGTAAAAGATGTACGTTTTTGGTGTTAAAAAGTTTATAAAATAATGTATATAATAATTTTGAAATTACTGGGCTTTTGTAGATATTCAATGCCAATCAGGTCGCTTTTCATTTTTTGTTACTTGTATTCATTTGTGTAAAGTCATCCGTGTCAAGTTAATCATATGAAATACTTCTTATAAAACGAAAAACACTTCTTAGTTGCTGAAGGAGACTTCAATTTTCATTTGGATCTGTTAACTTCTGTTTCTATGAAACTGCTTCCTGGTTGTTTTTTTAATGTTTTTTTTTTGTGTGTGTGCAAATGCAATCACGTTTTCTAATGACATTTCTGTTGGCATTAAAAGGTTTTTTCTCATTATTTCACCTTGTAACAAACTTATGCAAAAGGGAAGATGATCTCTGAAAATGAAATGGATCTTGTCCCCTGTTGCCTAACACATCAGTTGTTCATTTTCCTGTTGGCAGTATTGTCTTGTTATTTTGCTATTAAAAAAGAAAAAAAAAAAAGAAAAAAAATTGCGTACAGGTTTGTAACTGCCCAAATTTGCTAAGTTGGTCGTTAAAAACCAGTTTTCAATTAAAAACACGTGGTTTTTGCTGATCCATCCTTCCTTTCTTTCTTGGAGATAGATTTCTACTTTTATAGTACAGGTCTCAACTACAATTGAGTCCAACATTTCTATCACTAAGCCAAACAGTTAAGTGAATTTTGCCCCCATTTTACGACCTTTCTTGCCAAGTTGTTAAGTGAATCACTGCAATTAAGTTAGTAACAGTGTTGTTCAGGGAATCTGGTTTCCCCATTGACTTTGACTGTCAAAAGGTCACAAAAGAGGATCATATGACCCCAGGACACTTATGAACCGTCGTAAGTACATGCCAGTTGCCAAGCATCCTAATTTTGATCACATAACCATGGGGATGCTGCAACGGTCGCAAGCAGGGGTGAGATTCAACCGGTGTTACTATCAGTTCGGTGACTATGTTTTGCGCGCACATATGCACTTTGTGTGCACACGCGCTGCACGCGTGTGTAAAAGTTCTTAAGCTGTGCCGCCCGCTAAAAAAGGGCTGCGCCACTTTTTCCCTGCTTTTTCAACTTCAGCTGTGCTACGCAAAGCAGCTGAGGTTGAAAAAGCAAGAAATAAAGGACAGGAAAGAGCCCGGGCAGGCGGGTGGGCCAAACAGCAGCAAATACGGAACCGGTTCCGTGTTTGCTGCTCTTCAGAGCTACCGGTTCTATAGAACCAGGCAGAACTGGTAGCATCCCACCCCTGGTCGTAAGTGTGAAAAGCGGTCATAAGTCCTGTTTTTCAATGCTGCTGTCAGGGCTCTGGTAGTTACCTCCATTTAAATCATGAGTCTTTAGCTGGATTTTCAAAAGTTAAAAAAGATTTATTGGGAGTTAACATGTCCGGCGCTGCCTGGGTGTAGCCAACTCTGAGACACATCATTGTCACCCTTGACCCTGGTTTTCCCCCACCCTCTGGGTGTATCATAATTCATATTCTCCAATGGGACACATCCAGGGGTGAGTTTCTACCGGTTCTGTCCACTTCTGTAGAACCGGTAGCTCTGAAGAGTGGCAGACATAGAACCGGTTCTATGTCTGTTGATGTTTTTGCCCACCCACCTACCCGGGCTCTTACCTGACCTTTATTTCCTGATTTTTTCAACTTCAGCTGCCGTGCGAGGCACAGCTGCAGTTAAAAAAGCAGGAAAAGAGGCCTTTTTGAAAGGCTGCTTCTCTGCACGCAGCATGCTGATGACGATTTACAGCCGCGCGGCCAGCAGAGTGCAGGGAAGCACATCGTAAATGACCAAACCTCATAAATACCGAACTGGTAGTTAACCCTGTCAGATCCCACCCCTGGATACATCCATAGGCAAGAGTCATCAATCACGCACTCCAGTTAGAATTTTGCGCCCCGGGAAGAAACTTCAGTCGCCTAAAAACTACCTTTGAAAACTATTTATGGAATGCAAGTTGCCCACTGCCGCCCCCTCCCTTTCTGTTGGCAACTCTAAAAAGACCATAGACATACTATATGACTTGACAGCTGTAACTTTGAACAGTCACTAGACAAATGGTTGTAAATCAAGGACTACCTGTAAAAGACTGGAAAAGTTGACGTTTGTTACTTGTCATTTTAGTTTCCACGTTTCTGGAGGTCTCTTCAGCGCCCTCAGTTTTTCACTCATGTTCTAGTATCCTGTTGAATGGGAAGAAAAAAAAAATAGATGGAACGCTTGAGTTTTGATGATCTTAAGGTATTTTGAGATCATCACATCTTATTTAAAGGTTTAGGTTTGGTTTAGGTTTTATTTAATTTATATACCGCCCCCTCTCCCATTGGGACTCGGGGCGGTGTACAGCCAGATTAAAACAATACAAAAAATTTAAAATTTAAAAACAGATTAAATCAGTGGCTGAAAGTTAAAAATAATAAAAACGGGTAAATAAAATAACAAATTTAAAACCCCACAATACTACTAGGCCAGACCGGCTCGTTTAAAAAGATGAGTCTTCAATGCGCGCCTGAAGGTTCGCAGGTCAGGGTTAGTCCGTATCTCCGGGGGTAACTCGTTTCAAAGGGAGGGTGCTCCCACAGAGAAGGCCTGTACCCTCGGGGTCACCAGCCGACAACATCCAGCTGACGGCATCCCAAGGAGGCCCACCCTGTGAGAGTGCACAGACCGACGGGAAGCCGATGGTGACAGAAGGCGGCCGCGTAAGTACCCGGTCCCAAGCCATGGAGCGCTTTATAGATGACCACTAACACCTTGAATTGCACCCAGAAGGCTACCGGAAGCCAATGCAGTGGTGGAGTGGTGTGATGGCCTAGAGGGGGAGCTCTCGCTTCCCAATCAGGAGGCTATGAGTTCAATCCTAGATAGAGGCAGATATTTCTCTCTTTGGACACACTGAGAATTTACTGAACAAAACTCCGCATTGACGACAGGAAGAGCCTCCGGCCATGAAAACACTGTTAGCTCCATTCAGTTGACCAGACTCCACCCTGCCAGGGATTATGAGGTCATTAAAAGAAGATGGTGATGATGACATCTCATTTAAAGATACCATTTAATCCACGTGGGCAATGTAAACTCAAATTATATGGTAATCCTAAAATGTTTTGGACAAGGATATTGGTGGGAAAGGCTTGCTGATTTGAAAAGTCATTAAGTTCAATCCTGTTTCATACTTGGATGGGAAATTACTTTTGAATTCCAACGTTAGCAGAACTCAGAAATTTACATCTGATAGAAGCTAGCAGGAAACAATTTCAATAACACTTATACGAAAAAATACAAGGGAACAATCTTCAGGAGTCAAGATTGACAAGGAAATATTTATTTCAGAATTCTGCATAAAGAAAAATAGGAAGCAGTAATATAAACCTTACAGCTCGTCCTAAGCGTTCGTTTAGTGACTGTTCAAAGCTATAACGGCATTGAAGAAAGTGACTTTCAATCAATCCTCGCATTTACGACTTTCAACATCTCCACTGTCATGTGATCAAAAATTGAGCACTTGGCAACCAGCATATATGATGGTTGGCATGTCCTGAGGTCATGTGATCACCATTGGAGATCTTCCCAGCTGGCTTCCAAGAAGCAAAGTCAATGGTAGAAGCTGGATTTGCTTAACAAACCTGTTTCACTTTACGTCTGCTGGATTCGCTTAACAACCTTAGCAAAAAAAAAAACATCATAGAATTAGGCACAACTTAACCTAATAACCATCTTTGCTTAGCAACAGACATTCTGGTCCCAACTGTCGTAAATTGAAAACTACCTGTTCTCATTTTCACCCCCGTTTTTAGTTTTTAAAAATATTTAGCATTCAGTTGTATCTTGAGAACTACAGATTCTATACTCCTCACTTCTGCCTCCTTCTATAGCAAATAAGTCCATTTAAACCAGGAGTGTCAAACTCAATTTCATTCAGAGCCACATCAGGATTGTTTTGACCTGGGGGGGGACGCAGTGGGCATGGCCAGCTTGACATCACTCATGTCGGGGGCGCCTGTGGTAACCCAAGCGCTCTGCCAGCGAAAAAGGGCTCAGGAGCTCCGTTTTCAGCTGGGATGGCCTCCTGCAACCCTCTGCCAGCGAAAACGGAGTTCAGGAAGTTTATTTATTTATTTATTTATTTATTTATTTATTTATTTATTTGTCAATTGCTTACAAGATAATAGGTATAAGTAAAACATAGTTATGAATACATGGATACATATAAGAAAAATAAAATATAAAAGAAACAATAGGACAGGGACAGTAGGCACATTGGTGCGCTTATGCACGCCCCCTGCAGACCTCTTAGGAAAGGGGTGAGGTCAATAGTAGACAGTCTAAGGTTAAAGTTTTTGGGGTTTGGGGAAGAAACCACAGAGTCAGGTAGAGTATTCCAGACATTGACCACTCTGTTGCTGAAGTCGTATTTCCTGCAATCAAGTTTGGTGCGATTAACCTTGAGTTTGTATCTATTGTTTGCTCTTGTGTTGTTATGGTTGAAGCTGAAGTATTCATTGACAGGTAGGACATTGCAATGTATGAGTTTATATACTATACTTAGATCGGACCGAAGGCGGCGTAGTTCTAGGTTTTCTAGGTCTAGAATTTCGAGTCTGGTGGCATAAGGTATTCCGCAACGAGTAGAGAAGTGGAGAACTCTTCTTGTGAAATATTTCTGGATTTTCTCAACTGTGTTAATATCAGATACGTAATGTAGGTTCCAGACTGATGAGCTGTATTCAAGTATTGGTCTAGCAAATGTTTTGTATGCTCTAGTTATTAGTGTAATATTACCAGAGTCACACAGCCCTCTTAAAATCCATTTTTGTTGGCAGAGGAACCGCAGGCCGGTCATTTGCTGTTTCCAGAGCAGTCCTATGTGCCAGATCTAAGTACCCTGCAGGCCTACTTCAGCCCCTGGGCCTTGAGTTTGACACCCCAGTTTAAATTCATTGGCACAAAAAAGATGGTACTCTATCTATCTATCTATCTATCTATCTATCTATCTATCTATCTATCTATCTATCTCTACCTACCTACCTACATATGCATATGCATACACACATATATATTTCCACACAAAGGGTTGGTTATTCTTTTCTTTCCAAGTCTTTCTCTGGGTCTGCTTTCAAAATCAACTAAGTATAGCTAACATGCGGCCATCATATAAGCATTCCTTCATGTTTCAACTGCATGGATAATAACATCCATGTTACTTTCTCGGCGACAATATGGAGCGCTTTGGCAACATCAAGTCTTGGGATGGCTTCTCAATTTCTATGTTTTGGCTGCTTTCAAAAACGCTCAGCAAACTTGGATCTAAACGATACTTGGATGGAAAGGGAACAGGAGATCCTAAAGCTGCAAAACTTGCCAAGAATCCCTGTCAAACACCTTCTACATTGCAAAGAAAATGACATACAGGGGGTCCTCCACTTACGGCCACTATGGAGTCCAACATTTCCGTTGCTAAGGGAGACATTTGTTAAGGGAGTTTTGCCCCATTTTAAGACCTTTCTTGCCATAATTGTTACGTGAATCACTGTAATTCTTAATAACACGTTTTTTAAATGAATCTGGCTTCCCTGTTGTCTTTACTTGTCGTAAACTTGCAAAAGGGGATCCCGGAACACTGCAACCATCATAAAGATGAGTTGGTTGCAAAGCATCTAAATTTTGAGCATATCGTTATGGAGATGCTGCAGTGGTCATAAGTGTGAAAAGCAGTCATAAGTCACTTTTTCAGTGCTGTTGTAACTCTGGGAGACGGGAAACTATGTCCATGGTGTGGGAAGCCCTTCCCTTCTAGAAGAGTGAAATATTTTGGGGAACTATTAAGACGCAGAATATTATTTCCCCAAAGGAGAAATGGAGAAACATGTCTTTAGAGGCAGAAAGCAGCCCCCAGTCTTTCTTAATAGCCCACAGCAGATGCCAGCACTTAAGGAGATAAAGAGCTTATTGAAAGAGGAAACCAACTATTTAGATGGCTCCTTTCATAAGCAAAGCAAATACTGCAGGCAGAAGTCCATTCAAGACAGGATATTTCAAAACTCCTTGCAGCCAAATTTGACAGCAAACAAAAGGAGAGTGGTAGGATTAGAACAAGCAGCCACTCACCCAAGATCCAACACAAGACGAAAGCCATTAGCCACAATAGGAATTGCCCAACACCCTTTTAGAAATACAAAGCCCATATTGCACAAATCCCAAACTTCAAAGTTACAGAAACTTTGAAATAGTCTGCCCCCAGAGATACGCACCAGCACGGACCTGAGAGCCTTCAGACGGGTGTTGAAAACCTGGCTCTTTGAGCAGGCTGGCCTAGGCTGATACACGATTTTAACTGTCTCCCGTTTTAAATTGGGTTTTAAATATTTGGGTTTTTTTAATTAGTTATGGGGGAGGGTGGACTTTTAATTCATAACAGTCTAAATTATTTAATTCATTTTAATTTTTGTATGATGTATTGGGGTAGGATCGGCTGTGCACCGCCCTGAGTCCTTCGGGAGAAGGGCGGTATATAAGTACGTAAAATAAATAAATAAATAAATAAATAAATAAATAAATAAATAAATAAATAAAGATCCATCCACCTATTCAGCCATTTGGTCAGCTGTCCCAGAACCACATGCTGCTGGTGGTTCTACTTCTTCAATAAACAGAATCTTTCTTTACAAATCAGCCTCCATGTTATTTCCAGCATCTTCCTCCCAGCTTGGAACTAAACCAGATTGATTTTTCCTCCAACAATGAGGAACCAGCAACTAACTATTAGCAACTTGCTTGTGTTTTCAAGAACGTCCAGAACTGACTTCATACTACCATGTAATAAATGTGCAATATAGGAACAATAGGAATGCCAATCATAAACTTCCTAACAGACAGGAAACAGCAGGTGAAGCTGGGCAGAATCACATCCGATACCTGTACAATCAGCATGGGCCCCCCAAGGCTGTGTGCTATCTCCACTTCTCTTCTCCCCATATACCAATGACTGCATCTCAAACGATCCATCTGTTAAAATACTGAAGTTTGCTGATGACACAATAGTGATTGGTCTCATTCGAGACAACGATGAATCCGCATACAGATAGGAGGTTATACAATTTGCCTCATGGTGTAACCGGAACAATCTGGAACTGAACACATGAAAAACCATAGAAATGGTGGTAGATTTTAGAAGAAACCCTCCCATACTACCACCTCTTACAATACTAGACAACACAGTATCAACAGTAGAGACCTTCAAATTTCTACATTCTACTATATCACATGACCTAAAATGGACACCTAGCATCAAAAACATCATCAAAAAAGCATAACAAAGAATGTTCTTTCTGCACCAACTCAAAAAGCTCAAACTGCCCAAGGAGCTGCTGATCAAGTTCTATAGAGGAATTATTGAGTCAATTACTACCCACCTGCCTTCAGTCGAGGACCTGTATACTGCACGAGTCAAAAAGAGGGCTGTGAAAATATTTACAGACCCCTCACATCCCGGACATAAACTGTTTCAACTCCTTCCTCAAAACGACGCTATAGAGCACTGCACATCAGAACAACTAAACACAAGAACAGTTTTTCCCCGAAAGCCATCACTCTGCTAAACAAATAATTCCCTCAACACTATTCAACTATTACAAAGTCTGCATTACTATTACTGCTAATCTTCTCATCACCCCTTATCACCTCCCACTTGTGATTGTAGGACTATAACTTTGTCCCTTGTATCCTTACGATTTATATTGACTGTTTCCTAGTATGATTTGTTTGTTGATTGTACCCTATGACTATCATTAAGTGTTGTACGTTATGATTCTTGATTCTTAACGAATGTATATTTTCTTTATGTATACTGAGAGTATTTACACCAAGACAAATTCCTTGTGTGTCCAATCACACTTGGCCAATAAAGTATTCTATTCTATTCTGTTCTATTCTATTCTGTTCTATTCTATTCTAAATGCCCTTTAGTTTCAATGTAAACAATAAGCCCTTTTTCACTGCAGCTAGCCAGAGAAATGGGGGAGTTATCTCTACCTACTGAAACACTTTCAAATTTGATTAGCATCCAAATCATAATAATGAACACTGGGGAAGAAAAACAAAGATCAGCAAAAATGAAGAAGGGGAGAAAAATTACACCACAGGATGGCAATGTCAGATTAGAAATCTGTCAGAGGTATTGGAAGATTGAACCACTGTTTTAGAATATCAGACTTAGGGAAAATATAATTAAAAGGCAGAATGGAATACTTCAATTTATTAAAAAATAAGATTTGATTTTCTTCACTGGTGATGAAAGCACTTGTCTCTGTGTCCAAGGTTCAATATATATTGAAGGTGTTAGAAATACTTGAGACAGAAGTTCTGATTCTGTAGGCTTCTGGGCAAAACACATTAAGCGGCTACGACTGGATGGTGGAACTGCCCATCAAAGTGTGGTAATCTAAGGCTCCTCCTCCCAGGTTTCATTGCAGCAGAAGGAAGGAACTGGAGGGAAAGAATATGAGAAATGTAGGTGGAAAGACAAATCTTGACAATGCTCACAATCCAAATATCTTCCCCCATCAACAATGCAGAATTAGAAAAACAGAGTTGGAAGGGACCTTGGAGGTCTTCTAGTCCAACCCCCTGCTTAGGCAGGAAACCCTACACCACTTCAGACAAATGGTTATCCAATCTCTTCTTAAAAACTTCCAGTGTTGGAGCATTCACAACTTCTGGAGACAAGTAGTTTCATTGATTAATTGTTCTAATTGTCAAGAAATTTCTCCTTAATTCTAGGTTGGTTCACTCCTTGATTAATTTCCACCCATTGCTTCTTGCCCTACCCTCAGGATGGAGAATAGCTTGACTCCCTCTTCTTTGTGGCAGCCCCTGAAATATTGGAACCCTGCTATCATGTCACCCCTAGTTCTTCTTTTCTTTAAACTAGACATACCCAATTCCAGCAACCGTTCTTTATATGTTTTAGTCTCCAGTCCCCTAGTCATCTTTTTGCTCTTCTCTGCACTCTTTCTAGAGTCTCAAGAGTTAGGAATAATTTTAGTTTTATTGACTGACTATAGGTAATTGTAGAAGAACAATGTTTAAGAACTTCTTTTAAGAACCATCTTTTTGCCTGTTTTATACAACTCCACACAACCCTTTGTTTAATAATATATACTGATTAAATATAATAATCATACCAGTGTTTTTGAACTTCAAAATATGTGGACTCCAACTTCCAGAATTCCCCGGCCAGCGTGTTTCTCATTTAACATGTATGGACTTCAACCCCCAGGATTCCTCAGTCAACATGCTCTTCTCTGAACTTTTTCCAAAGTCTCAACATCTTTTTTGTAGTATGGTGACCAAAATTGGTTGCAGTATTCCAGGTGTGGTCTTACTAGGGTTTTATAAAATGGTACTAGTACATCACGTGATCCGAGGGTGAACAACCATTGGTCTGAAATGATCAGGAGGTTGGAATAGAAGACCTCCAAGGTCTCTTTCAACTCTATTATTCTGTTAAGCTTTGAATGCAGACTTTATCCTGGCGATTACCATAATGTGGGGGCTCCTCCAAGTCAGCCAGTTTGGCAAAATTCTTGTAAATAGGCAAGCAACAGTAAAGAAGCAACTCTGATTAGTTCATGGCGTTGCTTTGATCCTTTGCACCTGACTCCAGCTATGTCTGACTTACCATTTCAGACCAAAGATTTGCCTGTGATTCAGGTTGTGCCCCATTCACAAAAGATACAGAGTAGTATTTCCACTTCCAGAAAGACAATATCCATTTCCTCTGTTCACTATCAAAGAACTCTTGCATATTTTTTTTTTTGGTGATAAATAGTAACTGAAATAACTGTAACATAATATAATTCAAAGGCAGGGGTAACCCTGAGGCTCAGTCTGTTTGATCAAAACACAAAAGATACCCTTCCCTTTTTATTGTTCAGAGGCTAGGCCTATAATAGAATATCCATCCAGGATAAACAGAATATCTTTTACTTTGAAGTATTTTTATTTACCACCAAATTTTCTTTGTTCAAAAACACAGATGTGGATTGTCAGCTGAATGACTCAACAGGAAATGCTATTTAAAGCCTCAGGTCCTAAGATTGGCCCCAAATACACCGAGAAGAATTATGCACTTGGCCCATAATGAAACATCACTTGGACTTCTGAGACACTATTGGACGCCTCGTAGGGGTACATAGGCTGGGTTCAATGGGTACAATATATGGGTACAATGCCAGCCTATCTTCTTCCAGCTTTTCTGAATCCACCTGCAACTGATCTGACCTAGTTCCAGAATCCAATCTGAGCCGGTCATCAAACCAGAGCTTTAGTCTTCTGAGCTTTCAGACTAGTGCTGGAGTCCATCCTCAGAGAACTTCTCTCTACCGGAGAGATCTCGGCTTCTTGGGTCCTGTGAAACAGTATTGCTTGGTCAATGGAAGTGGGAAACCCAAGCAAATGTGAGTCCACCCTTGTCTGCAGGAGCCAATGTTTTCGTCCATGTGATGAAGGCAACATTGCAACATCACAGCGCTAGGTTCATAGGTGCATGTGACTTCTTTACAAAAGAGGAAGAGCCCTAATAATGCAGGGCTGCTTCCAATATTTGCACCTCTTAACACCTCTGTGATTGCCTTTACCTTGTTCTGCAGTTCAACTCATCCATAGGAATATTATAAATGCTTTGGTTTATATTGAGATGAGAGAGAGATGATAGATGACAAATAGAAAGATAGGTAAATAAATAGATAGATGAGAGAGATAAGAGAGAGAGAGAGATGATAGATGAGAGAGAGAAATGAGAGAGATGATAGATAGATAGATAGAT
This sequence comes from Bungarus multicinctus, assembly GCA_023653725.1. Classification (NCBI taxonomy): domain Eukaryota; kingdom Metazoa; phylum Chordata; class Lepidosauria; order Squamata; family Elapidae; genus Bungarus; species Bungarus multicinctus. The sequence continues at coordinate 12,539,802 of CM042850.1, forward strand.
AGATAGATAGATAGATAGATAGATAGATAGATAGATAGATGATATTTATTTATTTATTTATTTATTCCATTTATATACCGCCCTTCTCCCGAAGGACTCAGGGCAGTGCACAGCCAACTAAAACAATACATATAAAAAAGTTAAAACAAGATTAAATATGGGCTGCTTCTAGATCTAAAACCCCAATACTAAAACCCTGATTAAAACCCAGTTTAAAATCAATTTAAGATCAGCCCAGGCCGGCCTGCTCAAAGAGCCAGGTCTTCAAATCACGCCTGAATACCCTCAGGTCGGTGGTCGTTCTCAACTCTGGGGGGAGCCCGTTCCAGAGAGCAGGTTCCCCCCCAGAGAAGGCCCTATTCCTCAGGGTCACCAGGCGGCACATGGAGGCCGTTGGGACCCGGAGGAGGACCTCCCCGTGGGAGTGTACCGGACGGTGGGAGACTACTGATAGAACGCGGTCTTGCAAATAACCTGGTCCGATGCCATGGAGTGCTTTAAAGGTCAAAACCAGAACCTTAAAGCGCACCCGGAAGGCCACCGGCAACCAATGAAGCTCGTGCAGGAGAGGCGTCACATGAGAGCTTCTAGACGCCCCCATAACCACCCGCGCGGCCGCCTTTTGTACCAGTTGCAACCTCCGGGTGCTCCCCATAGGGAGCCCCATGTAGAGGGTATTACAATAATCCAGGCGGGAGTTCAATGATAGATAGATAGATGATAGACAGAGATAGATAGACAGATATATGGATAGGGATAAGGGGATAGAGAGAGAAGAGAGATTAGATGGATGATAGATAAATATAGAGATAGAAATAGAAGATAGATGATCGATATAGATAGATGATAAATGTGTGTGTGTGTGTGTTTGAGAGTGAGAGAGAGTAATGATAGATTGATAAACAGATGTGTGTGTATGGGTGTGTGTGTGTTATCTCTGCCTCTTTAAAGATATGGCAGTGTTCATACATTGATAGTCACAAATGTATGCATACCTACTAAATTCTTGAACTGGCAATAGCAGCACAATGTCTTAGGGCTTACCATTAAATCACATATTTATATACCCATTCTAAACCATCTTCCACTTTACAAAAGCATTTCAGCAACACAGCATATTGTAAAAGATTTGCATTCACTCAGACTTTACTCCAAAGTGTGGCAAATGTAACAGGACCACAGAATATTTCAACTGCCCCAGTGGCTCCCTTGAAGACCTGATTTTGTGCCTGGGCCTAGCACCCCAAGTATGTTACATTGGGGCCCTGTTTCTTGGTTATATTGATATTTAAGGTTATAATTTTTCTCAGATGTTTCATTTGTGTATTATGTTTTGTACTTGGTTTTAATGGATTTTTGTGGTTTTTGGCCATCCAGAGTCAATCTCAGATGGACAGCTGTAGAAATTGAATGAACGAATGAACGAACGAACGAACAAATGAATGAAAACCTTTGTCTTCTAATAAAGATATCCCAGGCCTTCACTTCCCATCCAGACAACGTCTCTCTTCAGTCATACATTCTTGTTGCTTAAGATAACAAGTGAGCAATCCTTTTAGAGCTGGAAACTGTAATTTTCTTTCTGATGTATTCTCTGGCTCACAAAATAACCCAATTCCCAGCTAACAGCCATTTAGCAGAGGGAAAGAATTCAGTGACGGGCTTGTTAAGCTTATTGGCAACTTAATGTACCTCTTTGCCGTTTTTCTGTACACAAAACAAATCACACAAAGAAAATTGTTCTGCTATTGTTCCATGCGATGCTGCAATAAAATTTCAGGTGCAATCTTGGCAGGCTCTGAGAGCTACTGAGATGGATTTGGAGGGCAGCTCCAAATGGGCTAGATAGAGCCATCGTGATATTGTACACCTAAAGCAGTGATCGTTGAAAAGCGGGCTTTCAAAATTACAGCTTCAAAAAGATGCTTTGTCATTTCTTATGTAAATGGGTGTCTGACGGATAGAAAGTCACTGCCAAATTTTCACAGTTCTGGATTTTTAGTTTTAAAACCCCTGGAACTCTGGAACTTCTTCTTTTCCCCCCCCAAATTTTTTTTTTTTATTTTTGTTTTGTTGGAAGAAAAATCCTTCTGGGTTCAGTTCCAAGTAAGGAAAAAGACTGGAAACATGGAGGCTGTTTGAAAAGATAGCTTAATGGTGGACAGGACCACATGCCTTGGAGCTCTTGAGTGAAGAAAAAGGGAAGAGATGCTGAGAGTCCCTGGGTTTTATACCCTTTCTGGCTTTGAACTTCCTGGGGCCCAGGAAGAGCATCCTGATTGGTTGCTGTCAGAGGTCATAGCTAGCTTTGTAGGTTGCCTGTGTGCTAAGTTTGGTTGAAACTTGGTGGGTGGTACAATGAAGGGCAATTGAATGGCTCTCCCTGAAGGAGGTAGATCTTTGTTATGTAGAATAGACTGGCCCAGACCTTAATGGCCCATTAATAAAGGTAAAGGGCACTGAGTTTCTGCCTTTCTTGAGTTTCTACTTCTCTTTTAGGGGAAGTATTCTGCCTTTTTTAATATATCCTAAAATATTTCATTTTCCTAGGAGAGGGCTGGGTGCTAACCCCCAACCGTTTTAAACAGTGGAAGAAAAAGAAGAATAGAAGAAATATTGATTGATGTCCTCTTTTGGCCCCATCATTCCTCTTGTACTGCGTATTCTCTATCAGTAGTGAAAAATCTGTCTTTATGCTTTGGGTGATCTCATGCTCTCAAAACTTATTCCATTTTTTTAAAGGAGGATAAATTAAAAGGCTGGGAGGCACACCAAGGTTTGCAGAAATACAAAACCTAAATGTAGGAAAAGAGGGAAAAATAGGGAATAGGCATGCTGAAACATTCGTTAATTAGTTCATTCATTCCTATGCCTGCCCGTCTCAAATTCATTGACTCTGGGTGGCTCACAGTGTTAAAAGAAAATGGAAACACCTAAAACGAAAAAGCAACACAATTCGAAACAGCTGCCAGAATAAAAACAGGACCATCAATCACAGTTAATAAAATATGGGTTCCAGCTTTAAAGGATCATTGACTTCCTTGAAAGAATTGGATTTCTTTGGAAGAATTTGATATTAGGCCTGCATCTAATTAATAGGAAATGTGGATGAGAAGGAACAAGTGGGCTCTATCATTTCTGGTCTGCTTGACATCCCTGACAGGCCCACCTTTTGTTGAAACAAGAATGATAGGTGAGTAAACGAAAAGAAAAAAAAAAGAATACAAAACCTAATTTTAAGAAGAAAGGAATAAATGAGAAACGGGCTATGAAATATTGTTTGTTTGTTTGACTGGTTGGTTGGTTGGTTTCTTTCATTTATTCATTCATTCATGCATTCATTCATTCATTCAATTTATATACAAGCTTCCCATTTCAAATGCATAATTTCTCCTTTAGAAAGAGGCCACTCAGATCTAATTACCTTAATAGATTAATGATGTTTGAGTTAGACTCACTATGTGTACAACAAAGGGCCCAGTCTTTCACACTGTATAGCATCCTCCAGATGGTAGATGTCAAAATAAGCTGCTAGGAATATTTCAAATTGAAGAACGTTGCGGGAATTGGGTATGTCTAGTTTAATGAAAAGAAAGACATAACATGACATGACTGCCTCAAAGATGAGAGGGTCAAACTATTCTCCAAAGCACCAGAAGGCAAGGACAAGAAGCAATGGATGGAAACTAATCAAGGACAGAAGCAGCCTAGAACTGAAGAGATATTTCCTGACAGTGAGAACAATTAATCTGTGGAACAATTTGCCTCCAAAAGTGGTGAATAGCACTTATACCGCTTCACAGTGCTTTACAGCCCTCTCTAAGCAGTTTACACAGTCAGCCTATTTGCCCCCAACAATCTGGGTCCTCATTTTACCCACCTTGGAAGGATGGAAGGCTGAGTCAACCTTGAGCCTGGTGGGATTTGAACTGCCAAACTGTAGGCAACTGGCTGCAGAATAGCTTGCAGTTTTGCACTCTAACCACTGCGCCACAGAACCACTCTAACCACTGTGCCATTCAGAAAAATGCGTTCATGAAAGCATTCCACAGAATAGCAATAGCACTTAGACTTATATACCACTTCACAGTGCCTTACAGCCCTCTCTAAGCGGCTTACAGAGTCAGCCTATTGCTCCCAACAATCTGGGCCCTCATTTTACCCACCTCGGAAGGATGGAAGACTGAGTCAACCTTGAGCCTGGTGGGATTTGAACTGCCAAACTGTAACTGGCTGCAGAAGTAGCTTGCAGTTCTGCATTCTAACCACTGCGCCACAGAATCACTCTAACCCCTGTGCCATTCAGAAAAATGCATTCATGAAAGCATTCCACAGAATAGCAATAGCACTTAGACTTATATACCGCTTTTTAGTGCTTTCCAACCCTCTCTAAGCGGCTTACAGAGTCAGCATATTGCCCCCAACAATCTGGGTCCTCATTTTACCCACCTCGGAAGGATGGAAGGCTGAGTCAACCTTGAGCCTGGTGGGATTCGATCTGTCAAATTGCAGTAGGAGTAGCTTGTAGTACTGCACTCTAACCACTGCACCACTGAGGCTCCAACAAAGAATGCTCCAACACTGGAAGTTTTTAAGAAGAGATTGCACAATCACTTATCTGAACTGGTATAGGGTTTCCTGCTTGAGCAAAGGATTGGATTTCAGTGGTGGGATTCAAAAAAAATTACTACTGTTTCTGTGGGCATGGCAGGGGAAGGATGCTGTAAAATCCCCATTCCCACCCCAGCCCACTAACCTACTTTCCAGCTCTGTTCTCCTGTGCAGGGCAACCAGCAAAGAAGACCCAGCCAATCAGCTGGGACTCAGGAGGCAGAGAAGAGATGGGGGCGGGGCCAGTCAGAGGTGGTATTTGCCGGTGCTCCAAACTACTCAAAATGTCCGCTACTGGTTCTCCAGAACTGGTCAGAACCTGCTGAGTAGCACCTCTGTTAGACTAGAGGACCTTCAAGGTCCCTTCCAATTCTGTTATTCTATTAAATATAAACCCATCCAGATCACAACAGATTAGAGAAGAATGGGCTAGCTGCTAGCAGATCATATTCCATAATAGAAACTCTATACTTTTTTCTGTTCAGTGGAATCCTTTATTCTACAAATGGACATTATTTTGCTACTGTTTTATTTCTATACCAAGATTCCCAGTTATTAACAGACAATCATTCATACCCAATTCTACTCAGGGCTTCAGCAAAATCTACCTTCTGGTCTCCCCAAATTTTACCATATATAGATATAGATGATATATAGATATAGATATATATCACTGCTGCATTACTTAACACAGAGCTTTAAGCTGTTAGTCATTATAAATAATCTTAAATCCACACATTGAATGGGTGATGTAGGGAAGAGGAAAGGGGGTGGCAGGGAGAAAAGTGACATAAAACTTTCTCCAATCTGATGGATAGATAAGATGATCTAAGTAAGATTTCCTTGCCTAACAGTCTCATTTTCTTAATCGGTGGTAACTAGAGTAAATCACACCTCATTACCATTCAACTATCTACTATGACGGTGACTCAGAGTAACAACTAAATTGTTCCATTTGGGAGAAGCTATGCAATGAAACAAAAGAGGCAGTGAACAAAAAAAAAAGACTTATTCATCTTACTTCCCATCCATGTCACTTTTTATCAACTTAACTACATCCCCTTCCCACAGTGGGAAGCCAAAAGGATCAAGTCAAGTGACACAATTGCAGCTCCAAATGTATAGAGGAGTAGGGATTGATTTTAGTCATCCCACTCCCCCAGGTCTGAGAGAGAGAGACTGACCCAAGGTCTCCCAGCTGCCTTTGTGCCTAAGGTAGAACTAGAACTCACAGTCTCCTAGTTTCTGGCCCCATGTATTTTTATTTATTTATTTATTTTATTATTTAAATTTATATACCGCCCTTCTCCCAAGGGACTCAGGGCGGTGTACAGCCCATCTAAAACCCACAAATATACAAAAATTAAAAAAGTATTAAATTAATCGGCTGATAAATGAGACTAAAAAGACCCCGCCCCCCCCTTAAAACCCCAATTTAAAATTAAATACTATGGAGACCAAATTAAAACCATTATCTCAGCCCAGGCCGGCCTGCTCAAAGAGCCAGGTCTTCAACGTGCGCCTGAAGGCCCTCAGGTCCATGCCGGTACAGAGCTCTGGTGGCAGAGTATTCCAGAGGGCGGGGGCACCCACAGAGAAGGCTCTACCCCTCGGCGCCGCCAGACGACACATAGCGGCCGACGGCACCCGGAGCAGACCCTCTCTGTGGGAACGCACTGGCCTGTTGGAGATCACTGGCAGAATGCGGTCCTGGAGGTAACCTGGTCCCATGCCATGGGTCGCCCTAAAGGTCAAAACTAGAACCTTAAAGCGAACCCGGAGAGCCACCGGCAGCCAATGCAGCTCGCACAGGAGAGGCGTCACATGGGCGCTACGCGACGCCCCCATAATCACCCGCGCGGCTGCATTTTGCACCAGCTGGAGTCTCCGGATGCTCCCCGCCGGGAGCCCCATGTAGAAGGCATTACAATAGTCCAGGTGAGAGGTGACAAGGGCCTGAGTGACCGTGCGCAAGGCGTCCCGATCCAGGAAGGGCCGCAACCAGTAGATCCAACGGATCTGATGAAACGCCCCCCTAGAGACGGCCGCGATGTGATGTTCAAGCGACAGCCGTACATCCAGGAGGACACCCAGGTTGCGAGCCCTCTCTGCGGGAGGCAGAACTTCCCCCCCGATAGCCAGCGAAGGTGTCAGCTGGCTATATCGGGGCGCCGGAAACCACAGCCACTCGGTCTTGGATGGGTTGAGCCAAAGCCTGTTCCCGCCCATCCAATCCCGCATGGCCTCCAAGCACCTGGACATAGCCCCCACAGCATCGTTGGGGTGGTCTGGAGTAGAGATGTACAACTGGGTGTCATCTGCATATAGATGACACCTCACTCCCAGACCACGGATGATCTCGCCCAGCGGCTTCATATAAATGTTGAACAAGAGGGGAGAGAGGACCGACCCCTGAGGCACCCCACAAAGCAGGGGCCTAGAGGTGGACCTCTCCCCCCCGCCAACACAAATTGCGAACGGTCGGAGAGGAAGGAGGAGAACCATCGAAGGACGGTTCCACCAATCCCCAACCCCTCCAACCGTCGCAACAGGATACTATGGTCGATAGTATCGAAAGCCGCCGAGAGGTCTAATAGGACCAGGACAGAGGAGAACCCTCTGTCACGAGCCCTCCAGAGATCATCGACCAACGCGACCAATGCCGTCTCAGTACTATGTCCAGGCCTGAAGCCCGATTGGGACGGATCGAGGTAAGTAGCTTCCTCCAGGTACTGGGGGAGCTGACGTGCCACCACACTCTCAACAACCTTCGCCACAAAGGGAAGGTTGGAGACCGGACGATAGTTGTTTAAAATAGCTGGGTCCAGGGAAGGCTTCTTGAGGAGGGGGCGCACCACTGCCGCCTTCAGGGCGGAAGGGAGCACCCCCTCTCTCAAAGAAGCGTTGACAATCCCCTGGAGCCAGCCTTGTGTCGTCTCCCTGGCGGCCGAAACCAGCCAGGAAGGGCACGGGTCCAATAAACAGGTGGTGGCATTCAGACCCCCCAGCAGCCTGTCCACACCCTCGGCGGTCACAGGATCGAACTCCCCCCAGATAACACTCACAAGACCTGCCCCGGACACCTCCCCCGGGACCATCCAATTGGAGTCGAGCCCCTCCCGAATCTGAGCGATTTTATCATGCAGAAATCGGGAAAACTCCTCTGCCCTACCCTGCAAGAGGTCATCCCGCGCTCTCGGTTCAAGTAGAGAGCGGGTCACTCTAAACAGGGCGGCAGGCCGATTTTCTGCTCACGCAATAAGGGCGGAGAAATACGAAGATTTCGCCGCCCTTATCGCCACAAGGTAAGTCTTAATATGAGATCTCACCTGTGTTCGGTCAGACTCAGAACGGCTCGCCCTCCAAATGCCCTCTAGACGTCTTTTCCGGCACTTCATCTCCCGTAGCTCCTCCGTATACCACGGAGCCAAATGGGATCTGTGCCGGGTCAGAGGTCGCAGGGGCACAACTCGATCTAGAACCCTGGCGGCCGACCCATCCCAGGTGGCCACCAGGTCTCCAGGCGAGCTGTGAGCCAGAGACTCAGGAAATGGCCCAAGCTCCCTCTGGAACCGCTCCGGGGCGGAACAATCTAAGTGGTTCCGCCTCCCTGCGGTGGGGGGTGGCGGAACAGAAGTCCAACCTAAGGAGGGAATGATCTGTCCATGACAAGGGTGTGATAACTAACTCCCCAAAATTACAGTCATTCAACCACTGCCCAGAGACAAAAATCAGGTCCAGCATGTGTCCTCCAATGTGAGTGGGGGCGGAAACTAACTGGGTCAGGTCCATGGCCGTCATGGAAGCCAAGAACTCCCGAACTAACCCCGAGGTTTCACCGGACGATGGCAGGTTGAAATCCCCCATGACCAAAAGCCTGGGGGTCTCAACCGCCAGCCTGGCTATCACCTCGAGGAGTCCGGGCAGGGCCGATGAGACGTGGCAGGGAGCCAGGTACGCCATCAAAAGACCCATCTGAACCCCTTGCCCCCACTTCAGAAATAGAGATTCACAGCCAGCCGTCTGAGGGACAGTGGCCTCCCTAGGATGTAGGGCCTCCTTTATAAGCACCGCCACCCCTCCACCCCTTCCCTGAACCCTAGGCTGGTGAAATGCAAGGAAACCTGGTGGGCACATCTCAACCAGAGGAACACCGCCCTCTGGGCCCAACCAGGTTTCGGTGACACCTACCAGGTCCGCGGCCTCCTCCTGAACCAAATCATGGATCAGGGGAGCCTTATTAACCACGGACCTGGCATTGCACAACAACAGCCGGGTATTCAGGGCCTGAGAATCCGGACAACCAGGGCTGCAGGATGGGTATGGAGGGTCGGAGCGCGCTACCGCTTGCAAACATCGGGAGCGCGATCCCCTTACCGGATACGGCCCTCTACCCCCAGCATATCTACCCCTCCCAGTCACCGTGTGAATAAAATTAGCCCCCGGCTGCCCACCCCCAATCTGCCACCCCGACATGGAAACCCCCGAGGCCCCCCCGGCGCGCGGGCCGGCCCGGCTGCCCCCAACTCCATGTGGGCTGTCTCCCCTGCCCACCCTGGATCCATTCATCCCGTTAAAAAACCCCATTAAAAAACCGCCAATCCCGGGTTTCCCACGCTTCTTCTTTCCATTTCTCTGGCTTCCACGGCCCCACCATCGCTCCGGATCCCAGGATCCCTCATAGCGGAACGTCTTTGATAGTCTTGAAGGCCACTTAAGGGAGAGGGGGACGTCCCTCAGGGCCCAAAGTTCCGCCCTTGAATAAATCCGTGGCCCCGGCCACCCCACCCCGACGGTCCCGCAGTGTCCATGGTCTCTGTGGTGATCTCTGTGATGGAGAGGTCCAGGCAGACTGGGGTACACCCCTCTCCCTTCCGGCCGCCCCACCCCTGCCACTGGTGGGACCTCTGGGGGAAGGGGAGTCACAGGCAAAGTCAATCCCCCCCTCCCCGGGCCCACCACCCCTGCCACAGGTGGGGGCCCCAAGGAGGGGGGGAGACCGATCACAACGCCTTCCAACACCGGTCTGTGCATTGTCCTCAAAGCCATAGGGGCTGCCCTGAGTCCAGACCGGGCCCGCCATGTCCACCGCGGGTCCACCTCCGAACCGATCGGGGCCCCCCAAAATCGCCGTGGCCCGAGCGAGGCCGCCGAGCCTGCCACACTGTCGTGCCTCGCCAGGGACAGCAGGGCCTCTTCATGACCCTTCGGAACTCCAGGTTGCCGCGTCAGCTGTTCCAGGGCCTCAGCGGCCTTGAGACCGCTGAGGCCAGTCCAGGGCCCCCCAGGCGGCTCCCCCAGGTCCGCGCCGCCCCGGGAAATCCAGGGCCACCGCTCCCTCCAGGGGGCCGCCGGGGCCATGCCGCAGCGGTCTCCCCACTCCGGAAACCGCTGGGTCCATCGGCGCCGAAAGTATTAAAGGTGTCACCATGCTGACTACGAAGGCCGCCGCCACCGCCATCGAGGCCGCCACCACAACCACCATCAAGGCCGCCGCCGCCGCCGCGACCACCCCCGCCGCCGCGACCACCGCCGCCGAAGCCGCCACCGCCGCGACCGCCGAGGCCGCCATCGCCGCCGCCACGACCGCCGAGGGCGCTACGGCCTCCACCGTGACCTCCGAGGCCGCCCTCACCGCTGGTGCTGCCGCCGCCGCCGCCGAGGCCACCGCCGCCGTCGTCGCGACCGCCGCCGCCGCCGCCGAAACCACTGTAACCACCGCAGCCCCTGGCACAATTAGCGCCGCCGGGGGCCTCATCCAGCACCGCCAGCCGCCGGGAAAGGCCTCCGAGGCCTCCAGGATCCATTCGGCGCTGCCGGGGCCGCATCCGCGCCGCCCTCCGCGCCATCCTCCACGCCGGTCCCGCGGCTCCAGCGCACTCCCAACCGGCCTCTGGTGACTCCTGCCGGCCTCCCCTGGTCCTCCCCCACGGGGGGACCCAGGGGACATGGGGGGCCGCGTCCGGAGCCGCCACGGCCGGAGAAAGCTCCAGCGGAGGCGCGCGGCCGCCATCTTCGGAAACCCGGAAGGATCTGTCTGAAGAGAAAGACTGGCCCAAGGTTGCCTTGTTGTCTTTGTGCCTAAGGCAGAACTAGAACTCACAGTCTCCTGGTTTCTAGCCTGGTGCTTTCACCACTACACCAAACAGGCTCCACCTCACTAGGTTATTTTAACTTGGATTCCTGTACAAAAATGTGGATTAGATTCAGGGCTAAGTGACTTGTGTAGTCTTCTGCTGAGCTGGGCCTGTAGCATTCTGTTAAAGAAAGGAAAGTGTTTAGTGCTAAACAATTAGTAAATCTTTCTCCTTATCCTCCTTTTCTCTTTCTTCTTTTCTCCTTCTCCTTTTCTCCTTCTCCTTCACCTTCTCCTTATCCCCAACATGCTGGCTGGGGAATTCTGGAAGTTGGTGAAGTCTATACATCTTAAAATTGCTAAGATTGAGAAACATTACTGTAACTTTTCCTGACTTATTACCTGAATAATAATTATTTTTTATTTGAATGATAGATGATGACAAGGCTGCCCATGCGAATTCTAGGTGCCAGTCAAATTTCTAATGAGGTTTTTAAAAAACCCTTCAGCTTTACAGAATATCCGCTGGCACATTTCATTCACAGCCTCCAAACCTCTGATATCTTTATTTGTAATTAATATCGATTTGCTGAATCCACACTACAGGCACCAGTAATTAGGTGGCAGGCATTCAGATCAGGTAGGAAATGTAGCCTGGAGGGGGAATTAAAATCAGCATCATTCAGACTCTGTAATTATAATTAGTCCATTAGAAGCCAGTTTCTCCGTACGCAAGGCCTGGATGTATTGGTTATCTTCAAGGGCTCCCTGCCTAAAATGAATCCTTTCACGGGGTTTGAATAACAATTAAAGGCCCGGCCTCTTGGGAGTATGAGGTAAGTTTGACTGATCAAAAAAGAAAAAATAGTGGGGCTAAGCAGGGTTTGTCGTGGATTTTCTTGGATGGGGGACTTACCAGTAAATGTGTCCATCTAGCTACCAGAAGCTGAGTTCAACTCAAAAGTTGAAATTTAAAAGTGCCACGCAAAGATATGGTCATTGTGCATTGGCTTCACAGAAAAGATTGAAGATGTCCACAAAGAGAAGGTCAAAAAAAGTCATTGTGGCAGCCACAATGATACAATCAGAGCCCTGCCTCTTTATGTCCAGCTTTATGTCCATCAAGAGCTGCAAAGGCGCAATGGTTAGAATGCAGTACTGCAGGCTACTTCTGCTGACTGCCAGCTGCCTGCAATTTGGCAGTTCGAATCTCACCAGGCTCGCCCACAGAACCGGTAGTAAAAAAAAATTGAATCCCACCACTGCTACACAGATAAATTATAACATCCTAGGTTCTTGACAAGAATTCAATACGTGTGAAGACCAACCCCAGCTACAAAACTGGCAGATGTGATTACACATTGTTGTGTATAATAATAATAATACCAAAATTGAGACAATTCTTTCTGCTGTGAACAATCTTAAGGGATAAAGAGGGTACATTAAGGTTTAAGGTCTTTATTGCACCCATCATGCCGAAAGTTTCCCAAATTTACTGATGCTCATTTCAATGACATCAATGTCCACATTCCATAATAATCACCTTCAGGAGAGTCTCAGAAGCAAAATGCAGCTTTCTTAAGCTGAAAAGTTTAAAAAAAAAAGATGCTTGGTGACGGAAACAGCAGTAGAAAAGAGAGGAGAAAATTATGTTTCCTATTCCTTTACCATACACCAGTGTGTAAAACTCAAGGAGATACCAAGCTAGTAATTCTGAACTTGCATTGTGATCCCTTTGGGTATTTCACAGACTCTAACTGACCCCTCCCCCCAGTTCCCAAAAGCTTGAAATATAGTCACAATCAAATTAGACTTTCTAAATCACAAGAGTGAGGTTAATTAGTATTTAACCTGCTCGGAGATCAATTTTAATTCACTGTGCCTGTTTCTTGTCGTTGTCTTGAAATCACATAATAGTCTTCCACGGAGCAGAAAAAAGATGATGTCAGCAGGTAAGCAAAAATCAACTTGTTTTATTTCAATAATTTCTGTCAGAACTCTTTTTTGTGTGCCTCTAAATAGGTGCTCAGTTGTGGTTTGACCTTATCAAATCGCAAGGAAAGGATGTGTTCAGATAATTCACTACTATTATCTCCATTTTAGCTACAGTCCTATCTCAGAAGAGTCCCAAATTACTTTCACCTTGGACTATTTTCCTTAGACGATGAAGGCAAGAAAAAGTTGCTTTTGTATTGAAATGGCCTTCTGCCCCTAGAATAAAACCCATTATATTTAATGTTAATTATTTAAACATGGGAATAAAAATTAAATTATGATCCTGTTTAGCAATAGCATTTAGGTTTATATAGTGCTTCACAGTGCTTTACAGCCCTCTCTAAGTGATTTACAGAGTCAGCCTATTGTCCCCAGTAATTTAGGTCCTCATTTTACCAACCTCAAAAGGATGGAAAGGCTGAGTCAATCTTGAGCCGGTCAGGATCGAACTCCAGGCTGTGGGCAGAGTTAGCCTGCAATACTGCCTTCTAACCACTGCGCCACCACAGCTCCTTAAGTGCTTAATTATATAGCATGAAATGAGCCTCATGAGATTTCAACAATCTAATTCCCCTTTGAGATTTCAAGCTCAAGATCTCATGAGGGAATGCGAGAGAGTGCATAAGATTGTGGCATTTTCACGAGATTTTGTGGTTCACAAAATTCCATGACAGGAATTTTGTGAACCACCGAATCTCATGAAAATGCCACAATCTCAGAGATAACACAAAGCATACTGCCTAGTGATGTTATGAGCATAATATTATTGACATCTGGTTTAAACAATGATTAAACCAAAGAAGCTTCAGGAGCTGTATCGGTTATATACCATTTTTCTCACTATAATTTGCTAGGATATTTGCTAAGTTATAATATTATCCCATATTTTGGATTTGACCTATAGCAGTTTTCCTTCAATTTACTGCATGGTCTTCTGTCCTGCATGGCTGGTAGAAGATGGTCCAGTTGGAATTAAATTCTTCTGGGAGATTAAGTAGGAATACAAAATAACTCCAATCTCCTCTCCTACCTTCCTTGCTCAATAGCAATAACTATGAGAGGAATCTCCGAGTCCCAGTGGACAACCATTTAAATATGAGCCAGCAGCAGCAGCCAAAAAAGCCAACACAGTTCTAGGGTGCATAAATAGAGGGATAGAATCAAGATCAAATGAAGTGTTAATACCACTTTATAATGCCTTGGTAAGGTCACACTTGGAATACTGCATTCAGTTTTGGTCACCACGGTGTAAAAAAGATGTCGAGACTCTAAGAAAGAGTGCAGAGAAGAGCAACAAAGATGATTAGGGCACTGGAGGCTAAAACATGAAGAACAATTGCTGGAACTGGGTATGTCTTGTCTAAACGAGATATGATAGCAGTGTTCCAATATCTCAGGGGCTGCCCCAAAGAAAAGGGAGTCAAGCTATTCTCCAAAGCACCTGAGGGCAGGACAAGAAACAATGGGTGGAAACTAATCAAGGAGAGAAGCAAGTTAGAACGAAGGAGAAATTTCCTGACTGAACAATTAATCCATGGAACAACTTGCCTCCAGAAGTTGTGAATGCTCCAACACTGGAAGTTTTTAAGAAGAGATTGGACAACCATTTGTCTGAAGTTGTGTAGGGTTTCCTGCCTAGGCAGAGGGTTGGATTAGAAGACCTCTAAGGTCCCTTTCAACTCTGCTATTCTATTCTTCCTGACCTGGAAGTTGTGTTAGTTTCATCTGCCAGATTTCTATGTATGGCTGTGAGACTTGGGCCATAAGGAAGGCTGAGCACTGAAGAATTGATGCTTTCAAATTGTGGTGCTGGAAAAAACTTTTGAGAGTGCCTTGGACTTCAAGGACATCAAATCAGCCAATCCTAAAGAAAATCAACCCGAATTGTCCTTTGGAAGTACAGATACTGAAACTGAAGTTCAAATACTTCGTCCACCAAGTGAGAAAAGAGGACTTGTTTTTTATTTATTTTCTTTATTTATTTATTTTGTCAAGCGATTATAAGATAACAGGTATAAGTATAAACATAGTTATGAATACATGAAATGGGTACATATAAGAAAAATAAAAAGAAACAATAGGACAGGGACAGTAGGCACGATTGGTGCGCTTATGCATGCCCCTTACAGACCTCTTAGGAAAGAGGTGAGGTCAATAGCAGACAGTCTACGGTTTGGGGAAGAAACCACAGAGTCAGGTAGAGTATTCCAGACATTGACCACTCTGTTGCTGAAGTCGTACTTCCTGCAATCAAGTTTGATGCGATTAACCTTGAGTTTGTATCTATTGTATGCTCTTGCATTGTTATAGTTGAAGCTGACTTAATGGAAAGGATCCTGATGTTAGGAAAGACTGAAAGCAAAAGGAGAAGTGGACAGCAAAGGATGAGATGATTAGATACCAATGATGCAATGAACATGAATTTGGATAGACGCAGAAAGACTGAAGAGGTCAGGGCAGCTTGAGGTGCTATGGTCCTTGGGATCACAAAGAGTCGGACGCAACTTCGAGGCTGAACAACAACAATGGCCTTAGGTAAAGTTAAGAACTTCTGGATTTCTAACCATTATCTAGAAGTCATCTATCAAAATTCTCTATAACTATTTCCAACATGGCACCTATGTTCATCATTAATCTATAATGCACCAGGGTGGAAGGAACTGCTATTTATTTTATTTATTTTATTTTATTTGGTTTGTCAATAGCTTACAAGATAACAGGTATAAGTAAAAACATAGTTATGAATGCATGGATACATATAAGAAAAATAAAAGAAACAATAATAAACTGCTGTTCTATTAGTCAGACCCCTTATTTTATACTGTAATGCCTAATGCCCATAATACAACATTGAATCCATACTGACAGTTTTCTAAGTAAGTTTCTTCCATCACTACAATAACCATCACCAACATAGGTCAGGCTGACCCAGCTGGAAGTTACCCCACTGAATATACTTTCCGGTGCATTGCCTGAAATGGTATGAACTCACTTTGGGTCACGCTGAAGGGTAACTCTTTGAGTACATGTTGTTCTTGCTGCCTTTCATTTATGCTTTATGCCATATTAAATGAAAGAATGAATCCAATACCTGTAATGCACTGGCTAAGTGGGCTATATAACTGCTGTAGAAAATGAAGAACAATGATGCTGACAATCTTTTGATGCACAGTTTAAGTTTATTTCATTCATTGCACAACACGATTGCGCAGATTTTTCATGCCGAGGGAAGGATGCAAACACCACAAGAATCTATTACTTTAATTTAAGGTCTGTTGCTTTTGCATTTCTCCACAATTATATTAAGTTAACTACACAAATTAATTTGATTTTTCCCTATGCTCTTACCTTTTCGGAGGCTGTAGTGGAGGATATATTAAACTGGCATCTAGTTTAGCATCAAAGATGGAGGTGCTTCTTCAAAAGGCAACTGGACTTTGTTTTTCCTTGAAGATGTTTCGCTTCTCATCCAAGAAGCTTCTTCAGTTCTGACAATCAGAACGGAGGAAGCTCACAGGTGGCATTTACCCCAGCACGAAAATAGCAAGGATGTTCAAGAATAAATAGGAGAAATGTTGGAAATGTCATCAGATACATGGATCATATTACCATATGTGGTGGATGTGTGTGGAAGCCAAGAGATACTGGACTAAAATTCATACATGGCTTGAAAAAATGACAAAACAGTATATAGACTTGAAGCCAAATATATTTTTATTGGGTATCTTGCCTGAAGGATACAGTAAAGAATTGATGTATTTGATTATAAATGTGTTAACAGCGGCTAGAATTGTATTTGCTAGAAATCGGAAAAGTGAAAAAAATCCAATAGAAGAAGAGGTGATTAAGAAAATGATGGAATGTGCAGAAATGAGTAAATTGATATTAGCAGTTAGAGAGCAAGAAGATAAAGAATATTACAAAATCCGGGATCTATTTTATCAATGGTTAGATAAGAAAATAGAGAAGTAAAATGTGTTATTAAAAAGGAATGGCATAATATGCAAGATAATACAATGTAATGATATTATACAATTGGATATAATGAAATGAATTGTATGTTCTCAGATTTATTAAAACTGAGATTTGCTCGATAAGAGTTATGTGAATTTGTAGTTGAATCTAATAATGATATTATAATAATAATATAATATGTATAGCTGACATGTAATATGAATGTATGTTTGGAAGGGTAAGACTGTTGATATTATACATTGCACAAAAGAAATGTACCAACCGACATGTGTATTTTGGAAGATGGTTTTATGTTGATGTTTTATGTTTGTGTTTGTTAGTGTTTGTCTTTAAATATAAAAAACTTTATTAAAAAAAAGAACTGAGGAAGCTTCTTGGAGGAGAAGTGAAATGCCTTCAAGGAAAAATAAAGCCCAGCTGCCTTTTGAAAAAGCACCTTTGGAAGAACCATGACCTGGATGACTGAGGATCTCCATAGATACCAGAGATTAATTTTATATTCTTTAAACAGCAAAGTGAGAACATGATAGCATTCCTGGGCTCTTCCTGAGGAAACTGCAAAAGGGATTTCTAAGATCATAAAAATGATTGAAATCATGAGGAAATTGCATCATTTCAGAACAATTTTAAGAGTACATTTTTGGAATCTGCTCAGATATATTTTCCCAGTGTAGTACTTAAATGGTTTTCGTGGCGGAAACACCCAACTAGACGACAACTCCTAGATGACCTACAAGGTCCTTTCCAACTCTGTTAATCTGTTTCTGAATCTGCTTCTTCAGCTGAAGAAGCTTCTTGGTGAGAAGCAAAGCATCTTCAAAGAAAAACCTGAAAGTCCAGTTGCCTCTTCAAAAACCACCTTTGGGTTAATCTTCAATAATACGATTTATCAAGAAGGAAACCACAAGCATGAAGCTAGAATGATTCACATGGGCAAATAACTAGGAGTGCTTGAATATTACTAAACCGAAACTTTTCTAAACTACATATACTGTAGGGTATTAATCAGAAGGCGTAGCAGTCCTTGCTTCTCCAGGTGGTTAGGAAATTTAGTTATGATTTTGACAAACTACAACAGTTCCGGATTCTGTGTTTGAACCTCCATCTCGCTCTCTCGCTCTCCATTTTAAAACCGGATGACATAAATTGATTGTTTGAGAATAAAAATTTCCCCAATGCATAGGATTTGTCCGCAAATGTTCCCTGGTGACATAGTTCTAAAATATTTTATCTGCCTTGCTCTGTAAGGATCAGAAGGCTAATAATGGATTTAGTGATGCTGTAATTTGCCCCTAAACTGAGATTAGATTGACATTAGACTCAGAAATCACCAAAGAAGCAGCTGGTAGCAGATGAGGGAACTTCTATTGACATTATATCTGATATTGTGTTATGTCCTAGATTCTATTCTCAGGGAGTCATCCATACTCAGAAATTTCTCCTTAGTTCTAAGTTGCTTCTCTCCTTGATTAGTTTCCACCCATTGTTTCTTGTCCTGCCCTCAGAATAGCTTGACTCCCTCTTCTTTGTGGCAGCCCCTGAGATATTGGGAAAGTGCCATCATGTTACCCCTTCTTTTCACTAAACTCATACCCAATTCCTGCAACCATTCATCGTAGCCTCCAGTCCCCTAATCATCTTTGTTGCTCTTTTTTGCACTTTTTTTAGAGTCTCTACATCTTTTTTTTATATATCTGCTGAACAACATCCATGCAGGAAGCTCAGATGTATTCAAATGTTAATAAACAAATAATTAAGCTAAGGTTTATTGCACTGATTTTGTCTGGAATTTCCTTTCTGGGACTATTGACTTTGCTTTTTCTTTCTTTTCCCCTTTCCCAGAAAACTCCTTTTTCTCTCTTGGCTTATAGCTCCATCGGTTTAAATAAAGGTCTAATTAAAATTAAAATCTAATACGCTGACTCCTCGTGATCAAAGAAAAGCAACGACTAAATATTTTCCCCTCTAGATGGGATGCTGAAAAGTAACTGGGGTGTGGGGAGAACTAAAATGAGAAGCTTTAAGGTCTATTACCAATTATAAATTCCTGGGCTGATGAGAAATCCCACTTTTTGTTTCCAGGTGTCTTGGACAGTGTGAGCTATTATTTTGGTTGGCCCTTGGGAATCTTCTGTATTGTGAAAACAAAGTTGTCTTTGCGAGCCTGGGGTCTGCCCACCCCTGCCTCAAGACGGGAAAAAAAACACCATTATTTATCAAACTCTTTCATAATACTTCAGCCGGCACTTCCAAATAAATATTCCAGACCTTCTCGTTGGAGAAAATGGGACCTTCTCAGCTAGAAAAATGTAATCTTCGCAGTAATTGCACTCTCTACTTTAATCAACAGTACTGAAATACACAAACATACAAACCATGACAGGGATATATTACCACAATTATTTTACTAGATGGGCTGGCAGGTACATTGGAAATTAAAGTAGCTGAGGCCAAAATCTGAAAGTAATTTTATGCACAAGGTCATGACGAGGAGAGTCATACACTGTGAGTGGTAAATATCAGCCACCCATTTCAGTAGAGTAGGGTAGAATAGTGTAGTGTAGTGTAGTGTAGTGTACAGTAGAGTAGAGTAGAGTAGAGTAGAGTAGAGTAGAGTAGAGTAGAGTAGAGTAGGAGAGGAGAGGAGAGGAGAGGAGAGAAGAGAAGAGGAGAGAAGAGAAGAGAAGAGAAGGAAGGAAGGAAGGAAGGAGAGAGATAAAAGGAAGCAGGAAATGGAAGGGAAGGGAAGCAACAGAAGTCATTTGAGGTGATTTCTCCAAGACTGTAAATGTGTGTATATCATGTAGGTCTGAGATTTTATAGCCAAACTAGAAAAGACATTAAAGTATAGGGCTGCTCAAAACAATCTTGTTATGTCAGAGAACTGTGCCAAATAATGATCAGCTTTATTTTACTTTTATTGGATAACCCATATAAAAATTACAACCAAATTTTCTGAATCTTGTGCCTTAGAGTAAGTGTTTTTCCACCCCCAAAGGTGCACTTTTGATGCCCCTCAAAAAGAGTGTAGCCAAAACAAATTTAGGGGGAGAGAGAATTGGGTGTTCTACTTTTATAGTACTTAAATCAGTTGCAACTAAAACAGTGCCTATCTCATAATGATGAATAAAAGTATTGGGTAAAATCAACATTGGTTGGAGTATTTTGTGTTCTTCATATCTTGACAGAGTTGAGTAGGAGGGAATAACGTATTAAAGATTAAACTGAAGACATGCACAACTTTCTCCTGGCTCTTCAGGACAAGTGACGTGAGAAGAGTTTTGCAAACAGAAAATGGATGAGGACCAATACATGGATAGTTGGATTATATGAAGTATTAGTATTGCTTTATAAAGGCATTTAGTACAACCACTCTTAGAATATTGCATCCAGTTTTGGTCACCATATTATGTGTTGAGATTCTAAAAAAGACCGCAGAGAAGAGTAACAAAAATGATTAGGGGACTGGAGGCTAAAACATACAAAGAATGGTTGTGGGAATTGGATATGTCTAGTTTAATGTTTAGTTTAATTTGGTTTCTTGATTAGCCCATAGGTCATATCGTATTATAGTTTAATGGGGAAAAAAGGCCTGGGGTGACATGATAGCAGTGTTCTAATATCTAAGGGATTGCCACCAAGAAAAGGGGATCAACCCATTTTCCAAAGCAGCTGAAGGCAGGACAAGAAGCAAAGGATGGAAACTAATCAAGGAGAGAAGCAACCTGGAACTAAGAAGAAATTTCCTGACAGGGAAACCAGTTAATCAATGGAATGAGTTGCTTCCAGACATTGTGGGCAGGGGTGGGATTCTACCAGTTCACACCTATTTGCTAGAACCGGTTGTTAACATCCTAAGCAGTTCAGAGAACCCGTTGTTAGAAGAAATTACTGGCCTGATCCTGTAAGGAAGGCAGGAAGGAAACATTCTGGTGTTGCTTACAGAAACTGCCTCTCTGTTAACCCTTACTACATTCTTGGAAGGACTAGACTTCCTGTCTCTGGAACTTCTCTGGAGTTTTTTTCCCCTCCTTTGCTGGTACTTTGCTTGTGTGGAGTGACCATTCAAAGTTACAATGGCACTGAAAAAAGTGACTTATGACCGTTTTTCACACTTATGACTGTTGCAGCATCTCCACAATCATGAGAGGCCAGGCGAGGAGATGCATGCCTTGATGTAAGTGATGTTGAGTGGCCACACCCAGCCAATAACATGACCACCAAGCCACGCCCACCACTTAAGCCACATCCACAGAACCAGTTGTTAAAAATTTTGAATCGCACCCCTGGTTGTGGGTACTGTATCATTGGAGGCTTTTATGCCTGGAATGATATAGGGTCTTCTGCTTAAGCAGAAGGTTGGACTAGAAGACCTCTAAGGTCCTTCCAACTCTGTCATGCTTTTATTCTGAGAACTCAAAAATCCTTTCTAGCTCTACTTGTCAATTTTTCATTCAAATATAGATATTTTTGAAGAGATGGGCAGGGGCCAACAGTTCAGAGTAGCCTGCACTCCTCACCAGTGATGTTACTCTTCCATTCTTCTGTAGAAAAGAAAATGGCAGAGATGTCTTTAAGGTTTGCTGTTTTTAAAAGATGAAAGAAGAAAAAAAGAAAAAAAGGAATATTCCAAGAACATTTTACAAGCACTGTTACAAGCCCGATAGTCAATATTTATTCTTGTTTATTTGATTAGTTTCTTAAGTGAAAGTCTTGGGATTTTGTCCTATTGCTTTCAAATTTCCATTTTTTTCTAACCTAGCAAGATAATTTTGAATGAATATGTTTCTGTCTCCTGTGGGTATTACCCATCCCATCCAATTTTGTGCCACCTCCAAATCTCATAAATATTTCTTTTGCCTCCTCATCCAAATTACTTTAATAACTCTTCTCTTGTTTGTTTGAGCTCTGAGGAATAAATATATTGACACCTGACATCCTGCCATTACTGGAAGATTTAATAAAAAAAAGGGGTTGATTTAAATCTCCACATCGTTTGTCAATAGCAATATAATCCTCATATTAAAACAGACTTCTAACTATTTAGTCCTTTCCACCAAACACAGAGGATCACCAAGTGATGAATAGCCCGGCACCAACACTTCAAAACCTCTGTATAAGTTGCAGAAAAAAAAGCAACTCATGAGTTAGGTTAAGTGTGGAGAAAATATCAACTTCCCCTACTAAACAACCATTGGAAGACTGCTGTCCAGTGGCCTGTCTTGGGTTGTAAACTCCTTACTGGAGAGGAAACAGATATGTGGTCCAGTGGTGGGATTCAAAATTTTTTACTACTGGTTCTGTGGGTGTGGCTTGGTGGGCATGGCAGGGGAAGGATACTGTAAAATCCCCATCTCTCCCCACCCCACTAACCTGCTTTCCAGCTCCGTTCTCCTGTGCAGGGCAACAAAAGAAGACCCAGACGATCAGCTGGATCGGGAGACAGAGAATAGATGGGGGCGGGGCCAGTCAGAGGTGGGATTTGCCGGTTCTTTAGACTACTCAAAATTTCTGCTACCGGTTCTCCAGAACTGGTCAGAACCTGCTGAATACCACCTATGGTGTGATCTCTTTCTGGTTACTGTGGAGAAATAAAAATTTCCAATTTTTTACTACATTCTGTACTCAACTTTTGCTGCTACCCCAATTGATTGATAGAGAGCCAATATTTCTTTTTTTAAAGTAAATTTTATTCTTTTTTTACATTTTAAGAAACAAAATTGATCATGACATTAACAGCACTGTAGCATTATCATCATATATATCCATTTCTTGTAGATATTTACATTAATATATGATTATATACATTTATCTATAGTTTCCTTGTCTTAACTTTCTTTATTTCCTATTTTCCAGCCAATTATACCACATGTCCCAAATTTCATGATATTGAAAGCCAATATTTCATCGTAACTAAAAATGGCATTTTAAATGTAGCGAGAGTTGTATAGCAGAAGGACAGGCAAAGCTTGGAGGCAGAGTTAAGTGAGTAATCAGCCTAGAATTGTTATGTCTCAACAAACAGCCTAAATCCAATCCCCCTTGAATTATGTTGACTCTTATCTAGCACCAGTTTCATGCTGACTGTTAGTTGATTAGACTTTTGAGTATAGGCATGAGCCATAAATTAGCTTAACTCAAAGTTAACATGGTCATGAGCCTTCACATCTGACAAGTTGTTTGAGCCAACAGTGTGTGGCAGCAGCCAAAAACCCGATGCAATCCTAAGCTGCATTAACAGGGGGATACAATCAAGATCAAGTGAGGTACTAATACCACTCTATAAAGCCTTAGTAAGACCACACCTAGAGTACTGCATCCAGTTTTGGTCACCACACTATAAAAAAGATGTTGAGATTCTAGAAACAGTGCAGAGAAGAGCAACCAGGGGACTGGAGGTTAAAACATATGAAGAACAATTGCATAAACGGGCATGGCTAATCGAATGAAGAAAAGGACTAGGGGAGACATGATAGCAGTGTTACAATGTTTGAGGGGCTGCCACAGAGAGGAAGGGGTCAAGCTATTTTCCAAAGCATCTGAAGGCCAGACAAGGAATAACAGATGGAAACTGAACATGGAGAGATTCAACCTAGAAATAAGGAGAAATTTTCTGACAGTGAGCACAATCAACCAATGGAACAGAAGTTGCCTTCAGAGATTATGGGAGCTTCATCACTGGAGGCTTTCAAGAAGAGACTGGACTGCCATTTGTCAGAATGGCATGGGGGGATTGGACTAGATGACCTACAAGATCCCTTCCAACTCTGTTAATTGATTGCTGTTATTGTGAACTATTTCTTTCTCTCTTTTTTTATTCCATGACCAATGATAACTTAGGGCATCAGGAAACTCACCAATATTTTGGTAGAGGTTGAATGAAAGAAACACTGATTGGTTCAGAATGATATCTTCGGGTACTGTTCCAACTAGTGTTAGCAGAAGGAAAAATAATTATGGATCAGTTCAGATTTCATTGGGGGTTCTGGGTAATAGAAAAATGTCATTAGTAAAGCATGAAGTGCATACTCTGAACTAATGAACTGAATATTTCTTCACACGGTCACATCACATGATGAATGACCTTGTGATACATGTGATCAAACACCAAACCTGGTGTTATTTGTTCACTCTGATTACCTTTATACATCTCTTGAACCGTGTGACGTCTTGATAACTTGTATGGCAAAGCTGGAGACATTCATAAAATCCATATACAGGTACTCCTCAACGTACGACCTGTGATGACTCAGGGCATGGCACAAAAGCAACAAAGTCACAAAAATTCCTCCAACTTGGCCTCCAATGTCTAGTTATCATTGGCTGGAGAAAATACTCTCTCAAGAACAGTTTTTAAAGGGAAGAAATTCCATCCAAACTCAAAGTACATATAAACTATAATTAAAAACCAACGCTGCAGCAATTAACGAGACAGGGCAGGATAAGGGATTGAAGACGTCAAAAGATAACGAACCACACACACTTGGGAAGACGCCAGAACTCAGATAAGACTTGACAAACCAGAATAATTTCACGCTTTTCTTCCAGCAACTTTGCCGTGCACAGTTTCTCCTTTTAAACAGTCTTCCCAGCTGCAGCCAATGAAGGGGATCAGGGCCCTTTCTTCCCCCATAAACCACACAACTCATATTGCTCCCTTATCTGTTCCTCCCTGCATGCCCTAGGATGAAGAGGGGGTGGGCCTGGGTCTTCCTCTGAATGCCCAGCTGGACTGTGCCCTTCCCCAGTTTCCTCCACAACCACTGGGGCCTGACTCCCACTCCCTGTCAGCTGTTCTATCTCTCCCTCAGAATCAGATTCCAACAGGGGCATGACAACGACCATCATTGAGCCCAAAATTTATGTTGTTAAATGAAAGATTTGTTAAGTGAATTTTGACCTTTCGTTTTATAACCTTTCTTGCCACTGTGGTTAAGTGAATCTCTGCAGTTGTTAAATTAGTAGCTTGGGTGTTAAGTGAAGTTGACTTTGTCAGCAGGTCGCAAAAGGGGTTCACATGATCCCGGAACATAAATATGAGTCCGTTGCCAACAGTCTGAATTTTGACCGCACGACCATTGGACGTGCAAGGATTGTAAGTGTAAAAAAAAATGGTCATAAGACACTTTTTTCAGTGATGTCGTAACTTTGAATAGTCACTAAATGAGCGGTTGTAAATTTGGACTACGGTGTACTTTTTCACCAAATTGTAACCGCTTGAAATCTCTTTGCTCTATACTGTTGAAAACTAAAAAGAGGCTGAGCTGCAATTCATCAGACCAAACTTTTTAATCTTGGGATTCTAATTAACATCTTAATCAGCACATTCTTACGATTTCAGACAACACATTGGGATAATGATCTGTAATAGTCAGCATTACTAAGCCACACTTTATTTAGCAACAATTAATTACAGGGGTACTAGCAGCAGCACAATCCTTAAAGAATAATTTGTTATGCGGGATAAATGAAAGTTCTATAATTAGGCTTTAGCATCTGGACATTTGAACGGGCAGAGAAATTCAATTATTTATGGATTGGTGCACACTTCCTGTTTTCTTTTGTTGCTGAGTTTAACCTACAACTTGTGCCAGTGCCAACCCAACACCTTTGCTGCTACACCATCCCTCTCTCACTGTTGTGGCCGATAACTAACCTGTGATTTACCTTCCAAGGGTTAATGAACAGAGCTTGAGGCTAATAAACCTGGATAGAATTTGTTTGGGTCTCATCTAGAAAAAGTGCAGAGAAGGGCAACAAAGATGATTAGGGGATTGGAGGCTAAAACATATGAAGAACAGTTGCTGGAATTGGATATGTCCTAGTTTACTAGCAATAGCAATAGCACTTAGACTTATATACCACTTTGCAGTGGTTTTACAGCTCTCTCTAAACGGATTACAGAGTCAGCATATTGCCCCCAATGATCTGGCTCCTCATTTTACCCACCTCGGAAGGATGGAAGGCTGAGTCAACCTTCAGCCTGTTGAGATTCGAACTGCCAAATTGCAGGCAGACGGCAGTCAGCAGAAGTAGCCTGCGGTACTGCACTCTAACCACTGCATCATCATGGCTTGATGAAAAGAGGGATGAGGGGTGACATGATAGGGATAATCTTCAATTATTTGAGGGGCTGCCACAAAAAAGGGGAAGTCAACCTATTTTCCAAAGCACCTGAAAGTTCAATAAGAAGCATGGATAGAATCTAATCAAAGCAGTGGTGGGATTCAAACAATTTTACTACCAGTTCTGTGGGCATTGCTTGGTGGGCGTGGCAGGGGAAGGATACTATAAAATCTCCATTCCCTCCCCAGTCCAGGGGAAGGTTATTGTAAAATCTCCATTCCCTCCCCCACCCCATTAACCTGCTTTCCAGCTCTCTTCTCCTGTGCAGGGCAACCAAAGAAGACCCAGCCAATCAGCTGGGACTCAATGGGAGGCAGAGAAGAGATGTGGGTGGGGCCAGTCAGAAGTGTTCTTTGCCAGTTCTCTGAACTACTCAAAATTTCCACAACTGGTTCTCCAGAACTGGTCAGAACCTGCCGAATACCACCTCTGAATCAAAGAGAGAAGCAACCTAGAAGTAAGGAGAAATTGCCTGGCAGCTCAGCAGTTTAACACGATGCTTGTAGTACTGTTGCAGAGCCTCTGTGGTCATTTCTAAGGGAGAACAACTGTCGTGGTGCTACAACATTTGTAATTTCGGGACTTGTTCGTAAATACTAAGGGGAGCTTATTGCGTAACTTGGAACATTCACTAAGGGAATCTCCATAACTCAGGGATTACCTGTATAAAAAACAATTATAAACTATAAATATTGGGAAAACTAAAATTACAACAATTAAATAAACAATAAATAATGTAAATGTCTATGGAGATTCTCAGTCATCCAGGTCATGGTTGTCCCAAAGGTTCTTTTTCAGGAGGCAACTGGACTTTCTAGTTTTACTTTGAAGACATTTCGCTTCTCATTCAAGAAACTCCTTCAGCTCTGGCAGGATGGTCCTTCAATTTCCCACCATCCAGTCAGAACTGAAGAAGCTTCTTGGATGAGAAGCGAAATGTTTTCAAAGAAAAACTAGAAAGTCCAGTTGGCTCTAGAAAAAAAACAAAAGCACCTTTGGGATGTAAATAATGTGCTTTTCTTCATATATCGATTGATACACAGGGACACAAATATTGTAAATCACACTCCAATAGTCTGGACTGCTTGGTCGATGACTCAAGATGAAGTTAAAATGTTGTCTGTGGCATCCAAAGTCCCTTAAATAGGGAGCCTGTAACCCTGAGGTTTTACTGCGCAAAGTACAGTATGTGATTGAGAATAAAAGTGACCAATACAAACAAAATACAGTATTTTCTTTAGAGATCTTTGGATGACTAAAAATACCTTATGTAGATATCATGGTTAGAAGAAGTAAAAATGCAGAGAAAGAAAAAAACATGCTTGATGGAGGGGACAAGGGACAGTTTTATGCCAAAATTGGCTGGCTTGGGTGACACCAGAGTAGCAAGTGTTGGCAAAGATAATTAAAGTGTGAAGTTTATGAGGTTGTGCGTGTTTTATAGGAACAGATAATTGCATTTTAGGACTATCGTGTTGGATCAAGCTGAAAAGCACACAAAGTTTCAGACGTAATGCTGAAACTAAGGGAAAGGAATACTAATTAGATGCTTTAATTTATAAAGAAGCGAGCAAATTATGATGACAAATATACAGTAGCTATGACTAGCAGATGGCAGGGGGAAAAATTCCCCAATAAATAATTGAAAGTGGCATCTTTGAGTGAATGTCTCATTTGCTTACTTCTTTTGTGGCCAATGCAGTATTTATTTATTGTATTAACTTAGAATGTATATATGCCTCTCACTTGATTAACAGCAAACAGGTACATTCCAAGTACCCCCGTTGTTATAAGAAAAGCACTTCAGTTTGTTCTACAACACGCAGCCAGAAACCCAGTGTTCCCTCTGCTTGCTGTGAGAAATAGCTTTCCAGTGCAGCTCATCAAGATAGGCAGGGCTTTTGCCTCAGTCATCTGGCAGATCTCTGTTGCTCTTGTCTTTTCTCTGCCCTGCGTGCTCTCGGATCCACTCTTCACTGACCATCCCCCCCACCTACAAGCTGTCTCCAACCAAAGCCTCCTATAAATTTCTTTTAGCTGGCTGTTCAGAGTTGTCAATTAACCCAGTTCCTGATGTGCCAGGAATGAGCTCACCTCCAAGGAAGAATCTGAGGAGTCGTCCAAGGGAAACGTCACATATATCTATGATAGGACCTCCAAAGCACGATCCATTGATGAGCTACTGTAGACTATGGAGGAATAAGCGATTTCACATGTAACTTGATCTTAAATTAGGGAAAGATTATATACCACTGTGAGCATCTTGGGTGAGGCTAGAAATGCAACAAGAACTAGTGATTTTTACCCAACACAAGGGTTGTCAACGAAGGGTTGAAATTAGTGCTCTCTGAGTTCGGTTGTTTTCTTGCTGACATTTTATTACCCAGATTAGGTAACATCATCAGTGTACAGCATAACACTTGCACAGCACTGATGATGTTACCTAATTTGGTAATGAAAACAACCAGAGATCCCCAAGGATCCTTCACATGGGTTACCATCTGAGGTTTCTATGCGAATGGGGTGATATGACCATGGAAGTGATCCCATCCTATAGATGTCCTGGATTATTTTTCCCAGATTCTAAACATTTTCCTTAAGCCACAAAATTGAAAGGAAAACTGGAAAAGGGATCAGGACAAAAATAGTCAGACATAATACAAAAATAGCAAATTGGGTGGGTGGGGGGAATTGGAATATTAAAAATATACTCTCAACCTATAGAGATGAGATCCTCTATCCTATTTATAGTACTATAAAACTTAAACCATGCCCAACTTTGTGACTTTCTAAACCCATCAAATCTTTCCACATCTCAGATTTTTTTCTTTAATTTTTTTTTTAATTTTTTTCTTTGTTTCATTCAACAAAGAAGGAAAAAAAAACAGCTAGGTTTTCCAAGCCTGGGCTGCAAAAATCCAGAGAAATATTAGATTGCAGCTGAAAAATAAAAAAGCTTTAAACGCTTTTTAAAAAGTATAAAAATATAAATATAGCATTAACTACCCTTCTGCCTCTGATCCGATGGCAATCGAGATCATAGATCAAGCTTCTTTGAGATGTCATTTTTGGGAATAATGTGCATATTTAGACAACGGATAATTGTCACGATTTTAGTAATATATAAATGAATAACGAAATGGACACTTTTTATTGATAATACCATCAAGAGGTAATGGGATTTCCAAGTACTCAGTGGCTTAACTTGGTGAGTCATTTATCTGAATTTAGACTGGGGTAATTTCTCCCTTAGTCCCTTATAGCATTTTATAATATTACTTGGTCATAATTATCCTCTTAGTGCTATGTTGGCACAGAAATGGTTGGAAGTTTCTAAAAGATGTTTCACATCATTAGTAGATGGAGTTTCCCTGGAATTAACTGCATCGTATCAATTAAGAATAGAATGGAATGGAATGCAGTTTTGCCAACTGGAATTGAGTCAAAGGATTCTCAAGCTTTAGATCTATGGAGATCAGAGGTGGTATTCAGCAAGTTTTGACCAGTTCTGGAGAACCAGTAGCGGAAATTTTGAGTAGTTTGGAGAACCGGGAAATACCATCTCTGACAGGCCCTGCCCCCATCTATTCTCTGCCTCCCAAATCCCAGCTGATCGGCTGGGTCTTCTTTTGTTGCCCTGCACAGATTAGTTTAGTTTAGTTTAGTGTCATTGCACCTTGTACAACAAAATCAAACACCATCGTCAGTGCACATAATGAAAATAAACACAAACACACATCCTTCACCCTCCACACATTGAACCGAAAACCCCCGACACTACACCAACACTGCATTATATAGTAGAATTCAAAAGAGCTACTGCCCTGGGATAGAAGCTGTTTTTCAGCCTATTTGTCCTTGTTTTTATTATCCTGTACTGTCTGCCAGATGGTAATAGTTCAAAAAAAGGGTTCCCAGGATGAGATGGATCTTTGAGAATGTTTTGAACTTTCTTAGGGTATTGGGAGTATAAAGCTCTTCCAAAGAGGGGAGAGGGCAACCCATGATCTTCTGGGCAATGGCGTTAACCCTCTGGAGTGCTTTCCTATCTGCCACTGTACAATTGGCAAACCATACAAAGATGCAGTAAGTTAAAGTACTCTCTATGGTGCAGCGGTAGAAGGTCACCAGCAGTTTTTCATTCAGTTGTTGTTTTCGGAGAAGTCTCAGGTAGTATAATCTCTGCTGGGCCCTTTTGACCAATACTGCAATGTGAGCCCCCCAAATCAGGTTCTCTTTTATGGTAACACCAGAAACTTAAAACTGGCCACTTGCTCCACTTGGTCTCCATTGATAAGCAAGGGCTGAACGGACAATGGAGAACGGAGAACGGAGCTGGAAAGCAGGTTAGTGGGATGGGGAGGGAATGGGATTTTGCAGTAACCTTCCCCCTAGAGTGGGTTGGGAATGGAGATTTTACAGTATCCTTCCCCTGCCATGCCCAACAAGCCATGCCCAACAAGCCATGCCCAACAAGCCATGCCCACTGAACCAGCAGAAATAATTGAATCCGATCACTGACGGAGATTCTCAGTCATCCAGATCATGGTTATTCCAAAGGTGCTTTTTCAAAAGGCAACTGGATTATGGTTTTCCTTGAAGATGTTTGGCTTCCCATCCAAGAAGCTTCTTCAGTTCTTACTGAATGGTGGAGGATGGAAGGATTTATATTCTTTGCAGTCATCTGGTTGTTAGCACTCTTTCTGAGAATCATTGAGGCCACTTGGACATTTATTTGTTTATCTGTGCAGAGGTTTATCTGTTCAGAAAAGACTGCCAGTTTGAAAGAGAGGTCAAAGAGGCCATCTACATTAAGATTGAACAGCCCTCTCTCAACAGAAAGGTATGACACCATCTACCTCCTGTTTATAACAGTCCTTTCAGCAGTTCCAAGAAGGTTCCACATTCATTTGCAATATTCAGGTGACTCAAAGGGCACAGATAAGCCTCCAAGTGGCCTCAACGACTCTCAGAAAGAGTGCTAATGATCAGATGACTGTAAGAAAAATAAATCCTTCCATCCTCCACCATTCAGTTAGAACTGAAGAAGTTTCTTTGATGAGAAGCAAAATGTCTTCAAGTAAAAAAACTAAATCTAATTGTCTTTTGAAAAAGCAACTTTGGGTCTTAAGCTTTACCTTAAGTGGAATATTTTTTGCTTTCATTAAAAAAGTAGCCAGTATCTTTGAATAGTATCTGAAAGATTTTGATAATTTAAAAAAGACTTACTGGTTTGTTTTATTCAATGGACTTTAGGAGCCTTCTTTAAATTTCAGGACCTTCCAAAGTCAACAGTTTAAAAGGATTCTAATTGTTTGCTTTATTGGTTATAAAAAGCAGAGCCATCGACTTCCGATTTATTGGTCATGAATGCAAAACACCATCTGTTCCTTCAGGAAAACCTTCCAATAATGCCTCCGTGTCAAATAAAACTGAACTTCCTTTGATGGCTGATCACCAGTCACCCAAAAGTTGATGTAAATTATAACGAAATAGGTTTGCCCTGGGAAATGATGATTACGACTGGTTTTATAGTTTACAGTTTAACTATAGTTTAACAGTGGTCACGTTGGTGAGAGAAATGAATGTAGCATGACAATGCGGTGTGTGATTGCATGTAGAACGTCTTGTTGGAAGCAGGTCTTGAGTGGTGATGGCTTTTCATCCTGCATGACCTAGCAACCATAAGGGACAGGGAAGAGCAGGTTGAAAATGAAGGATTTCCTCTGAGTCCCCTCTTTGTTATTCTGCCTCCTCTTCCTCTATGAGCTAACTAACATTGGTTCACTCCTGCATGCTTTTCCCTCCCCAAGGCCTTCCTACATTTCTCTGGGATTTACCTTCTGGTAGGATGCAGTCATTGTACATAGATATAAGGCCTCAGCACCAGAGGTGGAATTCAGTAGGTACTGGCCAGTTCTGGAGAACCGGGAATGGACATTTTGAGTAGTCTGGAGAACTGGCAAATACCACCTCTGACTGGCCCTGCCCCAATCTATTCTCCGCCTCCCGACTCCCAGCTGATTGGCTGGATCTTCTTTTGTTGCCCTGCACAGGAGAACGGAGCTGGAAAGCAGGTTAGTGGGGTGGGGAGAGAATGGGGATTTTGCAGTAATCTTCCCCCAGGAGTGGGGAGGGAATGGAGATTTTACAGTATGCTTCTCCTGCCATGCCCACCAAGCCACGCCCACAGAACCAGTAATAAAAAAAAGGAATCCCACCTCTGCTCAGCAGGTATTTCCAGATATCTCCTTTCTTTTATAGTTATAAACCTGCTTGTCATGGACTGTCAGTTGTCGGCCTCTCCAGCAGCCAAATCAGAGGAGGAGGAAGAGGAGGCATGGGAGTCAGGGTCAGCATCAAGGCAACCTGGAAGCTCTGAGCGGGGAGAGGGAATGGAGCTGGCAGAGCGAGAGACAGAGGCAGAGTCTGGGCCAGCCCTCAGATGGAGAGTCAACAGCCCCAGGTCTGGAGATGGCTGATGAGGAAGAGGAGGAACAGTTGGGTCCAGTGCCGGACACACAGATGTGCAGAAGGCAGAGGAAAGGAGAGCAGTGGAAATCTATGGGATGGTCCTTGGGACAGAAGAGCCATTGCTGCTTGTGAAGCCCCACCCTGGCTCTGGGGATAAAAGGCAGAGGGCAGGGATGAATAGATGTGACAGGCAATTATTCATCTCTCTGCCGGACAGACTTGTTAGCCTGCGTTGAGAAACTTTTTGCCGGGGCTGCTGCCGCTCCTAAGAAAGGAATCTTTGAGTTCACTTCAGAGGGTTTGGAGAGCTAGGTCAGAGCCAGAGGTGGTATTCAGCAGGTTCTGGCCAGTTCTGGAGAACCGGTAGCGGAAATTTTGAGTAGTTCAGAGAACTGGCAAATACCGCCTCTGACTGGAGATTTTACAGTATCCTTCCCCTGCCACACCCACTAAGCCACACCCACAGAACCGGTAGTAAAAAAATTTGAATCCCACCACTGGTCAGAACAGTGCTCCACTAATCAGTGCTGAGGTTAGATTTCTATTTTCGAAACTGCACATAGTCCTCGACTTACAACACTTTATTTAGTGACTGTTTGAAGTCACAATCACTGAAAAAAGGGACCTATGACTGTGTATCACACGTACGACAGTTGCAAAATCCCCATGGTCACATGATCAGGATTCAGACGCTTGGCAACTGACTCATATTTATGACGGTTGCAGTGATCCCCTTTTGAGACCTTCTGACAAGCAATGTCAATGAGGAAGCCAGATTCACTTAACAACCGTGTTACTAACTTAAGAAATGCAGTGATTCACTTAACCACTTGGCTAATAAAGGTCATACAATGGCACAGAAGTCACTTAAGAACTGTTTTTCTTAGCAACAGAAACGTTGGGCTCAATCGTGGGTCGAAACTCGAGGAATACCTGTACTGTTATTAATAACCCATCTATTAATTTTCTAGAAGCAAGTGGAAATAATCAAAGCATTTTCTAACCAAACCACTGAAGATATAGGTCAGTGATGGTGAACCTTTTTCTTGTGGTGTGCCGAAAGCACATGCACATCGGCACCCACAATGCAATGCGCCCCGCACCCCCTGCATATGTGCACGCAACTCCCTGCCACCCCCTTACCTGCACTGCGCATGCATGTGCCTCCAGGTGATTTTTGGCCTGTTTGAGGCCTTTTTCGGTCTCCCAGGGGCTCGAGGGAAGCCTCTGCAGCCTTTGGAGGCCGAAAAACAGGCCCGTTTTTCAGCCTCCAAATACTGGAAGTAACAAAGAAGTGATGAAACAAAACTGTTTTTCAGCCTCCAAAGGCTGCAGAGGCTTCCCTTGAGCCTCCGGGAGGCTGAAAAAGGCCTCAAACGGGCCAAAAAGCAGCTGGGAGGCATGTCAGGTAAGTTTGGCTGGGGCTCGCGTGCCCGCACAAATGGCTTTGTGTGCCACCTGTGGTACACGTGCCATAGATTTGCCATCACGGATATAGGTGATTGTTGTGCTGCGTGTATTTCACCACACAGTAACTTTCAACGTTTATGGTACCCTGTCAGATTTCTATCCAAGCTAGATGTTATAAGAGTACTCTAAAACATAAACAGACAAAGAAATCGATAGAATAATAGGCTTGTTGACATATTATGAGAAAAATAACGAGCATTATGTATTTATCACTGCAGAGGTTTTAGTGGGTCATAACCACTTCATCCCATCAAAAATGTATTGTGATCCATGAAAGCTTAGGAACGAATAAGATAATTATAATGTTCCAAGTTCCTTTATTTTTACTAAGGGGAATTTATTACTGGTGGAACTAATTAGGAACATTTCAAAAGAAACTTTCTAGTTCTTGAACTGGGGTTATTCATTTATTTAAAAATAATTTGGACTATATGGAACATGTTTCCTCTTCAGAATATCTTAATACCTTAATAAATTGACTGTCTTCTAATTACCAAGCCGATTGTTGAAGATGGAAGCTGTGGGAGAAGAGCAAGAATTAATGCCAGCCGCAAATAATGCACAGGAGAGTATATTGCTGCTGCCTCTAATACAAGAATCTAGTCAACTAACAGTCAAAGCTAAATTGGCTCAAAGGACAAGAAACAAAGGATGGAAACTAATCAAGGAGAGAAGCAGCCTGGAATTAAGGAGAAACTTCCTAACAGTGAGGACAACTAACCTCAGAACAGCTTGCCTTCAGGTGCTGTAGGTGTTTTATCACTGGAGGTTTTAAAGAAAAGACTGAACAGCCACCTGTCTGAAATGGTATAAAGTCTCCTGCTTGAGCAAAGGGTTGGACTAGAAGACTTCGAAAGTCCCTTCGAGCTCTGATTGGTTGAAATGGAATTAACGGGAAGCTGGATTTGGGTCTCTTGTGGCAACACAATGGCTCCAAACTGATGATACATTTAACCCCGCCTTCCAGCTCAGCAGATTCTACTATACGGGTAGGGAATAGCATGCGTATGTCAGTCTTTTTAATACACAATTTGGAGGCTGAGTGAATCATCTCATTCAAAACAGGATATTAGCTGGTGAGGGAACTATAGCAACCTGTGATTTGCAAAAATTATTCTACTCAAATTATATTTCAATAAACATATTCCTTGTAAATTAAAAAAAAAATGTGAATAAACTTCCATTATAAAATGTTTTAGGCAATGCAATCTTAGGCAAACCCACAGCCACATATACTTTTGGGGCCAGGGAAATTACAGAAGTAGGGATATATCTCATGTCGCTTTTCCCTTTAGAGTTTTTCATCATTAGCAGATTCATAGCAAGCAGGCACCAGAAGGCCTTCTCCGTGTAGAGAAAATTCGGTTTCTACTTCATTTGTTTGCTATCGACTGATGTCAATTTTGTTTGCTACATGATGGATGGACACAAAGGAACCAATATGCAGCCATTAATATTAATTGAATCAATAAATTAAAAATTAAAAACTGATAGAATCATTACTAATGAAACTGGTCGTAAATTAAGGATTACCTGTAGTATATCTGCCTATATACATCCTCTTACCACATCCTTTGCCAAGGGCACAGGAGTGGCCCATACCTGTGATTTTCCTTTTTAATACACCCCTGAAAGAAATCCTCAGTTAAGACACAAAGGGTTGTGTCTTACTACTATTGACAAGATACTGCTTGTGAAAGGGGGAAAAATGGGTAGAGATTTGAACTATTAACACCCTCCTGATGTACCATTCCAGGTTCTCTGTCATGCCCCTGTCGGAGTCTAAATTCGAGGAGGAAGATGAACCGCTGATAGGGAGTGGGAGTGTGGCTCTGTTAGCTGTGGAGAAAACTGGGGAGGGGCAAAGTCTGGCTGGGCAGAGCAGGGAAGAGGTAGAACAAGGGAGAGGGAGTTCAGGCGCACCCCCTCTTCATCCTAGGGCACACAGGGAGGAATAGAGAAGAGAGCAACGTGGATTGCTTGGCTTACAGGGGGTGGAAAGGGCCCTGATTCCCTTCATTAGTCAGACCTGGGAATGAGAGTTTAGAAGAAATGCATGTTGAGTGCAGCGTCTGCTGAGAACAAACGTGAGTTTATCTTGTGTTGACTTTAGTTATCTGTGTTCCTGGTGTCTTCCCAACCTTGTTGAGTTATTGCCGTGCCTTCACATCTGGAATTCTTGCTCCTGCCCTGCCAAACTAATTACGTCACTTTAGTTAAGTTTAGTTCAGTTTACTTTATTGTCATTGCACCTCGTACAATGAAATCAAACACCACCTTCAGTGCACATCCTGACCATAACCATGAAAATAAACACAAACACACATCCTTCACCCTCCACACATTGAACCGAAAACCCCCGGTAATGCACCAATACTGCACTATACAGCAGAATTCAACAGAGCTACTGCCCTGGGATAGAAGCTGTTTTTCAGCCTATTTGTCCTTGTTTTTATTATTCTGTACTGTCTGCCAGATGGTAATAGTTAAAAAAAAGGGTTCCTGGGACGAGATGGATCTTTGAGGATGTTTTGAACTTTCTTAAGGCAACGGGAGTTATAAAGCTCTTCCAAAGCGGGGAGAGGGTAACCCATGATCTTCCGGGCAATGATGTTAACCCTCTGGAGTGCTTTCCTATCTGCCACTATTTTGCCTTGATTGTAGTTACAGTTTTTGTTGATCATGTTTTGGACTTGATTCTCTGCAGCCAAAGGCTGTTCCTGGGAGAGTTTTTTTCTCCAGCCAGAAGGTAACCAGAACACTGGGGGCAAAGTTGGAGCTAATAAAGGGACTCCTACTGATTATCTGACTGTGTTGCCCCAGGTCATCACATTCACTGAGTTGAGAAAATCTATTGTAAAAAAAAAAAAATAGAGTTGCGTCAGACGTTTGGAGTGTCCATTGTATATCAATGTCGTGTTTGATTTTAAACAGGTAGTCCTCGATTTGTGACCACAATAGAGCCCGAATGTTCTGTTGCTAAGTGAGACATTTGTTCAGTGAGTTTTGCCCCATTTTACAATCGTTGCTTACCACAATTGTTAAGTGAATCACTGCAGTTAAGTTAGTAACACGGTGGTGATTTTGGCTTCCCCTCAGTGCTTGTCAGAAGGTCACAAAAGATGATTGCATGACCTCAGGCTACTGCAACCGTCACAAATATGAGTCAGTTGCGAAGCATCTGAATTTCGATCAGGTGACTGTGAGGATGCTACAATGGTTGTAAGTGTGAAAAACAGTCATAAGTCACTTTTTTCAGTGCCGTTGTAACTTGAAACAGTCACTATATGAACTGTTATAAGTTGAGGATGTGGGAAGCCCCCCCTCCCCTCCTACAGAATGAAATATTTTTTGGAATATTAAAAGAGGCAGAATATTGTATTTCTCCTAAAGGAGAAGAGAAGAAATATGTTCTTAAAGGCAGAAAGCAACCCCAGTCTTCCTGCTACAGCAAAACAACCTCAAACGGAAGCCTGAAAATTTAAAGATGGATATTTTGTATCCATTAAGATAGCCAGGCCACCCTATTCAGAAACAAAATGCCTTCAGCCACAACTCCCACAGAAGGCTGGAACTGATGGGATTAAAAAGTAGAAAAACAACGATTCCTAAAATCTACATCCCCACCCAGCTCCAAGCACAGGGCATGACCTCCCAGCCACAATGGGAGTCAGGCAACAATCATTAGAATACTAAAAGGGCACATTCAAGCACAGATCAAAGAACATTTCACAACCAACAGGCATCTCTAATCAGAAAGCCCCAAAGAATATAAAAAAGCTCACCTATCTCAACCCCATTTTGTCAGCCACCCCAGAAACTTGCTGCTGTCACTGAAGTTTCCGGCATCCAAATAAACAGAGGCCTCCTTTCCTGCAGCCAGACTCCATTTATTTCCAGCATCCTTCTCTCAGCTTGGAACCAGACTGGATTTTTATTCCAACAAGGACTATCTGTACTTAGCTCCAGGGGTGGGTTGCTACCGGTTTGCCCCAGTTCAGGCAAACACATAGCTAGTTTTATGGCTGGTTTGGTGAACCAGCAAATCCCACCCCTGGCTAGTGCCACCCACCCCACCCCGCCCCTCCCAGGAGTCCCCACATGGCCCATTTGGATGCCAGGTAAGTGCCCATGTGGAGACTCGGGGAGGGTGAAAAACAGATCTCCTGGAAGTTCTGGAAGGCCAGAAACGGGCCTGTTTCCCACCTCTGGAGGCCCTCTGGAGCCCAGGGAAGCTGTTTTCACCCTCCTGGAGGCTCCAGGAAAGCCTCCAGAACCCAGGGAGGGTGAAAACTCCCCCCCCCCGCACCCTGCCATGGTGCAGGAAGCCAACTAGGCCACACCCACCATGACCACACCCACTCAGCAACCAGGCAGAGAACCGGCTGCTGATATTTTTGAAGCTCCACTTCTATTAGCCCCATTTGAGTTCCTCTTCTCTTAAACTCCACTTTATTTAAGGAGCGGCTGGCTCATTATTTATGAAATATAAATGGAATGCCTCGCTTTTCTATGTTGTTTTTGCAAGCTCCTATTCTTGTTTTTAGGGTTCCATTGTGCCATTTGTGGGATGATATCATCACACACACGTATTGTCGTTTTCATATTGCCGTGGTTGCTTAAGGATGCTGTTGTCTGGCAGCAGGCCCTTCCACCCACCAGGAATCAATGAATAACCACTTCAGCCATTCTTGTTAAGAATAATGAGAAGAGACTAATGTTGGGAACGATTGAGGGCAAAACAAGAAGGGCATGGCAGAGAATGAGGTGGCTGGATGGAATTCCTGAAGCAGTCGGCGTGAGCTTAAACGGACTCTGGAGGATGGTAGAGGATAGGAGGGCCTGGAATGGGGTTGTGATGAGTTGGACACAACTTTGCAACTAACAACAACAAAGGACTGTCTCTTTTTTATTCAATGAAATCGCAACACATGGATAAAATAGTTACCACTTGGAAAGGGCTGACATTACAATGACTAGTTGTCAGGTCCTGGGAGGGGCAGGGAAATAAGTTACTTAAGTGAAGAAGTATGAGATGAAATGTGGAGGATGCCTAGATCAGTGGTGGCTAACATTTTTGGGCTCCTGTGCCAAAAATTGCGTGTACACCAGCACGCATGCACCCCATACCCCCTGCACGTGCACATGCAATCCCACCACCACCACCCCCTTACCTGCATTGCGCCTCACAGCTGATTTTTCGGCTGGTTTGAAGCCTTTTTCTGCCTCCCAGACACTTGGAAAAAGCCTCTGCAAGGCTTTTCAGGCTGAATTATAGGCCTGTTTTGTCACTTCCGGTTTTACAGGAAGTGACAAAACAGGCCTATAATTCATCCTGAAAAGGCTAGCCCTCTTGGCTACCACAACGCGGGGTCAAGTTAATGAACTTCATTATAATTTCCTAATAACATTTTTATGTCAGGCAGGAACAGGGAGTGACGGCATGATGGTATTTCTTTGACTTGCCTGCATTTAAATGTCGAGGATCAGATTGTCCCTTAGCTATCGCTGTTTGTTTTGTTTTCAAACTGTTTTTCTAGCCAAAAAACAAACAAATAAACCTTGCACAAATTATCTGGATTTATACCGCTTTTGGTCTTTTAAAAGTTAGAGCGAACCCCAGGAGAGTATTTTGTGAAGGTAAATTTTGCTCCTTTTGGATTGGTCAATCAAAAAGTAAATTAATCTTGTCAATGCTTTAAAGTTTTATTTTCAAAGAATGTAGAGAGTGGGCAACATTTTTTTAACTCATTGAGTCACATGCAGACTTTTACACAAAAACGCACTGCACACATTCATATTCTGCACATTAGACATGCGTGCTTCTGTGCCACATTCATCTAACTGGCGCATCGGGGTAGAGTCAGTGGCTAATCAAATAGGCAGGAATAAGAAGGTCCATAAATTAAGAACAAACCGAGAAGGACTGAGTAGCTTACGATATGCTAAAAAGTGTTTTAGGATATGAAATGAGACTGAGTGAACACATTTATTGCTAGTGATGAATCACTTCCCAAGAAATGAGTACACTAACAGGCATGTACAATGAGAAAAATATACAGCCATTAAAGCTGACATAACAGTAGTAATGGACTGGGGAATTTAATCAGAAAATGATATTTTGCAACTTGTTTCAACTCGTGAGCTTCAGAGGATTCCAGATGTTAGCTGTAAAAGTATGAAAAGTTTGTTCCCATCACTGATACAGAGCTGTGGACGGGCTGTTTGATATATTGGGTGGCCATGCTCCTAAAAAAAAATCACGGTTTATAACTTAGGCAGCCCACATTGGAGGGAAACAAAGTATTAGAACGAGTGCTATGTGGTTTGCTATGTGGGTAGGGAATGACTCCATCGAGGCTGAAGTACAAATAAACTGCTAAAATCAGTATAAGATAGATCACAGGTGTCAAACTCAATTTCATTGAGGCCTGCATTTGGGTAATGTTTGACCTGGGAGGCGGATATGGCCATGTTGGGTGTGGCCATTTTGGCATCATTCGTGTTGGGGGGGCACTTGTGGTGGCCCAAACACTCTGCCAATGAAAATGGGCTCCTGAGCTCTGTTTTCAGCCAGGATGTCCTCCTGCAGCCCTCTGCCAGCAAAAACAGAGTTCTGTTTTCACTACAAAGGGCTGCAGGAGGCCGTTGCGGTTGAAAACGAAGATCGGGAGCCCGTTTTCACTGGCTGAGTGCTTGAGCTGCCACTGGCACTCCCGACACAAGTGACATTAAGCTGGCCAGGTGCCCACCCTGGCCACACCCACCTGCTCCCTCCTGAGGTCAAACACAACCCTGATGCGGCCTTCAATGAGTGCTGTTTTCACTGGCAGAGGCACTGTTGGCTGATCCTTTGCTGTTTCCAGGGCAGCCCTGTGGGCCAGATCTAAGTACCCTGCAGTTCGTATCTGGCCCACAGGCCTTGAGTTTGACACCCTTGGGACAGATCTTTTCATGTCATTGAATCCAGACCTCCCTTCTTCCCTCTCCATCTTTCATTTTTTTCGGGGCCTTCAAGTCAGTGTTGACGCCTAATGGCTACCTAGATAAATCCCTGCAGTTTTCTTGGCAAGATTTTCAGAAGCAGTTTGTCC
This sequence comes from Bungarus multicinctus, assembly GCA_023653725.1. Taxonomy (NCBI): domain Eukaryota; kingdom Metazoa; phylum Chordata; class Lepidosauria; order Squamata; family Elapidae; genus Bungarus; species Bungarus multicinctus. The sequence continues at coordinate 12,580,623 of CM042850.1, forward strand.
TTTCTTCTTCCTAGGACTGAGAGAGAGTGACCGGCCCAAAGTCACCCAGCTGGCATGTGCGCCTCAGGCAAATCAAAAACAACATCTCCTCACCTATATTTGCAGTGTCTTTAATGCCACTACTACGTTAAACTGACTCTCGACTTCATTGTACTTTAAACCACAATTTCATCCCCACATAAACAATCCAGAGCTGCTCTTCTTATTACTTGTTGAACAATCGAAGGATGAAGGAGCTTTGAAGTGCTTTGCATATGCTACTTAAGGCAATCAAAGGCAAAACACAGCCCATTCGTCAAATGACTGCCTCATTTTCCATAGAAGAGCCCTCTCCATAAATGAGCGGGAAAATTAATTCCTCTTAAGAGATCTATTACCCAGGATTTGTGTAAGCCACCTTGAATTGCCATGGGCGAATAGGCGGCAATATAAATCAAATAAATAAATAAATAAATAAATAAATAAATAAATAAATAAATAAATAAATAAATAAATAAATAAATAAATAAAATAAATTTTGCTTTTAGGTAATAAATCCTCTTGATGAAAACAGCTGCCTGAATGTAACTGTCAGGAATGAAGCTTCTTTGTACCAGGGGTGGGATGCAAATATTTTAACTACTGCTTCTGTGGGCGTGGCTAGGTGGATGTGGCCATGTGACTGAATGGGACGGCTTCTTTTTTTGCAGCACCCCTCATGCTGTTTTTCGCCTCCTGGGTCTCAGAGAAGCTTCCTGGAAGGCCATTTTTGCTCCCAGGAGGCTTCCCTGAGGCCCAAGAGGCCAAAAAAAAAAAAAAAAAAACGGAGCATGGGGGGCCCGCACAGCACCCCCCCTCACAGGGCCCCATTTTGCCTCCTGGGCCTCAGGGAAGACTCCTGGGCAAAGCAGTAAGACAGCGAGGGGGGATCCCGGCACAGCCCTCCCAATGATCGGCTGTTTTTTACTACTAATTTGGCTGAACGGCAACATTTTTTACTACCAGTTCATGTGAACCGGGCTGAACAGGTGGAATACCACCACTGCTTTGTACCATTAATTTAAATATTTTGCAACACACCCAGCTTATCTCTAGTTAAAAAGGTCTGGAATTTCCTATTTTTCCCCCTCTTTCCAATATAAGAAGTAATTTGATTCTCTCTGCTTCCACAATCACCAAGTGTATGGCAGGAGTGGCAGAAGGCTCTCCTGTTCAAATGTAGATTTTCTGTTCTTTTGAAAGTCAGAATCAGAATAGAGCTGGAAGGGACCATGGCGGTCTTCTAGTCCTGCCCCCTGTTTAAGCAGGAGATTCTATACCAATTCAGACAGGGGACTATCCAGTCTCTTCTTAAAAACCTCAAGTGACGAAGCACCCACAGCAACCCAAGGTATGCTTTTCCACTGGTTAAATGTCCTCAGATTTATTTATTTATTTATTTATTTTATTTTATTTATTTGCATTTATATGCCGCCCTTCTCCGGAGACTCAGGGCGGCTTACAGTCTATGGAGCACCATGCTAAGCGCTCAGCAATAGTCTTCATTCCATTATATATGCCTGCTTATTACTAGGGCTTTTGGCCCCCCACAAGCAGCATTTTTACAAAGTCAGCTTATTGCCCCCAACAATCTTGGGTCCTCAATTTACCTACCCCAAGAGGATGGCAGGCTGAGTTAACCTTGAGCCTGGTGGGATTCGAACTTGCACTAATTGCAGGCAGCTTGCACTAAGTGCTAGATGATTAACAGCCTGCACCAGCAAGGCCCTTTAACATTTAACAGATTAACAAAGTTGGAAGGGACCTTGTATATCATCTAGTCCAACCCCCCCTGCCACCCAAGCAGGAAACCCTACACCATCTCTGACAAATGGCAGTCAAAGATTTTGATTCTACCCAAGGCGAGGAGAAGGAAAACAAGCTGCCCAGAGAACAATTTTCATTCCTTCTATCATACAGGCTCCTTTCAAGGTTAATAACTGTGACGGGATATAAGCCTCCTTAAAATGAGAAAGAATAATCTTCAGTCCAAGCTGGAAGCCTTTGTTCTCTGCTTTGGCAGCCCTCACTGACTTCTGAGTCGCCAGCTTGCCATCAACCATATGTTCTCAAGCAATTTCTTGGAATCACGAGGGCTAGAAACATGGTGTTCTTCCAGAAAGACGAATGAAAGGGCAAGACCAAGCCAATGGTTCTGGATGATGATGATGATGTTCTGTGAAAGTGAAATCCATTCTGAGCTCTTTTTTTTGAGAGAGAGAGGAAGAAAATAGAAATTTCAGCTTGACTATGTACTTGCCTTATCAAGAACATTCAATGGCCTTTTGAAAATGAACCTTTGGGACAACCTGGATGATTGAGAATCTCCATAGACATTGGTTGAGCAAAGGTTATCCATATGTCTGCCCCTCTCCTTGAGATTTCATTTGCAAACAACTCCACTTATGGAGCCACGGTGGCGCAGTGCTTAGAGTGCAGTTGACTGCAATTTGGCAGTTCAAATCTCACCAGGCTCAAGGTTGACTCAGCCTTCCATCCTTCTGAGGTCGGTAAAATGAGGACCTAGATTTTGGGGGAATTATGTTGACTCTGTAAACCGCTTAGAGCAGGGATGTCAAACTCAAGGCCTGGGAGCCAGATCCGTCCTGTGGGGTGCTTAGATCTGGCCCAAGGGGCCATCTGGAAACAGTGAAGGACTGGCCCGCAGTGCCTCTGCCAGCAAAAACGGAGCTCAATAGAGCTGTGCTGTCCCTCCCAGGCCCCACGATGGCCTCCTGCAGCCCTCTGCCAGGGAAAACAGAGCTCTGTGTTCACTACAGAGGATTGCAGGAGGCGGTCACAGCTGAAAACGGAGATTGGAAGCCCATTTTTGCTGGCCGAACACTTGGGCCACCACTGGTGCCCCCAACACAAGTGACATTGAGTGGCCATGCCTACCCTGACCACGCCCACCCTGATCACATACCCCTGAGGTCAACCTTTATGCAACTTTCAATGAAATCAAGTTTGACACCCCTGGCTTAGAGAGAGGGTTGTAAAGCAGCATACAAGTCTAAGTGCTCTTGCTCTTGCTTACAGTATATCAATTGTTCAGATGGACAGTCAACTCATAAAACATTTTGTATACACATTTTATAGTTGTTAACAGAAAGAAGGGGGGAGTTTCAAAGAGCAGGCAGCAGTGTGGAATCGAAAGTACATTCCATTCATATTTTCTTCTGAGACTGATTAGATGACTGAAGCTTCTGCCGTGAAAAAATCTAATTGGAGAGCATGATTGATGACTCTTGGCTATGGACATGTTTCGTTGGATGATCCACTCAGAGGAGTGGGGGTGGGAAGCAGGATCAAGGGTGACAGTGAATTACATATCTCAGAGTCGGCTACACCCAGGCTAATGCTGGCAGGTTAACTTCTAATAAATCCTTTCCAGTTGTGGGAGTGTGGCTCAAGGCTCATGGTTTAATTGGAGTAACTGCCAGAATCCTAACAGGCAACTTATCTTAGGTGGCTTCTGCTGGAAGTCTTACACTTGGACTTAAGTGATGTAAATGAAATGGCCTATGGGTCTACTGATGCATGGAAGCCCTATTGACATTCTCTTGGAAAGCACTATGAGAAACACTTTTAAATCATCTCAGTGATTGCTGGGTATATTAGGGCATATTGCCATGAAAATAGGAACGTGACATCCAAAAATAGCTCCCATCATTTTGCATCCTCCCTCCACCGAGCTGTTGTGGATGAGAAACAAGCAACGATGAAAAAGGCTCAATTCAGCCTTGGAAAAGCCAATACATGAAAACAAGAATTGCTTCAGTACCTCCTTGGCTCCCTTTCTCTTTTTTGAAAACATGTGCCTGATGCAAAATTACATCTAACCAAGATGGTGATTGCGTCATGGGTTTCTGGTCAGCTGGATACATTGCCAGATCTCCATCAGAGGTATCGCTTCTAATGCCTGGATGGGAGATTCGTTATAGGAACCCATGTAATATCATCTTGGATTGCCCTGAAAAAAATATGGGAAGTGGATAAGTATGAAGAATCTTTACAGAGCTTTTTCAAACTGTGCTCCACAGAACCTGCATGGTCTTCAAGAACTCAATGAAACTCAAGGGGGAGATGAGAGAAAAACAAAAATTCACTTGAAAGCAGACAATTTTCTACCATTAGAGTTATGCCTGCTATTCATGGATTCTGTTGTTGCTGTTTTTAACAAAGAGGTTTCACAGCAGAGGTGATATTCAGCAGGTTCTGACCAGTTCTGGAGAACCGATAGTGGAAATTTTGAATAGTTCAGTGAACTGGCAAATCCCACCTCTGACTGTCCCTGCCCCCATCTATTCTCTGCCTCCTGAGTCCCAGCTAATCAGCTGGGTCTTCTTTTGTTGCCCTGCACAGGAAAATAGAACTGGAAAGCAGGTTAGTGTGGTAGGGAGGGAATGGTATTTTGCAGTGTCCTTTCCTTGGAGTGAGGAGGTAATGGGGCAGGGGTGGAATTCTACAGATTCGCACCTATTCACTAGAATCAGTTGTTAACATTCTAAGCAGTTCGGAGAACCAGTTGTTAGAAGAAATTACTGGCCTAATCCTGTAAGGAAGGCAGGAAGGAAACATTCTGGTGTTGCTTATAGAAACTGCCTCTCCTTTAACCCTTATTACATTCTTGGCAGGACAAAACTTCCTGTCTCAGGAACTTCTCTGGGGGTTTTTTCCCCTCCATTGCTGGTACTTTGCTTGTGTGGAGTGACCATTCAAAGTTATAATGGCACGGAAAAAAGTGACTTATGACCATTTTTCCCACTTACGACTGTTGCAGCATCCTCACAGTCATGAGAGGCCAGGCGAGGAGATGCATGCCTCGATGTGAGTGATATTGAGTTGGCCATACCCAGCCAATAACATGACCACCAAGCCACATCCACCCAGTCACATGACCACCAAGCCATGCCCACCAACTAAGCCACGCCCACAGAACCAGTTGTTAAAAAATTTGAATCCCACCCCTGGAATGGGGATTTTACAGTATCCTTCCCCTGCCATGCCCACCAAACCATGCCCCCCGAGCCACACCCACAGAACCGGTAGTAAAAAAAAAATGAATTCCACCGCTATTTCACAGCCTGAAAAAGCTGGAAAATTTCCCGTCCTTTGACTCTGAGGCAAAATGATGTTTTAATTTCCTGCCTTAAGGGAGAAGAGTGGTTACTTTTTCCACGTGCTATGAATGCCACTGGAGCAGATAGCCAAGGGCTTTGACCACAGCCACATCAGAGGGTGTCTGTGGAGATTCTCCATCATCCAGGTCATTGGGGGAAGCAAAACAACCACTTCATAACTGCATGGCACAACATAGGAGAACAAACCCATCAAGATAAGATTCAGCAGTCCATCTGCATTTAAAAGACAAAAGGCCGATCTTTTGAAGACAGCAAAGTCCGCATTTTGGACAAAGAGAACCACTGGTTTGTAAGAGGGGTGAAAGAGGCCATCTGTGGCAAAATTGAACAGCCCTCTCTCAACAGAAGGGAAATGATATGACATCATCAAATCTGTTCTAACCCAAGCCTTGTTCCAAGAAAACAAACACGAAACAGAGATAACAGCAAAACCTTTTAATGATTCTTCAACTTCCACTCCCAGAATTCCTCTTCCAGTCATGTTAGCTCAGGAATTCTGGAAGTTGAAGTTGTCAAGTTTGAAGACTCTTGCTATAAAGCCTTAGTAAGACCACACCTGGAATACTGCATCCAGTTTTGGTCACCACACTATAAAAAAGATGTTGAGACTCTAGAAAGAATGCAGAGAATAGCAACAAAGATGATTAGGGGACTAGAGGTTAAAACATACGATGAACGGTTGCAGGAACTGGGCACGGCTAATCTAGTGAAGAGAAGGACCAAGGGAGACATGATAGCAGTGTTCCAATATTTGTGGGGCTACCACAGAAAAGAGGGGATCAAGCTGTTTTCCAAAGAACCCAAAGCCCAGACAAGGAATAATGGATGGAAACTGAACAAGGAGAGGTTCAACTTGGAAATAAGGATAAATTTTCTGAGAACAATCAACCCATGGAACAGAACTTGCCTTCAGAAGTTGTGGGAGCTTCATCACTGGAAGCTTTCAAGAAGAGACTGGACTGCTATTTGTTAGAAATAATGTAGAGTCTCCTGCTTAAGCAGGGGGTTGGACTAGATGACCTACAAGGTCCCTTCCAACTTTGTTAATCTAATCCTATATCCCACCTAACTCTTAATGATTTATATATCATGGGCAATGAAATGTAGGAGGTTTTTATGGACCTCTTTTTGAAAAGCACAATTCCACTATTTGGGAGCCGGGCTCATTTAGGAGAAAATCCATTTCAATACTTCTCCCCCTTTGCCATTTTGCAAGAGGTAATTTCAGATGCAGGGAGAACGGAGGAAAGATTTTGCTTCTCAGTCAAATAAAACAGCAGAGTTGGCTTAACTCAGCCATCTGCACTATGATCCCTTCTGACTATTTCAACCCCATTAACTTTAGCTAGCATGTTTACTGGCACAGCTGGTTAGGGACCGTGGATGTCAATAGAAAAGTAGCAAAAAATAAAATAAATATTAGCATTCACTTCTTTGTCATGTTTATTTCTTTATTAAAGGCTTTTGTTAAAGCTCTAAACCCAAATCACCCAGCAGGGTTGCCAAAAGCAAACCAACAAATGGATGGTGGTTTTACTATTTTGAGCACAGACTTAAAAGACTTTTGAGCGCTGGTGTGAAACTTTACACCTGAGTCATATGCAAGGAAACGGTCTACTTCAAATCTCATAGAATTTAATGGGACTTTTTTTTCTCCAGATAAGTGGATATAAAAGGAGCAGACTTACAATTGCTAAGATCAATGGTCAGGTTTTAACTTAAGAGGGAGACAGCTTAAAAGCTCATGAAGTAAGTGGTGGATAAATGTGTCCCATTTTAAGTTCTCCAGAGGGACGGTGAGATTTAAGATCTGGAAACAGTTCCTTGCTAGCTTGGATTTCAAGAAAATGTCACCTTTCTGGCCAGATGGGAACCAAAAAAACCTTCAGAGAAAAGCTAAGGTAAGGGAAACTAGATGGATTCCTGAGACAGAGCAGTTCCATGTCTTGATCTCTTGTCCTGTCTATCAGTTACTCAAATATTCACCCTTTTTTCCTCCTTTTCTTTGTCTAGGAAAACAGGAATATAAGAATGAATGGAAGCTTGTTAATGAGACATCCAACTTGAGGAGTAAGGAGAATTTTTCTGACAATGAAAAGAATTAATCAATGGAATAGCTGGCCTCCTAGGAGTTGTGGATGCACCATCATTGGTGGTTTCCAAAAATAGACTGGATAATGATTTGATTGGGATGGTATAAGGCTCCTGCCTTGAATAGAGGGTTGGACTAGAAGACCTCTGAGGTCCCTTGCAGTCCTGTGGTTGTATGATCCTCTGAAGGCAACTCCAACACCCTATGAAGTATTTCACCCAAAGGGGAGTGTCTTTCCCTATGTTTCCTTCATCCAGGCTGATTCACCCATTTCCCTGCAAGGCTGGCCATGAAAGCTGGTTGGGTGGCTTTGAGCCAGGTACCCTCAGCCCAACACACCTCACAGGGTTGTGGTTGTGGGGGAAAATAAGAAAAGGAAAGAATCTTATGTTATATTTGCCACCTTGAGATGTTTATCAAGTAACAAAGGCACCGTTTTAAAATATATATTTAACAAATGTGAGGAGTGAGCAATGGAGCCCAAGTCATCCAGTTGGTGAGGGTGGATTGGGTCCTAGATTCTCCCCCTCAGAATCTCAGGCAAGGGCCTTCAAACTTGGCAGCTTTAAGACTTGTGGACTTCAACTCCCAGAATCCCTGAGCTAACATGACTGGAGGAGGAATTCTGGGAGTTGAAGTCCACAAGTCTTAAAGCTGCCAAGTTTGAGGATCCCTAGTCTAAGGACAACGCTGCGATTTCAAAAAAAAAATCCAAGTATATTTGAAAGCAGCTTTTGTGTCACTTGGTTATTTTCAGCGACGCCCGGAGAGCATCGTACGAGTTTCCCAAACCCCGCGTACTTACGGCGGACCAACTCCTGATAACTGTCTGTCGCCCCCGCAGCTTGAGGTAATTTCGCCACCCACTCGCGCCCAGGCATCCACGCTTCCCTCCGTCCTTTCTCCCCCTCCTTCTCCTTTCCACGCCTCGGATCCGGTGAGTCAGGCCCGTGTCAATCCGTGTGAGAGAAAAGGGATAGCCTCCCACGTGCTCGCGCTCCTCCGTGGGCGCTCTCAACAACTCCCGGATGATGGAGGGGTATTTCTTTTTAAAAAAAAACGCGGGAAGGGAAGACGAGAAGTGCCAGGTTTCTATCAAGGTTTATACCAATCTATATATTAATACAAGGGTCCCCAAACTTGGCAACTTTAAGACTTGTAGACTTCAACTGCCAGGCTGAGGAATTCTGGGAGTTGAAGTCCACAAGTCTTAAAGTTGCCAAGTTTGGGGACCCCTGTATTAATATTAAAGACCAATGAAGGTTTATACTAATTAACATATTAATATAGACTCAGGTTTTATATTAATGCAGTATTACTATTGGATTAATATCCAGTTAAGATTGGACTACCATATGTCGCAAATGATGTAGGGTCTCCTGCTTGAGCGCGGGAGGGGTTAGACTAGATGACCTACAAGGTCCCTTCCAACTCTGTTAATCTGTAATATAGACAAGATTTCACAAGATGCATTTCGGGGCGAAAGATGGACGGGACTCCCTTTGGGACCCCTTTACATTCACCCCCGTCCCGCTTTCCTTCCCCTCCCGAGCGATGAATGAACGAAACATTAATCTACATGAGGTAGATTAGCTGAGAAATGGGTACTCATCTGAAAGATTCTTGTACGGACTTCGGAAGTTGTGGGAGCTTTGAAGAAGAGATTTGGACTGCCGGGTTGTTGTTTTTTTCAGAAATAGTGTAGGGTCTCCTGCTCGGGCAGGGGTTTGGACTAGATCAGGGGTCTCCAACCTTGGCTACTTTAAGACTTTGTGGACTTCAACCTCCCAGAATTCCTTAGCCAGCAAAGCTGGCTGAGGAATTCTGGGAGTTGAAGTCCACAAGTCTTAAAGTGGCTAAGGTTGGAGACCCTTGGACTAGATGACCTCCAAGATCCCTTTCAACTCTGTTGATCTGTAATCTGTAAAAAGACCCGCGCGCAAAAAGGGGCGCACAGAAGCGCACCAACGTTCCTGCCGTACCTGTCTTAATGTTGCCCTTTTATTTGTATCTATTTCATATGGTATTAATAACCATGTTTATACTTATGTATATTATCAAATGCATACTTGACTAAATAAGTAAAGTGAGTGAGTGAGTGAGAGTGAATGAATGAATGAATGAGTGAATGAATGAATGAATGTTACTTTGGGATCCCAGAAACTCCGCCCGCCTGGAAGGAGGGGGCGTGGCGCAGACCCCCCCTCCAACGGGCGGGGCTCGAGACTCCTTTCCCTCTTCTTCAATGCTCCTTGAAAGTTGTTTCACCGCCTCCCCGGGACCGAAGCTCTGCCTTCTTTTTCCTCCTCCTCCTCCTTTCGCGCCTCTTATTTGGAGGGAGGGCGAAAGGGAAGGCGGGGCTGGGTAAGGGGAGAAACAGCAGCCTATTAAAACCCCTCGCGGGGCGGAATAGCGGCGGAGTAGCGCTTTGGAGCGGAGAGAGCGAAGGAAGAGAAACGGGGCGGGGGGAGAGAGAGCTGGCCGCTCCTTCCAATGCGAAGAGGAGGCAGCGGCGGCGGCGGGACGGCAGGAGGAGTGCGGCTGTGGAAGCGCAGAGGGGCTGCTCCGAAATGCTGGAGAATGGCTCCCTGAGGAACTGCAGCGGGCTGGCGGGACGAGGCCCCTTCGCCTTCCCTTTGGCCCAGCGCGGGGGAGAAGACGGCGAGGCGGCCGCAGACCCGAGACCGCGCTGGGTGGTGGCGGTGCTATCCAGCGTGCTGATCTTTACCACCGTCGTCGATGTGGTGGGAAGCCTGCTGGTCATCGTGTCGGTTTTCAAGAACCGCAAGCTCAGGAACGCAGGTAAAGGGAGAGGCAGCCCGGAAAACGCGGGCGCGCGCGTTCCCACCCCGGAGGACGAATCATGTGTCCGTGAGTTCCACCGGGACACAAAGTGTAGGGAGGAAGGGAGTGGGAGCGGGAGAAGAAGATGCCAAGTCTCTTCCTTGGTGGGATGGCTCGCCTACTGGTTGCAAGAGGTCGGTCCCCTACCCAAGGGAAACTGAGGCTCAGAGAGCGGAGGGGCTAAGGTTGGGCACGGAAACTCTGGCATCTTTCCTGCGAGGAGAAAGAAAGCAAAATTCGTTCATTAAATTTTTGTTCGATGTTTATTTCATCTTTGCTATTTTAGAGAGAGAGAGAGAGATACAGATAGATACAGATATAGTCAATGTATATTATGCTCTTTCCTCCTCTGATTTTCTGCACAACAATAACCCTGTGAGGTAGGCTGGGCTGAGAGAAAAGGATCGGCCCAAAGCCACCCAGATGGCTTTTATGGCTAAGGCAGGACTAGAACTCACAGACCTCTGAATGTCTATGGAGATTCTCAGTCATCCACATCATGGTTGTCCCAAAGGTGCTTTTTTTTCAAGAAGCAACTGGATACTCTGGTTTTTTGTTTTTTTTTCTTTGAAGAGGTTTTGCTTCCCATCCAAGAAGCTTCTTCAGCTCTGAGCTAAAGCAGCTTCTTGAATGAGAAGCAAAACTTCTTCAAGGCCAGTTGCCTCTTGAAAAACCACCTTCGGGTCATAGTGCCCAACCTGGTTTCTAGGCCAACTCTTACCACTACACCAAAGTGGCTCTCACATCTATCTATATACCTATGATTTATTTATCATTTCCTTAATTACTCCTTTAGAATCCAAAATGGAAAATTTAAAAAGTTTTTTTTTTTTTAAAAAAAGTCATCTTTTGAGTAGGGTGTCTAAGATAGGCACAACGCTTTCTAAGAATTTTACCAAGATTTGCAATCTCTGCTCCAGAAACAGTGAGATTCATCCTCACTGTAAGAGAATCAGCAAAGGTCTTGTCAGATCCAACTGTCCTTCAATGTCCTGCTTCCCAGAGCAACCAAATAAGATCCCCTCTACAGCGACCAGCATTTCTAAAAGATGCACCTTCCTTATTTATTTATTTACTTATTTTATTTATATCGCCGCCTATTCGCCCATGGCGACTCGAGGCGGCTTACACAATGTAAAGCCATATTTAAAACAAAAAATGAAAAACAATAACAACTAACAAAAAGAATCAAATAAATTAATTAAGTACAACAGAACAAAATTTGAAAAAAACAAGCAAAACTCAACTCCCATCCTCCCACTCCCACCCCAATGACAGCAGATCACACTAGCCATTTGATGGACTCCATCAAATTATTGCTGTTCCTTCAACATGAGAGTCAATATATTGCCTTTTATAGCTAATAGCATCTGATAAACCTACTCTCTACAAATCTAGGCTATTAACTTGAACACTTTAAAATTTCAGATATTCTGGTGGTAGTGTCAGTGAGAATCTCTTATTCTCTCTGTTTATGCTCAGAGGCCACTGGCCCACAGGTGCAAGATATATGCTTATCTATTGCACTTTTCTCTTGCAGGCTAGGGCTAAGGAACCTTATGCAATGCATAGAAAAGAATAAGAAATAACAAAGAAAATAAATTAAAGGTATAAGAGTGATAAAGGAAACAGAGTGAAAACCAGTTTACACCAACACCATTCACCGTTCTACTCTGCACTGTTCTATCCTTGCCAATTGTTTTGGCATTTATTCTTTAAACTTCTTTAACTTCTTTCTTTAAACTTTACACTTCTTTAACTTCTTTCCCTCATTAACTCTATTTAACATGGTGCACATGTAGTCCTTGGTTAATGACTGCACTGTTTAGCAACTATTTTAACTTATGATAGTGCTGACAAAGTACTTTTTATGATCAGGACTATTAGTTGCAGTTGTCCAGCATCTCCCTGCAGTTGCGTGATCACCATTGGTGAGCTTCTTCTGCCAACTTCTGACAAGCAAGGTGAATGGAGAAGTTGGCAAGAAGTTACAACTCATGGTGACACGATGTCACGTTGAACAATCGTTAGTGATTATCTGAATGTCCTCAGAAGAACTGATGTTGTAAGTCCAGCAAGATCACAGGATGTTTCTCTTTATGAGTACATTTCTTAGAGGTGGCATTCCTGCTGCAATTTTTGAGTCAGGTCTACCTGTGTGGGAAGGGAATGACTTTGGAAGACAGGTGGAAGAACTTCAGACTAAACAATGGTCAGATAAGCAGCATATTTAGCTCACAGAAGGAATGTGCATGTGGCAATCATCTCAGAAGGACGCTTGCTAGTTAATTGGACTGCAAAAGAGGGAGAGATATACTTTTAGACTTGCAACATTGGGTTAAAGTTACCTTACAATAAGATTCAAACTTCTGTAGAAGCTTATTGTCTGGACTACCTCACAAAGCTGACATGTACCGTAGCTTCCTTGATTTCCCCTTTCTCTCACTCATCTGTTCTTCTTCAAATATTTATTTTGCAATTCACTTCTCGTTCCTTCTCTGTACACAGCCAAACCACTTCAATGTATGTCTTTGTGGCACTCAGTTAACTGAAAACATTTTCCTGGGGATAATTCCTGTTGGTCATAAAACCATGCTTGGTCTCTACCTAGGGCTCAACATAGATTCTGAAATAAAGAGCATTTGAGGTGGGGCCCCAAAACTTTTCCTGCTCACAAATGAGATTGATATCCCATCGTTCACAATCTTCCCTAAAGGTTTTCCTTCTCGCCTATCTGCAATTTTAGTGTCCGTACAGTAAGCCTAGTACAGTTAGTCGTCACTTAAGAATGGTAATTGGGACCAGCAACTTTGTTGCTATGCAACACAATCATACAATGTGACATCACATGACTGTGCCAACTTAGTTGTGGCAGTCCCAGCTGTCATTGTTAGGTGAATCCTATGCAGTCCTAGCCTCCTATAGCTATTTGCAATCTCCTGCCAGCTTCCACATTGACTTTGCTTGTTGGAAGCCAGCAATGAAGATTACAAATGGGAATCACATTACTGCAGGACATTGCAATGTCATAGTTGTGAGCTTGTTGCCAAGCACTCCTTGTGATCGCATCGTTGTGGGGACACTGCGATGGCCATGAGTAGAAGGACCTGTCATAAGTCCCCTTTGTCCAGCACTTTTGTAAGTTAGAACAGTTGGCTAAACACGTGATCTTTAAATCACATCAGTCTTCATTCATCTATAATGTATTAGACTGATGGTTTCTCATCAGTGGTTTGAGTTAAAAATAAATAAATAAAAATAACTGGGCATTTTCAGACTTGTGTAAGTATGGATATAAATAAACATTTATGAGGGACCCTTTTCAAAATAGTCATAAAAGAACAGCTTCTATTTCTTAGTCTTCCCGGGTGCACTGATTGAATCGGGGTAGAAAAGGACAGACAAGAGAAGAGAAGGGTGACTGTGATCTCATCCTATAAAGATTTATTTGGATCTCCCCACCCCCTTTTTTTTTCACTTTGAAATGAATTATTTTCCCATCGTTGCTTAGGAAAAGTAACTGTGTTTGAAAGTTCTGGCAAAGTTAGAAAGAGCTAAAGCCAAACTAGACTCTTCCCATCGCAACAGACCTGTGATGGAAGGTGGAACCTGGAATGAGGATGGTGTCAGGATTCCAAATAACACACCCATAAAAATCAAAACTCCGAGGCAGTTGGATTCCTCAAAGAATAGATTTATTGGATACTAGCTCGATACCCATGCTTCACTATGAAACTATGTGGTTGGACTTAGTTTTTGGGGAGGAAAATAAGGGGGGGGGATTCTGCCTTTGCCTACCATCGGTATTCCTCTGGCTAGCATCCTGTCAGAGTGTGAGAGAGTTGAGGGCTGTTTGGAAACTGAAACAGTATTTGCTGTGTGAGCAAGAAGGAGACAGCAAGGAGCCTGGGCTGTGGCTTAGCTCAACTGTTCTGTACTAAAGCAGGTTGCTGCTGTGAAACTGAAACTGAAACTCCTCTCCTCTGTTTGTGTTTTGCATTTGGAACAGATTTCTTTTCAGATAGGGAGGGGGAGTAGAACACCTTAGCATCAGAGTGTGTTAATAATAATATATAAAATATTAATGCTCTGATAGTCATTTCAAAAAATCCTTTCTTAGTGAACATCTAGAAGCCAAGAGGAACATACGTGCCAAATTTCAAGTTTGTAGGCTTTACGGTTCTGGAGATTTTGTAATGATGCGCAAGTAGTATTTCGCTTTTATATATATGGATGTCATATTGGCACGAACTGGTGAAAACTGACTCTAAACGTTCCCGCAGTTTTCACCTAATTAAAAGTAAAAGTTCTTTCACTTTCTCCAAACAATTCGTCACATGGTCCAATCAGGATACAGTACGGTTGCTAGATGACTCCAGTCCCCTCCTTCTGGACACCTGGTGGAAATGTCCTTGGTTCCCAACAGAAAATATTTTACTTTGGCTACAGCACCTCAGCTATCTCTACTTCCCCCTCCCTTTCCCATAGCTCCAGTTGTGGCCACACTGGGACCCCAAAATGATCACAACTGGGCCAGCTTCAGGGTTGACAGGTGGACCTCCAGGAGGGAGGGCTGCAGGGGTAAAAGGCACCTTAACCCAGATATTGTATGTGAGAGAAAGGAGGTGAAGACAGTCCCTCCCTAACAGTTGACAGAGTATATTATAGATGCAGGTAGTAGAGTGATCACCCTGACATGATGTTGTCTATAGAATAGAAATAGAGTAGAGTAGAGTAGAGTAGAGTAGAGTAGAGTAGAGTAGAGTAGAGTAGAATAGAATAGAATAGAATAGAATAGAATAGAATAGAATAGAATAGAATAGAATAGAATAGAATTCTTTATTGGCCAAGGGTGATTGGACACACAAGGAATTTGTCTTGGTGCAGATGCTCTCAGTGTACATAAAAGAAAAGATACATTCATCAAGAGTTAAGAATCATAAGGTACAACACTTAATAATAGTCAAGGTACAATAAGCAATCAAATAATATTAGGAAACAGTCAATAAAAACAATAAAATACAAGCAATAAAGTTACAGTCATACAGGCATTAGTGGGAGGAGATGGGTGAAAGGAAGGATGAGGGGATTAATAGTAATAGTAATGCAGAGTTAATAAATAGTTTTACAGTGTTGAGGGAATTATTTGTTTAGCAGAGTGATGGCATTCAGGAAAAAAACTGTTCTTGTGTCTAGTTGTTCTGGTGTGCAGAACTATAGGTGTAAAACAATTTTAAAAAGAAACTCAGCTTGGAAGAATTACCTTGTATGACCTAAAATAGGGAAATTGTCCCACACAGGGGACAATGTATTGCAATCAAGGGACAGAGTTGTGTATCTTTGTCTCAGAGTCTTTCCATCTTTGAGCATATAACATTCTTGCTGCAGTTAACCATAGGCAAAACAACCGCCCGTAAATCTTTCCTAGTTTGTTTATCAAAGCCACTGTGCCTGTTCTTTGCCACTATGCCATTTGCAGCAAGCAATGTGCCACAGTTGCTGCAGAAAAGCAACGCTGCCATTCACATAAACTCTGTTTATATTGTGAGATGTCAAGGAGTTCTGCACAAGGCTGCCTGCTGGGGTTCTTACAGTGAGTCAATAGATAAATGCTGCACACATTTACGGTGAGCAGTTGCCTTAAATGCTCCCATGTTTGGTTTATGAGGAAGGGATTCAGCCCTTCGGGGTTTTTAGAGAGGAAAGCATTTGGTAATTACACAGAGCTCTTTCAGATGATGTTCAGGTCAGCGTTTGATCTTTCCTATTAATCTTTGCACTCAGACTGGTTCAGTTATGCCTCTTCTGACCCTGACAGGTTCTGAACTATTAACAGTTTTTAGAGAATCTACAGCTGCATGCATGCAGTATGGTTTGCCTGCTTAGCCAGTTGAGGTGCGGTGGCCTAGAGGTGGAGCTCTACACCTCACAATCAGGAGGCTGTGAGTTCGATCCTAGGTAGAGGCAGATATTTCTCTCTCTGGGTACACAGAGAATATATCTGCTGAACAAAACTCCACACTGGCAACAGGAAGAGAATCTGGCCAGTAAGCACTCTGCTAGCTCCATTCAGTTGCCCAGACTCCACCCCGCGAGGGATTATGGGGTCATTAAATAAAGATGTTGATTGTCACTGTTGTTAATTGAATCACTGCAGTAGTTAAATTAGTAACACGCTTGTTAAGTTGTCAGCTTTGGAAGCCATATTGAGACCAGATGCTCCCACGCTGCCACATTTGAACCTGGGAAAGTGGGAGCAGGGAATTTATTGGAGTGTATGTAGTTTAGACATAATAACATTCTTTTTCTAATTCAAGGTCATGTTATTTTGTGCATAAGTGAGGGGAAGTCTCAAGTTGGGACGGATGGTGATTGGGGCATGTGATGTGATGATGGGTGCAAAGGATGGATTTGTAGTTTTTACTTATTGCAAGGAAGCCTGGAACTTTCAGATTCAGAATTCCCCAGTTGTGCTAGTTTCCAAATTCCCCAGTTGTGCCACTATCCAAATAAACTTTTGAGAAGATGTCTGTCTCGAAGTTATTGGTTAGAGTGGAGGTTTGCTGGAAGGCTGACACTGGTGACAGTAGAAACAACCGATGGCAGAATTTCCCACGTGAGGCCAACTCCTGAACATACAGCCTTCTCTTTATCTCACAATTTCTGATGATCAAGAGACCCCAGAATTCTGTTTATCTTCTCATCAGTAATAATTGTCCCTGTAATATTAAGGATGTTCTGTATTCAGATCCACAATCCACATAGCCATGAAAATGGAGAGGCCGTTACTTTTTGACTTTCAGGGTGTCAGATTAAATACTGGCTTGACCTGACAGTTCTCCTTGTGGATCAGAAGGACACTTCCTCCCTCCCCACCCAATACCTGCCAAATATTCTGATTTCAATGTTGTTTGGGGGAAAGAAGAGGCATGAAACTTGATCCCATTCCAGAGATCTTGTGACATGGTTAGGTCAAATCCTCATTAACAGGAGGGAAGGAGGGAGGAGGGAGGGAGGGAGGAAAGAAAGAAGGGACAGATGGCTGGAGGAAGGAAGGAAGGAAGGAAGGGGGAAGAAGGGGGATGGATGGATGGATGGATGGATGGATGGAGGAAACAAGGGAGGGAGGGGGAGGGAGGAAGGCAGGAAAGAAGGGGGTGGATGACTGGAGGAAGAGAGGGAGGGGGAGGGAGCAAGGAAGGAAGGAGGATGGATGGAAGGAAAGAAGGGGGATGGATGGAAGAAAAGAAAGAAAGGGGATGGATGGAAGGAAGGAAAGAAGGGGGAGGGAAGGAAGGAAGGAAAGAAGGAAGGGGGATGGATGGAAGGAAAGAAAGAAAGGGGATGGGTGGAAGGAAGGAAAGAAGGGGGAAGGAAGGAAGGAAGGAAGGAAGGAAGGAAGGAAGGAAGGAAGGAAGGAAGGAAGGGGGAAGAAGAGAGGAAAGAAGGGGGATGGATGGCTGGAGGAAGGGAGGGAGGGGGAGGGAGCGAGGAGGGAAGGAAGGAAGGAGGATGGAAGGAAGGAAAGAAAGGGGATG
Organism: Bungarus multicinctus; assembly: GCA_023653725.1. Taxonomy (NCBI): domain Eukaryota; kingdom Metazoa; phylum Chordata; class Lepidosauria; order Squamata; family Elapidae; genus Bungarus; species Bungarus multicinctus. The sequence continues at coordinate 12,598,259 of CM042850.1, forward strand.
GATGAAAAGAAAGAAGGGGGAAGGAAGGAAGGAAGGAAGGAAGGAAGGAAGGAAGGAAGGAAGGAAGGAAGGAAGGAAGGAAGGAAGGAAGGAAGGAAGGAAGGAAGGTTACAGAAAGTTAGTAATCTCTGGGGATCTTCCACCAAGATTTTGTCTGGCAAACGACCACCAAAAAAATGTATGGTACATTTGATAACTATTGAGTCTACATGTTTTAGATTATCCAGGTTTCTATCTCATTCCAGGAGACATCCAGATGGATCTCCACCAATTGCATTTTCTTCTTTCTTGGCTTGCCCCTAAACTGTCAAGAAAGTGCAGCATTTGGGGAGATTTTCTAACTTTTAGGAGTTATCCTCATCCCTGAATTTGCATCTTGCCCAATAGCAATAGCACCAAGACTAATATACCGCTTCACATTACTTTTACAGCCCTCTCTAAGTGGTTTACAGATTCAGCATATTGCCTCCAACAATCTGGGTCCTCATTTTACCTACCTCAGAAGGAGGGAAGGCTGAGTCAACCTTGAGTCTGGTGAGATTCGAACTGCCAAATTGCAGGCAGCCAGTAGTCAGCAGAAATAGCCTGCAGAGTGCACTCTAACCACTGCGCTTTCATGGCTCAAAAGTTTTATTTAATCTTTAAGAAAGGCACTCCGTTCATCTGGGTTTCCAAGCCTCAACATGGCCAATGACTTTGCTTTCTAAGGGGCGGAGCCCATCTCCGTTACAAAGCCAAAGAGCCAGCGCTGTCCGAAGATGTGTCCACGGTCATGTGGCTGGCATGACTAAACACCGAAGGCGCATGGAATGCTGTTACCTTCCCACCAAAGTTATCCCTATTTTTCTACTTGTATTTCGAACTGCTAGGTTGACAGAAGATGGGACACGTAATGGGAGCTCACTCCGTTATGTGGCACTAGGGATTCAAACCGCTGAACTGCTGACCTTTCTGATCGACAAGTTTAGCACCTTAGCCACTAAGCCACCACATCCCATAAATAGATAGATACACTGATAGATAGATAGATAGATAGATAGATAGATAGATAGATAGATAGATAGATAGATAGATAGATATCCCATCGATAGATATATAGATAGATATCCCATCGATAAATATATAAATATATAGATATCTCATCGATAGATAGATAGATAGATAGATAGATAGATAGATAGATAGATAGATAGATAGGTAGGTAGGTAGATAGATGATAGATAGATAGATAGATATCCCATTGATAGATAGATAGATAGATGATAGATAGATATCCCATTGATAGATAGATAGATAGATAGATAGATAGATAGATAGATAGATAGATAGATAGATAGATAGATATCCCATCGATAGATAGATAGATATCCCATTGATAGATAGATATCCCATCGATAGATAGATAGATGATAGATGGATAGATAGATAGATAGATAGATAGATAGATAGATAGATAGATAGATAGATAGATAGATAGATATCCCATCGATAGATAGATAGATGATAGATGGATAGATAGATAGATAGATAGATAGATAGATAGATAGATAGATAGATAGATAGATAGATAGATAGATAGATAGATAGATAGATAGATAGATAGGCAGCTTTCCTAGATCCAGGCTTATCTTCAAGAACATCGCAATTATCTTCCCTTTTCTTGGGGGGAATTGTGTCACGATGGTTAAATTAGCACATTTCTCTTTTCCTAAGGAAATCTTATGGCTTTGTCATTCAGCCATCTAACTGAACGCTCTAGGGAGCCCAGGGAAACGGAATCGGAGCAGTGGGTGGCCTTTCATCAAACTTTCAGGAAATACGATCAGACAGAGAGGAGATGAGAAAAGAGATCCCATCTGCTAATTGTCAGTATATTCAGGGAATTGAAGCAGCGATAGCAAGTGGAGCCCCATCAGATGATTCTCAGTGCACAAAGACAGCTGAGCTTTGGCCTGTGAACATGGGAAGATGGCAATTCGTCACCTCCCCCTCTACAGACCATATGTTGGCCATCACCACCATAACAAGTAGTCTTATGATAGAAGTTGTTATGGACAACAGCCCAGGGTAATTGCTCAAGTAAGGACAGGACTATCCATTCAGCTTGCAAGGCTCATTGATTTTAATGGGACATCATGTTCAACCTTCAGCCTCTTTTGGTTCATCAAAGCTCAGTTACCAAGCAGGCAGAGAGTGCTCGCATAACTGTGGAGATATTGTGATGCTTATAAGGTTAAGGACCAGTCGTATATGTAGATATATATGCAGGTCTTGGTGTGTTCGGGTCTTTTCCCATGTAAGATTTAGAGTATCTTGGCGACATTTCAATGAGGTCCCACTCGCCATCTTCAGGCTGGTGGTTTCGGCTTTGTGCTTATGCGAGCAAAGCGTGATCGGAGCTGCTGTCTCTCTATAAATACTGGTGGGGAGGTTGGCTGTGTTGTCATTTCTTGATTGGTTGATGGAGTTGATATATATTATGCCTGAAACTCGTCTCAGAGTATTAATGGTAATGGTAGTTTAATACTCTGACGATGTCAGCAGAGGCTGATGAAAGCTTAGTAAGTAAATATAATTTAGGTTCCGGAGATCACAAGAGGGCAAGATGGCTGTTTCTTCCCAAATGCTGCACTTTCTTGACAGTTTAGGGGCAAGCCAAGAAAGACTAAAGTGCAATTGGCGGAGATCCATCGGGATGTCTTCTGGAATGAGGTACAATTTACAAAGATGAATAATCTTAAACAAGTAGATCAAAAATGTATCAAATTTACTGTACAATTTTTATGATCAGTTGCCAGAAAAAACCCTGGTAGAGAATCCTAAGAGATTATTCACTTTCTGCAGGTTTTCCTTCCTTCCTTTCTTCCTTCCTTCTATCCTTTTGCATTTCATTTTGCCTTTCTCCTTACTTTCTTTTTATCTTCCTTCTTGAGCTCCTTCCTTCCTTCCCTCCTTCCTTCCTTGATGTTTTACTACCATGTTATTTTGCTTTATTTTTATCATTGGCTTCCTTTTTAATTTAATTATAAGTGAATTGCACCAAAATTGACGAAGCTCATGTGAATTTAAACTTTAGACTGCAATTCTTTATTCACTTACAGTATCTGGGAGTAATCCTCATTATTTCTCTATAGTTATGGATAGGATTGCAGCACATAAGCAAATATACAAGAGAGCAGTGTCCGTCCATAACACTCAATAAAATACTCTCAAAATCTCAAAGCTTTTTCTCTGATCAATATTTTAGTCTTAAATTTGGTAAATGGCTTAAAGGTATGCATGCCCATCCTTGACTTATGACTGGTCATTTCATGACTGTTTGCAATCTCAGTGACCTCTTGGAGCAGGTTCTTTAATGGCCCATAAAGCTTTAAACCCCATTGTAAAACTTTATGCCAGTCACATGACTGCATTGTAGACACTTGGCAATCTGTTCATATTTACAACCGGTTGGCAAGGGCCCTGCAATCTCCATTTGCAATCTATTTTGCTTGGCTTCCCTCGAAAATCAATGGGAAAGCTGGCTGGGAAGTTTGCAAGCAGAAGGACATTGGATTGGAGGTCAATTCTTCCAGTGCATCAAGGTATTCTCCCTACCCTCCATACAGGGAGGTGGAATTCTCCATGTTCTGACCAAGGCTTCCTGAGACAGTAACAATCGAACGCTGTTCCCAAAAACCTTGTTTTTATTTCAATGGCTGTGAATTATATGCGTTCACAGCCCGTAATGTGTCCCAAACAGTTTATGAATAGTCCAACTGCCACAGTCTTTTGGGATAAGGCTGATAAGCACCCACCTTTATCTCCTTTGAAATGCTGCCAATAACTAAATTGCCAATTAGCTGTTCAAGGCCAAATGGAGCACAAAGTCAACGCGAAGCTTCAGAGTTTAAACCAACCAGAACAAACAAAGTTGCTTCCTGCAAAGGCTCATGTCCCTTTGCTTTTCCTTTATGTCTTATGGGAGGGGCCAATCATCTCCAAGCCTTACTCCCAAATCACCCCTTTTGTTTTAACTGTTCTTGCCTTCTGGCAGCTCTGCGCAAGCGCGTACTGGGAACAGGCTCCCCCTGTTCCTCTGCCTCACTGATGTCAGAGTCTGGAGGCTCCGGAGTCAGCACATAACTCTCAGGTGGCCCTGGTTCCATCGCTGTGTTGGACTCAGGACCCTCGTCTGAGCCCTCCCCAGACTCCCAGACTGGCCCATGTTCCTCTCCACACTGTCTGACTCTGCTGCCAGTTCCTCAGGCTGCCGGCAGACCACAACACTCTACGTACTGGAGAAATGACCTTCAGATCTCATGGAAACACTAGGGAATGTCAGGATTCGAAAGCCTTTCAAAACAATGGAATTTGCTAGTGAATGCCAATATCCTGAAAGGCTCAGAATGGGGGCATTTGCTATGTTTTACCCTGGAGAGGTGGGGGGAAACACAAATACCATTTTTTCCCTCATGATTGTCTGCCTGGTGGGGCAAGGAGAGAACTTGGGCCTTCTGGTCTGGTGGGAGACCTTGGTTCTCTCCCTATCCCACCATACCTAGGAGGCCTTCTTCCAGCACTCTGCTTAGCCAACTTCATGGTCACTTAATGATTGAAACGGGGACAGATTGGATTGCAGTCGTTGAGTGAAATGTTCACATGGTGTCTTGCTTCATGCCTGCCTTGCTCAATGAAAAAGACCGTATGGTTGTAAGGGGAAGATTATAAATACAAGATTTATTCTCTTGGTTGAGTTTTAGAACAACCACCAATAATTTGAAGTTCTAAGGAGTTGAAGATGTACACTAAAGAAATTGAATGCTTTCAAGTTTTGAACATGATCTTGACCTAATCACTGTCTGTCGCACAAATCTTGCTCAAAGAACTGTGGCATTAGGAGAAACAGATATTAACTAGATCTCATTGATATTATTCTGCAATCAAAGTTTCAGGACAGGCCTAAAGAACTCTTGATTCTAACTTCTGTCCAGCTACAAAACTCTATCATTCAGTTTGCCCTATTGGGTAGTGTTGGTGTAAGGCTAAAATAAAAAATGGAAAATGCTATTTAAAATGTCTCGGGATCCTTGGTTGTGATTAAGCAAACAAACCAAAATAATTGTCAGAATGCAAAATTAGTACAATTCAACAATAATCACAATCCAAGATATTAATCAGCTTGCTTTGCTTGGGACATCTGTTTCCAGTTTTCCAGGGGCTGAATATTAAATATATAATGATTAAGTGAGCGAGTCTCACTCCTTGAATAATATTTCAGAGCCCTCATTAATGAATGGTTAGGAGGGAATTCTTCCACATTTAATGATTGGGAGGCGGATTTAAATCTCACAATGTCTCTTTTTAGAAATGAAGCACTGTCTGGAATCTCTTAAAACCTTCTTCTTCTTCTTCTCCTTCTCCTTCTCCTTCTCCTTCTCCTTCTCCTTCTCCTTCTCCTTCTTCTTCTTCTTCTTCTTCTTCTTCTTCTTCTTCTTCTTCTTCTTCTTCTTCTTCATCATCTTCTTTTTCTTCCCCTTCTCCTCCTCCTCCTCCTTCTCTTTCTTCTCCTTCTCCTCCTCCTCCTCTGTCTTCTCCTCCTCTTCTCCTCCTTCTTCTTCCTCCTCCTTCTCCTTCCCTTCTCCTCTCCTCCTCCTTCTTCTCCTCTCCTTCTCCTCTCCTCCTCTCCTCCCTCTCCTTCTCCTTCTCCTTCTCCTTCTCCTTCTCCTTCTCCTTCTCCTTCTCCTTCTTCTCCTTCTCCTTCTCCTTCTCCTTCTCCTTCTCCTTCTCCTTCTCCTTCTCCTTCTCCTTCTTCTTCTTCTTCTTCTTCTTCTTCATCATCATCTTCTTTTTCTTCCCCTTCTCCTCCTCCTCTATCTATCTATCTATCTATCTATCTATCTATCTATCTATCTATCTATCTATCTATCTATCTATCTATTCCCCTTCTCCTCCTCCTCCTCCTTCTCTTTCTTCTCCTTCTCCTCCTCCTCCTCTGTCTTCTCCTCCTCCTCCTTCTTCTCCTCCTTCTCCTTCTCCTCCTCCTCCTCCTTCTCCTCTCCTTCTCCTCCTTCTCCTTCTCCTCCTCTCCTTCCTCCCTTCTCCTCTCTTCTTCTCCTTCTCCTTCTTCATCATCTTCTTTTTCTTCTCCTTCTCCTCCTCCTCTGTCTTCTCCTCCTCCTCCTTCTTCTCCTCCTTCTCTTCTTCCTCCTCCTCCTCCTTCTCCTTCCCCTTCTCCCTCTCCTCCTTCTCCTCCTCCTCCTTCTCCTCCTCCTCCTCCTCCCTTTCCCTCTCCCTCTCCTTCTCCTTCTCCTTCTTCTCCTTCTCTTCTTCTTCTTCTTCTGCCCTATCCATCATCGGACACTGGCGATCATTTTGGCAATCCTATTTTTATCAACAGTCTCACAAAAAGGTGCTGCTGAGTTTTGTCCAAACCAGTCCTTTAGATTTTGAAGCCATGCTGTTTCTTCTTCTACCCGGACCTCATTTGCCTTCAATCTTTCCCTGGAAGATTAAGTGAAGGATGCCCTATTTTTCTGGGTATTGCATCCCATGTCCGAAATATTCTAGCTTTCACTTTTTTATGGTTTTGATCATTTCCCTTGGCTTTCCCAGGCAGCTTTATCACCTCCTCGTTTCTGATTTTGTCAACCCAGCTTATAGTAACAGCCATCTATAAATCTTAAAACCTTAGCAATGTAAAATTAAAACACGGAAGAATGTTAATATTTTACTAAAGGTGACAGGTCATGAGAAAACTACTGTATATCCTTAGTTGTAAAATAAAGATGAACAGGGAAGATATAACAGCATGAAAGACATAAAGGAAAGGTATCAGTTTGCAAATCCGTCTTCATCTTAAAACAAGCAATTATGCCTTACCTTGTGAAGTTTTGGGTTGAGCAAGCATAATGTACCATATATAAAACTTGATCCTTAATAACCCTAACGTGTTTTATAGAATTGCTTGGTAAAGGTAACATGACTACTGAATATTTGCCTTTATTGCTGACATACCGGTATATATACATACATTCTTGTGCTACAATAAATGTATTAAAACTGTTATGGAACCTTTTGCTTTTATTTACTCTGCTTATTTCTGTCTCCATCTTCACCCAATTGGCTCTGTATTCTCTCATTTTCAGTTCCTTCCTCCCTAAACAATAGTTTATTCCCAAGTGCATTATGCTGTTATCTAAATAGATTGCACAGCTGAGTGATAATAATGACTCTACTGAACATGAACACCATTATTGATTTTTTTTTCTAAAAAGGAAAAGAAGAAAGAAATCTTAGAAAAGAACAAAACAAAAAACAAAAACACCACCCTCCCACCAGTGGTGGTATTCTACCGGTTCATCCCGGTTCTGCCAAGCCGGTAATGGTGATGAGCAGCGGAGACTGAACTGGTTCTCTCCGTCGCTCTGCTGTTGGGCCCACCTGCTGGCCCGGGCTCCCATATTCACCTTTATCCTCAGCTTTTGAAGCACAGCTGCTTTGCGCAGCACAGAAGAGCAGCTGCTGAAGCAACCGGGAGAGTGCAGGTTTACAGAAGGTGAGTTGGAACACCTTTGCGCCTGCGCAAAGTGTGGGTTCGGTGTGCATGTGCATATAAAGTGTACATGCATGCAAAGCCCACCAAGCCACTCCCACCAAACCAGTAGTAAACTTTTTGAATCCCACTACTGCCTCTCACTTCTACCTAGGTAGTGAAATATACAGTACTATGACTGACAGGACTGAAAGCAAAGGATTTCCAGTTTGAGCTTCTTCAGCAACGGACTGAAATCCACGATCGTGCGCGGTTTTGATCCGTGCTCACTGCCGGAGCGCCCCGAGCTGGCTGGATTCGGGGCTAAGCCATCCCATAGAGGTGGTGAAGAGGGGGGAGACTGCCAGCAGGGTTGAGGAGAGCCGCATCTCTCCTCCTCAGCTGGCCATTACTCCCTTTCCCAAAGGCGGTTGCAGCAATGGTCAGAAGTGGCCACCTCAAAGAAGACTCGACAGGACTGAAAGCAGTTAAGAGATCCAGGAGAACAAAGAATATCACAATTCTCCTTTGAGTTATTGGATGCACACCATCCATTAAGATAATCAAGAACTGTTTATATCCTAACCCAGATGTGTCAAACACAAGGCCCGCAGTCCGGATGCAGTTCGCGATGTGGTCGGATCCAGCCAGGGGCAGGATTCCAATTTTTTAACAACCGGTTCTGTGAGTGTGGCTAGGTGGCCATGTGACCGGCTGGGCGTGGTTTCTTCTTTTTTTCTTTTGCAGCCTCCCCCCCCCCTCCATTTTGGGAGCCTTCTATTGCTCAGGGAAGCCTCCTCAGGGTGCATTTTTGATCCCAGGAAGCTTCCCTGGGGTCCAGGAAAGCAAAAATTGGAGCAGGGAGCCACCCCCTGCATCTCCCCTTTTGCCTCCTGGGCCTCAGGGAAGCCTCCTGGATGAAGCAGTAAGACAGCAAGGGGGATCCTGGCACAGCTGATCATCAGAACAGCTGATAGTCGGGAGGGGGAAAATGGAATACCTTAAGCAGTGACTGGGCTGGGGAGAATGCAGTCAGCTATGTCAGGCATGTGCACGATGTCATGCATGCACGATGACTGACTGGGCGGGGAGGGGAGGGGCGGGTGGGGCATGATTTGCCAGTTCTCTGAACTGCGCAAAACTTCAGGAAGGCTGGTAATGGGCCCTTTTCCGGCTTCCAGAGGGCCTCTGGAGCCCAGGGAGGCTCTTATTTCCCTCCTGGAGGCTTGAGGAAACCTCTGGAGCCCGGGAGGGCATAAACACACTCCCACGCCCTGGTGAAGGAGGCTGACTAGTCCACGCCCACCATGGCCATGCCCACCCAGAAACCGGGCAGAGAACCCTTTGCTAAAATTTTTGAAGCCCACCCCTGCCCAAGAGGAGATCCTGGACTCATCAGTTTTGATCCCGCATTGAGTACTGAAAACTGAGCTGAAGTTCTCCCTTGTGTTGGCAGCAAATGTATCATTCCTTTCTCCAGGGTTAAGTTATTGGTGAGTGCAGGAATTAAGTGGTTTCTGGGGCACAGCTCTTGAATCGGGGACTTGAAATGAGAATGGGTCCCTTTGAACCCCGTTTGCTGAACTAGTTGAGAGCTTGGGGAAAAGGAATGATATCCAGAGTGTGTTTACAGAACTTTGATAGGCATGAAGCTCATCGGCCAGCTATTTATACAAATATATAACCCCAGAAGCTATAGACAAACCACTGAACCAGCGAAGCCTTTTGATATAAGTCTTCGGAGCAGTTTTATTGTTCGCTTCACAAATCTGCTTCAACATGGGGTAATTCAGTCGCAACTTCACTGAGTTGGAACACATTTGAGCAGCTTTGAAGAATCTTAAATATTGCTTCTTTTTTCCTTCCATCATCATAACAAAAGGCCTGGAAATAGACACACACGCGCACACACACCCTATCCATTCTCATCCCATGGCTCTCTGAGTCATATATTCTGTTAGTTGATGAACTCATTGACCCCTTGGGAAACGAGAACCACATAATAATAGAATAGAATAAAATACTTTATTGGCCAAGTGTGATTGGACAAACAAGGAATTTGTGCTATGTTGGCACAGAAATGGTTAGAAGTTTCTAAAAGATGTTTCACTTCATTAGTAGATGGAGTTTCCCTGGAATTAACTGAATCGTATCAATTAAGAATGGAATGGAATGGAATGCAGTTTTGCCAACTGGAATTGAGTCAAAGGATTCTCAAGCTTTAGATCTATGGAGATCAGAGTTTGTATTCAGCAGGTTCTGACCAGTTCTGGAGAAACAGTAGCGGAAATTTTGAATAGTTTGGAGAACTGGGAAATATCACCTCTGACTGGCCCCGCCCCCATCTATTCTCTGCCTCCCAAGTCCCAGCTGATTGGCTGGGTCTTCTTTTGTTGCCCTGCACAGGAGAACGGAACTGAAAAGCAGGTTAGTGGGGTGCAGAAGAAATGGGATTTTGCAATAACCTTCTTCCAGGTGTTGGGAAGGAATGGAGATTTTACAGTATCCTTCCCCTGCCATGCCCACCAAGCCATGCCCACAGAAGTGGTAGTAAAATTTATCCCACCATGGTGCATATGCTCTCACATGTGAATATTGTTAAAAGTATGGTATCAGAGACTGCAATTCATGAGATAAAGAGAAGATAAATAAGGTTAGAACATAAAAGAAGTATGCCCATAGCGACAATCTCAGTACAAAAAAAAGAGTTCTCACTTTTTTTTATAAGTTAATTTCCCCACCCTATCCATTCTTTCTAAGCTCCCATGCAGCAGCAGCATTAGTATTTCATTAGAATTTCTTATACAGTAATTAACACCCTCTGATGCTAAGGAGTTCTACTCCCCCTCCCCACCTGAAAAGAACTCTATTCCAATTGCCAGTTGCCTCACATTCTGTTACCTCAGTTCAAACTGGCAGACGTTCCACTCCTTCACTCAGGACCGGTCTGGGGCTCCTTACAGTACTAAACGTCGGTACCTCACCAAAATGTCTACGCCTTCCACCTATGGAACTACTTCCAGACTCAAGGTGGCGGGAACTGCATAACCCGATCACAAAGTTTCGTCTCAAAGCACAGGTACCCAGCTAGTAGAGAATTAAAGATTTCCAGACAAAAAATATTATGAATTGGCAGCATTCCTAGTTCCTTAAGTGTATCTAAAGCAGGGGTGTCAAAATCGATTTCATTGAGGGCCACCTCAGGGTTGTGTTTGACCTTTGTGGGGGTGGAGTGGGTGTGGCCAGGATGGGTGAGCCCAGCTCGACATCACTCATATCAAGGGCACCTGTGGTGGCCCGAGCGCTCTACCAGAGAAAATGGGCTCCCAGGCTCCATTTTTGGCTGCGACGGCCTCCTGCAACTCTCTGCCAGCAAAAACGGAGCTCAGGTGGTCTTCCTGAGTTCCATTCTCACTGGCAGAGGCACCGCAGACCAGTCCTTCAATGTTTTTAGGGTGGTCCCGCGGGCCAGATCTATGTTCCCCATTGGCTGGATCTGGCCCTCTGGCCCTGAGTTTGACACCCCTGATCTAATGTATGGAGTCAGCAGGTTCTGACCAGTTCTGGAGAACTGGTAATGGAAATTTTGAAAAGTTCAGAGAACCAGCGAATACCACCTCTGACTGGAGATTTTACCGTATCCTTCCCCTGTCACTCCCACAAAGCCACGCCCACAGAACTGGTAGTAAAAAAATTTGAATCCCACCACTGATGGAGTAACACCTGATCTTCAGAAATAATGGTTACTGGAGAGATATTTAGTTGTCTCCTTGAACTATGTCTAATTTTGACGAAGGAATAATTTTCTTCAAGATAAGACCGAATTGAAAACTTACTGTAAGTGAGGAGCACTGAAAAGCAAGCAAGCAAGCTGCCACGTTCCCTGCATGAAATCAGGGTTTGCAAGAACACTTCAGAACTCTTTGCTACAGAATTAAATTTCTACCGAATGACTTTTCCGGCATTAGTTCCTGCACCCAGCAATCGGCCTTGGTGGATTACACTGCTGGTTTTCATTTCATTCTGTTTCTTTTTTTGACAAGGCTCATATGCGGCACTTTTTAGACACTGCTTTCAGGTAAGAAGTGGAAACAGTAGGGAACAGTTCCATTGTTGTGCAATTATGATTATGAACATTCTATTTCTGTATTGGAGGTTTATTACCAGCTTTTCATTCTTCACTGCATTAATTGGCTCTACTTCCACAGAGACATCTTGACATCTTCGTGGACTCCAAAGGAAAGTTAGAATTACAGGAAGAAGAAAAACAATTGCAACCAGCTTGCCTTCCATTGAGGATCTGTATATTGTGTGGGTCAATAGGAGGGACAAGAAAATCCCTCACATTCTGGACACAAATTGTTTTAATTCCTCCCCTTGGGATGGTGCTATAGTCCACTGCATATCAAAATAACTAGGCACAGGGCAGCTTCTTCCCTGGGCAATCACTCTGCTGAACCCTTAATCCTCACAGTATTGTCTTATGTGTATTTACCCAAGTTGTATGGCTGAAATATTATTCTTATCCTTCTCACCTTCCCTACTACCTGCTCTTATTAGTATCATTATTATGATTATTACTACTCTGTTGTTTTGCATGTACATTGAGAACTTCTGCAACAGAGACAAATTCCTTGTCTGTCCAATCACACTTGGCCAATAAAGCTATTCTATTCTATATTCTATAGTCCATATTCCATATTCTATATTCTATTCCATTCCACCATTCCTGCCTGGGAAGGATCACCTTCTGTGACATCACTTTGACATCATTCTGAAAGTCTCTTCCAAGAATGGATGTTATCATTGGTTGATGCTGGGGGAATGATGGACAGGAAGAGGTGTAACAGAAGTGCATTGTGTATGATGAAAAGTCTTCTTGGACCAATGCAGTTCTCAGTCTTGCAAATGCTCCTTTGGAACTGAGGGAAGAGGAAACACTTGGGTGTATTGCTACCTGTGTCATGGTTATTGTACCACTGCTCCATTGGTGTCAGTGCTCCATCTGACTACTGTAACTAGAATGGATTGAACATTCGTATCTTCAAGATTCCCTGGGCTAATTCCAGTGGTGGGATTCAAAAAAATTTACTACCGGTTCTGTGGGCGTGGCTTGGTAGGCATGGCAGGGGAAGGATGCTGTAAAATCTCCATTCCCATCCCACTCCAGAGGAAGGATACTGTAAAATCCCCATCTCTCCCCACCCCACTAATCTGCTTTCCAGCTCCATTCTCCTGTGCAGGGCAACCAAAGAAGACCCAGCCAATCAGCTGGGACTTGGGAGGCAGAGAATAGATGAAGGCGGGACCAGTCACAGATGGTATTCCAAACTACTCAAAAATTCCACTACTGGTTCTCCAGAACTGGTCAGAACCTGCTAAATACCACCTCTGGCTAATTCCAGGTAGACAATTCTGCTATTCATGATTGACTCAGCCTTCCATCCTTCCGAGGTCGGTAAAAGGAGGACCTAGATTGTTGGGGGCAATAGGCTGACTATGTAGACCACTTAGAGAGGGCTGTAAAGCACTGTGAGGCTGTATGTGTCTAAATGCTTTTGCTATTCACAAAACCTGGCATCCTATGGCTTTTGCAGAAGGCATATGTGGGTTCAAGATTAGACCTAAAAAGGAGAAACTGAGATAAGCTTGAACATATGAATACTTAATTCAATTCAAACGTATTACAAAAACTACAATTAATGCATTATCTCTGCTATAAGTCTCTAAGACAGAAATCTTGGACTGAAATGGATGAGCAATGAACATTCTTCTGAACCATCTCTTTCAAAGATGCAGAAGATAGTTGCACGGGGGGCAGGAATAAACTCAACCTTCAATGAGTAATACACGGTTTTTAATGATGAAATAAAAGATGGTTTTCTAGGAGGATTTCAGATGATCGTAATTCTTGCTACATATGTATGTTAGGTTGCATTGAAAGCGATGGAAAGCATTCCAAGGACACCATCTAAAATTTCGGGTGTATCCATTCAGAGGAGCATAGGATATTGGGCAAATGCAGATGCTAAGCCTGTAACAAGGCCAGAGTGTTCTGTGAACACAATGAAAGAGATAGACCATCAGCCTACAAAAATGATGAAGTAATTAATTTGGTTAAATTAAAAACACATAATAGAAATCGCACTTTGGAGATTACCTCTGCTAGCATCTATGAGTCTAAAAGGCTGGGCCAAAATGGATTAGCAATTAGCAATTGTGTGCATTTCTTTTAAGCATAAAGGAGGCAAAAAAAGGCCCAGGGCTCAAAAGGGTAGTATTAAATCAATTAGTGGTTGCAGGAATGGCTTTTAATGAGAAATAACAGATGCCAGAAATGTTCAGAAATTTTCGAGTCTTTAATCTTTTGTTATGCAATGCAGTCCTGAGCTGGATTGGGGTTCCTCCAACTGCTTTTTGAATAGGGGTGGGGGGATATTGGTTGCACAGAGAGTTTTCTCCTCAGGCAAGTAGATTAGATTGGATTAGCTTTATTGATTAGCCTATAGACCATATCAAAATACAAGGTTCAAACACATATTACCAATTAGATCCTATAAAAACAATTTAAAATAAGCATAGGGTAAAATACAATAATTAGGGGATAAAATCAGTGGTGGGATTCAAATGTTTTTACTACCAGTTCTGTGGGTGTGGCTTGGTGGACGTGGCAGGGGAAGGATACTGTAAAATCTCCAGTCAGAAGTGGTATTTACCGGTTCTCCGAACTACTCAAAAAAAATTCCGCTACCCGGTTCTCCAGAACTGGTCAGAACCTGCTGAAGACCACCTCTGGATAAAATACAATAATGTAATACATACATATGTAAAATAGAATAAAATAACATCAAAATTCTCTTTCTGTATCACCCTACAATTTACCCCAAGCAGGCCCACAAATGCCAACGATTTTAGTCAGAAATTGTGCTATAGTGAATGCAGGGATGGGCTGCTGGGGGTTCGCAGGGGTTCAGGAGAGCCCCTAGCTAAGATTCTGCGCAGTTCAGAGAATCCCCAAATCCTACTCCTGGCTGGCTCCACCCACCCACCCCTCTCCTCCCCTCCCAGGAGTCCCCACATGGCCCATTTTGGATGCAGGTAAGTGCAGGGCATGCACGAAGGCTCGGGAAGGGCGGGAGAAAAAGGGCCTCCCGGAAGTTCGGGAAGGTTGGAAATGGGCCCGTTTCCTGCTTCCAGAGAGCCTCTGGAGCCCAGGGAGGCTGTTTTCACCCTCCCGGAGGCTCAAGGAAAGCCTCTGGAGCCCGGGGAAAGCAAAAATGCCCCCCAGGCATGATGTAGGAGGCTGATTGGCCACGCCCACCATGGCCACGCCCACCCAGCAACGGGGCAGAGAACCCATTGCTAAAATTTTTGAAGCCCACCCCTGATTAAATGTCATTTTCCAATGCTGGCCACACATGAGGTATGTTGTTTTAATATGGGCCTCCCACAGGGCCACACCTTTAATGTATGAATCCAGGTACTTATCTCTCGCCCCATTATACAGACAGCAATCAAATAATATATGAGTCAGGTCTTCTACCTCTTCAATTCCGCAAATACATATACGATCATCATACGGGATAGAATGGAATCTCCCATATCTAACCATTGTCCGAATCTTGCTCAGGTAAATGTCTCCCTGAGATGTTTTGACCTGAGGCAAGTAGGGGATGTAGGGTAAATAGCAAAGTTTACCATTCCAATGAAACCTATTTGCCTGCATCTCACCTGTTATTTACTCCTGGTATCCATTGGTCCATAGCAACCAAAATGAAGCTTTGAAAGTTTTTGAAAGTCTAGACTTTCCACCCCCCACTCTAGTAAATATTGGAGAGATAGATTCAGCCAATATGTGCTTGAAAAGTATCGAATGTCTGTTTGTGTTGGGAAACACCCAGCCAGACAGGGAGCAGGGATCAAACAGGGAATTAGCCCTGTATGGGTGCACAGCTGCAAGAGATCTGGGACCAATTTTCTTTAACCTCTGTGGGAGCTTATCTGTTTCAAGGGAAGACAAACAGTCTTGGGAGATTCCTATATAATAGGCAGAATACAATAAAGTAGTTAGCTTGAACTCTACACATGTGGATCTGATTGCTTGTACTTAGATTTCTTCAAGGGCCGGATCAGCATTGTAGTTTTCCTTAGCAGGCTGGCCTGGGGGGGGGCAATGGGGAATGGGATGGATGCCTCCTGCAGCGTCCTGCCAGCCAAAATGGGGCAACCCTGTTTGGTTTCCCAACTTTCCATTTTGGCTGCCAGAGGCACCACGGGCTGGTCCACAGGCCAAATTTAAGTACCCTGTAGGCCAGATGCAGCCTGCGGGCCTTGAGTTTGACATCCCTGGTATAAGCCATTGCTGGTCTTCACCATCTGCTCCTAATGTCAAGGTTTAACTTGGCCCTCCATGTTTAACATCCAGTAAAAACTCCTTCAAGCTGAGGTAGAGTAAATGAGGAGATGGTTGTGATGACATCACCAGGCAAGCAATGGGACTTACAATGTGTTTTAGACGTCTTTATGTAATCACACCACGTGTGCAGTGATCATCTTATAATGCAAGTGCCATGTTGACATTATCACAGCTTGTTACAGAGCACATTATTCTAGTCACTATGGAACATGAATTCAACTCAAAATACATGATTAGTTTTAAGAATTGGGATAAGAGAGGGGAAATCTTTGAATCCAATCGATTTAAGCCCAGGTGATGATTAATTCTTATTGCTGTTCTGTTTTTATATCTCTGTGAAGATCCAGAAATGGAGCAGCATACAAGATATGAATTAGTATAAGTATAAAATATTATAAGCCATGGGATTACTGGATCCTGTGCATATCATGAGAAAGATCATGCTGTCTGTAATGAAGACACAAAGGAATGTCGGTATCTAGATTAGTAAATCTAGAATTCCACCATTCTGCTAGACTTCTTCACTCAAGAGATCCATCCAAGCTTTAGGTGAAGGCTGTCCCACCCTACTATTAACTCCTCTGTTTTCTTGCTGTCTACAAAACCTTCGTGTATTGTGATAACGTTGATGAATCTAGCAGGCTCTAATTTCTCTTTGTAATAGGAACAGATGGTGAAGACCAGCAATTTCTTATACAGATACTTGACCCTACAAGCACATAGTGGCTGAATCCATGCTTCTTGTACTTACTAGTGGGAGAAAGGTCTAGAGTTTCAAAAGCTTTCAAAGCTCCATTTTGGTTGCTATGGTCCCATCTGTCAATCCAGAAACGAAATCAGAGTCTGGAAAACTTCACTGGGATGGAATACAAGTCAGTACCATAAGCCAAAGCAGGGAGGAGCAAAGCAAGAGAAATGAAATATGCAATCGAGAAGCCATGGGCTTTCAGAAACCATCCATCCAATGATGCATAGTATCATTTCTTCATAGTATCATCTCTTCTAGGAACCGGATCAATGCTTCCCAATTGTGGCAAGTTACAGACGAGTGGATTTCAAATCTCCAGAATATTCAGTAGAGGATATTTTGGCTGGGAAATTCTGTGAGCTGAAATCCATCCATCTGGAATTTGTCAAGGTTGGAAAATACTGGACTAGACTACCAATGGGAATCTTACACTCCTAAAATTATATGCATTATTAAAGTTCATGCAACCCTTAATGTATTTTGTTTTTTTCCAGCAAGCCAAAAGTTCAGAGAACTTACAATTAGAACCACAGAGTTGAAAGGGACCTTGGAGGTCTTCTAGTCCAACCCCCTGCTTAAGCAGGAAGACTCTGTATCATTTCAGACAAACAAGTTATTCAATCTTGTCTTAAAAGCCTCCAGTGATGCAGGACCCACAATTTTTGAAGGCAAGCCATTCCACTTGCTTATTGTTCTAACTGTCAGGAAATTTCTCCTTAATTCTAGGTTGCTTCTGTCATTGGTTAGTTTACATCCAGGGGTGGGATTCTACAGGTTCGCACCTATTTGCTAGAACCAGTTGTTAACATTCTAACCAGTTCAGAGAACTGGTTGATAGAAGAAATTACTGGCCTAATCCTATAAGAAAGGCAGGAAGGAAACAATCTGGTGTTGCTTACAGAAACTGTCTCTCCATTAACTCTTATTACATTCTTGGCAGGACTCGACTTCCTGTCTCAGAAATGTCTCTTGAGTTTTTTCCCTTCCTTTGCTGGTACTTTGCTTATGTGGAGTCACCATTCAAAGATACAATGGCACTGAAAAAAGTGACTTATGACCATTTTTCACAGTTACGATTGTTGGAGCATCCCCACAGTCATGAGAGGCCAGACGAGGAGATGCATGCTTCAATGTGAATGATGTTGAGTTGGCCACGCCCAGCCAGTCACATGACCACTAAGCCACACCCACAGAACCGGTTGTTAAAAAATTTGAATCCCACCACTATTTATATCCATTGCTTCTTGTCTTTCCTTCTGGTACTTTGAAAAATAGATTGACTCCCTTTTCTTTGTGGCAGCCCCCAGGCAGCCATTGGAACACTGCTATCGTGTCACCCCAGTCCTTCTTTTCACTAGACTAGCCATACCCTATTCTTGCAACCGTTGTTCGCATGTCGACCATAACAACACAAGAGCAAACAAAAGATTTAAACTCAAGGTTAATCGCACCAAACTTGATTGCAGGAAATACGACTTCAGCAACAGAGTGGTCAATGTCTGGAATACTCTACCTGACTGTGGTTTCTTCCCCAAACCCCAAAAACTTTAACCTTAGACTGTCTACTATTGACCTCACCCTTTTCCTAAGAGGTCTGTAGGGGGCGTGCATAAGTGCCCCAACGTGCCTACCGTCCCTGTCCTATTATTTCTTTTTTTTTTTCTTATATGTATCCATGTATCCATAACTATGTTTTTACTTATACCTATTATCTTGTAAGCAATTGACCAAAATAAATAAATAAATAAATGTTTTAGCTTTCAGCCCCCTAATCTTTGTTGCTCTTCTCTGCACTCTTTCCAGAGTCTCAACATCTTTTTTTATTTTGTGATGACTAAAACTGGATGCAGTACTCCAAGTGTAGTCTTACCAAAGCCTTACAAAGCAGAATTTAACGATTCATGTGACCTTGATTATACTCAGTTCTCTGCAAAAGGGAGAGTAAGAAAGATGTCAGAATCAGAAAGAAAGTTTTAAAAAGAGCATTCAAAAGACATATGGGATTCTAGGAGCCAACTGTAGAAAACATTTGGCAAATATCACATTACATAGAGTCCATTACTGCATTTATGAAAATATAGTCAGAATACTAAGAACATGGTTCAGCCAAGAAATCCAGCAAGAACACTTCCACACAACCAGCGTTTCTGTTCTCCATAAAACAGTCTGAATGGGACTCATAAGCACTTTGGCCAAATTGGTTACTCAGACAATGTACAGGGTATGCCAATCAGCATTCTTCTTCCAACTGACCAATCAGAGAGTCCAAAGCCAAGTACATAATCAGTAACCTTCCCTTTGAGTTGCCAATGGTCTTCAATCTTCTGCCTAAAAGAATTGGCTACCCTTTCCAATTTTTCTATGTGCAGTTTTTTGAATGGGTGTGTTGTTTTGCAAAAATGTAAAATCTGGACGTATGAAAGGAAGGTAATTTGGTTACCTGCACCGACTGGGAGATTGTTTGACTGCAGGTCTAAGTTACCTCATACGAATCTAGGATTTTGTGATCCTAAGTTGCCTTTCAGCTGCCTGAAAGTCAGCTGTAAAAAATGTAAACGAAAGTGTTAAAATGTGCCATCTACTTTCTCAACATTTGCTTGTTGTATTTGAGCTGTGAAGGATAAATTATGGCAATTTGGAAATCAGATGCTTTTTTTTCAAATATTTTTGTGGAGATAAATAAATTTGAAACAAGAGATGAAGGTGGGTGTACATTCTAAATAATGCATGCAGGAAAAGATAATTTCCAGGAACAGGATGCTGAATTTGGTAAGGGTGCAATGGAGTAATTAATAGCTTGCTTTAGCCAAAGAGGCAAGGCAAAAATTGCAACCACAGCTAAGAAAAAATTAATTTGCGGTGTTTAGAAGAAAAAAAAGATTGCAGTGAAACATAACTTCACTACTGAAAATAGATAACATTATCAATCAGAACAATTGGCACACAAAAAAATATATAGAAATGCTCTTTTAAAAAAAAAAGCATCGCCAAAGATAGTATAGTAATGTACTGAATTAACATTGCCACTAGCTGTCCATCCTGGAGCTGTCTATGGTGCTGAAAATTACATTTTCAGTCTTCTGTTTTTTTAAAAAAAATTTTTATTGTTTTATATCATACATTTCCTTTCTATGTTGAGCATTATATATATATTTTCACGGGTGCAGGTATGCAGGTCTTGGTGTGTTCGGGTTTTTTCCTGTGTAAGATTGAGACTATCTGGGCAACATTTTGATGAGATCTCACTCACGAAAACCAACACTGGACCCAAAACAACACATGACGCCATCACCAATCTCTCTTACCATACTCAAACCCAAACCCACACCATAGATGAAAGGCAACCACCATCCAGAAACCAGACCATGGCTGCATCACCAGCTACCACACACCCCAAACCAAGCAAACTGACACAAGCCATGAACACAGAGCCAGGCCTCAAACTCGGAGCCAAACCAAAACCTGGAATGTCACATCACAGCCACCCACTCAGGATATCACATCACAGAACTCAGGAGGCTACACCACAAAACCTCAGGATGTTGCAACACAGCCAACGACCCAGGAGATTACAATACAAGACCCAGGAGGTCACAAGATTAGAACTCAGAAGGTCATGGTGGCATCATGTGTTGTTTTGGGTCCAGTGTTGGTTTTCGTGGCTGGGACTCATTTGTTGATAAGGGCTAGTTTCCAAATGTCTGGTAGGCGGGAAGCATCATCCCGTTTATTCATGTTATGGGGGTGTTTCTCTATTTTGATGGCTTCCCTGATTATTCTCTTGTTGAAGTGTTCAGTATTGGAGATTAATTTGGTTCCCTCAAAATTAATTTTATGTCCTGTGGCTTTAAGGTGCTGGAAAAAGGGAGGAATAATTTTCTTCTTTTCTGACTGAGTTCTTGTGTTCTGCAATGCGTGCATTTATTCTCCTGTTGGTTTGTCCAATGTATGTGGCTGGGCAATTGTTGCATGGTATTTCATAAACTCCTTGGTTTTCTAGCTGGATCTTGTCTTTGGGGTTTCTTAGGATGTTGGCTATTTTTTGGTCAGTGCCGAAGGCTGTCCTGATATTGTGTTTGTGGAGAATTTTGCTGATTTTATCTGTGGTGCCTTTGATGTAGGGGAAGAGGGCAATACTGTTGTCCTGTTCTGTGTCTCAGTTTCTGGGGGGTGTCTCCTTTAGGATTAGGTTGGTAATTGTGTCTCTTTGGAATCCGTTGGAAATTAATACGTTAATGAGGGTGTGTAATTCTGTTCTCAGGTGATCTTTGTCAGCTAGACGTTTGGTTCTGGAGATGAGGGTCTTGGCTACGGAGTTGATCTGTACAGGGTGGTGATGGGATTGTGCGTTTAAGTAGCGGTTGGTATGTGTTTTCTTCTGGTGGATGGTATATCCTAGGGAGCCATTGGTTTTTTTGTAAATTAGGACGTTCAGGAAGGGAAGTTGGTTGTTGGCTTCTGTTTCCATGGTGAATTGTATTTTGGGGTGTAGGCTGTTGAAATGTGTGAGGAAGTTGTCCAGTTTTTCCTTCCCATGTATCTTAGCGACGTTTTGATGAGGTCCCACTCACCATCTTCAGGCTGGTGCTTTTGGCTTCATGCTTGTGCAAGCAAAGTGTGATTGGAGCTACTGTCTCCCTACATATACTGGTGGGGAGGTTGGCTGTGTTGTCATTTCTTGATTGGTTGATGGAGTTGATGTTTGCAGATTGGCTGACTTTTTCATAAGAACATGTGTGGCTGAGGTATTGGCTTTGTGTCTATCAGCCTCCTGTGTTGTAACAACCTGGGTAATGGGCTATGTGATGACCTTCTAAGCTCTATTGTTTTGACATCCTAGGTCTTGTGTTGTAATCTCCTGGGTTGTAATGACCTAGGTCATGGACTGCGTGATGTGCAATGACCTTCTGAGTTCTATTGTTGTGACATCCTGGATCTTGTGCTGTAATGTCACAACGATAGAACTCAAAAGATCATCACACATCACACAGCCCATGACCCAGGTCATTACAACCCAGGAGATTACAGCACAAGACCCATTATAGTATCAATTATATAACCATCAAAAATATTTACTCATTTGTTTTTATTTCTCCTATAAACCATATTTCACCTGATTCCACTCCTCTAATCTCAATTTAACCATTTATAGAATAGTTCCCATGTTATGAAATAGTCTGAATCTTCTTTTCCTTTAATTTTTAAAGTTAACATTCATCTCTGCACATTCCAGAATTTTTTCCCAGTCTTCTATCTTGAAAACCAGTTTGGTGTAGTAGTTAAGGCACCAGGTTAGAAACTGGGAGACTGTGAATCCTAGTCCTGCCTTAGGCAGAAAGCCAGCTGTATGGCCTTGGGACATTTATTCTCTGTCTGTCTTAGAAATAATACAATGACAAACCACTTTTGTAAACATTGCCAAGACAACTGCAGGGGCTCCTCCCAGCGCTTGCCAGGAATCAAGACTGATTCATAGGAGCAAAGATGGAAAAGAAAGAAGTTAGTTATCTTATCTCCATTGTCCATTATCATTTCCCAGCCTAATGCTCTCCAGATGAGTTGAAGTACATTTCCCATAATTCCTGGCCAACTTTATTGTTTTATCGGAAACTATAATTAACACACCTGGAAAGTACCACATTTGACATATCTCATGACTGGAAGGACCAATCTAGGGAAGACCATATCATTCTTTGAAACAAAGGGATGCAAATACATGTACATGTACATCTCTCTCTCTCTGTATATGTATATATATATATATATTTATTTGTAATATTTATATATCGCCCTTCTCCCGAAGGACTCAGGGAGTCTCATATATACACACACACACAAATATACACAGAGAAAGAGAGAATGAGAATATGTACATGTATATGTATTTGCATCTTTATCTATGTATATCTTATATATATAAATATATAAATTATATATATATATATAATTTGTTTTCGTAGATTTTCACTGGTACAGATATGCAGGTCTTGGCGTGTTCGGTTCTTTTCCCATGTAAGATTGAGACTATCTTGGCAACTTTTGGACGAGATCTCACTCACCATCTTCAGGTTGGTGTTTTCGGCTTTCTTGCTCGCACAAGCACAAAGCCAAAAGCACTAGCCTGAAGATGGCGAGTGAGATCTTGTCGAAACGTTGCCAAGATAGTCTCAGACTTACACGGGAAAAGACCCGAACATGCCAAGACCTGCATATATATATATTGGTATATTTTATATGTATGTATGTATGTATGTATGTATGTATATAAATGACCATTACAGCATTAGTATTTCAGATAGATAGATAGATAGATAGATAGATAGATAGATAGATAGATAGATAGATAGATAGATAGATAGATAGATTGATTGATTGATTAACACGCTCTGATGCTAAGCAGTTCTACTCCCCCTCTATACCTGAAAGGAAATCTGTTCCAAATGCAAAACATAAGCAGACGAGAGGAGTTTCAGTTTCAGTTTTAGTTTCACAGCGCCAAGCAGCTTTAATGCAGAACAGTTGAGCTAAGCCACGCCCAGGCTCCTTGCTGTCTCCTTCTTGCTCACACAGCAAATACTGTTTCACTTTCCATGTTTCATGTTTCCATGTTTCAGTTTCCAAACAGCCCTCAACTCTCTCACATACTGACAGGATGCTAGCCATATGAATACTGATGGATGGTGGTAGGCCGAGGCATAATTTTTTCCCCTTACTTTCCTCCCCCAATACTAATCCTGATCACATAGTTTTGATATTTATCTATCGTGTAAATATATTTCCCCCTATATAGTTGTAAATATAGATTTATAAAATTCAACTTGTAAAGTACACTATATTTTGTATCAAATAGAAGCATATTAGTGAGGAGAAAGGAGGAAAGGTGGAGAATATCTTACAGAACAAAATATGAATTATGGAGTTTTTGCTCTGTTTTGTTCCAAAGTCAGATGTTTTAAAAAATGAAACTAAATGTACTTATTCCCTATAAATTCAATCTCAGATGTTGGCTAAATTTAATAAAAACATGAACTGAATGTAATCCTGTCTGCTCAGATCAAATTCTAAATTCATAGCATGATGAGAACTGTGTGGTGCATGCATGTTATAGAGAATAACAAAGCTAGAAGGGACATTGGAGATCTTCTGATCCAACTCTCTGCTCAAGTAAGAAACTCTATGCCATTTCCAATAAATGGTTGTTAAATCCCGTTTTTAAAACCTCCAGTGTTGTGGAGCACCCACAATTTCTAGAGGCAAGTCTTTCCACTGATTAATTGTTCTGTCAGGCAATTTCTCCTTAGTTCTAGGTTGATTCTTTCCTTGACTAGCTTCTATCCATTGCTTCTTAAAGGATGCGGTGTCTCAGTGGCTAAGACGCTGAGCTTGTCTATCAGAAAGGTTGGCAGTTTGTCAGTTCGAATCCCTAGCACCACGTAACGGAGTGAGCTCCTGTTACTTGTCCCAGCTTCTGCCAACCTAGCAGTTCGAAAGCATGTAAAAATGCAAGTAGAAAAATAGGGACCACTTTGGTGGGAAGGTAACAGTGTTCCATGTGCCTTTGGCGTTTAGTCATGCCGGCCACATGACCACGGAGATCTCTTCGGCTTTGTAACAGAGATGAGTACCGCCTCCGAGAGTCGGAAACAACTAGCAAGGGGAACCTTTACCTTATTGCTTCTTATTCTGTCTTCTGGAGCTTGACTCCTTCTTCTTTGTGGAAGCTCCTGAAATATTGGAATGCTACTATCATATCACTCTGCAGTTAACAATAAGGCATTATTTAATGGATGAAAGCAAGCCTTCTTTAAGTGTGTCTAAACATATCTAACTCTGTCAAATTCAGACTTTTAAGATCTTTTTCCCCCAAATTCCTATACCTGAATGGACAAACTTGCTAGTTTCATTATTTCCCACGGGGGGTGGGTTGTCCTAAGAAAACCCTTCTGTTCCATTTATGATGAGAGCACGCCCACCCTGTGTCTCTCACATGCTATCACACATCAGCCACGTAAACAAAATTCTAATCTCTCACTCGTCCAAAGCTAAATAACTGTAACTGTGTAAATAGTGGATGGATGCTAAGAGAAGGTTTCCTAATCTCTGCTATATTTTATAAAGGTAAAGTCAAAGGTTCCCCTCGCACATACGTGCTAGTTGTTTTGAGCTCTAGGGGGCAGTGCTCATCTCCGTTAGAAAGCCAAAGAGCCAGCTCTGTCCGAAGACATCTCCGTGGTCATGTGGCCAGCATGACTAAACACCAAAGGCGCACGGAACGCTGTTACCTTCCCACCAAAATGGCCCCTATTTTTCTACTTGCATTTTTTACGTGCTTTCGAACTGTTAGATTGACAGAAGCTGGGACAAGTAATAGGAGTTCATTCCATTATGCGGCGCTAGGGACTCGACCTGCTGACCTTTCTGATTGACAAGCTCTGCGTCTTAGCCACTGAGCCACTGTGTCCAAACCATATTTTATACTTTCCCTGAATTCCTCTGATTAGGGGCTGTTTATGAGGCTATGATGAAGAAAACTCTCCTGCAAACTTCAAGATTGCCCGTTAATTAGCTGCTTGCTTGGATGCCTCATCAAGCCTTAAAGGGATTATTATCACATTTCTTAAACATTTCATATGATCAGCAATGTTACGTGTCCTTTATGCCTGAGGCCGAGGTCACATATTGTCTGTTCCATTCAATAAAAGCCAGTTTGGTCTTGGGAATAAAATGCTGGCCTAGGAACCAGGAGAGTTCTAGTCCCACTTTCAGCATGAAAAACCATCTGGGTGACTTTGGGCCAGTCATATTCTCTCAACCTAATCCACCTCACAGGTTTGTTCTTGTAGGAAAAATGGGAGGAGGAAGAAGCAATAGGTATGCTTGCCCACCTTGAGTTATTTATAAACAATAATAAAGGCAGGATAAAAAAATGAAACATAAATAAAATAACAAGATGATCATTACTGTGAAAGATTCCTGAGCCTGGCAGAGGGTTGGAGTTAGATCAGTGCTTCTCAAATTTGGCAGCTTTAAGATGGCTGACTGAGGGAATTCTGGGAGTTGAAGTCCACATACCTTTCAGTTGCCAGGTTTAAGAAATGCTGGATTAGGAAGCAATAGTAATAGCACTTACTCTTATATACCGCTTCACAGAGCTTTACAGTTTTCTCTAAGCGATTTACAGAGCCAGCCTATTGCCCTCAACAATCTGGGTCCTCATTTTACCAACCTCAGAAGGATGGAAGGCTGAGTCAACCTTGAGCCTAGTGAAATTTGAACTGCTAAATTTCAAGCAGCCGGTAGGCAGCAGAAGTGGCAGACTCATAGACTGAGTTTCCTAAGAATATGAACCCCGAAGTCAGAATTGAAGAATTTGAAAAAGAAGAATAGAATAGAATAGAATAGAATAGAATAGAATAGAATAGAATAGAATAGAATAGAATAGAATAGAATATTCTTTACTGGCCAAGTGTGATGGGACACACAAGGAATTTGTCTCTTATGCATAAACTTTCAGCGTACATACAAACAACAAAGTGATATGATCATAAGAGATCTGTAAGTACATTTCAACCTGATGATTCTCTGAATTCACAGAAATTGTATAAAAGACCCTAGCTTGGATTATTTCCTTCACACCAAAGATTCTCTGCTGATGAAAAGCTTGAATCAATTTGGATATTGATTTCTCAGTCCATTGATTTGTCCCTAATAAAATCCTACCTACGTCTCATTTACAGTTCTTCAGTGCATAAAACCCTGAATGTTATGATTAAGAACAAGAGAAGAAGCAAAATGGGGGGCACTTTTTTTGATAAGGACTATTTAGAAATATTTATTTATGATCGCACAAATGTAGCATTGTTAGGTCTTTTCTATTCATTCTCTCAGTATTGTCTTCAGAAAGGAACAAGATTATATAATGGCTCGGTTTTTTTCCATCTAAAATCCTATTGTAAAATCAAGGCATTTTGTTTTCGTACTTTCAAAAAAATAGTATTTGTTTAATCTCCACTTATAAGAACAAAAAAGGATTGTGGAAGTTATCCAGATAGTTAACAAAGAGGGACGAAACAACCTCTGGTGTTACTGTTTGTTCTTTTTCAATGAGCACAAGATGGTAATTGAGGGTCATTTTAATCTGTATTAATGATACAGAATGGAAAGACTTGCTAAGAAGACAGTAACTGAGCAACTTTATGTGTGGAAGCCATAATATTATATTTTTCTATCAAGAGAAGGGGAAGAATGAAGGAAGAAAAAAAGCATTCTCTGATCTGCAGGAAATTTGAAGGATTTATGGATAGGGAAGTGTCATCATTACAGAGGACTGACCAAAAGTGATATTCAGCAGGTTCTGACCAGTTCTGGAGAACTGATAGCGGAAATTTTGAGTTGCTCAGAGAACCGGCAAATACTACCTCTGACTGGCCCCGCCCCCATCTATTCTCTGTCTCCCAAGGTTCAGCTGATTGGCTGGGTCTTCTTTTGTTGCCCTGCACAGGAGAAGGGAACTGGAAAGCAGGTTAGTGGGATGGGGAGGGAATGGGGATTTTGCAGTATCCTTCCCTTCTACGCCCACCAAGCCATGGCCACAGAACTGGTAGTAAAAAAAAATTGAATCCCACTACTGGGGCTGACCCAAGCCTCCAGAACAGTTAGAACCACAACCACATAATCCAGCACAACTAAGAGTATCACACTGGGTAAAGGCCAAATTAATGTATTGGCTGAATTCAACAATCTCAAAATTATTCAGTACAAATAGAGTTTCTTTGGATATGTTGAGCAAGATGGTATGTGGGTGTGCGTGAGAGAGTGCTACCCCAAGGCTCCATGAGAGTTTTTTATTGAGTTTTTATTGAGCTTTTATTTGATTGTTGGAGGTGGAATTTTTATTGTTTTGTGAGCTGGCCAGGCTGTGGTTACAACAGGGACAGCTATATAATTCATTTAAAAATGAATAAGATAAAAATAATCTTTTGCAGCCTTGTAAATAAGCCAACAGACATTCTAAACCTTCCCGAGAGGCTAGTAATCCAGATCTTGTGTTAGATATGGCAGAGAAATCTTTTCTTGGGACCAGGATGTAATCTTTACAGTTTAACTTTAAAACTGAGCAGGCTACCTGGGCTGGGCCTAATAAGATTAGTTTAGTCTCCACTCTGACCTGGTACAAAATGGAACTTAAACATATGGCAAGGAAGTTTGAACTAATGGTTAAGGCACCAGATTAGACGCTAGGAAATTGTGAGTTCTAGTTCCTTCTTCGGCACGAAAGCCAGCTAGGTGACTTTGGCCTAGTCACTCTCTTTCAGCTCAACTCACCTTACCTCATGGAGGGATTGTTGTGGGGAAAATAGGAGGCAGGAATATTAAGTAGGTTCTCCACCTTAAATTATTTATAAAAATAAAAGTAGGAAATAAATGAACTAACAAACAAACAAAACCATCATTCCCTACAGCAATAGACTTCTGAGCAATACCAACAGGAAGTTGGTAGAAACAAATGGTCCCTTCACTGTTTCATTTTTGTTTATGTCCCCTGAAAGGGGCAGAGCCATCCATCTCAACCTCACAAAAAAACCCAGAAAGGGGTCAGAATACTCTGCCTCGTCTTTATTGATCTTATGAGATCGATGTTGCCTATGGTTACCAAGTGAGTTATTAACTGAAAAGCAGCATTGGAATAGCTTGGCATTGGTTACAATATTTGGAAGGTTAAGGAAATAGCATTTGTAGGGCCTTTGACTCAAGAGCAGTAGTGAGACCTGCAAAGTATGGAGTAGTAGATATATATAAACAATCCTGTAAAATTATGCAGACATTAGATAATAGATAGATAAGAGACTTAATGGTGCATTGGTTAGAGTGCAGTACTGCAAACCACTTCTGCTGGCAGCCAGCTGCCTGCAATTTGGCAGATCAAATCCCACCAGGCTCAAGTTTGACTCAGCCTTCCATCCTTCCGAGGTGGGTAAAATGAGGACCCAGATTGTTGGGGGCAATAGGCTGACTCTGTAAAGCCGCTTAGAGAGGGCTGTAAAGCACTGTGAAGCAGTATATAAGTGGCACCTTTTAATCTACTCACTTTTGCATGCTTTCAAACTGCTAGGTGGGCAGGAGGCTGGGGCAGGAATGGGAGCTCATCCCATCACCTGGGAACCCCTGGCCTAAATTATCTTCAGAGTCACCTGAAGGATTTCTCAGTAGAATACTGACATAAAACCAGGTCTTCTCCATCTAAACCTGGAAAGCTTCAGATGAATGTTCTTTACTAAGAACTTTGAACCCACCCCATGTCTTCATTCAAGAGAAACAAAAAATATACATGCCAGTCCAAAACTGGTGCCCATTTTTTTTTCAAATTAAAGGGTGCATATAGTCTTGAAATGTGTCCTTTACATCTGAAAAAGTTTCTCATTTTAGATATCCAAAGCAGAGGTGGTATTCAGTAGGTTCTGACCAGTTCTGGAGAACCAGTAGTAGAAATTTTGAGTAGTTCGGAGAACCGATGAATACCACTTCTGACTGGCCCCGCCCCCATCTATTCTCCGCCTTCCAAGTCCCAGCTGATCAGCTGGGTCTTCTTTTGTTGCCCTGCACAGGAGAACGGAGCTGGAAAGCAGGTTAGTGGGGTGGGGAGGGAATGGGATTTTGCAGTAACCTTCCCCTGCCATGCCCACCAAGCCACGCAATGCCCACCAAGCCACACCCACAGAACCAGTAGTAAAAAACTTTGAATCCCACCACTGATCCAAAGTCTTGACTTTGTTCCTCTCTCTTTTTCTTTTTCAGGCAATGTGTTTGTGGTTAGCTTGGCCCTGGCGGACTTAGTGGTGGCTTTGTACCCTTATCCTTTAATCCTCGTCGCCCTTTTTCACAACGGCTGGTCTTTGGGAGAAGCACACTGCAAAGCAAGCGGCTTTGTGATGGGATTAAGCGTGATAGGTTCCATCTTCAACATCACCGCCATTGCCATCAACAGATACTGCTACATTTGCCACAGTTTTGTATACAATAAAGTGTACAGTTGGTGGAACACGATGTTCTATGTCTGCCTTGTCTGGGTTCTCACTGTGGTTGCGACTGTGCCAAACTTCTTTGTTGGCTCTCTCAAGTACGATCAAAGGATCTATTCGTGCACCTTTGCCCAAACAACCAGCTCCTGTTACACCATTGCCGTTGTCGTCATCCACTTCATCCTTCCGATCACCATTGTGACCTTCTGCTACTTGAGGATTTGGATTCTGGTGATACGGGTAAGGAGGAAAGTCAAATCAGAATTGAAGCTGAAGATCAAACCAAGTGACTTCCGAAACTTTCTCACCATGTTTGTCGTCTTTGTGATCTTTGCCTTTTGCTGGGCGCCGTTGAACTTGATAGGTCTGGCTGTGGCCATTAATCCTTCAGAAGTAGCACCTAAAATTCCTGAGTGGTTGTTTGTTGTGAGTTACTTCATGGCCTACTTCAACAGTTGCCTTAATGCAATAATCTATGGGTTGCTGAACCAAAATTTTCGGAAGGAATACAAACGAATTCTAATGTCCCTGTGGATTCCCACACTGTTTCATCAGAACCCTTCCAAAGCGGGAGACAGAAATATAGAAGAGCAAACTTTCTCCTGCTTTAAATAATAATGACCAAATCCATACCAGTACGTTGTAAATAGATGAATGTGAATTATAAATGTGTCCCATCGCATGGAATCGAACTGAGTTGTTTGTACGTTTGTATGCCTAAATCTTATTCTGCCACTTCATCGTGACCACATGGAATTGACAAAAAAGATTCCGTTTACATTTTTATTCACTAGGAGCAATTTTTAAAACAGCTTTGGGATTTGGAAAGTAAACTCAAATGTTTTGTTTGCTTGCTTGCTTTAAGTTCAAAAACCTATGTGGGACTTTGATTATATGGACAGAAACAATCATGATCTTCGTTGAGTTTGTCCAAAATATGACTCTTAAAAACCAGAATGTGTCTCTTAGGAAAGAGGAATGAATGTACTGTAGTTTAATGACATTATTTTCGTCTTCTTCTTTAATGATGGTTGTGGTGCTTATTTAAATTTCCTTCAGCTGAATGCTGGTCCAGTCTTATATAGTATTAAAAGAGTAAAATGGGAATAGCAATGTCTATTCCTCAGAGTTGACTTAATTATTGTTTATTATTTATTTATTAAATGTATGTTCCACCCATCTCATTCTCAAATGACTCTGGGTGACTTACCCAGACTTCATAAAAGATGAGCTACAAACATTAAACCATGAAGTTTTAAATAAACAGAAATAAAATAAAACCAGAGTACCATGGGGGGTGGAGTTGGGATCTTCTTCCTTGACCACTAAGCACCTCCAACATGAAATGCCCCCATCAGTGTTATGGAAGGCCAAAAAGGTGGAAGACGGTTCTCAACTCAAGGGGCTCGACGTTCCAGAAGGCTGAAGCCAATTAAATTAATTAAATTGTCAGCTCATGATAGGCTCATTGTTGTTTTGAATATTGTCAGAATTATAATCCATGTGGTGGGTTTCCAGCCATGAAGATTCCATTGAAATCAAGTTCAGAGAGATGTTTCACACCTCCTCTTCTCAAAACCTGGTTCATTGTTGTTGTTTTATCACTGAGTCATGTCCAACTTTTTGAAACCCTATGGACCGTAGCATGCCAGCCCCCCACCCCCAGCTGTCCTCCATTGTCTCCCTGAGTCTTCCCTAATCCATGGCCAATGTATCAATGCCAATCAATCTAGCCATCTTATCCTCTATCACCCCCTTCTCCTTTGGCCTTCCATCTTTCCCAACATTAGGGTCTTTTCCAGTGAGTCCCCACTTCTCATTTGGTGGTCAGAGTATTTGAACTTCAGCTCAGCATCTGTCCTTCCAAAGGACAGTCAGGGTTGGTTTCCTTTAGGAAAATCTGGTTACTCCATACATAATCACCCATAAGTGAGTTGAGCAGTGGGCTTCCCTGGTGTCCTATAAAATCTCAGCCCTCTCACAAACCAGTCAAGGGATTTGCTCTCTGTCCCAACAAGTCCCATTCCAGAATTACTATAATCTTGCTGTGATGGGAACTCTAAAGAAATGATACGCACCAGTCTTGAAAATACTTGCTGAGTTTCTACAGACATATCCATAGAAACATTATCCCCATTCCTAATGGATGTGCTTTAAATGTTCTCATGATTATCTTAAATCATCTTAAGCCAGTAATTGTGGCAGACAAAGGGAAGACTTAAAAATAAAATACATATTGTATTTTAAATACAGGTAATCCTGGACTTATAAAAGTTCATCTAGTGACTATTGTTGTGCCCCGCCGGCAGCTAGCGGATCTGGCATCAGAGTCGGACAGTGAGGAGGTTGGGAGGAACATGGGCCAGTCCTGGAAGCTGAGGAAGGCTCAGACATGGGCTCTGCATCAGAGGCAGAGATGGGGCCAGGGCAGTCTGGCAATTGTCAGCAGCCTTCGGAGTTGGACAGCAGTGAGGCAGGGAGCAGCTGGAGCCGGTTCTCAGCCTGCGCGTGCATAGAGCTGCCAAAAGAAACAGGGATTAAAAGAGAAGCAAAAGGGAAGGGGGCTTTTGCAGGAAACAATTCATTCGTTGCAGCAGTGTGAAGATCTGTTTGTGCATCTCGGAGACTCTGTGCCGAGCCCTTCCTTGTCAGCACTGTGTTTGAAAATATTTACTTGGCAGCTCTCCAAGCTAGATAAGGTCTGTGCTCCTAATTACACCCTTGAAAGACTGTTTGCCAGGCCTTCGGCTGAAAGTGAATGCAAGAAATTCACCTTTGTTTAATAAAAGGGGTTTTGCCGGGACAAAGAGTCTGCTTAGTGCTTTTTGGGGAAGCCTAGGTCAGAACAACCATTTGAAATTACAACGGCACTGAAAAATGGACTTTTGCATACATATGACCATTGCAGTCTCCCCATAGTCATGTGATTTATACTGTATTTGGACGTTTGACAACTGGCACATTTATGATGGTTGCAAGATCCCGCAGTCATGTGATCACCTTTTACGACCTTCTGACAAGCAAAGTTAAAGGGGAAACCAGATTTACTTAACAACCGCATTACTAATTTAACAAATGCAGCATATCAGTTAATGAATGTGGCAAGAAAAGTCGTAAAACAGGGCAAGTAAATTTTGGGCTCAATTGTGCTTGTAAGTCAAGGAGTATTTAAGGGACTACAGGGCTGTAAAAAGGAGTTTTAGTATATTTTATATATGAGAATGTGTGTTTTTCCACATCAAGAGGCTCAGTGCCTTCCAGCTGTTGGTATCAAATGTAATGTCTGTGCTCATTAAAAGGATATAAAAGAACTGAAAGGTTAAAATGTCATAAATGAAATGTGTCCTTGTTCTTACAACAAAATCAAAGTATGTTTTTGCTCAGGTTATGTAATGAATATCCACTATATTAAGCATGTTCCTTTTTCTCCAGCTCAGCTGTAATGCCCGGATATAGGGACATGCTATATCTTAATGTATTGGGTGCATATTTACCTCACTTTTTTCTTTAATGGATGAGAAGAAGTTTGTATCTTCTTGCTCCAACAAGAATTAGGATAAAAATAGTCTTTTTCCCATATTGTTCAAGGGAAAAAAATTTTAGAAGTCTCTGCTGTGGTTCACTGGCAGCCTGTGCAGACAGCAGTGGAATTGAACAGTGGGGAAGAACAGGGACCAGTCTGGGAGTCTGGAGAGAACTTGGATGAGGGTCCTGGGTCAGATGCAGAGATGGGACCAGGACCATCTGGGAGTGGGGTGCTCCCAGTGTGCATGTGCACAGGGCTGCTAGAAGGTGAGAGCAGCTGAAACAAAAGGGGCAACTCGGGAGTAAGGTTGGGAGGTGATTGCCCCTCCCATAAGGTATAAAGGTCAGGCAAAGATGATGAAACCTTTGCAGGAAGCAAAGTAGTTCGTTTGGTTTAGATTCATTCTTGGAACTCTTTGTACTCCGGTTGGTTTTTTTTTTTCTAGTTCGTCTGACCCTTCTGTTATTGACAGCACTTCACAAGAAAGAAAGGTGGGTGCTTATCTCGAGGGACTGTTTGAGATTCATTACCTGCTGGGAATGAAAATAATTCCCAGCATTGCAATAAAACAAGACTTGTTTCTAAAATAAGTGTATGCATAATTACGGTCTAGGAAGCCTTGGTCAGAACAATCTCACCCCATTGGAAGTATAATGATCCTGTACACAACTTGGATAAGAAGAGAAAAACCACCTACTATGTGGGTGTCAAACACGTTGCCATCACGTGATGTTTCTCAATGTTTTTTCCCGTCATGGAGCTGGGATGGGCGTAGCCTGCGTGTGACGCATCCAGCCCACAGACTGCCAGTTTGACACTCCTGACCTACTACACCAGTATTCCCCAATTTTAGCAATTTCTAGGTGTGTATGGAACTTCAAATCCTAGAATTCTGCAGCCAACATGGCCATCCATGAGAATTCTGGGAATTGAAGTCCATATTCCTGGAAGTCCCCATGGTTGAGAAACACCATACTACTTTAAAAGTTCAAATAGGACCCCTTTTCCTTTCTTCATTCAGTATATCTTGGCTCAAACACCATTACTGTTCCTGCCTATTCAACAATAAACTCCACTGAAATCAATTAGATTTTGTATGGGATATGATAGATTGTAGCTTTTGTTAATGCATTTAACTATTGCAGTTCTAAAGACAATAGCAAAAGAGCTCTTTGTTTTTTAATAAAGACATTTACAATTCTATAAGGGCCTATAAGTTTGGATGGATCGTTTTTTCCTCCCACAATGAATATTTCCCCTGTTGGCATTATCTCTTTCAGGATAAATAAAGCATCAGAGTCAATGCCATTATTACTGTTATTGACATTCTCCATTTCCACCTGAACCAGTTCTCAAAATGGCTAACGCAAAGAGATGAAATATATAGATAAAAGCAAAACTAAAATAAGCCATAAATCATACAATATCAGCAGAAACTGAAATGTGGACTGCATTATGTTTTTTTATCAAGGCACTTAATGCTGCAACATATTTCATTCTGCCAATTTCTTTCAGCTCTTCTTCCTGGATTTTTTTCACCATCTAATTCTATTTCCCCTTGAAATCAATAGGCAAGAAATCATTATTCAGGTAGTCCTTGACGTACGACCACAATTGAGCCCAAAACTTACGTTGTTAACCAAGGCTTAAATAAGATTTGCCCCATTTTATGACCTTTCTTGTCATGGTCATTAAGTGAATGACTGCGGTCATTAAGTTAGTAACACAGTTATTAAGCAAACTTGGTTTCCCCATTGACTTTGGTTCTCAGTAGGTCACAAAAGGTGATCACATGACTCCAGGACACTGCAACAGTCTTAAGTACATGTCAGTTGCCAAGCATCTCAAATTTGATCATGTGACCATTGGGATGCTGGGATGGACATAAGTGTGAAAACTGGTTGTGAGTCACTTTTTTCAGTACCGGTATAATTTTAAATAATCACTAAATGAATGGTTGTAACTCTAGGACTACCTGTTTGAGGGCTTGTCAGTGTGATTGCTCTTTGAGGGGGTGGGTCACTACTAGGAATATAGAATATGATTGACCATCTTTTGCTATTCCCATTTCACCCTCTCTCCAAAGGCATGATGACTCAGTGGCTTAATGATCCTGGAGATGGTCTTAACTCCAGCGTTCGAACCCTAGCACTGCATGGCAGGGTGTGCTCCTGTCACTTGCCTCAGCTTCTGCTCACTTTGCAGTTCAAAAGCATGTTTTGTGTAAGTAGATAGATAGGTACCACTTCGGTAGGGAGATGAGCTGTGCTCTGTGCAGGTGGTCAGATTCCTCATGGCTCTGAACCTTCCTGGTTATGACACCCACTTGGGAGGCAGTTCTGGGAAGGGACGGAGCCTTGGGGGACACTGCAGGAAGAGCTGCTTATTTTTCTCTCTGATGTGAAGCCAGATTGCCCTCCTGTGGCATGCTTGGGAAGCGCGCAAGCATAACCTATAAGAGGACTGGTAACTTGGCAAGTCACACTACTACTCTGCAATAGCATTGTGGTCCATCTGGTTACTGTAACAATGCCAGATAATAATAACAACAACAATAACATGACAAAGGCAAGCAAGGTAGTTCCAATAG
Organism: Bungarus multicinctus; assembly: GCA_023653725.1. Classification (NCBI taxonomy): domain Eukaryota; kingdom Metazoa; phylum Chordata; class Lepidosauria; order Squamata; family Elapidae; genus Bungarus; species Bungarus multicinctus. The sequence continues at coordinate 12,634,071 of CM042850.1, forward strand.
TAATAGGTGCCAGGTGCAATCCCAAAACAACTGGAGCACCACTTGAACACCATCAGCATTGACAAATTCACTATTAATCAATTGCAGAAGGCAGCTTTACTTGGAACAGCTTCCATCCTGCAACAATATCTGTAACACCGTCAAACATCCAGATTTGCCTATCCCAGATCCCTGGTAGGGACTCAACAGGTAGACAAAACTGCCAAATCCAGTCTAAACATCTGGCTGACTATGTGATGATCAATAATAACAACAATAACAACAACAAACAATGACCCCCCCCCTCCCCAGTCCTCATTGTATCATTGTTTAAGTCAATACTGGGAATTAGATTATATATATATATATATATATATATATGTGTGTGTAAGGTTTTTAAGCTTATATATATATATGTGTAAGGTTTTTAATACAAAGTATATATATATATATATATATATATATATATATATATATATATATATATATATATATAATAAGATTAAAATATATATATATATAAATATAAATATATAAAAGCAAAATACCACTCATGCATTGGCACAAAATCTCCAGAACTGTAAAGCCTACAGACTTGAAATTTGGCAAGTATGTGTCTCTTGGGTTCTAGGTGCTCACTAAGAAAGGATTTTTCAAAATGACCATCAGAACGTTAGTATTTTGTGTATTATTATTAACACGCTCTGATGCTAAGGAGTTCTACTCCCCCTCCCCACCTGAAAAGAAATCTGTCCCAAATGCAAAACACAAGCAGAGGAGAGGAGTTTCAGTTTCAGTTTTAGTTTCACAGTACTAAGCAGCTTTAGTACAGAACTGTTGTTGAGCTAAGCCACACCCAGGCTCCTGGCTGCTCCTTCTTGCTCACACAGCAAATACTGTTTCAGTTTCCAAACAGCCCTCAACTCACACACTGACAAGATGCTAGCCAGATGAATACCGATGGATGCTGGTAGACAGAGGCAAAAAAAAATTCCCCTTGTTTTCCTCCCCAAAAACGAAGCCCGACCACATAATTTCGTGGCAAAGCACAGGTACCGAGCTAGTAAGCTAATAAAGGGAACAAAACCATTCATCTTAGGGCTACAGAGAGAGGGAACAGGAACAGCCAAAGTTGGACTTTCCTCTTTGGTTACAGAAGAGTGAATCTCTTCAGTTTTTAATCTTAGGTTTCTTTGTTCTTTCTATCGTTTTTCTTTCTACTGCAGCTTATTTCTAATCTGTGCCATTTGTTAGGTGTTCATTAATGAATCAGTGTCATCTTGTTTTCTCGTTAATTTATGAGTTCCTTTTAAAGAACAAACCTAGATAAATATACAGGCCTATTTTAATACATTTTTAGAAAAAGTGGAAGAAGAGATTTCAAAACATATTTTCGCTTATGCGCAGGATGGAATTTTTAAAACAAAACTGAATCACGACATCCAGAACAACACTTTTTTTTTAAATAAAAAGGATTATTTCAACCATTCTGCATTCTGATCTGTAAAATAGCGAGTTCAACTCATATCAAAAATGAGAAAGATTGTGTTCTTCAAGCATCCCTTTTTCAAACCAGGAAATTTCTACTTTATCTTCCTTTGTGAAGAAATTATAATTGTAAGAGGCAATTATTTGTGATAGAATAAAGGCAGACAATTTTACTAGTTAACTGTTTTTAGCAACCTTTAAACAAATTCAAAAAGGGTGTGAATTGTGGTAGAATCCTTTATGTATCTTCAAGGAAATTAGCAAGCCAGTCTCAAATAAAACTGATTACAAGCATATAAAATATTGATGCCTTAATATTTCAAATGCTAGCAAAGAAAATGAAGTTAGAAGGCTTCATCTGAAAAATATTTGGAGGAAATGCTTACCAATTTGGAAAGCAATCGTTTTATTCATTCCTACCCTGCATATTTTTGAAAAGCCATCACATTTATTTCCAATAAATAATATATACGTAGGTTGCTTGGATTACTTTATTAGATGCAATTCATCATATTGGTGGGGGGAACCTTTGACTTTTCAAAGTTCCATTTTTGTTTAAATCGGAAGAAGTTCTTCGACCCCTGAAATCAATATTTATTTCAATATTGAAATCAATATTGAGCAAGTCCAGAGGTATTTCACGAGAAGAGTATGCCACTGCTCAGCTTGCAATAGAATACCTGATGCCACCAGGCTTGAAATATTGGACCTAGACAACTTAGAAGTATGCTGCCTACAGTCTGACCTAAGCCTAGTACATAAAATTGTCTCCTACAATGTCCTACCTGTCAATGACTACTTCAGCTTCAACCACAATAACACACGGGCAAACAATAGATACAAACTCAAAGTAAACCGCTCCAACTCAATTGCAGAAAATACGACTTCAGCAACAGAGTGATCAATGCCTGGAACTCACTACCTAATTCTGTTGTTACATCTTCAAACCCCCAAAACTTTAACCTTAAACTGTCTACTGTGGACCTCACTCCATTCCTAAGAGGTCTGTAAGGGGGTGTGCATAAGCGCACCAGCATGCCTACCATCCATGTCCTACAGTGGTGGTATTCAAATTTTTTTATTACTGGTTCTGTGAGCGTAGCTTGATGGGCGTGGTGTGGCTTGGTGGGTGTGTCTTGGTGGGCATGGCAGGGGAAGGATACTGTAAAATCTCCATTCCCACCCCACCTCACTAACCTGTTTTCCAGCTCCATTCTCCTGTGCAGGGCAACAAAAGAAGACCCAGCCAATCAGCTGGGACTCAGGAGGTGGAGAATAGATGGGGGCGGGGCTAGTCAGAGGTGGTATTTGCCGGTTCTCTGAACTACTCAAAATATCCACTACCAGTTCTCCAGAACCTGTCAGAACTGGTTGAATACCACCTCTGGTGACCTACTGTTCCCATTTATTCATACTCATTTATTATGTATATACTTATACCTGTTTATATTTATATATTTACGTGTTATATTCACACTTATACTTGTTTTCTCATACATGCTTGACAAACTAAAATAAATAAATAAATAAAATATTGGAACAGAGGAATGATTGATTTCATTCCAGAAGCACTCTTAGCTCAAGTCTATCAATTCATTTGAGGAAACTCCCGAATGCTCAATTAAACGGGACCTCTTTGTTAACCTGATTATGTAAAACTTCAAGATGTTCTACCATCTGAGAAATAGGGCAAAATGCCACCATATATTTACACATGAAACTCCCTTTTTAACGACCCTATAATCCTTTAATTATGGGTAGAGTCAGGGCAACTGGATGGAGCTGAGCATTTACTGGCCGGATACCCTTCCTGATGCCACACGGAGTTCGCAGCAGATATTTTTTCCTTTTACTTAGGATTGAACTCTCAACCTTCTGAGTGGGAGGCAAATATCTTCATCACTAGGCTACCATGCCGTTCAGGTATTTTTACATAAAAACCATTATGCTTTATTCCATTTTAACAATGGAGCAATGTTCTTCATTATATAGAGGGCAATAAGCTATTATGATCTATGGTGGCGCAGTGGTTATAATGCAGTACTGCAGGCTACTTCTGCTGACTGCTGGCTGCCTGAAATTTGGCAGTTCAAATCTCACCAGGCTCAAGGTTGACTCAGCTTTCCATCCTTCTGAGGTCCGTAAAATGAGGGACCAAATTGTTGGGGGCAAGATGCTGACTCTGTAAACCACTTAGAGAAGATTCTAAAGCACTGTAAAGCAGTATATAAGTCTAAGTGCTGTTGCTATTGCTATTTTACAGGGTTAAGAATAAACAGTTCATACAATCCTGGTAGCCAATTGGTCACCATCACTCATTTACAGCTGAATGTGCCATGAGACGAAGGGAATTCTCTCGGGATAATAGTTGGTCGTGATCTGTACTGCAGAACCCAAAAAGGGCTCTGAATCCTACGCTGAATTTGCACTAACTCACCTTGATTGATTGATTGATTGATTGATGTGACATTTCAAGTCATTTTTGACTCCTAATAGCAGCATAGTTAACTTACTTTGGCATGCTCAAAAATATAAGGTGGGATTCAGGCTTTGGCTACTGCATAAATGGATGTTTTCTTGGATGTGTGACAGGACACAACACTTAATTCACAATATTACAGTTTAATGAATCATGTGAGAAAATAAAATCTGAAATTTATGAGCAGAATCCTTGTCACTCTGTGAGGCAACAGTTGAAAGCTACTCCACAAACTGTTAACCGAATTTTCTAATAGTTCACTAGGGCATGTTTTTGTAGCTTGGAAGTTCCTTTTCGTTTCTTGTTGTTACTGTTATTAACTGTGTTTGAATCTGAGTTTGCTTCGGTGATCAGAAATGCTTCTTATCAACTTAGGCTGCAACTGCAACTGTTAGAAAGAGAAAGAAAGAGGGAGGGAAGGGAGAAAGAAAGGAAAGGAATGGAGAAAGAAAGAAAGAAAGAAAGAAAGAAAGAAAGAAAGAAAGAAAGAAAGAAAGAAAGAAAGAAAGAAAGAAAGAAAGAAAGAAAGAAAGAAAGAAAGAAGAAGGGAAGAAAGAAAGGAAGGAAAGAAAGAAGAGGAGAAAGAAAGAAGGGAGGGAGGGAGACAAGGAAGAAAGAAGAAAGAAAGAAAGAGAAAGAAAGAAAGAAAGGGAAGAAGAAAGAAAAGGGAAAGGAAAAGAAAGGGAAAGAAAGAAAGAAAGAAAGAAGAAAGAAAGAAAGAAAGAAAGAAGAAAGAAAGAACGAAAGAAAGGAAGAAGAAGGGAAGAAAGAAAGGGAGAAAGAAAGAAAAGAAAGAAAGAAAAAGAAGAAAGAAAGAAAGAAAGAAAGAAAGAAAGAAAGAAAGAAAGAAAGAAAGAAAGAAAGAAAGAAAGAAAGAAAGAGGGAGGGAGGGAGGGAAGGGAGAAAGGGAAGGGAAGAGAAAGGGAATGAGATATGGATGGATGGGAAGATGGATAGAGGGAGGGAGAGAGAGAGAGAAAAAGGAGAGGAAGGAAGGACCACAAACCCTGGCACTAGTCTCAGCTTCAGAGGATGCTTTGAAACAACACAGCAACCCAGGCTGGAAGACACCTCGGAGATCATCTAGTCCAATCCCCTGCTCCAAGAGCATTGTTAAAGTGAGCTTCCCTCTTTTGACCCACCCAGTCACATGACCACATAGCCACGCCCACATAGCCATGCCCACAGAACCGGTAGTAAAAAAAATTGAATCCCACCCCTGGTATTAGTACATTATACAGAATCCAGAAGATGACCCTGCCATGAAGGAGGCAGACAATGATGTTCTTGATCTCAACAATTGAGATCCTATCCACATTCTTTTGGATTTTCTTCAATCTTACCCAGTTACCCAGCCATTCCTTGTTAAAATGCAAGAAATACAGCCACTTTGTTTTCATTAATCATTCTGTTGCAGCTTGGCTTATTGAAGTATAATAGAGACAGATTAAACTCCATGCTGCACGGAACGTCTGAGATTCTTAATTATATGAGAAATTGCTTCTTAATTTAATTTTATTTGATTCTTTAGGAATCTTGCTAATTCAATCTGCTTTAGCTCTGTCTCACACAGATGCGCCGTCTGGCTGATGTCAAATTTCCACCAAACCTTCCCACACAAAATGCTCCTTTTTTTCTCTCTCTTCACACCATCTGGAGGGTTTCCCAGTGGGGAAAAATGTGCTATTTTGCACTGATGAGATAAATTAATCCAAATCAAACCCTTAGTAGGTGCAATTTTGCAAAGAAAATGAAGACAAACTAGGCACAGACCCACAGCTTTATCTTTCTGTGGTGGTCCTATCATCTCAAGGGAGAGCGGGCGCTTTGTCCCATCCAAAATTAGAGACATGCACATTACTTATACTTCCAGGTTTTCTAATGCAGATTTCCACTCTCATAGGTTTCTCTCCAGAATTATGTCTAGGTATTTATCTTCCTGCAGACATATGGTCATTTCAGACATAAACACACTGGTCTCTTTCATGAAAGCGAAGAGTTTTACCAATTATCCAATATATGATGCAGCTATGCCTCTTAGCTCTTTTGTCTAAACAGCAAGAATCTCACATGAACCCAGCAGGACGGATCTCTCCTGAGGTTGCTTCTATTTTGCAGGACTTCCTGGAACGACCAAGCGTCCCTCAAGAGACTTAATCCTGTGTACTGGTAGTCCTCGACTTACAAGTTTGTTGGGTGACCGTTTGAGCTTACATCAGCACTGGAAACAAATGACCTGTGACCATTTTTCACATTTACGTTGCAGCATCCCCATGGTCATGTGATCAAAATTCAGGTGCTTGGCGCTGACCCATATTTATGAAGGTTGCATTGTCCAGGGGACAATCCCGGTGAGATTCTACCAGTTCGGGCTGGTTCATGCAAACCAGTAGTAAAAAATGCTACTGTTCGGCTGAAATGGAAGTAAAAAAAACAGCTACCACTTTGGCCACACTGGAATTTCTCCCATTTTTTTTTCCTCCTGAGGATCAGCTTTTTCTGACGATCAGCTGTGCCGGGATTCCCCTCGCTGTCTTACTGCTTTGCCCAGGAGACTTCCCTGAGCCTCAGGAGGCAAAAAGGGATGCAGGGGTCATGTTACATGCCCCCCATTCTCCATTTTTTGCCTTTCTGGGCCTCAGGGAAGCCTCCTGGGACCAAAAGCGTCCCCTGCCCAGGAGGCTTCCCTGAGGCCCAGGAGACCAAAAATAACAGAGCGCGGGGGGGGGGGTGCTACACAACAAAGAAAAAGAAGCCACGCCCACTCAGTCACATGGCCACGCCCACCTAGCCACTCCCACAGAACTGGTAGTAACAATATCTGCATCCCACCCCTGGATCATGTGATCCCCTTTTACGTCCTTCTGACAAGCAAAGTCAAAAGGGAAGCCCGATTCACTGAACAGCCATGTAACTAACTTAACAAGCCGCGCTTATTCACTTAACTGTGACAAGAAAGGTTGTAAAACAGGGCAAAATTCACTTAATAAATGTCTCAGTTAACAACCGAAATTTGGGGGCTCCGTTATGGTCGTAAGTCAAAGACAACTTGTAGACTTCATTCTGCTTGCTCTTATTCTGCTGTGAGGACATCATTTGCCAGATTTTACTAATCTGATTCCAAAAAGATCCACAAACAAATTATCTTCTATTCCCATTTTACGTCATTCCCAAACCTGCGTTTTTCTGCTCCCAGGGCACCAAACTCAGAACTAGGAAAAAAAAAAAGCATTCAGGAATTCTTCTGGATTTGAATTTGCTCTAAGTTCTTCTTCCAACCTCAGTCCAGGCACCCAAAAGTTTGAATTGAGGTGACTGAACAATAGATCATGCTTACATATTAGATATATTAGTCATCCTGGGAGCGTTTCTAATTTTAAAAAATGAATAAATATGTAAGAAATAATATATTTCTTCTGCTCTGAGGTTAGCAATTTGCTTTATGAAAAATATGACTCAATACACGGTGCTTTTTAAGAAGCCACAATGAACAATAACCAGCTAAAATTTTAACATAGGGAAAGACACCATTCTTTCCTCAAAGATACACAAATATAGCGGCAAAAAATCCTAGTTGTTAACTGAACAATTGCACTAGAGCAAGATATCGCTCTAAATTCTTGTATCTTAAAACAAATGTTGCAAACACTAATGTAACTTTGGTAACCATTTCCTAAAAACAAGCAAAGTAGATTAAGCACTGTTCCCCAAAAACTTATTAATTCCTGGATAATTATAGGTGTGACCATAAAAAATATTTCTTGTTTTCTTTGGAATTTTGTTTTCCTTTTGTCTCTTAAAGTTTAAGCCGTTGCCATAAACCGGAAAGTCCTCGAAAGAAACAATGACATTATACATTAATTTGCAAATATTCTGAAAATTAGTGTAAGCTTTCAAATATAAATATAGAAAATCAATATTTTTACTCAATAAGTAGCCTGAGCTATGTGAGTTTGGGCCTGACAAATGCCTTCACTGACCAGATATCATTTTATTTGACTTCATTGAAGATCTGACCAATTACACCCCTGCTATATTTCAATATTATCAATATGAAACATCAAAGAAGGCCTTAAAATATATAGAAGATACACCTCAGTTTATAGCATCAATAAACCTTCCCCCAAATGTTTGTATAGGATACCACTAAATGATTATTTGGTCAAGGTGATAGAATGCTATCAATAAAGGAGCATATTTGTAGTTCAGGGGGGGCTTGTCCTGTGGGGTCCACAGTGTTCTCTGAGCTTGGTTGTTTTCTTGCATCATCAGTGCTAGTTAGTCATTTTCTTGCAGGTGTTTCATTACCCAAGCTAAGTAACATCATCAGTGCTAGTTCTGATGATGTTATCTAGTTTGGGTAATGAAATGCCTGCAAGAAAACATCCAGTCCAGTGGTGGTATGCTATTGGTTCGGTCCGGTTTGGCCGAACCGGTAATAACAAAAAAAGCCTCCCACAATCAGCTGAGAGAAGAAAGAAGAGAAAAGTGCAGGGTTGGCCCTTCCACCAGCCCCTGCATTTTTCTCTTCTTTATCCTTTCAGCTGGTGTGTGGAAAGCTGTGTGAACACGTTAGGTGTGCGCCCTTGTCCGCACATGCAATCACCAAACCAGTAGTGGAACACGTAGGGTCCCACTGCTGATCCAGTCTCAGAGAGCCCCTGTAAGGCAGCTTTAAGACTTGTGGACTTCAACTCCCAGAATTCTTCCTTCAGTCATGTTAGCTTGGGGATTCTGGGAGTCCACAAGTCTTAAACTTGCCAAGTTTGAAGACCCTTGCTGCAGGGTTTCAAGAGACCAGAAGCTGAAGAAGACACTGTCCTGACACAGTGAGGTCCAAACTCAAGCTAAGAGTTTCTCAGGACCCATGACAGAATCGGTTGTAGTTGTATCGACAATGTGATTTATTTTACCCCTTAAATACAGAACTGACAAATTCCTGATCACAAAGGAAAATTTAACATTCTGGTAAATAGATGCCACAAAGAAGAAGGAGCCAACTTATCCTACAAAGCACCTGAGGGCAGGACTAAAAGCAATGGATGGAAACTAATCAAGGAGAGATTTAAACTAGAAATAAGAAGAAATTTCCTAACAAGGAGAACCATCGAACAATGGAACAACTTGCCTCCAGAAGTTGTGGGAGCTTCATCCCTGGAAGCTTTCAAAAAGAGACTGGACTGCCATGTGTCAGAAATGGTCTCCTGCTTGGGTGGGTAGCTAGACTAGATGACCTACAAGGTCCCTTTTAACTCTATTACTCTGTTTAAAAAAACCCTGGAGGTTTTTAAAAAGAGATCGGACAACCATTTGTCTGAAATGGTATAGGGCTGTGATGGCGAATCTATGCCACACGTGCCAGAAATGGCATGCAGAGCCATTTCCCCCAGGACACCAGAGCTCACTTGGAAGAGTCCCACTGCACATGTGTGTGTGCTGCCGCCGCCTGACAGCTGATTGTCAGATATCTGCCATGCATGTGCGGGGGGGTGCACACGGGAGACAGGGGCACATACACAGAGATGCACAGCGCACATTGCGGGTGCATGCGTAGAGACATGCAATGCACGGAGGGATCACGCATGCATGCACAGATGAATGGCACACAGGGGGTGATTGTGCGTGCAGGTGCGGATGCACGGCACACAGCAAAGAGAATCATGCACGCAGGTGCAGGTGCACAGCGCACGGCACGCGGCAAGAAGAATCGCATGCGTGTGCACATGCGCAGATGCGCAGCGCACAACAAGGGGAATCTCGCACGCAAGCACAGGCACACAGCGCACGGTAAGGGAATCATGCATGCAGGCGTAGATGTGCGGCACGCAGCAAGTGGAATCATGAATGCAGGCGCAGGTGCATAACGCACGGCAAAGGAATCACACACGCAGGCGCAGATGTGCGGCACGCACCAAGGGGAATCACATGCACATGTGCAGAGGGTGTGCGGAGGGCAGCACGCATTGCCTTCTGGGTTCTGGCATATGAACACAAGCGCGCAAGCTCACAAGCACGCACACAATTATTGGCACAGGAGCCAAAAAAGGTTTGCCACCACTGGTATAGGGTTTTGTGCCTGAGCAGGGAATTGAACTAGAAGTCCTCCATGGTCCCTTCCATCTATTTTATTCTGTTATTCATGATTCCACTCCACAATTTTACAGAGCAGAGATTCCAAACAAAATAGTTAAGCTTATAGAGTCATTTCTGTAAAACAACATATTGGCATCCTTTCCCCCCCACCCCTTCTCAGAGTCTGTGATTTATTGTTGCTCTTGGCAGTTGACAGAAAGCATTTCAAATGAAGACAAATTTTTGCACCACCAGAAGTTTGTCCAAACAGATGGATCCACCTAAAGACAAAAGGCAGATGCATTTCATTTGTACTATTTTCCATTTGTTCTGGGCAAAGGGCCATAAATATAAATATTTGGGAGGGGGGGAAAGAATTTGACAACAATACCCATATGGGTTAAAACGACAACAAGTCAATAGCCAATGAGAATCCAGGAATCTGAGCAGGAACAAGGGAATAAGAAAGCAGCAGTGTGGATAGGAAAAAATATAGAAGGTGAATGAAATTTTCATAAATTGCAGAAGGTAGTAGCCTATCTTAAGGTATTGCTAGCCCAGAGTGAAACTTTTCTTTCTTAACTACCTATTCTAGGGGTGGAATTCTACCATTTTGGACCAATTCTATAGAACTGGTTGTTATGATTCTGCTCAGTTCAGAGAACCGGAAAATCATGCCCCGGCTGGCCCAGCCCCTCTCTGCCTGCCGCTACCTGCCCCGCCCAGTCAATCCTTATCGCACATACACAACATTACACGCATATGCAACATCGCTGACTGCGTTCTTCCCTTCCCAGTCACCAAGGTATTCCTTCCCCCCCCCGACGATCAGCTGTTGCTATGATCAGCTGTGCCGGGATTCTCCTTGCTGTCTTACTGCTTCACCCATGAGGCTTCCGTGAGGCCCAGAAGGCCCCAAAACGGAGCGCAGGGGGGAGCTGCATGCCCCCCTATGCTCAGTTTTTTTCCTTCCTGAGCCCCAGGGAAGCCTCCTGGGAGCAAAAATGCCCCCCAGGAGGCTTCCCTGAGGCCCAGAAGGCCCAAAAACAGGGGCAGGCGAGTTGCTGCCAAAAAGAAGAAGAAGAAGAAGCCACGCCCACCCAGTCACATGGACATGCCCACCTAGGCACTCCCACTTAGTCATGCCCGCAGAAATGGTTGTTACAAAATTTAAATCCCACCCCTGACCTATTCACAAAGGCTTAATTTCAAATAAATAAACACTTCATATTCTACGCACAGAATAATGTAGGCAGATGCATAGGCTGGATCTAAATCAGTACATCAGAAGAGAGCATTGCACAATAAATAGTTTTTGCTCAACTATCAACATAACACATTAAAAACAACCCCTTTTCGTGTGTCTTGCACTGCTTCATTTAAGAAATCATGTAGCAATCATGTTTTATCCTCTTGATAATTTATTTTATTTTATTCATTTAGTTGTCAATTGCTTATGAGATAATAGGTATAAGTAAAACATAATTATGAATACATGGATACATATAAGAAAAATAAAATATAAAAGAAACAATAGGACAGGGACGGAAGGCATGTTGGTGCGCTTATGCACGCCCCCTACAGACCTCTTAGGAAATGGGTGAGGTCAATAGTAGACAGTCTAAGGTTAAAGTTTTTGGGGTTTGGGGAAGAAATCACAGAGTCAGGTAGAGTATTCCAGACATTGATTGATTGATTGATTGATTGATTGATTGATTGATTGGGGTGTTGCAAAGCTGCTTCCTTCCACAGGGGTGCCAAACTCAATTTCATTGAGGACCACATCAGGGTTGTGTTTGACCTCGGGGGTGGCAGGGGTGTGTGGCCAGGGGGCAGGCCAACTCGACGTCACTTGTGTCAGGGGTGCCTGTAGTGGCCTGAGAGTTCTGCCAGTGAAAACAGGCTCCCAAGCTCTGATTTCCCGGGCAGAGGGTTGCAGGACGCCAGCACAGCCAAAAATGGGGAGCCCGTTTTTGCTGGCAAAGGCACCGTGGGTCGGTCCTTTACTATTTACAGGGCAGCCCCACGGACCAGATCTAAACACCCCACAGGCCGCATCTGGCCCCCGGGCCTTGAGTTTAACACCCCTACTTTACAGGAACAGGCTCGAGGGAAGCCTCAAGCGGACTCTGAGAAAGGTGAAAAACAGCCCTTCTGGAAGTTCCGGTAGGCCACGCCCACCATGGCCACACCCACCCAGACAACTGGTTGTTGGGATTTTTGAATCCCACTCTTGGTCATAAGTCACTTTTTTCAACAGTGTTACAACTTTGAACAGTCACTAAATGAACTGTTGTAAATTAGGGCTACCCAATGGGCTGCGGATTGGTACCAGTCTGCGGTCCATGGATTGGGGACGCCTGCCTTTACAGTATAAAACCATGAATATTAAAATGATTAAAATGAACATACATTTACTGTAATATGTGGAATGATATCTATTATAATTAATATGATGAATTAGCTGAACATTAGGATTATGCCACTCTGGGCTCTTAAATCCCTAACTTTGGACTCTTAATAGGAGAAAGCCCAGCTCTTTACACTACTTCTAGGGATGCTCCTGAACTGTCTAGTTTGTAATACCAATGTTGAACATAATTTCAATTAGAACCCCATGGAGCTTGTATGAACATTAAGCTGTTATTATCCACAAAAGATTTTGCAAGCAGCTGGTAATTTATCTAGGTATTAATAAACGTAGCTTATTAGAATTAGAATTTTGATCATATGGCCACGTGGATGCTGCAACAGTTGTTTAAGTGTGAAAAACAGTCCTAAACAGTTTTTTACTACGGGTTCTGTAAGAGTGGCTTGGTGGGCATGGCTTGGTGGGCACAGCAAGGGAATGATACTGCAAAATCTCCATTCCCTCCCCACCCCACTAACCTGTTTTCCAGCTCTGTTCTCCTTTGCAGGGCAAAAAAAGGAGACCCAGACGATCACTGGGACTCGAGAGGCAGAGAATAGATGGGGGCGGGGCCAGTCAGAGGTGGTATTTGCCGGTTCTCCAAACTACTCAAAATTTCCACTACCGGTTCTCCAGAACGGGTCAGAACCTGCTGAATACCACCTCCGGTCATAAGTCACCTTTTTTTCAATGCTCTTGCAATTTGGAATGGTCCCTAAATGAATGGTTTTAAGTTGAGGATGACCTTTATTTTATCCTTGATTAATCGAGATGCAAAGAAATTTGTGATGCAGCCCAAATTAGGTCTGGCTCTGAAATTGCTGTGATCCATTTTTGGAAGAATTCAAATTTCTGCTGATTTAGCAATGAAAACCAACCCTGATCGTTCCAGCTGAAAGCCCATTATTAAATAGGCAGATTATGAATAGCTTAATCATGCCTCTCTTTATATTTAGGTTGGCTGGTCATGGATTGCTTTTCAAAAGAAGGAAAGTGAACGGCCAGGCAAAAGTGGTCTTTTTTTAAACCAAAGTTTCATACTGAGAGTGGGGAAGGGGAGGAGAGGGAGAGAGGGAGGAAGGGAGAAGGGGAGAGAGGGAAGGAGGGAGAGGGGGAGAAAAAGAGAGGGAGAGAGAGAGGGGGGAGAGAAAGAGAGGGAAGGAGAGGGGGGAGAGAGGGAGGGAGGGAGAAGGGGGAGAGAGAGGGAGGGAGATGGAGAGAGGGAGAGGGAGAGAGGGAGGGGGAAAGAAAGAGAGGGAGGGAGAGGGGGAGAGAGGGAGGGAGGGAGAGGGGGAGAGAGGGAGGGAGGGAGAAGGGGAGAGAGGGAGAGGGGAAGAGAAAGAGAGGGAGGGAGAGGGGGAGAGGGAGAGGGAGAGTGAAAGAAAGGGAGGGAGGAGGGGGGGAGACAGAGAGGGAGGGAGAGGGAGAGAGAGAAGGAGATAGGGAGAGAGAGGGAGAGAAAAGGGGGCGGGAGGGAGAGATGGAAGGAGAGAATTATTGTATATTCCAAACACAGCCTATAATTTTCAGATGCAGCATGCAGCTGCGATTTTTGCCCTCAAGGTATTACATTCCCACAACCATTTATTTGAAAATTATTCTTCCTTCTGTGGTTAAAATGTCTTGTTGTAATCATCCCAGAAGGATCCCAGAACGGATGTTTGAAATGGCTTTGCCTCCCTTAGGGAGATGGGACAGCATTCCCTCTTTATTTTAGAATTAATATGGCTGCCTACTCACTTTCAGTGAATTTAGCTGTCTCACAAAAAAATAAAATAAATAAGTAAAAGTAATAACCCCCTACCTACCCCCTGGTGACAACAAGCAATCAAACAAGGATGTTAAGGGGTTCCCTGGGCCCATTAGCAAAACCAGCTCTTCAGGGCCTTGTGAAAAGTGTCAAAATGGGGGCCAGTCCTAATCTCCACAGGGACAATGTTCCAAAGAGAAGGAGCCACCATGGAGAAGGCCCTTCTTCTGGGTCCTGCTAGATTTACCTCCTTAAAAGAGGAGATTTGGAGAGAATGCCTATCAAGACTATGAATGAAATCTATATACAGTTGACAGCACAAATAATAAAGACTCCCCAAGTTAAACTTGTTTTCTTCTTGAAAAATGGAACAAGAATTGGCTTGCTTTCTTCCAGGGTATTTTCCCATGTCCTAGCCTTAATGTTTCCAGCTAGCCTCCCATCAGCAGCAGCAAGAGGAGAACAACAACGGAAGCAGTGGTGGTATTCTACTGGTTCGGCCTGGTTCAGCTGAATTGGTAGTTCTGAAGATCATCTGGGAATGAACCGATTCACTCCGATGATCAGCTGCTGGGCCTGCCCACTTGTCCTGGCCCATACTGACTTTTATTTCCTGCTTTTGAAGCGTAGCTGCATCATGTGGCACAGCAGATTGCCGCACATCAGCTGTTGAAGACACAGGGAGAGTTGCAGGAGTGCAGGAGAAGATCAGTAGGAAAGCCTCTGTGTGCACACGAAGCGTGTGTTTGCCATGCATGTACAAAGTACATCCACCAAGCCACGGCCATCAAACCGGTGGTAAAATAATTTGAATCCTACCATTGGATGGAAGTAGTGTTGCTATACAAGCTGTCATGATGTATGTATGAACAGAAGCTCCTGAGATGCCTACACTCCCATCCACATATTTATTTATTTTTATTTATTTATTTTTATTTATTTTTATTTGTCAATTGCTTACAAGATAATAGGTATAAGTAAAAACATAGTTATGAATACATGCATATAAGAAAAATAAAAGAAACAATAGGACAGGGACAGTAGGTACAATTGGTGCGTTTATGCATGCCCTCTACAGACCTCTTTAGGAAAGGGGTGCGGTCAATAGTAGACAGTCTAAGGTTAAAGTTTTTGGGGTTTGGGGAAAAAACCACAGAGTGAGGTAGAGTATTCCAGACATTGACCACATTGTTGCTGAAGTCGTATTTCCTGCAATCAAGTTTGGTGCGGTTAACCTTAAGTTTGTATCTATTGTTTGCTCTAGTGTTGTTATGGTTGAAGCTGAAGTATTCATTGACAGGTAGGACATTGCAATGTATGATTTTATATACTATACTTAGATCGGACCGAAGGCGGCGTAGTTCTAGGTTTTCTAGGTCTAGAATTTCGAGTCTGGTGGCATAAGGTATTCTGCAACGAGTAGAGGAGTAGAGAACTCTTCTTGTGAAATATTTCTGGACTTTCTCAATTGTGTTAATATCAGATACATAATGTGGTTTCCAGACTGATGAGCTGTATTCGAGTATTGGTCTAGCAAATGTTTTGCATGCTCTAGTTATTAGTGTAATATTACCAAAGAAAAAGCTACGTAAGATTAGGTTAACAACTCTTAATGCCTTTTTGGCTATGTAGTTACAGTGGGCTCTAGCACTTAGGTCTTTTGAGATGAGTACTCCAAGATCCTTGACAGGGTTTGGATCATCAACAAGGTCTTGACTATTCAGCCTGTATTTTATTTTCTGATTTTTTAATCATTAACCTGACCCAACCCTTCTTAGTTTTTTTTTTAGATCAAACTCTAGGAGACACCCTCAGAAGTTTCTCTTTTGTCCTGTTTCCTAGTTGTTGAGCCCGCTTTCTGAGTTGCCAGAATCATTTTTGCAAATTAATTTGAAACCATTGCTTGTTAGCTTATACAGATCAAGCCTTTTGTAAAGGAGCAAATGATCGCCCCTCAAAGGTAAGTAGCAGCTGTAGCCATTGAAAGATTCGGCATGGCGCCTTCAAGTTCTTCTGAATATATACAAATAGGTACTGAAAACTTCAGACAGATAGGTGAATAAAGTAATAATTCACAGAGCCAGATGATGACAAACTGATGTCCTAAGGCAGGGGTGTCAAACCCAAGGCCCGTGGGCTGCATCCAGCCCATGGGATGCTTAGATCTGGCCCATGGGGCCACCTGGAAACAGCAAAGGACTGGCCCATAGGTGCCTTCGCCAGGGAAACTGGAGCCTGGGGGAGGATGCACACAGGGGTCCCACCCTGGCTCCGTTTTTGGTGGCAGAGAGCTAGCAAAACAAATTAAAACAAAACAAAAGGAGAAATGTTTCCCCTTTTGCATTTGAGCATGCAAGAAAGGACAGGAAAGGAGAAAGGGAAAGAGGAAAGACAAAGAAGGAAAGATGGGATGAGAGCAAGGAAGGAAAAAGAAGGAAAGAGGGGAAGGAAGAAGAAAGGAGAATGAAGAGGAAGGAAAAAGAAGAAAAGGAAGGAAGGAAGGAAGGAAGGAAGGAAGGAAGGAAGGAAGGAAGGAAGGAAGGAAGGAAGGAAGGAAGGAAGGAAGGAAGGAAGGAAGGAAGGAAGGAAGGAAGGAAGATTATAGTGAGAGGGAGGGTCTGACAGAAGTCCTGCCTTAGCACTTGGCCATCACAGGTGTCCCCCGATATGAGTGACATTGAATTGGCCATGCCCACCCTGGCCACACACCCCTGGCCACACCAAGGTCAAACATAGCCCTGATGCGGCCCTCAATGAAATTGAATTTGACACCCCTGTCCTAAGGCAATGTTGCCCTAAGGCAGTGTTTCAAACCTTAGCAACTTTGGAATTTGACTCCCGGATTCAATATGACACTGATGATGTTGGGAGAAGATGATGATCTCCCAGAGTTAGGTGCATCACTGCTGGAGGTTTTCAAGAGATTAGGCAACCATTTGTCCAAGATAATCTACAGTCTCTTGCCATGGGCAGGCGTTGGACTAGAAGACCTTCAAGATCCCTCCTACGATGATTCTATGTAACCTAGTTGAGTAAGGAAACATCTGTAAGCAAACATCGAAGCTCAGACAACTCCACAACTCAACCCTGAGCTACATATATTTTTTCCTATTAAATCTAGTTTATACCAAATTTATTCATTAGTCATCACCGTACTTTTCTAGCCTTGACAAATTCCTTGCTTTCATCATGCCCATATGTTTGTCTTTAACCACTTAGTCATGTCTGACTCTTGGTAATTTTATGGGCAAGTGCTCTCCATGCCACCCTGGTCAAGCACAGCTTCTTTCAGTTGTTGTATGTTCAACTTTGTATCATTTTTTTAAAAAAAAGTTTTTATTTTTTAAAACAAACATATACATACAAAACATAAAACTATCTTCCATTTTATATACATACAGCGTGTCAGTTGGTTACAAATCTTTTGTAGTCATTACCCAAAGTTTATATCCATTTTCCCATTGTCAAACTAACATATGCTTATATATTAATCAGTTATTGATCATCCATGACTGAACTATTTATTCCATCATTTTATATGAAATATTCCAAATTTTATCTTAAAATTTTATGTTATACTTTCAACCAATGGTTATATATGTCTATTTTATGTTTTATATCAATCTATTAAATTTCTACCACAAAATTATAGTCTATTACATTACCAACCATTGATAAAACAAATCCCATATAATATAAAATGGTTTATCTTCTTGTTCTCTAATTTCAAATGTCAATTTACTCATTTCAGCACAGTTCATAATTTTCTTAGTAACATCCTCCTGCATAGGTATTTTATTTTTTCCAATTAACTTTGTAGCAGATTTGATGTTATCAAGTCAACGTGTTCTTTGCTGGCACCTTCTTCTTTGCCATACCCATGTACTAATTCATGTTTTACTTGTTCTTCACGTTGCTCATTTCTCTCTTTGAGATTTTCAAAACTAGGCTCTCATATCTGATCACTGCTTTTATTTATAACTATTTCCCCCATGATTATCACCTTGAGAGCTTCAACATTTTATCTGTAATACAAAATTGTTGGTCAGGTACTTGCTGTATAGCGTTATTGTATTCAGGTCCACAAGCTGCCAGTCCAGTTTCTATCAACTTCTTCAGCCATGCTGACTGGGGAATTCTAGAAATTGAAATCTACCCATCTTAAAATGGCCAAGGTTGAGAAACATTGAGCTAGATACACACACACCCTAAAGTTAAGCCAGCATTTAGCAATGACACTTAGATTGATATACTGCTTCATAGTGCTTTACTGCCCTCTTTAAGTTTACATAGTCAGCCTATTGCTCTCAACAAACTGGGTCCTCATTTTACCAATCTCAGAAGGATGGAAGGCTGAGTCAACCTTGAGCTGGTCAAGATCGAACTACTGGCACTCAGTAGAATTAGCCTGCAATGCTGCATTCGAACCACTGTGCCACCATGGCTCTTATTAAGCAGCCAAGTAAAAGGCCCATGGGTGGACATCAGTGGTCTCTTCTTGGCTTTATCCCACAACAATGTTCTGGCCAGGAGCATGGAATGAGATCAAACACCATTTTAATTTCCCACTGTAGCTCTGAAGTAGCATTGCATTGAAAGTTCTCAGGTAACTGACAGGTAAATGACTTACCTGTCAATGAATACTTCAGCTTCAACCATAACAACACAAGAGCACACAATAGATACAAGCTCAAGGTTAATTGCACCAAACTTGATTGCAGGAAATACGACTTTGGCAACAGAGTGGTCAATGTCTGGAATACTCTACCTGACTCTGTGGTTTCTTCCCCAAACCCCAAAAACTTTAACCTTAGACTTTCTACTATTGACCTCACCCCTTTCCTAAGAAGTCTGTAGGGGGTGTGCATAAGCGCACCAATGTGCCTACCGTCCCTGTCCTATTGTTTCTTTTATTTTTCTTATATGTACCCGTTTCATGTATTCATAACTATGTATATACTTACACGTATTATCTTGTAAACGATTGACAAATCAAATAAATAAATAAAAAATAAAGAAATATGAAACTGCTGCATCTATCCCAGTTTGGGGATAGGTTCACATCCCAACTGCTCAAAAATGATGGAGAGATTTCTCTGGTCCCCTCCCAAACCTTCCACCCAACCTTCCCATCTCCCAGTGGATTTGCCTATTTTTCTCAGGGGAAAAAAAAAAAACCATTTTAAATAAAGCAGAAATTCTTCCAAATAATTTTTTAAGATGGATAACACCCCTCTGCATTCAAGTAAGGTAAAAGGAACATTAAGCATTTTGTTTTTAAACTGTGAAAGCAATGATGTGCAAATTACAGTAGCACAATATATTAGCTACCACCTTGTCAGTCCTTAATTGCTGTACCACCCTCAAAACATTTAGTTATGTTGGATGCTTTCAAAGTAAACAAGCTATGATACAGCACAGATTTATTTCAATTTTGCATTAAGGAAGGAGCCCACCTGCAACTACCTCTTATGGGGGAGGCAAAAATCGTGTAATGAAAGGCCGACTCAAAAGTATATGTTTAGAAAAGGACAAGTATTGAACTTGTATATATTTGAACTTAGCAACATTTCCATTTTCAGTGCAATTTTTCCCTGTGCTGTAAACATGATTATCACTTCATGATTCAGCTGGGTGAATCACAGAAACTTATCTAAGTTGGTTCTTTATAGGAGAACAATTCTCATTTCATCGGGATTGCATTCATTGGTAAAGGAGGTGGAGGCTAAACTGTACAATGAGGGGTTGAAGGAGCTAGGTCAATAGGTCTAGCCTTTTGAAAAGAAGAATTCGGGGGGGCATGATAACTGTCTTCCTACTACTTCCTCTATTTGAGGGGCTGTCACAGAGAAGAAGGCATCCACTTATTCTCCAAAACACCAGAAGACAGGACAAGAAATAATGGGTGGAAACCTGTTGAAGAGAGATCCAACCTAGAAGGACAAATTTTCTGACACTGACAATAATTAATCAATGGAATAACTTGTCTCCTGGAGTTTTGGGCGCTCCATCACTGAAGGCTTTCAAAAATAGCTGGACAACCATTTGGACTGGAGTGTATAAGGTCTCCTTCAAATTTTTTAGGAAGGAGCTCTCTGCCCTAAAGACTGGCTGGGTGGACATGGCTGGGTGATCATGTGACTGGGTGGGTGTGGCCAACTTGACGTTGCTTCTTTGCCCTAATTACCTAAAAAAAGACATATACCAAAAAGTTGTTTATTATTTCGTGCATTTAATACTTAAATAAAAGACTGGGTGTAACCAGGCTTAATAGCAGTGACTGTGAGAGGGATCTTGGAGTCTTAGTGGACTTTCTGGTGAGTTATGTGATTCTTATTATTTGGGAATTAATCCGCTCAGAGGCTAGTGGCTGCTATCTGGTTTTCTCAATGGCTCTTTCTCGCAAGTGCTGAGTGGATTGTTTATCTAGTTTGCAACACTTTTGCGAGGTGTGAAATGCTCTTGGTTCTCTGGGCATGGCTTGGTGGGCATGGCAGGGAAAGAAGGTGGTATTTGCCGGTCCTCCGAACTACTCAAAATTTCTGCTATCGGTTCTCCAAAACTGATCAGGACCTGCTGAATACCACCTCTGCTAGCATTGCATTAAAAAGGTTTTACTTTTAAATTCAGTTTGTGTTAATTATTAAGTTTGACAAAGCCTGAGTCAGAACACCATCCAACACTCGGTTCTGTATAGTTTTAGGAGGAAAAAAAAAAACCACACACTTGGAGAACAGCATAAAGCTTGGTATTTTTTTTTTCCCTCTGCAAGCCACACACTACTTTCACAGCAGAAAATCTGCTGCTGTGATTAATTTGTGGCAGCAGGAATTATTTCCCAAGAGGTAGAGGAGAAGAGGATAAAAAGGCACATGTATAAGCAGTGAAGTTTAGACCAGCTTATAAATCTAGCTGCCTATATCTCCCTATCACACCTGCCCACCATACCCAGCCCCAAGTCTGAAAAGCCATTAAAATGATGTGTTGTTGAATGTTAGAAGAAAAATGCGGAGTAATTAGATTGCAATGTTTTTTATTAAGTTAAAAACTCCATAGGCAACTGAACGCATGGGAACAAACACAGTGGATTTTATTTTATTTTTTTTATACAGAGCCTGTGCCTACGGAAAGCTAGTAATGAGTAAGTGGCACATTTTTTAATGCAGTCCATGTATACCTTGCATTAAAGCTGCCCACCATAAAATACACTTCGATATAAATTCATGTAAATTCACACAAACATAATACTTTTGCTCCGTAAACTTAAAACCATCCACGGGAATTCCTTTCCTTGGATTCGCTGTCGATTGCCTCTTTAAACGGGCATTGTTTTAAACTCTGCAGTCTTTCGTTTTCTCCAGCTGTTCTTCACCAGAGCTTCCCATCTTATTGCTCTCTCTGTCTTCCAAACCGTTGTGTTTATTATTGTGCTTTTCAAATTCTTTTTTAAGATCTTTGGCAAGCACTCTTTGGAACTTGGTTTCCTACAGCGCATCTGTTCCAATTCAAATCCTGAGAGGTATGCTTTTGTCCTAGTGAATTTTCTTCCTTGTTATTATTATTATTATTATTATTTTTTACATAATAGACACAAAAATACATAGTGTCACGACTCTATTCCAACTCCTTGAGTAAGTGCTACGGAGGCAAAGGCATTCTATTGGTACGGTGTGCTGGATCAGCCACTTTGAAGTCACAAGCTCCTACATGGTAGGAAAAGACTGGAGGGATAAAAAAAATCTACATGGGAAACATCTGGATTTATAATGCTTCGAGTCCCATCAATTACAGCAATTGAGGAAGGAGATATGCCTTTGTACCCAGGGGAAGCATAGCGACAAATATGGATGGTTGCTAGGCAGGCCAGACAAGAGCAGCTGAACATGATAGTAGGGTTGAAGGAAGTTACATGTTCTTCAGAGGACAGGATTTCAATGCCCACCCCCAATGGCAATGACGCGTAAAATCTGTGTCCACTTTGGGGGTAACAGTCCTCCCATTTGTCTCACAAAAGGCACACCCTAGACCAGCCGTGGCTAACATTTTTGGGCTCCTGTGCTGAAACTTGCACACGCACTCACGTGCCACCATCCAGAAGGCAATGCACAACCCCCCCATGCTCCCTGCGCATGCACGCACGATTCCCATTTCATCACTTCCGGTATTTCCGGAAATAACAGAAGTGACAAAATGAGCCTGTTTTTTGGCCTCCAAAGGCTGCAGAGACTTCCCTTGAGCCTCTGGAAAGCCAAAAAAGGCCTCAAACGGGCCGAAAATCAGCTGGGAGGCACGCATGCTCAGTGCAGGTAAGTGTGGCTTGCGTGCCCACACAAATGGCTCTGCGTGCCACCTGTGGCACGTGTGCCATAGGTTCGCCATCACAGTCCTCGACTTTACAGATATACATAGTATTCAGTCAATTTTGTCATTTGGGTGGACTACAGATTAGTGTCATCAATTGTCATCCTTCGGCATATTGGCAAACATTCCAAGCACAGTTCAAGGGACAAAGCATAGACCTTCTGGATGCATTTGGCAATTTTGAACCTTATAAATGCGCCGAGAACATCGGCCAAACCAAAAAAGCAGAATTGGCATTCTCTGCAATGAAGATGAATAGGTTAAATTATTCTTTTACAACTCTTTACGCTGAGAGCCGATCCAGATGCTAATTGTAGCAGTACCTTAAATTTGAAGATACGCCTGCTCGGTCAGATATTGGGGTTAAGAATATGGCTCTATACCCACCAACTATTTATTTGCAGCAAGCCTGAAATGTACAGTCAGAACAATGTTTCTCAACCTGGGTAGCTTAAAGATTAGTGGACTTCAACTCCCAGAATTCCCTAGCCGGCTCTGACTGGCTGGGGAATTCTGGGAATTGAATCCACACTTCTTCTAGCTGTCAAAAGTTGAGAAATCCCGATTCAGGGAGTGTCAATACCAAGCAGGTCTGGCTTGAAAATTGGATCTCATCCTCCTCCATTATTTTTACAGGACTAAAGCAGTCAGGTTTGAAAATATTGGCCGCTGGTCACACTCTCAGCTATATAAGCAACACTGTTATAACATTTTGAACACATTTCGTGCAGGGAAATTTGTATGCTCCAAAAACATGATGCCCAGTAAAAAGTAATCTCAAATTCACAGGCCAATCAGGAAGATGAGAGATCAAGAAAATGTATGTTGAAAGTTATACTTTTTACTTTAAGGACTGCAGATTCTGTTAAAACTGCAGAGTGAACACAGCTCCCATTATTTTGGGCAATGCAGAAAAACTAGAATGCACAAATTGAACAACCAAAACCAAAGCCAACATGGCAACAATGCTTTCCACAACTGTTAGGAGAAAGAATTGCATTCCCCTTTTTCCTCTCCTTCTTCCTGCCTCTGGCTAGGTTTTTTCGAAGACGGAATGCATCAGAGAAAATAGGTTCAAGAAGGATTCAAAACCTTTAGCAAGGAATATAAATCCCAGACAGGAAATGATAGTGTACCTTGCATGTTAATGTTGTATGACGTATGAATACAGGTAGCCTTGACTTATGACCACAATTGAGCCCTGAAATTTATGTTACTAAGTGAGAAATTTGTTTAAGTGAGCTTTGCCCCATTTTACAACTTTTCTTGCCCTGCGTGTTAAGTGAATCCCTGCGCTTGTTAAGTTAGTAACGCACATGTTAAGTGAATTGTTGACTTTGCTTGTCATAAAGTCGCAAACAGTGATCATGTGACCTAGGACACTGCAACCGTCATAAATATGAAACCAGTTGTCCAACATCCAAACGTAAATCACGTGAAAAAATCCCACGTGAAAAATGGTCATAAGTCATTTTTTTCAGTGCGGTCGTAACTTTGAACGGTCAGGAAAGGAACTGTGGTAAGTCGAGGACTACCTGTATACAGATGAAGGAAAACACAAAAGGTCTATAGTACAGTAATACAGACCAATAGTGGAATTCAAAAAAATTTACTACTGGTTTTGTGGGCGTGGCTTGGTGAGCATGGCCGTGTGATTGGATGGGCGTGACTCTTTTTTTTGCAGCAAACACCCCTCCCCCCTGTTTTTGGGCCTTCTGTGCTTCAGGGAAGCCTCCTGGGGGGGCGTTTTTGCTCCCAGAAGGCTTCCCTGGGGCTCAGGAAGGAAAAAAATGCAGCCTGGGGAGGCCTACAGCATCCCCCTGTGCTCCATTTTGGGGCCTTCTGTGCTTCAGGGAAGCCTCCTGGGGGGGCGTTTTTGCTCCCAGAAGGCTTTCCTGCGGCTCAGGAAGGAAAAATCGGAGCCTGGAGGGGGCGCACAGCACCCCACACGCACTTTATTCTGGGACCTTCTGTGCCTCAGGGAAGCCTCCTGGGGGGGGGTGTTTTTGTTCCCAGGAAGCTTTCCTGGGGCCCTGGAAGGCAAAAAATGAAGCGTGTGCCCCCTTCTCTCCATTTTCTGCCTTCCTGGGCCTCAGGGAAGCCTCCTGGGCGAAGCAGTCAGTAAGCGAGGGGATTGTTGTGAGGGGGGAAAAAAGAAATACCTTAAGGAGTGACTGGGCAGGATGAGCATCAGGTGGGCGGGGCAAGTGAGCGACTGGCAACTGGATCGGGAGCATGGCCAGGCAGAAGTTACTATCGGTTTGGTAACCAACACCAAATTCTTGCTACCCATCCGTCCAAACCAGTGTGAACCGGCTGAATACTATCACTGATACAGACTCCAAAAATGCAAATAAATGCAAAATGCCAAGGAAAATTTCCTAATTTCTGGAATCCATCACATCACAAGATTGGGTGGATCTGCCCCTCAGAATGCTGTGAAATTTCATGGCAACAAAGAGAACCTGATAATAACAGCCCTTGACAATTTCAGGGTACACTATTATGGCCAAAAGCAAGCAAAACAGAAGATATATTCTCTTTCTTCTTATTCAGGTCCCTAGAAAATTGAGTGAGGAAGATTTAGGTCACCGCACAGACATGGAGCCCTTAATATGTGAGGTCCAATGGATTTTAGTGGATTCAAACTGTTGGGTTAAGACCAGACTTTGTTATGTGTAGAATATATACTTCTTGAAATGTCTAAGTTCAAATTGTGGCTATGATTAAGTCTAACTGGTTTGAACGTGATTGAGTCGCAAGGCTTACGGCATCAAAACTTTTTTCCTTTGGGGAAAAAAAACACAGATTAAAGATTAAAAACACAGATTAAAGGATATGGATGCATGGTTTCCATAGAAAGTGAAATTCTGCAGAGAAATCTCATTTGCAACCAAACAGTGCTAACATACAAATATAGAAGTGCTCTATGTAGTTAGAAATAAATAGAAAAATACAGCTTTCTGTGAAACTGTAATATTACTCTTACGCGTGCTGGGGAGAGCTGTCTGTGATAACCCACTGTTTTGGCTCGACTCTGTTACCAAGACCCAAGCAAGTACTGCATCTCCAAAATTGCATCATCCTTGTTCCTTCACATTACGTAAAGAATTTGCATGATCAAGACCTAAGCCTGAAGATGTATTTCTTTGCAGACCTTAAGAGAAATTACTAATATGATCACCCAAAGGTGCTTTTCAAGAGATAACTGGACTTTCTTGTTTTTCTTTGAAGATGTTTTGCTTCTCCTCCAAGAAGCTTCTTCAGCTCTGACTGGATGGTGGGAAATGGAAGGATTTATATTCCTTGCAGACAGCTGGTCATTTGCATTCTTTCAGAGAGTCATTGAGGCCACTTAGAGGTTTATCTGTGTCCTCAGGGTTACCTGAGTAGTGCAAATGGGTGTGGAGCTTTATTGGCACTGTTGAAAGGACTGTGTTGTAGGACAGAAAGGACTGTCTATCTTCAGTCTACAACACCGTTCTCTCATTAGTTCCAAGAAAGCTCCACACCCATTTGCACCACTCAGGTGACCCTGAGAACACAAATATACCTCCAAGTGGCCTCTACGACTCTCTAAAAGAATGCAAATAACCAGCTGTCTGCAAGGAGTATAAATCCTTCTATTCCCCACCATCCAGTCAGAGCGAAAGAAGCTTCTTGGATGAGAAGTGAAACGTCTTCAAAGAAAAACCAGAAAGTCCACCTGAAAGAGCACCTTTGAGAAAACCATGACCTGGATAGCTGAGAATCTCCATAGACACTAATATCATGATTTTATCTTGCTCTTCCAAGATAAACCATGGAGGCTGTTAATTAAGGGACATGAGGTCTAATCTCACAGCGGAAAAAACTGCAGTGATGGTACAGGCTTAAGTCCTTGGCCACTTGGGCAGCAGATCCACCAGAAAGCATTTCTACTTGTGTTTCAAGTAGATACATAAAATTGAAAACATAAAAGAGGATTTACACAATACAGAGAGAGAGAGAGAGAGACGATATCCACGTTTTTGCATAAATCTTGTTACTCTCTGAAGTGACGCGAAGAGGCTCTCAAAAGACTGACTTAACTTTAAATAAAGAAGTTGGCAGGGATTATTCTCTCAATGTGAGATGTCCAAACATGATATCAAGAAGGGTTCTTTGATTTCTGATCCCGTTTGCAGAGAAATACATAGCAGTCCACGATGCTTGAACGGAAGGGAGGAAAAAAACCTTGAATAAGTTGTATCCTCCACAGGAGCAGATTTCGGTGGAGGGAGAAGAAAAGAAAAAAAATCCCTCCTCCAACCATTTTCTCTTTCAAAACCCGTCCATCTGGAATCTCTTTGGTTTGCGAACACGCATCTATTACGAAATGCAAGAGGCCCAGAATCTTCTGAGATTAATTGGCACCCCTGGCCGAGTGGGAAGTGTTGAAGCAGGTTGCTGAACCAACCGTGGCATTCTCAAAAATCAACGTTGTGGGGCAGATAATCTCTTTCACACTCACGTAGGTGCCAGCTATGAAACCGATCACGCCAAGGGAGGCTATGAAAACATCCTTCAAGATCATCCATCCGCTTAGCTTCTCCTTGTAAAAGGTGAGGATTTCAATCAACGGAGGCAGGATCAAAGCCAACGTGCTGCTGCTTACGGCGCCGACCAGCGAGATCACGATGTCCAGGCGGGGGATGGATATCGCTATAGCACCTGGAAAAAGAGAGAGAGAGAGAGAGAATCTGTCATGCCCTTGTCGGAATCTGACTCGGAGGACGAAGCCGAACAGCCGACAGAGAGAGGAAGTGTGGCTCCATTGGTTGTGGAAGAAACTGGGGAAGGGCAAAGGCGGCTGGGCAGAGCAGGGGAGAGGTAGAGCAAGGCAGAGGGAATTTGGAGGAAGACCCAGGCCCACTCCCTCTTCATCCTAGGGCACGCAGGGGAGGAACGGAGAAGGTTGCTTCTCTTCTGGATTAGTTTCCATTCATTGCTTCTTATCCTGCCTTCAGGTGGCTTTGGGGAATAGGCTGACAACATCTTCTTCTCTGGGACAGCCCCTCAAGTCTTGGAACCCTGCTATCTTGTCACCCCCTAGTCCTTTTCATTAAACTAGACATGCTCAATTCCTGCAACTGTTCTTCATCAATTTTAGCCTCCAGTCCCCTAAGAATCGTTGCTCTTCTGTGCACTCTGTCTAAAGCAGGGGTGTCCATCTCACATCGTCACGGCAAAGTCACGTGACGTATCGGAACTTTCCCCCCCCCTTTGCTAAACCAGGCGTGGCTGTGGCTAGCGCATGACGATCCGGCTTGTGGACCGGGAGTGTGAAAGCCCTATTCTAGAGTCTCAACCAGAGGTGGTATTCAGCAGGTTCTGACTCGTTCTGGAGAACCGGTAGTGGAAATTTTGAGTAGTTTGGAGAACTGGCCAATACCACCTCTGACTGGCCCCACCGCCATTTCTATTGTCTGCCTCCCATTGAGTCCCAGCTGATTGGTTGGGTCTTCTTTTGTTGCCCTGCACAGGAGAACGGAGCTGGAAAGCAAGTTAGTGGGGTGTGGAGGGAATAGAGATTTTGCAGAGTCTTTCCCCTGCCACATCCATCAAGCAACGTCCACCATGCCATGCCCACTAAGCCACAGAACCGTTAGTAAAAAATTTTGAATCCCACCACAGGTTTCAACAGCTTTTTTATATTGTAATGACCAAAACTGGATGCAACCTTCCAAGTGTGAGGTTTTACCAAGGCATTATATAGTGATATTAACACTTTGTGGAAACTTGATTCCATACCTCTGTTAATGCAACCTAGGACTGTTATTGGCTTTTTTGGTAGCTCCAGCGCACTGCTGGCTCCTACTTAAGTGATTGTCCTCTAGGACTCCTTGTTAACAGGTTAATCTCTAAACCCAAGTTAACAAATGGTTTGCTGTAGTCACATAACAGATTCTGTCCCACTAATATCCACAACAAGAGAAGAGTACTACTATTGCACCTTTCTTTCGCAGCTTCACCCCTTTTGAACGTGGATTGTGATATGCAGCAATAGTAACTATGCACAAAGCTTCTAAGGAAAGCCCATAATTGGCTACGCTCAACAAAACATTATTAGAGCTAGAACAGGATATCCCACTTTATAAAACCACACTTAAGACAAAGGCTGGGTTTCCTGGGTGACTCTGGGCTATCCATCCAAATTCACAGGATTGCTCTTCCAGGGAGGACAAGGAAGATAGAGTCTCATGTGAGCTGACCCACCCAAAAAGGACTGAATATAAATTTAATGGGAGCTTGATGGCTCAGTGGCTAAGAAGCTAGAAATCTGACAGCCGAGGCTCGAGACCCGAGTGCCATGTGATGGGCTGAGCTCCCATTGCTTGCCCTAGCTCCTGCCCACCTAGCAGTTTGAAAGCATTCAAATGCGAGTAGATAAATAGGTACCACTTCGATGGGAAGATAACAGCATTCCATGCACCTTGATGTATAGCCATGCTGGTTACATGATCACAGAAGTGTCTTCAGACAATGCTGGCTTCCTCAGCTAAGAAATGGAGATAATCCCCACCCTCTCAAGTTGGATATGACTGGACAAGGGAGATCTTTACCTTTATCTATCAATCTAACAAATCAAAGTGTATTGAACCACAAACTACAAATTGTAACTTTAGGCTAGATCTAGTGTGAATGTGGAATTTGTGACTTGGGTAGGTTCTGTGTGGTTGATCTAAAGAGACTAAATAACTGCACAAAGGTGTGAATCATCCATGATCTTCTTTTACTTCATGAAGGGACATAAGTTTGGTTGATCTACCAAAACGGATTTTGCATTCATTCCAGAAGCTTATAATACCACATGGGGTAAATTCTAACCAATCTATTCCTAAGTCAGAAACCTTTTACCAAAGGGATAAAAAAGTTAATATAATTTTAAGTCAAATCTAACAGAGGGGTGTATTATAAAGTAGGAGGTCACATATTTCAAGGCAAGAATTGCTTATGGATGTAATGTACATGTTTATAGGTTGAATGAGTATATTTCTTATATATTATTTCACATTGACCACATATAAAAACAATCTACATTCAGAGTTACATAGTTCCATCTGGGTCAGAATGAATAACTCATCCAGAATTTCTGACTTCTACCTTAGATAACCTGAAACAGAACTACAAAATAGAACTACGCAGCAAAAGAAGCCATTAGAATGAAGGAAAGGCGTAATAAAGATTTGGAAGCATAAAAGAGGTATGAGTAATGAATGTAATGTAGTTCCTAAATCTTCCTAATGTAATTGTAATCCGGATAACTCAAGAATCCAGGTCATTCGAGATCATCTGCCACATTAGTTGACTATGATCTCATAAAGAATGCTCTTTTGTGGAAAAGCAGGCATGTTACCAGTGTGAAAACTATATGAATTTCTCACTGCCCGTTCCAAATGCACGCTCTTCAGTTACATCACAACATTTGGATTACATGCAAATCAAAATTGGATGGCTTCATTTGAGTGTGAGCTTGTCTATGGTCCCCTTAGGATTTTTACTGTGCACAAAGTTCAATCTTTAGAAAGGTGATGGATCATACCATTAAAAAAAACATTTAATTTCATGGTTTTGGGATGCTCCAAACCAAGGATGGCCTTTATTGCAGAACTACCACTTGGAGAACAGTTGAATGACTTACACCTATGGTGTTTTTCCAAGAATTCCAGAAATGAGTTTTTCCCCATCTATTCTTCTTATTCCAATTTTTAGTAAATCAAATTATTTTATTGGCTATCCATTCTCTGGAAAAGGCTTCTTTGTTCCTTTAGTTAGTACATGGTGGTTTACATAAATATACTGTAGATACTGCATAATTCTATTAAATAGGATTTGAATATCATTTTCCCCTAGCAGCATCGACTGTGCAATTTGCTAATTGGAAATGAAAGAATGCCAAAAATAAATTTAGTATTAAAAATTCTGCCAAGAGAAAAGGAATATTGAATGACTTTCACAACCTTGGTAATTCTGCACAAGTCACACAGCTGCAAGAGAAGCAAATTATTTCAGTTTCCTCTTTCTTTAGGTGATTCTTATGCAATACAATTTGTTTATACTGGTTTCACCTTTACAAAGAAATCTCACAAATGTCTTTTAACATGACATATTCAGGTTTCGGTTTTAGAATAAGACCCAGTTCTCAAATATTAAAAAGAGCCTTGGTGTTGCAGTGGTTAGAGTGCAGTACTCCAGGCCACTTCTGCTGACTGTCAGCTGCCTGCAATTTGGCAGTTCAAATCCCACCAGGCTGAAGGTTGACTCAGCCTTCCATCCTTCCGAGATGGGTAAAATGAGAACCCAGATTGTTGCGGGCAATAGGCTGACTCTGTAAACCGCTTAGAAAAGGCTGTAAAGCACTATGAAGCGGTATATAAGTCTAAGTGCTGTTGCTATTGCTACTTGCGTTCCCCCCCACAAAAAAAATTTGATCTGCAAAACATCCATTTCTTAAACACCCATCAGCTTTAACAACCATTTTTAATATTTTAATGTTTTTAAATAACCGTGTATGCTTCAGAATGTGAAAATGAAAGTAGGGGAAAGGGACATGTGAATGTATGTTCATATACGTGCATGTTGGAAAATGTTGCTTATTGATAGAATTCCTAGACTGTCCGACTCTGGAACACCTTCAGGTGGTTTCAGAAGTTGTAAACACACTTAACTGCTTGGCGTGGATGTAGATAGAGTGGAGTGGAGTGGAGTGGAGTGGAATGGAACAGAACGGAAGAGAACAGAACAGAACAGAATTCTTCATTGGCCAAGTGTGATTGAACACGCAAGGAATTTGTCTCCAGTCCATAAACACTCAGTGTACATAAAAACAACAAAGAGATAAATCATAATTCATAAGATACGATCATAAAATCGTAAGATACAAACAACCAAGTGATAAGTGATCTGGTTTGGGGATCCAACTTCTAAAACAGCATTTCCTAAGCCTTGTTTGAATCCAAATCATCCAACACATGACAGCGATCATATCTCAGATCTAGGGGTTTTTATTTGTTTGTTTGCTTTCTTTTTTTTTTTTTAATTTACATTTATATGCCGCCCTTCTCCGGAGACTCAGGGTGGCTTACAGTCTATGGAGCACCATGCTAAGTGCTCGGCAATAGCCTTCATTCCATTATATATGCCTGCTT
Source organism: Bungarus multicinctus (assembly GCA_023653725.1). Lineage (NCBI taxonomy): Eukaryota > Metazoa > Chordata > Lepidosauria > Squamata > Elapidae > Bungarus > Bungarus multicinctus. The sequence goes on from CM042850.1 coordinate 12,665,780, forward strand.
ATTATAACTAGGGCTTTTGGCCCCCCTAAGTGGCATTTTTACAAAGTCAGCTTATTGCCCCCAACAATCTTGGGTCCTCATTTTACCTACCCCGAGAGGAGAGTGACCCTGAGGACACAGACAAACCTACAAGTGGCCTCAACGACTCCTTAAAAGAATGCGAATGACCAGCTGTCTGCAAGAAGTATAAATTCTTCCATTCCCCACCATCCAGTCAGAAAGAACGAGAAATGAAACATCTTCAAAGAAAAACCAGAAAGTCCAGTTGCCTCTTGAAAAATAGCACCTTTGGGACAAACTTTAATGAATCTTCCTCAAGAAAACCAAGTTCACATGGCTGGTTTGTTAGGTGTATTCACACATACGGAGAAAGGGAGAAGATGTGAGCTCTAAATTTAATAGATTTTTTTTCTTTTTGCCCATCACACCCGGAACACCCCCCACTCCCCCCCTCCGTGTTAACTCTTTGTACTTACAGGTTGAGCAGACCAGAAGAATTCGCACAACCAACTCAGAGATCAGCTTCAGTTTCTGCTGCACTCTGGTTGCTACAATAGGAATGAGGATCTCTGCAGGAACGTAGAACTGAATCGAATAGGTCACAAATATCCCAAAGGAATAAAGGATCTTGACCATTCGGTACACCCTGTAATTGAACAAAACCTATGAATCACGAAGACAGTCTGCTACGAAGAAAAGGAACTGTTGCGAATAGAATAGAATAGAATAGAATAGAATAGAATAAGAATTAGAATTAGAATAGAATTAGAATTAGAATTAGAATAGAATAGAATAGAATAGAATAGAATAGAATAGAATAGAATAGAATAGAATAGAATAGAATAGAATAGAATTCTTTATTCGCCAAGTCTGATCGGACACACAAGGAATTTGTCTTTGGTGCATAAGCTCTCAATGTACATTAAAAAAAATACATTCATCAAGAATCATAAGATGCATAGGATACTTGTCATAGCTTGTCATAGGATACTAATAAGCAATCAAATCATGCTAGGGAACAAATAAAACAATGTAAATTGTAAAGATACAAGCAACATGGTTATAGTCATAAGTGGGAAGAAACAGGTATTAGGAAGGATGAGAGGAATAATAGTAATACAGTCTTAATAAATAAGTGGACAGTGTTGTGGGAATTAGTTGTTCAGCAGAGTGATGGCATTCAGGAAAAAATTGTCTTTGTGTCTTGTTGTTCTGGTGTGCAGTGCCCTATAGTGCCGTTGTTTTAAAATAACAATTTTAAAATTGCTGTTTGGTGAACTTTCAAATAATTTGCTCCTTCAGTTCACCATAGGGATGTGCCTGTAGTCCATGACTTATGACTACAACTGAGCAGTTAGGTTGGAAAGTGAGAAATTTGTTAAGTGAGTTTTGCCCCATTTTACAACTTTTCTTGCCACCATTGTTAAGGGGAATCGCTGCAATTGTTAAGTTAGTGACACAGTTGTTAAGTGAATCTGGCTTCTAGAGCCAAACCCAGATAATTTAGAGTGACTGAGGTTTCAACCAAGACAAATGGGTAAAAGTCCTAAAGAGCAACTAAGCAAGGCTTAGGTAGGACTCAACTTACAACCATTTGTTTAGTGACTGTTCGAAGCATTGCTGCGCCAATGCTTCAAGTGACCAAAAATTCAGATGATTGGCAACTGACTTGTATTTATGACGGTTGCACCGTCCCGGGGTCACGTGGTCACTCTTCGTGAACTTCTGACAAATAGAGTCAATGTTTATCTTCATGCCTACTGTATTATCTTGTACAAATAAAATAAAATAAATAAATCAGGTCTGAACATGCTTTGACTGACCATTGATCTTGTGGCAGGTTGAGAGTAATGCTGGCTTTGATTTCGTCCCCAAAGCGTATGTATCCCAGGGTGGCTAATGAAATATACAAGGCCATCACAATTCCCATGCCAACGTTGAGCGCCAATGGGAAGCGGTCAACTTCTTTCATCCTATTCTGGATGGGGAGCACCTGAAAAAGAGAGGACACAGATATGCACGATGACGATAAGAGATTTTAATTTATTGATTGATTAAATTTATATGCCGCCTCCCTCCCTATTGAAATGCTCAAAGGAGAGTTTCATGTCTGAAGAGTTTCTTCCTGAAAGTTTCCCGGATGATTAAAATCAACTTTTTTCCCCATTACGCAGCTGCACACTTTGGAAAAATTGCAACCATAATACAACCTGAGTATGAGAATTATGTAAGTGTTGTGGTTAGCCGGCAGCAGGTGCGGACGGCTGAGGAGAGCGAGGACTCAGATGAGGGGCCAGGACCATTAGGGAGTGGATTGCTACCTTCAGAGATTATGGGGGCTGGCAGCAGCGATGAGGAGGTTCCCGAGGAGCCTGTGCCAAGATGCGCGTGCGCGCAGGATTATTTGCAGAAAAGAGCAGCTACAACAGCATGGGCGACTCGGGAGTAAAGCTGCAAGGTAATGGCCCCTCCTTCAAGAAGATAAAAAACAAGCTGTGAAACGAATGTACTTTGCAGAAGGCAAAAACGTTTTGAAACTCCAGCCTCGTGGACATTCCAGTATCCTGAGTTTGTATTTGAAGATTCTTGTATTGCAAATTATTTCTTGTCTGTTATCTTTTGGCAAGTCTTGCACAGATTGGCAAGGCTTGTGCTTATCACAGCTAATTATTTTGCAGAAGCATTACAAGGTTTCTGTTCCCTTTGGATTGTGTTTGATTTATTGGAAAAGGGTGTGGGTCAGAACAGTAAACGACTTCCAAAGTAGAGGGGCATGATGGCTCAGTGGTTAAAGATGCCGACCTGGTCAGTTGGAAAAGCTGACAGCCCAGGTTTGAAACCCGAGCACCATGTGATGGGGTGAGCTCCCATTCCATGCCTCAGCTCCTGCCCATCTAGCAGTTTGAAAGCATGCAAATGTGAGTAGATTAATAGGTACCACTTCGGCGGGAAGGTAACAGCCTTCTGTGTGCCCTTATCATATAGCCACGCTGCCCACATGACCATGGAAGTATCTTCTGACAATGCTGGCTCCCTCAACAAGAAATGGAGATGAGCACCAGACCAAGGAGTTTGGACAGGAAAACCTTTACCTTTTACCTTTATTTCCAAAGTATCCAAGACATCAGAGTCAATTGACTAGCAGTGGCTCTCAACCTTTTGGGCACCAGGGACCGATTCTGTGGATAGAGATTTTTCTGCGGCCTGGAGCAGGCATGGTTTTGCATGCTGCCTGCATCCCACGGATGGGGCTTTGCTTGTTTGCGCGGCCCGGTTTCTGGCATGCTGTGGACTGGGGGTTGGGGGCCCCTGGAATACAGTATAGTGCTATGTTGAAGGCTTGGACCTATAGATTAATTGCAACTGATTAAACCATGGATTGCTCCCCCGCAGCCAAAGAGATTGCGAAAAAGAAGACCGAAAGCATTCAAAACACATTGTAGTTTTCCTCCATGGGACGATGGGGGAGAGGGATGGGATAGATGCCTCATGGGGCCCCCTACGGCCCATTTCTGGCCAGCAGATTGCTGCAGGAGCCCATGGAGGCCGAAAACGGACCGCACAAGGTCTCCAGCAGCCTGTTTTCAGCCAGCATTTGCACCGCAGGCCATTCCTTTGATATTTCCAGGCCGGCCCCGTGGGCCAGATCTAAGCAACTCACGGACCGTATCCAGCCCGTGGGTCTTGAGTTTGACACTCCTGATCTACAGTATAATGATACTGAAAAGATGCCAGTGTTAACCACTGCCTAAAAAGGCTGACCAAAACTGCTGTGCAGAGCTAAGACAGTTTCATGATGGCAAATTTTAAATTGAGGCTAGCACTTTCTCTTAGCAGAGTCCAAACCCTAGGAGGAAAACCTACCAAATAAGCAAACACTTTAAGAACCGAACGTATTAAATTATATTAACTTTCGGAGAGCTGCCGTGTAAAATTGCACTGTTACAGCCAATTCCCGCATGTAACTGCACCAGCTCAACAATTCCGAGCCTCTTCAAACGCCGAGAACAATCTCACGCAAGCATCAGGACTTCAATTGCCAATGAATTTGTGGTGAAGGAAAAAGCTTCCGTGAATAAAAACCACGGTTCCATAATTGCCCACAGCAGGTTTGGTGGGATTTGAGAAGAATCTTGAGGGAGATACCAGAGGACAACAGAGAGAAGCGGCAGGGAAAGCATTGCTGGATTATCAGTCCATCTTCTTTTTCTATATATATATATATAAAAATTCAGTAGGAAGAAGAAACCAGAGACTGGTCAAGTCAGGAGTTGCCTATTCGTGCTCAGTTGGTGAGGGCATGGTTTTCCCGTCTTTGATTAGTTACAGGTAATCCTCAACTTACAGCCATTCATTTAGTGCTCGTTCAAAATTACATCGCACTGAAAAATGTGAGTTATTATTGTTTTTCAGTTACGACCTTTATAGCATCTTCGTGATTGTGTGATCAAAAATCAGATGCTTGGCAACAGGTTCGTATTTACTGTGTCCCAAGATCATGTGATCACTTTTTGTGACCTTCTGACAATGGGGGAAGCCCGATTCACTTAACAACCAGGTTATTAGCTTATCAACTGCAGTGATTTACTTAGCTGTGGTAAGAGAGTTGTTAAATGGGGCAAAACTCACTTAACAAATGTCTCACTTAACAACAGAAATGTCGGGTGCTCAATTCTGGTCATAAGTCAAGGACTACCTATATTGTTTTCTGTTTGTTTGTGTGGTGCTAATCCTTTCTTATCTGGTATTCATTGCTGGAAAGGACATGTTCTCGTGCCATTTCTTTCTTAGCTTTTTTTATTGCATCTTTTGAATGCTACATAAATGTGGTTTACCTCTTTGTGTCTATTGAGTGCTAAGTTATCCGTATGCCAAATTTCCAGGAATTCCCTAGTGTTTTGGGGATTTAGCTTGGTCTGGGATGCCAATAATTTCACAGTTGAAACTATGGCTGAGTCCATGTTTTGTAAGTGAAGCACCTCATGAAGGGGCTTCACCCAGACCATTCCCCATTCAAACAGACCATTCCCCAAATCTTTCTTAACTTCCTTATAAAGTTCTTTCAGTGGACAAATTAGATTTTGATTCTGTTAATGACATACATACCACAATGTCTGGTATGTTAGGCAATTCAAAAAAATATTGACTATTTATAGCCCCACAAATCAAGGAGGGCCAAATATACAAATAAAAGTTCCCCTTCTTCCTAATTAATTGTTTCTCAATCTAACTGGAAATTTATATTTACAGATATGTCCTTTTTTGCTTCATTTTTCTTCTATTCCTTTTTATTTTTTCAAATGTTTCCAAGCAGACAGACTTACCTCTATCCCTGGTATTTAGAATCTCTTGTCAAAATCTGCAAAGTAATTAACAACCTGCTGCTACAACATTTAAATGTTGTGAGAAGTTGAAGTTGATGAGTGACTTTGCCAATCACACTGTGATGTTCCTGTATCACTTTTCCCTATAGATGCACCACAAATTGGAGAGGAACCATATTTTGAGAAGAAAAAAAAGCCAGGAAAAATGATAGTAGCCATAGTAGTAACATTTAAGCTTATATATTCAGCATTCTCTGGGTGGTTTATAATGTAAGCTTTATATTCATACTGCCCTCAACAATATGGCTCTTCATTTTACCCACCTCAGAAGGATGGAAGGCTAACCTCAAGCCCCATCATGATTGAACTCCAAGCTGTGGGCAGAGTTTGCTTGCAATACTGCAGTTTAAAACCACTGCGCCATAATGTTATTCCAGGAGGCATATTAAAGTTTTAAAAATAAATACACACAGGGCCACAAAGGACAGCTGTTTATCGCATGTGCTAGTTGTCTTCATCCATTTTGCAGGCCAAAGTTCAACTATGAAACAGCCTCCAGCCATTAAAATGTCACCCACTTGTTCAAGAAACAATAGGACTGTGGGAAAACGTTGCAAAGTCAACCTAAAAGGCCACAAAGCTGAAAACCTACCTCTTTGAGTAAGAACCAAGTTCCAAAGGTGCTTTTTTTCAAGAGGCAAACTGGACTTTCTGGTTTTTCTTTGAAGACATTTTGCTTCTCACCCAAGAAGTTTCTTCAGCTCTGACTGGATGGTGGGGAACAGAAGGATTTATGTTCCTTGCAGACAGCTGGTCATTTGCATTCTTTTAGAGAGTCATTGAGGCCACCTAGAGCTTTATCTGTGTTGTCAGGATCACTCGAGTAGTACAAATGGGTGTAGAACCTTCTTGGAACTGTTGAAAGGACTGTGTTGTAGGACTGTCTATCTTCAGTCTACAACACAGTCCTTTCAATAGTTCCCAGAAGGCTCAGGTGACCCTGGGGACACAGATAAACCTCCAGGTGACCTCAACGAGTCCCTAAAAGAATGCAAATGACCAGCTGTCTGCAAGGAATATAAACCATTCCCCACCATCCAGTCAGAGCTGAAGAAGCTTCTTGGAGGAAAAGCAAAACGTCTTCAAAGAAAATCCAGAAAATCCAATTGCCTCTTGAAAAAAAAAGCACCTTTGGGACTACGATGATCTGGATGAATCTCCACAGACAAAGTCAAAGATTACCTATCTGACTTGCCCTTCCACAAGTTCCCAAAGCAAAATTTGTAGTCACTGTTGCATAAGCCGGGCTGTTATGGCCCGAGCTAAAGAAAAAACAGTTGTCTAGGAGTTATATGCAAAAACACAAGTGGATGAAACTTCTCTTTATTTCACCAATTTGCTTCTGCAAATATTTACTGTTGCCGAGCTCAAACAACTTTAGCAATTTACAGTAATGAAATTAAAAATAAACGCAATCAAGCTAACCATGAAAGTCCTACATATAAATAGCAGCAATTTTTGCAATGATTGGATCATCATCTACTACTTAAGACAGCTCATGATGATTTTGCTAGTCTTTGGAAAGGGAGATTTACAAGCAAGCTGACTCTTTTGGCTGCAAGTTGGAGAGATTTCAATCCACTCATTCTCACGATGCACATCAAAAAAAAAAAAAAACTTCGATCTTATTGCTGCAACTACTATCTCAAACTGGTTTTTTAACCATTTCTCATGAACACCCCCTGAGAGAGCAAGTAGGGACACTAATGCCCCTTCTACTGTTCTCCTTCTCTCACACACAAAACAATCTTTGTGCACAACAACACACCCAGCTCAACATTTCTCTGCCCTTCAGGCACAACAGAGAGACACGACGGCCCAATCACTTTCCTCAGGATAGCCCTAAAACTGGGAATCGCATGTTTATAGTCTGCACTACTATTACTATTAATCTTCTCATCACTCCTGATCACCCATCCCCTCCCACTTGTGACTGTATGACATTAACTTTGCTGCTTGTATCCTTACTATTTATATTGACTGTTTCCTAGTATGATTTGATTGCTTATTGTACTCTATGACTATCATTAAGTGTTGTACCTGATGATTCTTGATGAATGTATCTTTTCTTTTATGTATACTGAGAGTATTTGCACCAAGACAAATTCCTTGTGTGTCCAACCACACTTGGCCAATAAAGAATTCTATTCTATTCTATTCTATTCTATTCTGTTCTGTTCTGTTCTATTCTATTCTATTCTATTCTATTCTATTCTATTCTATTCTATTCTATTCTATTCTATTCATAGAATGCATTTTTATTGCAGAGTAGAGCAATAAAGGGAAGAGAAAAACGTGTTTGAATTTGAGAGGGCTCTGGCAGATTCTTTAATTCCAACATAAATACTCACCACTCCTATTCCTTCAAATGCAAAAATAGCTGTGCCGAAGAAAAGGGGATACCTACTCCAATCAGCCACCAGGTTCAGTTTTCGAGGTTCAGATAAACCCTGGGGAGAGAAATCAAAGAGTGGATCTGTCGCTACACCAAATTTTACTACAGTTTCAAGAGCAGCAGTTTTTTCTTCTCCAAAGAAGCAATGCCTACTGACATGACCAAAATCATACCCAATGAAGGATATTCTTCATTCATGATGAGTGAACTTCGTGATGAGTGGTGCGGTGGCTTAGAGGTGGAGCTCTCGCCTCACAATCGAGACTCCATCCCCGCAAGGGATTATGGGGTCGTTAAAATGAGATGATTATAAACCTTCTGACAGTGAGAGACAATTAACTAGTGGAATGGTTTGCTTCCAGAATTTGTGGGTGCTTCATCACTGGAGGTTTTTAAGAAGAGAATAGACAGCCATCTGTCTGGAATGATATAGAGTCTCTTGCTTGAGCAGAGGGCTGGACTAGAAGACCTCCAAGGTCCCTTCCAGCTCTATTCTGATTGATTGATTGATATTAGTAGCGTATCTCATTTTTTTACAATTGTCAAAAGCAAAGTGGCATTCTACCAGTGGTGGGATTCAAATTTTTTTACTACCAGTTCTGTGGGCGTGTCTTGGTGGGTGTGGCGTGTCTTCATGGCCATGTCTTGGTGGGCGTGGCAGGGGAAGGATACTGCAAAATCCCATTCCCTCCCCACCCCACTAACCTGCTTTCCAGCTCCATTCTCCTGTGCAGGGCAACCAAAGAAGACCCTGTCACGCCCCTGTTAGAATCTGACTCCGAGGGAGAGGAGGAACAGCCGACAGGGAAGTGGTTCAGGAGATTGTGGAGGAAACTGGGGAAGGGCACAGGCCGACTGAGCATTCAGAGGAAAACCCAGGCCATCCCCTCTTCATCCTAGGGCATGCAGGGAGGAGCGGATAAGGGAGAAACGTGAATGGCGTGGTATACGAGGGAGGAAAGGGTCCTGATCTCCTTCATGGGCTGCAGCTGGGAGGACGAACTGCGCGTGGCCCAGTGCTGGAAGCAAAGCATGAAATATTTCTAGTTTGTCAGTTCTTATCTGAGGTCTGGCGTCCTTCCCAGCGTGTGTATTTTGATATCTGTGGACCTCTTCAAGCCCTTATCCTGCCTTGTCTTCTTAATTGCTTCAGTGTGGTTTATGCTGTTGTTTTTTTCTATTTATAATTTAGATGTATTTTGAGTTTGAACGGAATTTCTTCCTTTTTGCAACTGTTCGTGATGGGGGAGATTTTTCTTCAGTCAATAATTGGACCCTGGAGGCCAAGTTGAAGGAATTAAAGGGATTTCACCTATTTCTGGGACTTTGTTGCTTTTGTATCCCACCCTGGGTCATCACAGACCCAGCCGATCATCTGGAACTCGGGAGGCAGAGAATAGATGGGGGCAGGGCCAGTCAGAGATCGTATTTGCCAGTTCTCCCAACTTTCCCAAAATTTCCGCTACCGGTTCTCGAGAACCGGTGAGAACCTGCTGAACACCACCTCTGCATTCTACGCAATCATCCGTGGGTAGGGTGAGACAAGATCCTAAGGCCTCAAGTCTAGTTCAATTCCTCATGATTTCAAGATCAGAGTCAAGTTGTTTTCTTTGGGGGAAAAAATTCTGCTGATGCAGCCACTAAATCGTTCCATGGCTTGGGGCCTGGGTACTTACGGGACCGCCTGCTGCCATCAACAGCCTCCCGGCGCCCAGTACGCTCACACAGGGTTGCCCTCCTCGGGGTTCCGCCGCCTGATCGTTGCCGGCTGGCGACCCCGAGGGTGCGGGGTTTCTCTGTGGGGGCCCCCTCCCTGTGGAATGATCTGCCCCCGGAGATACGGGCCATCACCGACATCCAGACCTTCCGGCGCGCAGTAAAGACCTTGTTTTTCCAATAGGCCGGCCTGGCCCAGTAAACGGTTCATGGGGTTTTAACTTAATTTGGTTTTTAAATTTTTAAATTTTAAATTACAATCCTGGAATTTTAAACTTTGGAAATTTTATATCTGAAGGGATTTCGGCCGGATCTATGTTATTTAATTTGTTTTTAATTGTATATACTGTTCATTTTTAGTAGGCTGTACACCGCCCCGAGTCCCTTTTTGGGAGAGGGGGCGGTATAAAAATTTAAATAAATAAATAAATCAGAAAGGCTCAAATCAATTTCCTTTAAAAAAAAAAAATCCCTACAGGTAATCCTTGACTTACAACCGTTCCTTTAGTGACTGTTCGAAGTTACAACAGCACTGATCAAAGTGACTTATGACCGCTTTTCACGCTCACAACCATTGCAACATCCCCCTAGTCATATGATCAAAATTCAAACGCTTGGGAACTGACTCACGTTTGTGACCGTTGCAGTGTCCTGGGGTCACGTGATGCCCTTTTGCGACCTCCTGACCAGCAAAGTCCATGGGGAAGTCAGGATTCACTTAACAACAGGGTTACTAATTTAACACCTGTAGTGATCCACTGAACAAGCACGATTCACTTAACAGAGGCCTCACTTAGCAACTTAAATTTGGGGCTCGACTGTGGTCGTAGGTCAAGGACTACCTGTACAGGAGTTGTTTGTCCTTGTTTTCTTCTCCAGTGAGATAGTTTCACCACCCTTGGCGCTTGCGGGAAGGCACCGAAACACAGGATCAAATTCACAGTGGAAAGAGGGAAGAATACATCCAAGTGTGACACTGACAAATATTTCCACTGGAGAAATATTTCCTCTCAATCTGGAGTTCGATCCTGACCGGCTCAAGGTTGACTCCATCCTTCCGAAGACCAGAGGTGGTATTCAACAGGTTCTGACCCGTTCTGGAGAACCTGGTAGTGGAAATTTTGAGTAGTTTGGAGAACCAGCAAATACCACCTCTGACTGGCCCCGCCCCCATCTCTTCTCTGCCTCCTGAGTCCCAGCTGATCGGCTGGGTCTTCTTTGTTTGCCCTGCATGGGAGAACGGAGCTGGAAAGCAAGTTAGTGGGGTGGGGAGGGAATGGGGATTTTGCAGTATCCTTCCCCTGCCGCGCCCTCCAAGTCACACCCGTAGGACTGGTAGTAAAAACATTTGAATCCCACCATTGCCGAAGATGGTAAAATGGGAACCCAGATTGTTGGGGGGTATAGGTTAACTCTGTAAACTGCTTAGAGAGGGTTGTAAAAGCACTGTACAGCGGTATATAAGTCCCAGAGCTACTGCTATTGCTACTCACCTCTATAACATAATGATAAATAATGATCAAGCTGACAGCCATGGCTAAATTTGCCAGGAATGAAAACACAGAGAGAGGCCTAAGATCTCGAATGAAAACCATGAGGATTACAACTGGGAGGAAACATAGCATGTATAATCTCAAATCTATGGTCCTTCTGTCTGAGGGGCCGGTGGTTCCCGTGGTATTCGTGGCATATGATTTCGTTTGAGTGTATCCTTCACAAACCTGCCGTAAATTAAGCAAAGAGAAAGAGAGAGAGAGAGATTAGCATCTTTAGCATTGCGAGCATTACAGGAAGTCTTCGTTGTATGACTAACTCGCTTAACGACCATATGGAGTGATGACGGCGTAAAAAAAATACAGTTTTGCAGCCATGCTTACATTTATCCTTGTCTCACCACTGGTGTGCTTCGCAACTGGCTTGCAGCAAGAAGAATTAATAGAATTGATTAACAGAAAAGGTGGAGGTAAAATCGCACGTCGTGGTCACGTGACTTGATGACCACAGGGGAAGTGAGGTTGCAAGAGCTGAAGAAGCCTCTTGGATGAGAAGCGAAATGTCTTCCAAGAAAAACCAGAAAGTCCACTTGCCTCTTGGAAAAAAAAAAGCACCTTTGGGACAATCGTAACTCATTTTTTTTCTTCCCCAGTGTCGCTGTAGCTTCGAATGGCCACTAAACAAATGGTTGTAAGTCAAGGACTACCCGTATCCTGTTTTCATTTTCCTTATTCCTAATGCACCTCAAGAAGGAAAAGGGCTAGTCTCCATTTTCCTACGTTCTTCTTGGTGGGAGACGTCTTGTGGTGGCCCACCAGCGGCCAGCAGAGCCAAATGTATCACATGCTGCCCCCCCCCCCCCATTCAGTGAAGAGGGAAAAAGTCCCAATACGTCACGTGACACCACTGTCACGATGCGAGTTTGATACCCCCGTTTAAACTGTCTTACATTTCACTTTTTAAAAAGAAAGGGAGTGGGGTTTGGCTTACAATTGCAATTTCCTTCAAGAGCTCCCTCCAATCTAGAAATAAGGATACTACGGTACTAACTAGCCTACAGGAAGAGAGATGACTGCTAGGAATAAGACATCCAATTCAAAGCCTCCTGCAGTTTTGTCCAATATTAATCACCCCACAAAAAGAAAAAAAGAAAGAAAGAAAAGAGAACGTTTTAGACCATTCAATCTATTCTCTATTAAACCACAGGGATAATAGGGTTGCTCCACGGGGTCTCCCTAATAATTACCTGAGGTAATCTGAACAACTATTCGAGCGTGGGAAATATTTTAATGCCTAAACATCTGGTATCATTTGGCAGGCACTGTATGCTATCAATGCTCTTCGCGGGTCCCACTGTTTTTCATTACAATGGAATAGTAAACATTATTAGCCAGGGATTTTGCATTATTAGACAGAACAGAAGGTCAGGGTAAAAGCCAACATACCAGCAAGGAGAGCCGTATTTTTATTATTTTATTTTATCTTATTTAGAAATTTTATATTGCCACTTTTATCAGAAGCATGTATTAACAAAGATTAATGTTCGGGCCAGGTAGCAGCACCACTTGTGGTAAAAGTTAAATGACCAAAATAAAGAGATATAACACTCCAGATTATCTAGTTTTTCACCAAGTACATTTTTTTATATTAAAAAAAATAAATCTCTTGGTGCACTATTTCATTATGACAGGCCGATAACTCAGGAAAAGAAAAATAGTAATTGGGAAGGGAAAAAATTTTCTGCCAGGTTTGAAGTTTCCCCCAAGATTTGAATGGGCCCCACCCTACTGATTTTTCAAAGATGTTTTAATGCTTTTTAACCATTTACAAATTGCCCAGAATCATTGAGAGTCAGGTGGCGTATACATTTAGTACATAGTAAGTAAATAAGCAAACAACAAACAAACATTATGGATTACAAACTGGAAAATAGACAGAAAGGAGACAAAAGCTTAGATGTATCAAAAGTCTGCTGGAGAAGTGGTGCCTTCTGGATCCCAATATAAAAGGCTGTGAATGAAACTCTATTCTGTGGTTCCACGCGCGGAGAATAATTTTTTTAAAAATAAAATTTTAAAAATGTATCAATAAAAACCATTGAAATTATACTTGAGAGAGCATAGATTAGGGGTGTCAAACTCAAGGCCTGTGGGGTTGGATCCAGCCCATGAGGTGCTTAGATCTGGCCCATGGGACCGCCCTGGAAACAGTGAAGGACCGGCCCATAAAAATGGAGCTTGGGGTGGGGGGGGAGGGCAGAGGAAAGGAGAAAAGGAAAGAGGAAAGACAAAGAAAAAGAAGGAAAGATGGGATGGGAACAAGGAAGGAAAAATAAAGAAGGAGGGGAATGAAGAAGGAAGGAAGGAAGGAAGGAAGGAAGGAAGGAAGGAAGGAAGGAAGGAAGGAAGGAAGGAAGGAAGGAGATTATAATGAGAGGGAGGGAGGGTCCATTTTCGAGCTTCATTTTCGGCTGCGGCTGCCTCCTGCAACCCTCTGCCAACAAAAATGGAGCTCGGATGGATGTACATGTCCTTCCTGAGCTCTGTTTTTGCTGGCAGAGCGCTTGGGCCACCACAGGTGCCCCCGACATGAGTGACATTGAGCTGGCCACGCCTACCCTGGCCACACATACACACACACACGAGGTTAAACACAACTCTGATGCGGCCCTCAATGAAATCAAGTTTGACAGCCGTGGCCTAGAGAATGCCTTGATGTTATGTTCTTTCTTTCTGTTTCTTACATCCGGGCATCAAGCATCATGCAGGTAAAAATAGCACTATCCACAACAGGAGGGAGATATGGACATATTTGAGGAGATCCCCAAATTTGCAAAACTTAGAACAAAGTTACAAAATCCTGTTGAGGAGCTAAAATAATTCGATGAGGACGGGATTTACTCATCTGTAGGGGAGAGAGAAAACAAGAAAGGGAAAGAGAAAGAATTGGGAGGGAGTGCTGCACTGAGATACAGGTGTTCCTCAACTTATGACTGCAACTGAGCCTGGCAATTATAGTCGTCAGGTGTGACTGCCATAAAGTGAGTCATCCTAAAGTGGGAAATTGAGTGGGGAGAAAAATCCCTCGAAAAATTGCCATCGCAAGTCTCTTCTGTATTGTGACCAAGAAAACTACATGGAAGGCACCACGAGCCAAGCTTGATTCCAAAGAGATTTTTAAGTATGGGCCTGCAAGTCGGTGTTAGCTCTTAGTAACCTGATCCTTCAGGTCTTCCAAAGTTGCACCCATGCCACTGTCGACACACAATAGAATAGAATAGAATAGAATAGAATAGAATAACAGAGTTGGAAGGGACCTTGGAGGTCTTCTAGTCCAACCTGTTGCTTAGGCAGGAAGCCCTATACCACTTCAGAGAAATGGTTATCCAATGTTGGAGCAGTGTTGGAGCATTTACAACTTCTGGAGGCAAGTTGTTCCACTGATTAATTGTTCTCATTGTCAAGAAATTTCTTCTTAGTTTTAGGTTGCTTCTCTCCTTGATTAGTTTCCACCCATTGCTTCTTGTCCTGCCCTCAGGTGCTTTGGCAAATAGCTTGACTCCCTCTTCTTTGTGGCAACCCCTGAGATATTGAAACACTGCTATCATGTCACTCCAAGTCCTTCTTTTCATCAGACTAGACACACCCAGTTCCTGCAACTGTTCTTTATGTTTCAACCTCCAGTCCCCTAATCATCTTTGTTGCTCTTCTCTGCACTCTTTCTAGAGTCTCAACATCTTGTTTACATTGTGGAGACCAAAACTGGATGCAGTATTCCAAGTATAGCCTTACCAAGGCATTATAAAGTGGTATGAACCCTTCACGTGATCTTGATTCTATCCCTCTGTTTATGCAGCCTAGAGCTGTGTTGGCTTTTTTGGCAGCTGCAGCACACGGCTAGCTCATATTTAAGTAATTGTCCACTAGTGATTGTCCACTGGCTCCTATTTAAGTGATTGTCCAAGATCCCTCTCACAGTCACCACTATTGAACCAGATGCCACCTCTCCTGTACCTGTGCATTTTGTTTTTCTTGCCTAAATGTAGAACCTTACTTTTTTTACCATTCAACATCATTTTGTTAGATAGCGCCCAATGTTCCAGTCTGTCAAGATCCTTCTGTATCTTAAGTCTATCTTCTGGAGTGTTGGCTATTCCTGCTAGCTTGGTGTCATCTGCAAATTTGATGAGTTCCCCATCTATCCCCTCATCCGAACCTTACTGCTATTCTTTTTCCTTCTATCTTCCCCAGGATCACACAGCCTTGTCCAGATTGCTGGGCTTTTTCAGAATGTCTCCAAATTAGGATAATTTGAGCCTAGTCACTTATGCCTCTGGGTTGATTCAGTTTGATTTTCCTGACTATATCCAAAGTTCTCTCAGGAGTCTTCTCCAACATCAAAATTCAAAAGCATCAACTACTCTCTCTGTCCCACGTCTTCAAAATCCACAAAGGAGACTTTATCCCTTAACCGTAGTGTTGTTTTAATTAACAGAGGGCAGCATTTCCAAATTGCATTCGTTACTTGAAGGGATGCAAATTGTCATATTTAAATGTTTTAATTGCTTTATCCTGCAGCATGCATAGATCTCTTAGATCAGAAGTTTTATCGCAACTAAGGAATGGTGCTATGGCTGTTTGTCTTCCTACTATACCCAGACGCTTATATATATATATTTAACTAGCATGTTAAAATAAGGCTCAAGATAAGAAGATTAAAAGAATCAAAGCAGAGGCATTAATCGCAAAACTGACCATCTCTCTGTGATCAGGCAAACCATAGAGACTGGAAGCCACCAGGAAAGAAAGTCAAGACCAGGTTGAATGAATCTCCCAATACAATTAAAACAAGAGTATAGCATAGTCCAATGTGTAAACCAGACCCCGTGGTCTATGCTAATCTAGCCAGATTACTGTTTTATTTGAGTGTTATGTGTGAGCAAAATAAACCTGCTTTTCTCTGCTTGTCAACCTCCGGAAAAACATAAAATCTGGAAACTACTGTGGCAAAATATTTGAAGGGAACATGACAAAATCATGAAGGAGTGCCAAACAGCAGAAAAGGATCAATGCAAGAAAGCAAGCTTTCTTGGTTCTGAATAAGATCTACAAATATTAATATAAAAAGAGATTGATCATGATCAATAATTGGTTATCCAGACTAATTTTCTTACATACATGTGATTTTTTTTTCAGGATGAAGATCAGGGGTGGGATTCAATCGGTGTTACTACCAGTTCGGTGAGAGTGCGTTTTGCCCAGTACCTGATGCAGCATTTGCAAAAAACTATCAGCTGTGCCGCCCAGATAGCTGACAAGAACTGTGCACAGCATTTGAAAACCTTCTTCTTTCCTGCTTTTTCAACCTCAGCTGTGCCGCGAAAAGCAGCTGAGATTGAAAAAGCAGGAAATAAAGGACCGCCAAGAGCCCAGGTGAGCAGCTGTGTCAAACAGATGACCAAAAGGTTGTCGTAGAGAACCGGTTTGGTGTCTACTGCTCTTTAGAGCTACCAGTTCTATAGAACTGGGCCAAACTGGTAGTATCTCACCCCTGGTGAAGATGCACTGTTTATCACCAAAATAGAGCTAAACCCAGCAGCTGCAAGGATAGAATCCTTTGGGCTCCCCCTACTGTTGAAAATGAGTATCTAGATCAGGCCCCCAATCCAATTTAGATTTTTATCGAAAGAAAGTGGGAACTTCTCATGTTTCAGATCACTCTGCTAACATTTGGCAGCCAAACATCCCAGTTGTGATGCAGTCACATTCGATTTTTGTTGTTTCTGCAAAATTCAGTTTGGGTATTTATGTATACGATTTAGAGGCCACGTGACTTTCAATGATTCTGCCCAGGTTATACTTATTTATTTATTTCAAACATTTATATACCGCCCTTCTCCCGAAGGACTCAGGGCGGTGCACAGCCGATTCTACACCGGTACATAACACAAAAATTAAAATGAATTAAATAATTTTAGGATGTTAAATTACAAATCCACCCTCCCCCATAAATATTTAAAAACCCCAAATTGAAATCCAAATTAAAAATTAAAAACGGGAGACAGTTAAAATCTTATATCAGCCCAGGCCAGCCTGCTCGAAGAGCCAGGTTTTTAACACACACCTGAAGGCCCTCAGGTCCGTGCTGGTACGTATCTCTGGGGGCAGACTATTCCAGAGGGCAGGGGCCCCCACAGAGAAGGTCCTATTCCTGGGGGCCGCCAGACGACACATAGAGGCCGACGGCACCCGGAGAAGGCCCTCCCTGTGGGAACGCACAGGTCTGTTGGAGATCACCGGCAGAATGCGGTCCTGCAGGTAGCCTGACCCAATGCCATGGATCGCTTTAAAGGTCAAAACTAGAACCTTAAAGCGAACCCAGAAAGCCACCGGCAACCAATGCTGCTCGCGCAGGAGAGGCGTCACCCCCATAATCACCCGCGCGGCCGCATTTTGCACCAGTTGGAGTCTCCGGGTGCTCCCCACAGGGAACCCCATGTAGAGAGCGTTACAGTAATCCAGGCGAGAGGTGACAAGGGCGTGAGTGACCGTGCGTAAGGCGTCCCGATCCAGGAAGGGCCGCAACTGGTAAATCAGGCGGACCTGATAAAAAGCCCCCCTGGAGACGGCCGCAATATGATCTTCTAAAGACAGCCGTGCATCCAGGAGGACACCCAAATTGCGAGCCCTCCCTGTAGGGGGCAGAATCTCTCCCCCAATAGCCAGCGAAGGTGTCAGCTGGCTATATCGGGGCGCCGGAAACCACAGCCACTCAGTCTTGGATGGGTTGAGTCGGAGCCTGTTCCCGCCCATCCAATTTCGCACGGCCTCCAGGCACCGGGACATAGCCTCCACAGCATCTTTGGGGTGGTCTGGGGTGGAGATGTAAAGCTGGGTGTCATCTGCGTACAGATGGCACCGCACCCCAAGACCACGGATGATCTCGCCCAGCGGCTTCACATAAATGTTGAACAAGAGAGGGGAGAGGACCGACCCCTGAGGCACCCCACAAATAAGGGGCCTAGAGGTGGACCTCTCCCTCCCCGCCAACACAAATTGCGAGCGGTTGGAGAGGAAGGAAGAGAACCATTGCAAGACAGTTCCCCCAATCCCCAACCCCTCCAACCGCCGCAATAAATAAATACTTACGTTTATTTTATGTTTATGCTTATTTCTTCGTATCTCACCTTTATTATTGTTTAGAAATAACTCAAGGCATCAAACTTATCCAACACAGATTTACAAATGAAAGCCAGCAACCACCACTCTGTATCATAAAAATGTAGAGTTGGAGGAACTACAAGTATCATCTAATCCAGTGTTTTTCAATTTTGGAAACCCATTCTGGCTAGGGGAATTCTGGGAGTTGAAGTCCACGCATCTTAAAGTTGCAAGATTGAGAAACACTGATGTAGTACAACACTCTACAGTGCACAGGAAACCAATTATACCATCCATGAGAGGTGGTTGTTCAGACTCTACTAAAATACTCCAACAGATTAAGAACTCACAACCTCCATAAGTTGACCATCCCGCAAAAATTGTTAAGGTAACAACTTAATAGCCAGCCATCACACCCCAATCAACAACTAAAAAGCTGTTGTGATTAGCTGGCAGCAGGTGTGGACGGCTGAGGAGAGCGAGGACTCAGATGAGGGGCCAGGACTATTAGGGAGTGGACTGCTGCCTTCAGAGATTGTGGGGGCTGGCAGCAGTGATAATAAGGTTCCCGAGGAGCCTGTGCCAAGTGCACATGCAAGCAGGATTGCTCATAGGAAAGAGCAGTTACAACAGCATGGGCGACTCGGGAGTAAGGCTGCAAGGTAATAGCCCCTCCTTCAAGAAAATAAAAAACAGCTGTGAAACGAACGTACTTTGCAGAAGGCAAAGACGTTTTGAAACTCCAGCCTCGTGGACATTCCAGTATCCTGAGTTTGTATTTGAAGATTCTTGTATTGCAAATTATTTCTTGTCTGTTATCTTTTGGCAAGTCTTGCACAGTTTGGCAAGGCTTGTGCTTATCACAGCTAATTATTTGTAAAAGCATTACAAGGTTTCTGTTGCTTTTGGATTGTGTTTGATCTGTTGGAAAAGGGTATGGGTCAAAACAAAAGCAACCAGGCACCATATAAATACCACACAGAGAATAGCTCAACGCACACATTCTGGTAGAGAGAAATTCCCTGAGGATGGGCTCCACCACGAATCTGAAAGCTTGGAAGACAACCTCTAGACCCGGTGACCAACCTAGATTGAATCCTGAAACATTATTGGGACACGTATGTTCACCTTCATGTCCCCAGAAAGTTTTTCCTTATATTTAAACACAATATAGGCAGCTGCAGCTAGTTCTTGGTTGTCTTGTCCAGAGCTTCTCTTTATCTACCTAAGCACAACTATCTTGTCTGCCTGTAGCACCTTTTCAAATTAAACATTCCAAAATTCTTCCAGCAGGTCCTCGTAGGCCATGTCCTCAAGTCCCTGAATTGTTTTTGTTACCTTTTCTGAACCTCTTTTGTCAAGTGTCCTTCTGGAAATGGGATGCCCAGAAATACACATAAAGTATGGTTGAAGTAAGGAAACCAATTAACAAAGATGATTAGGGGACTTGAGGCTAAAACATATAAAGAACGGTTGCTGGAATTGGGTCTGTCTAGTTTGATGAAAAGAAGGACATGATAACAATGTTCCAATATCTCAGGGTCTGCCAAAAAGAAGAGGGAGTCAAGCCAAGGGTGGGATTCTACCAGTTCGCACCTATTTGGTAGAAATGGTTGTTAATATTCTAAGCAGTTCGGAGAACCGGTTGTTAGAAGAAATTACTGGCCTAATCCTGTAAAGAAGGCAGGAAGGAAACATTCTGGTGTTGCTTACAGAAACTGCCTCTCCGTTAACCCTTACTACATTCTTGGCAGGACTAGACTTCCTGTCTCTGGAACTTAATCTGGAATTACAGATTACAATGGCACTGAAAAAAGTGATTTATGACCATTTTTCACACTTACAACTGCTGCAGCATTCTCACAGTCATGAGAAGAGATGCGTGCCTCGATGTGAGTGATATTGAGTTGGCCACACCCAGCCAATAACATGACCACCAAGCCATGTCCACCCAATCACATGACTACCAAGCCACGCCCACCACCTAAGCTATGCCCACAGAACCGGTTGTTAAAAAATTTGAATCCCACTCCTGAGTCAAGCTATTCTCCTCACCTGAAGGCAGGACAGGAAGCAATGGGTGAAAACTAATCAAGGAGAGAAGCAACCTAGAACTAAGGAGAAATTTCCCGACAGTTGGAGCAATTAATCAGTGGATCAATTTGCCTCCAGAAGTTGTAAATGTTCCAATACTGGAAGTTTTTAAGAAAAGTTGGATAACCCATTTGTCTGAAATGGTATGGGGTTTCCTGCCTAAGCAGGGGGTTGGACTAGAAGACCTCCAAGGTCCCTTCCAACTCTGTTATTCTATTCTAAGGGAGCCAATTAGAACCATGATGCATCTTTTAGAAATTTGGGCTACTCCTTTTCAAGAAAGCAGGGAGCTTTTGAAGAGCAGTCAAGGACATTTAGAGGGGAACGCAGTATGAAGAAGTACCACAGATGGGCAAGAACACAACACATATCCAAACAATATTTGTTGTTGCACTTACTTGTTTCATGTTTTCAGCTAAGAATACGAAATAAACACTACAGAAGCCCAACTGGGTAACCACAAGGAAGAAGTCAACGACATATCTAGGGAACATGAGAGGAAAAATAAGTTTTTAAGTTAGTTACGGCCTTGGCAATGCAGAAAAGCAACAATCATGAAAATACATCAAATGCATCAGAAGAAAGGGTGCCCTACAAAGATAATTCTATAAAATAGTGCTCACTAATTTGTTTTAATGCCATCTACTGGTTTCTATCTCCAGTGGATTAGTTAACACTCTTTTTTAAATGGCCTCATTTCACCCTGCCTTGGATTAGCAGATTCATGCAAGCTATTCTACCCAAATTGAAATGGTTTGCATTTTGAAGGCAATATTTTAATTGGCATTTTGATTTTCTGCCGCTAATGGCACTCGAGTGTTTTCAGAACATTTTTAGCCTGTCTATTTCTTCATGTAGAAGGAATGCAATTGCTTTTTTTCCTCAGATTTTGGATATATTCTACTAGATTAAATAAAGAGAAATATGCGGGTAATTGTATTTTCCAAGTATATGCTCCTCAAAGACCTTTAAAATCTTGACAAGCAAATAACCAAGATTGGTTGTATGTTCAGTGTAACATGCTGGTTATGATTAACCTTCTCTCAAAATTATTAGCAGTCATCTTCTGAATATTTTTTTCCAGATAGGGATATACTGATAGTCCTCGGGAGCGGTGTGGTTGCCTAGAGGTGGAATTCTCGCTTCACAATCAGGAGGCTGTGAGTTCGATTCTAGATAGAGGCAGATACTTCTCTCTCTGGGCAACACTGAGAATATATCTGCTGAACAAAACTCGGCATTGGCAACAGGAAGGGCATCTGGCCATTAAAACATTCTGCTTGCTCTATTCAGTTGCCCAGACTCCACCCTGCAAGGGATTATGTGGTCGTTAAATGAACATGATGATATACCGATGGTCCTCAATTTACAAATGTAATGGATCCTGCCATTCATAGTCGTAAAATGTATCAGTCACATGAACTTCAAATCCAAGTCATTAAGTAGCCCCCAAGTAGATCCATCTTAACTATGAGTGGTTGTAAAGTTAGGACTAAGTGCATCTCCTTTTCTTGGTAAGCAGGTTATAAACCATCTTGAACAGGGTATCAAAAGTATAATTATTTGGCCACATCTTGCCTGAACCAGAATAGCACTTTCTTGCAACTGAGGATTACACTTAAAAAAAAATCCTACTCAAGAATGGAGGAGGGGATTAGCAGATGGCACCATACAGATTTAATAGATTAACAGAATTGGAAGGGACTTTGTTGGTCTTCTAGTCCAACCCCCTGCCCAAGCAGGAGACCCTACACCATTTCTGACAAATGGCAGTCTAGTCTCTTCTTGAAAGCTTCCAGTGATGAAGCACCCACATCTTCCAAAGGAAAGCTGTTCCATTGGTTGATTGTTTTCATAATCAGAAAATTTCTCCTTATTTCCAGGTTAAATCTCTCCTTGTTCAGTTTTCATCCATTATTCCTTGTCTGGCCTTCAGATGCTATAGAAAATAGCTTGACCCCTTCCTTTCTGTGGCAGCCCCTCAAATATTGGAAGATTGCTATCATGTCTCCCCTGGTCCTTCTCTTTCTTAGACTAGCCATCCCCAGTTCCTGTAACCGTTCTTCATATGTTTTAGTCTCCAGTCCCCTAATCAACCTGGTTGCTCTTCTCTGCACTTTTTCTAGAGTCTCAACATCTTTTTTATAGTGTGGAGACCAAAACTGGGAGCAGTATTATAGTGTGGTTTTACTAAAGCTTTACAGAATGGTATTACTATCTCACTTGATTTTGGTTGTAACCTTCTGTTAATGCAACTTAGAACTGCATTGCTGCCACCACACACTGTTGGATCACATTTAATTGGTTGTCCACCATAATTTCACTAGGGTGGAAGAGCCAAAACTTTGCAGGGTTGAGATGATTTAAGTAGCAAAACAGATTTGCATCCTTGGCAAAATTCTTGAGAGGTGCAATCGGGCACTGGGATGCTGAACATGGGTTTGTGGGTTGCCAACTCTAAGCTAAGCTATCATGCATATAATCAAGTTTGGCTCGCCATGATATGTAATTTTAAATTGGTGAACTATGAGTACAGAAGTGGCGAGATTTGTGCTTTCCTTAATCAACAAACTTAAACAACAAGCCAAGGATTAAACTAAGCCAAATAATGTCTGTTCTTCCCTTTCCCTCGCATTCAAAGATACACCATGTAATGATTAAGGCAGCTTAAATATATCCAACTGGCAATGCTTCTGAGGGTCACATCACTTCTGCTGGTTCTTAGTCAGTTTTAATTCATAACTTACTGATTGGGTTTATATACAACCATAGGCCATACTGTTCTGATCAAGGCTTCCTGGGACCGTAATTAAGCACATGCTTAGTCCAAACAACTCTTGTTTTATTTCAACGCTGTTCATTCCCAGCCCGTAATGAGTCCCAAATGGTCCCTCGAGATAAGCACCCACTTTTATCTCCTTTGAATTGCTGCCAAGAACTAAAGTGCCAAATTAACTGTAACAAGCCAAATGAAGTACAAAGTCCACATAGAGCTTCAAGGTTTATCCGAACAGAGCGAATGACTTTGCTTCCTGCAAAAGTTTCTCCACCTTTGCACCTGTTTTATACCTTAGGGGAGGGGCAATCACCTCCAAGCCTTATTCCTGAGTCACCCCTTTTGTCTCAGCTGCTCTTGCCTTCTAGCAGCTCTGCGCACGTGCGCACTGGGAACCGGCTCCCTTTGTTCCTCTGCCTCGCTGCTGCTAGACTCTGGAGGCTCCAGAGACAGCACCCCACTCCCAGATGGCCCTGGTCCCATTTCTGCATTGGACGCAGGACCCTCGTCCGAATCCTCTCCAGACTCCCAGACTGGCCCCCGTTCTTCCCCACTGTCTGATTCCGCTGCCATCTGCACAGGCTGCTGGTGAACCACAACACATACTTGGCTGAATAAATCAAGTTTATTCAACCACTACACAACCAGAACATAGTAACTGTTTTCAGGAGGCATTTTGTATGTATATTCTCCACTCCTCTATTCGTTGCAGAATAACTTATGCCACCAGACTTGAAATTCTAGACCTAGAAAACCTAGAACTACACCGCCTTCGGTCTGATCTAAGTATAGTATATAAAATCATACATTACAATGTCTTACCTGTCATGAATACTTCAGCTTCAACCATAACAATACAAGAGCAAACAATAGATACAAACTCAAGGTTAATCGCACTAAACCTGATTGTAGGAAATACGACTTCAGCAACAGAGTGATCAATGTCTGGAATACTCTACCTGACTCTGTGGTTTCTTCCCCAAACCCCAAAAACTTTAACCTTAAGACTGTCTACTATTGACCTCACCCCTTTCCTAAGAGGTCTGTAGGGGGCGTGCATAAGCGCACCAACGTGCCTACCATCCCTGTCCTATTGTTTCTTTTATTTTTCTTATATGTATCCATGTATTCATAACTATGTTTTTACTTATATCTATTATCTTGTAAGCAATTGACAAACCAAATAAAATAAAAATAAATAAAATAAAATATGTCTAGACTCAAGGGCTGCAGAAAGGTTGTTTGGTAACAGAGGAAAGCTACAGAACCGGGATAGGGAAAGGAGAATATATATGGTCTAAATTGCCAACATGACATTGTCCAATTGTGTAGGAACTGCAGCTCTTAGGCTTCCTAAGGGTGGGGTGAGGCATAGTAGACCATTCTGCTTATGGCAACCTGGCAGGAATTTTCCTTTTCAGACAGAGACTGGAGGATTTTTCAGGCCAGGCCCATCCATTCTGCTCTGATATTGCAGAACCTGAAGGCTGCAGTATTCTCTGCATTAAAAATATAACTTGAGTTTATGCAAGATACTAAAGAAAAAGGAGGATTTGGCTTGCCTGAATGGGAGTTATATTATTATGCGGAAATTTATTAGAATACAAACTTGAGGAAGAACATGTAAAAGAAACAATGGTGGCATGGGTAAAAATATTCGGTTATAATATTGAATTGGCTAAATGGCAAAAGCTTTGCACCATCAATAAGAAAATAACATTGGCCACAGCATACAAGGAAAACCTTTATAAGATGTTTTACAGGTGGCATCTTCCACCAGCAAGGCTTTCCAAAATGTTGAAAAGTCTATCTCCAAATTGTTGGAAGTGCAAAGATGTTTTCACATGTGGTGGACCTGCAATGCTGCAAAAAAGTATTGGAGATTGAGCGAGACATGGCTGGAACAAATGGTGGGAGAGTGTATTCCATTTGAGCCGGATATTTTTTCTCCTAGGAATAATACCCGAAGGATATAGGAAGGATTTAATTTCTCTAATAGTACATATGTTGATGGTGGCTAGAATAATATATGGAAAGCACATTGCCGGAAACAGAGATAATAAGGAAAATTATGGCCTGTGCAGAATCGGACAGTTAACTCTAGAATTAAAAAACAAGGGGGAATCTGAGTACTGTGAAACATGGAATAAATTCAATCAGTGGTTGCATAGAAGAAGGCAAGGTTGGAACATAAGTAGCTATGATGACTAGAATAATTAGTAAGCAATGTATCAAACAAGAGGATTGTAAATGGTGAAGTAAAATTTTTATATGTATAACAATTGTAATGCTAGAACGGATGAACCGTGTTGTATTCTTATAATTAAAATTAAAAAAATAAAAAAGCTTGAGTTCGTGCAAAAACAATTCTTACCTCCCCAAGGATGATCGTTTCTGTAAAAAGTGAAAGGGACACGTTTCCATCGCATGGCTAATGGTGTCACTATACCCTAAGAAAGGTATTTTCAACCTATCAAGAACAAGAAAAGTAATTATTTCTCTTCCAATTGGGGGGTGGGAAAAGACCGAGTTGTTGGTTCGCTGCTGCAGTTTTTCAGAGACGCTGAGCAACTCACAGGATTGATATAAAAAGATTAAAAACAAAAATGTACGTAGTAAGAGGGAGAAGTCTGGCTAGTACCAATAGGGGAGAGACATCGTTGGGAAAGTCTCTGAACAGAATATTACCCAGCAAGATCCCTTCCAGACTTTATTCAAGGCAGAGAAGACAGTCCCAGAAATAGGTTGCAGATAGTTTTCAAGGGCTGCCCCTTGTTTACCAAGTTTCAGTCCTCCAGATGTAAGGTTACAAGCTATGAGTATAGTCTCTTGATCCAAGGATGTCTGGTACTGGCACACAAGGTGAAATTACTACAAAAGGTCTCTTGGTTGTGGCTTTCTCTCTGCTGTTTTGCAGGAGCCTTAAGTGCAGAAGGATCTCCAGGTTGCAGGTCAGCTCTACGTGGAAAAGAACCATGCCATCCAGAAGGATAATTGCTCCTCCCTCTTTGAGGGAGATGGGCCATTCAAAAATAGGAGAGGAGAGAAGAGAGACAGACAGATAGGTTTGGGTAGGAGATAGATAGATGGATGGATGGATGGATGGATGGGACAGAGAGAGAATCTATAATTAAGCAAATTTTTAAATTATTCATTTCCCTCAAAAAGGGAATGATGATTATTCTGGATAGCATAGATTATTAGATAGATTAGATTAGATTAGATTAGATTAGATTAGATTAGATTAGATTAGATTAGATTAGATTAGATTAGATTAGATTAGATGGATGGATGGATGGGTAGGTAGATACTGTAGATGGATGGATGGGTGGGTGGATGGATGGGTGGGTGGATGGATGGATGGATGGATGGATGGATGGATGGATGGATGGATAGATAGATAGATAGATAGATAGATAGATAGATAGATAGATAGATAGATAGATAGATAGATAGATAGATAGATAGATAGATAGATAGATAGATAGATAGATAGATAGATAGATAGATAGATAGATAGATTTAATTACCTATGTATCTACCGTATCTGTATCTACCCACCTACCTACCTATCTTTGGGCTCAACTAACTTCTGAATCCATAATTACCTGGTAAAATTTGGCCTAAGCTTGTTTCTCCCCATTCAGATCTCCATGCAATGGATGGAGTTATATAAACAGGTATCATTAGCATATTGATGATACTTCATTCCAGGCTGTCAGATTACCTCTTCCAACCCATTAAGAGAAAGAGAGCGGTAGAAGCTGGACAAAGTTACTAAAGCACTCAAGAAAATACAAGCATCCTCCCAAGAGTAGCTTGATAGAAAAAGAAAAAACCAAGTCCAGAAAAACATAACAGATGTAATTCTCTAATTTACCAAGCTGATTGATCAGGAATTCCATACAGGTGAATTGGAGGGAAGGGGACAGACTTCTGAACTCCTTCTGCCAGCCTGCTTGGCTTCTGTATGAGCAAATCCCAGAGGGAAAATATTTCCTCTTCTATAAGCCAGCACAGAAATATGGCGGGCACTTTGAGTCCATTAATCCACATGATACAGAGCAAAGCAAAACAATATAAAACAAAAACAAATCCATAAATCTAACCTGCCAGTAGCTTACTTTTTCATAGAGGCTGCAAAGAAAGGGTTTATCCCTAAAGCTTGATATCCTACAGAGAAATATAGGCCGGTAATATTTGGCGGGTTAATTTCCAGGGCAGAAGCGACATCGACAAAATAAGATAGCTACATACTAACCTGACAGATAGATACTGGCTGCATCGTACCAAAATGTGCATGCAGTGAACTGATACAATTCCAATGAAGACAAGACTGATTGGTCCAAGCTGCATGGGAGAAGGAACAAAGATTAGCAACCAATTTACAAAGGGTAATGTGCCTCCCCTTTCTGCAGTGATGAGAGAAAACGGATCTGGAAGATTCGCAAAGTATCCAGCTCTCAATGCCTTTGTCATCTTTGTAGGCTCCCAAAAATACAAAAGCTCTGGATTTAAATATTTGTGTGCAGACCTGGGGCGTGGCACAAAGGCAACACAATCAGATAAGCAATAAGAGTCCCTTTATTATCTCCAACTTTGCCCTCAATGTCCAGGTTACACCTTCTGGGTGGAGAAAAACGCTCCCAGGAACAGCCTTTGACTGCAGAAAAGTAAGTCCAAAACATGAGCAACACAAACTGTAACTTAAAGTCCAAACAAGCCAAACTGAAGTAATTAGTTTGGCAGGGCAGGAGCAAGAATTTCAGACTTGAAGGCATGGCAAAACTCACACAGTTGGGAAGACGCCAGGAATACAGATAAGCCATGACAACACAGGATAAAGTCATGTTTGCTCCCAGCAGCTTGCCGCACACAGCCTGCCTTTCTTATCAACTGTCTTCCCAGTTGTGGCTAATGAAGGGAATCAGGGCCCTTTCTTCCTCCATAAGCCATGCAACCCATGTTGCTCTCTTCTCCATTCCTCCCTCTGTGCCCTAGGAGGACGAGGGGGTGAGCCTGAGTCTTCCTCTGAACTCTCTCTTCCTTGTTCTATCTCTCCCCTGCTCTGCCCAGCCGGACTTTGCCCTTCCCCAGCCTCCTCTACAGCCAAAGAAGCCGCACTCCTATTCCCTGTCAGCTGTCCAGCTTCAGATTCAGACTCCGACAGGGGCATGACAGTTTGCATGGTGTTCCAATTCAGTATGGGAATAAGAAAACTATAAATCTTGTCCCCAATTCCACCACTGTCTTACTGAGTGACTGTAACATTTGATGTATTTTGCAGTTCCAGTGTAAAATACATTCAAGAAAACAAGCTTCAAGCTGGACCGCGATGTGGCATCTCAAATGACAGTGAAGCCTTGATTCTGGACCTCAATATAAAGGACTTTGCACACAACAGATCAAACAGTGATTTATGTCATTTGCATGTTAGCATTTTGCAATTAGCATTTAGACTTACATATTGTCTCATAATGCTTTACAGCACTCTCTGGGTGGTTTACAATATCAGCATATTGCCTCCAACAATCTGGATACACATTTTACCGACCTCGGAAGGATGGAAGGCTGAGTCAACCTCGAGCATGTCAAGATTGAACTCCAGACTGTGGGCAGAATTAGCCTGTAACACAGGTAGTCCTCAATATACAAATCACCATTGGGTGTGGATGGCTGATACGGTGACAATGAGAATCTTTGCAAGGCTCAACTTAGATTTTTAATTGCTTGGGATTACGGTATGTGCTCTGTTTTCACCATTCAAAGTTTCACTGATTAGAAAGGCGGCCTTATAAATAAATATTTATTGAATAAATAAATATTATTTTTTCCTAATGATTTACCCCCAATAAAATAAATAAAACCATATTCTGGTTTCATATAATGGCCCAGTTCACAGAATATAGAAAGATCCTAGCTGGGTTCCCACAAAATAGCGATAGCGCTTAAATTTATATGTCACTTCATAGGGCTTTACAGACCTCACTAAGCAGTTTAGAGTCAGCCTATTGCCACCAACAATCTGGGTTCTCATTTTACCCACCTTGGAAGGAATAGAAGGCTGAGTCAACCTTGAGCCGGTGGGAATCAAATTGTTAAGCAGCCAGCAGTCAGCAGAAATAGCCTGCAGTACTGCATTCTAACCACTGCGCCACCACGGCTCTTAATAGGCTGAATCTCCCACCATTCACCTCACTTGTTATGCAAACTCAGCCATTTTGTGGCAGGCCTCAACAGTCAACTGTCCACAGCTTATTGTCCTCCATAACTGGGATCTGACTAAAACTTACCAGAATGCCTGCATGTTTTATTGCAAGAGGAAGGCCCAGAAGTCCTGTCCCAATGTTTCCTTTAAGGATGTGAGTGAGCGTTTGAACAAATCTGAAAAAGGTAAAGAAAAACACAAAATATCAGGTGTGTGTGTGTGTGTTTGTGTATCATCTAGTCTTAAAGAAGTCTTGAAAAGGCCAAGAGGTTATTGTAAATACATGGGAATGGAGTACATACGTAATGCCCTCCTGATCAAGGTGATATTTCTTCTCGGGCGGCAGTAAATCTGTTTCATTCTCATATTCATCGTCTGAACTCTGGTCTTCTATTAAAGGCTTCATTACTTCCAGGTCTACTTTAAAACAAAACATTCTGTATTACTGAATATAGTACCTAAGAATATCTTCAGCTCACCATCAGTTTTCTTATGAGAACATTAATACAAGTCATCATTATAAAATCACTTCCCTGGTTAATTCTGCTTTGAAGTGCTGATTCCCAATCAAGTTTAATTCCTTTTATATGAGTGCTGCGGGCTTTCCTTTTTTTATGTTCCCCTAAAGTCAACGAAGCAGTTGATTTTGGTTCGTAGAGTAACAGATGAAGTGGGAAACATCTATCATTTGCGGGATTTACAACAGAAATCCAATTGATTTGAGATTCCCTAAATGTTAAACGATAGTTTAAGGCAGAGGTCTCCAAACAGCATAGCTGGCTGAAGAATTCTGGGAGTTTGAAGTCCACAAGTCTTAAAATTGCCAAGTTTGGGGACCCCTTAAGGAATAGTAACATGATTCCTTATTGAGGAATAGAGTTTGGGTTTGGGGAGGAGTTGGTTATGCCTTTGAATCAGCCTTGATTCCAGGGAAGTGTGGGAAGAGGGCTCCCACAGTTTTCTTGGCAACATTTTCAAAAACGGTTTGCCATAGCTTAATTCCTAGGGCTGAGAGAGGGTGACTGGTTGAAGATCACCCAACTGGCTTTTTGCCTAAAGCAGGATTGAACTCACCATATTCCAGTTTCTATCCTGGTGCCTTTAACCATTGTACCAAACTAACATTAAGGAAAGATTTAGCCAGATTATCTGTTAAGATTTGCACATCCAGGTAGTACAGGTAGTCCTTGACTTACGACTGGTTGCTTAACAACGGTTCAAAGTTATGACAAACCTTCCCAGGACTAGTTACAACCTGATTCTGAAGTTCTGGTAGACAGCCCCTCCCCCTGGTCACATGACCACATTTCAGGCAATCAGTCTGCATTTACAATTGTTTGCCACATCCTGTGATCACATGATCACAATTTACAACATTTTAGCTTGCAAACTAACGTTTACTTCCAGTTTTCAGCAAAAACTTCCCAAAGCGAACAAGGGATTCATTGAACAACTGTGGTGTTCACTTATCAACCAATGTAGCTCCCCTTTTACGACTTTCAACTCTTAAGTAATTCAGGGTAGAGTTGGGGTGACTGGATGGAGCTGAGAGTTTACTGGCCGAATGCCCTTCCTGACACCATGTGGAGTTCACAGCAGATATTTTTTTTTATTTGCCCACGGAGAGAAACATCTGCCACTACCTAAGATTGAACTCTCAACCTTCTGAACGGGAGGCGATTAGCTTCACTGCTAGGCCACCACGCTACTCTTAACAACCACTGCAACAAAGGTAGTAAAAATTGGGTCATTCACATGGGTGACCTGCTTCACGACTTAGGACCATAACAAACAGGCCCCATTAGGGTCGTAAATCAAGGACTATCTGTATTAATTATTTTACACTCACTATAATCAAAACAGATTCTCTGCAGTTTATAAGAAGAGCAACACGAAGCAAAGCGTGTGAATTGGAGCAGCCGCAAGTAAAGCTAGCAAAAAAATATATCAATAATCACAATAAACAATCTTTCATTCCCCATAACGCTCCAAATTAACTCATTTTCTAATTTCCAGTTAAGATTATTCCATAATGTAGCTGCTGCCATCAAAAAAAAGAAAGAAGCCAGCATGTAATTGATGAAAATGCAGAATCGCTTCATTTTTTTAAAACTTATTTTGCAGTTCAAAGTGATGGCGATTCTTTACAGAAATGTAGTTTTGGGAAGTGGGTGGGAAATCCATTATATGGA
Organism: Bungarus multicinctus; assembly: GCA_023653725.1. NCBI lineage: Eukaryota > Metazoa > Chordata > Lepidosauria > Squamata > Elapidae > Bungarus > Bungarus multicinctus. Next base: position 12,697,199 of record CM042850.1, read on the forward strand.
GCCTTTCTCCACCTCTTCAGGCATCTTAACTTATGGTCAAACTGAATTTCTTCGAGGGGCCAGATCAGCATTGTAGTTCTCCTCCACGGGCCAGCCAGGATGGGGTGGGGGCAGTGGTGGTATTCAAAAATGTGTGGCTTGGCGGCCGCAGTGTGGCTTGGTGGGCGCGGTGTGGCTTGGTGAACGTGGCAGGGGAAGGATATTGTAAAATCTCCCATTCCCTCCCCACCCCACTAACCTGCTTTCCAGCTCTGTTCTCCTGTGCAGGGCAACCAAAGAAGACCCAGCTGATCAGCTGGGACTCAGGAGGTGGAGAATAGATGGGGGCGGGGCCAATCAGAGGTGGCATTTGCCGGTTTTCCAAACTACTCAAAATTTCCACTACCGGAACTGGTCAGAACTGGTCAGAACCTGCTGAATACCAGCAGGTTCTGACCAGTGGTGGGGGGATATGGGATGGATGCCTCCTGCAGCATCCTGCCAGCCAAAATGGGGCATCCTCATGCAGCACTTTGTCAGCCAAAACAGAGCAGAAGAGGGCCCTGTGCCCCGTTTTGGCTGGCAAAATGCTGCAGGAGGCCAAAAATGGGGAATGGGGGATCACACACAGCCCTCCCCCCATGCTCCATTTTGGCTGCACCATCCCTCCCTGTTTTGGAGGCTGGTCCTCTGCTATTTCCAGACCGGCCCTGTGGGCCAAATTTAAGCATCCCGCAGGCCGGATCTGCAGGCCGGATCTGGCCTGCTGACCTTGAGTTTGACACCCCTGACTTATGGGATAGGAAAGAGGAAGAAACAGGAGAAATATCCACAGATTATATATGAGGGTTTTTTCTTAAATCAAAGATTCCCTCCAAAATCAAAGATTCCCTCCTAATAATTAGAAGGTAAATTATTAATGCAGGAGAAATACGACGATTCCAAGCAATATAATCAACATCAGAAGCAGTTTAAAAACAATACTTTTCCCCCCCCAAGCAAAAATATTACAAATGCTTTTAATTCATATAGGTAGCCCTTGCCTAGCGAGCAAAATTGGGACCATCACTAAGCAACGTCGTCAAAAAGTGAGATATCACACGATGATGACGACCTTAAGACCTCATGTCTGCTGCAGTTATTAAGCAAGTCATCTGCCGTCGTTAAGCAAGGCATCCTGTGACTGCAGCTTGTTTCTTCACTGCTTGTTGGAAGCCAGCCGTAACGTTCAAAAATGGGGGTCGTGTGAAGGTGGAGTGCCGAGGTCTTCATAAAACCCCTACCAGTTGCAAAGGGCCCAAATGATGATCATGTGACAGGTTAAGTGCAAGGAATGGCCACAACTTTTATCTTTCTGGCACTGTCCTAATTTCAAATCGTTGCTAAGCAGAGCAGCCGTTAAGCGAGGACTACTTGTATTTTTTAGAGGGTTTTTTTTAAAAAAACTCCAAAAACAGCAGCATCTGGTGGAGAAGGAGGTTCAAAGGAACTTCAAAGTAGCATGTTAATGTGTTGCAAGCCCCACCCTTTTCTTAATATGTGCTTTGCTACACCACATACGTGTCCCAGCGCCAAACTTTGTGGCAACACAAGACTCCATTGTTTTGTGAATCTTCCGTCCCTGCAAACATGGCACTCTAAAAAAATTAATTTCAATTAGATGAATGGAATAATAGTCTCACTATCATCTGAGTCCTCGAGTTACAATGGTTCATTTAGCGACCATTCGAAATTACAACGGCATTGAAAAAAAGCGACTTATAGCCGTTTACAACCATTGCAGCCTCCCTATGGTCACTTGATTTAATAGTCAAACCCTTGACAACTGACTCGTATTTATGACAGTTGCAGTGTCCCCGGGGGTCACGTGATTCCCACTTTGTGACTTTCTGATGAGCAAAGTCAATGGGGAGTCCTGATTCACTTAACAACCGTGTTGCTATCTTCACAACTGCATGGATTCCCTTAACAGCTGTGACAAGGAAGGTTGTAAAACGGGGCAAAATTCACTTCACTGTCTCACTTAGCGACAAAAATTTGGGGCTCAGCTGTGGTCATAAGTCAAGGACTACCTGTATCAATTCCCACACATTCAGCATCAATTACCCAACCCCCCTTAATTTTGGACAGAAATATGGAGAAAGATGCATAAAATGTTCACATTTGTGCATGCATATCGCAGTTAGCATCTAGCTTACTTTAAAAAAAAAAGTTTTTTGTTTTGCCCTGATTCTTTCCCCTTTAATTGTTTATTAATTTCTTTGGCTCTGCAAAAATCATGATTTAAAAAAATCTCATTTAAAAAAAAAAGCTTGAGTTGCCCAATTTCTTTACCACACAAAGTCATGACTATAACCTCCAGGAAACTAGGATTTTTGTATAAGAACCTTATTTAGCATTCTTTCAGTTATTTGATTGTTTAGAATTAAGAGAAATGATCTTAAATGAAAGGATTAGAAAAAACTCCTAATTATTAAGGTGCAAAAGATCATGCGTTTCGAATCTGAAACATCTCGTTTTGAGGGTATGAACCATTTGAGTGTGAAACAGGTTAAAAAACCGAAGCACCTACATTGAAAATACTGTTTTGCATCCGAAATAGAATTTCACGCACACCAGAAGCAGGATATTTTGAATTCAAAAGAGTTCAACCCCAGCTGTTTCTCAGATCCTACTCCTAGCCATATACTCCTTATCCTTTGCCCTTTATACATCTCGATATTCAGAGGCATCTGTGAGAGGGTTAAAAAAAAAAGGACACAATGGTAGTTGTAGTATTGCAATGGAAGGCCCGTTCCTTTTATGTACCTTGAATATTACAACAACCTAAAGTACCATCTTGTCTCTTTTAAGCCCCCTATGGATGCTAGTGCCAACATCTTCAGATCTCCCCATTATTTTCCCAAATTATCTCCCCCCAAAACTAAATTAATATAGCAAACATAAGTTGATCCTATGTTTTCTTAACCCACATCATCCTTCTAGTTCATTTCCTTCTAGACCGAAGGTGTCAAGCTCAAGGCCCGTTGGCCGCATACGGCCCGTGGGGTGCTTAAATCTGGGCCCATGGGGCCGTCCTGGAAATAGCAAAGGAGCAGCCTGTGGTATCCCATTTTCGCCTGGATGGCCTCCTGCAGCACTCTGCCAGCCAAAATGGGGCACAGTGCTGCCACATGCACCCCCCCATGCCCCATTTTGGCCAGCAAAGTGTTGCAGAAGGCCGTTGAGGCCAAAAATGGGGTGGAGGGGCTTCACGCATCTCCCCATGGCCCATTTTGGCCAGCAGGGTGCTGCAGGAGGTATCTGTTCCACACCCCCCCACCACCAGCCCGCAGACAACTACAATGCTAATCCGGCCCTCAAGGAAATCCAGTTTGACACCCTTGTTCTAGACTTAACACATAAACTCGGTAGAGTATTTCTCGTCAGCACCTGTGAACATCACATGTTAAGCGAACAGCTCCTCGTCATAAGGAGAAACCAGACCCCTACATACAATAGGACTTGGTCACACAGTGGTGCTTCTATGGTTACCAGCTCTGAATGCAAAAAGTCCTCACCCACTCTAGACAGGGGGCGGGGCTTGATGGAACATGGCAGACAAGGGGGTGGAGCTTGATGGAATCTTCCGTTTACTGGCCACAATCCTGAAAGGAGAGTTTTTATTGGTTGGCAACTGAGCTGCTCTGCTCCAGAAGACCAAGCCTGTAAAATACAAAAAATGGATATACTCAAGCAATGGAGTATGTAGAAGGGAGACTCATCCCATCCCTGGATTCATTCAACAAGCTAAGCCATAATGTAGAATTTCTGTGCATTTGTGTGATGACCCAGGGTGTGGCACGAAAGTAACTCAGCCAGAGGACAGATCTAACTCCCCTTTATGGCTCCAATTTTGCCCCCAAATGTCCCAACATTTACTACAAGTCCTGGAGCAAAGCTCTCCCATGCCCCTTCAACAGCCTCTGACTGCGAGTAGTCCAGTAAGCAAGGTGAGCAAAACAGTAACCAGAGCAAGAAGTTCAGCAAAGAAGGCAAACCAGGCAAGCCCAAGACAGAGCACAGTAATCTCCAGGCATCAGCAAGTGCACATGAGGCTCCACAGATTCAACACTTGTTCCTGACAAATGCCCCTCTCACCAGCAACTCCTTACATCCCAGGCCCCAGGTGTGCCTTATGAAGGGGAGCAGGATCAGTCTGCGTTGTTCTCACCTCCTCTCTTCTCTCCGTGCTCTAGGATCAGGAAGGGGTGGTCCATGCTCATCGCCTGAGCTCTGCCTCTCCTGCTCCTCCCTGTCTGCAAGCCTTTCTAATCCTGAAAAGCTCTGCCCAGGCTGGCCGTGCCCTTCCACAGTTTCCTCCAAAGCCAAGAGAGCCGACCCCTGGATCTCTGTCGGTTCCTGTTCCAGCTCATCTTCCCCTGCAGTTTCAGGCTCCAACGGGGGACATGACAGTTTGGCTTAAACCAGATTTCTATGGAGATTCTCAATCATCCAGGTCAGCGGTCTCCAAACTTTCCAGCTTTGCGGACTGGCAGTGGGGGAGAGAGGGAGTGGCAGGCGAGCACACACGTGCATGCAGCGCTATTTGCACAAGTGGCATGCATGCTTGTCCACTCGCTGTGTGCAGAAGTGCTTCTGCGGCCTCGTTCTGAAAGGGCCACGAGGCTGTGGCACAATAGTGGGCCACGGCCTAGGGGTTGTGGACTCCTGATCCAGGTCATGGTTGTCCTAAAGGTACTTTTTCCAAAATACAACTGGAGTTTCTTGGGTTTTTTTTTTTTCCTTTGAACATGTTTCACTTCTCATCCAAGAAACTTCTTCAGTTCTTGAGTTCTGAAGAAGTTTCTTGGATGACAAACGAAACATTTTCAAAGGAAAAAGAAAACACTAAGAAACTCACATTGCCTTTTGGAAAAAGCACCTTTGGGATGGCTTAAAGCAGTCTTTTTCAACCTCGGCATTTTTTAAAGACATATGGACTTCAACTCCCAGAATTCCCTGGAATTCTATCAACCAAAATCTATACATCTTAAAACACTGGCTTAGACAATTGTGTAGGGCCTAGAATATAAACTGTGATTTGTAGCTCAATGTAGTGTGCAAAGGCAGCCAACTGTGGTTTAATAAATCACATTCAAGCAAACTATGGCTTAACACTTTGGAATAACATTGACTTCTCTGGTCAACACAATTGCAAGCTGCTAAGATTCAGGAACTCAAAAGCATCCTTAGCTTACTCATGTTCTCTGGAAAGTTACCTGGGATGCTTTAAAAAAAAAACACGAAAGTCTTGTGGCAGTGTGCGTGTATATGTGTGTGTGTGTGTGTGTGTTGTTCCATGAAAACTTCAATTTGACCAATTTCTTGTTGTTCTTGTGGCAACATAATAAAACAGTGCGCTCCAACTTAAAACCTAAAAAAAGGGACATAAAAACTAAAATATATAGCCTGGGTGTCAGGACAGAAAGCTACTCCTGAGAGTAATAATTTAATTGTAAGTTTTGAAGACAGGCCAGTAGGGATAAAACTGTTCAGGAAATAAAGAGCTTGAAAACTGGTCATCTCCAAAGCTGAGTCATTAAATAACAAAAAAAAAAACCCTTCTTATCTCTCCAGCTGGACCAGATATCTCCACAGAGAGTGTAAAGGAGTATATTGGTAGAAATCACACAAAAGCATGAAAAACCAAAACAGATGAAATTTCCAGTAGAGAAGGATGACCACAGAGATACCAGTGGAAAAATCTGGAAGGACGGAAGATTACACATATGTGTCATTTATACAAATTCCCCAACTGGTTCAACAAGTAAATGCAGTTACTAAACCAGTGATGAGGTAATGATCCTTAGTCATCACAATCTGTACGTTTAACATCGCATACTTAGCAGAAACCGAACACTTCTAAAGACAGATTCTGAAAGGAACATCTGATAATTGCAGAAATCAACACTGATAATTATTTGATCAAATATATGTAATTTCCAGTTCTGCTTTCCACCCAAAGTTTGCTATTACTCCCGGTGGTACTGAGGACTTAGGATGATGACTTGTATAGATAAGATATTCATTTCGTGACTGTTTGAAGTTACAGAGGCATTGAAAACTGTGGTTTATAACTGGTCTTTGCACTTATGACTGTTGCAGGATCCTCAAGGCGTATGATAAAAATTTGGGCACTTGGCAACCGGCAACTGGCACAGTGGTTAGAGTGCAGTACTGCAAGCTACTCCTACTGCAATTTGGCAGATTGAATCTCACCAGGCTCAAGGTTGACTCAGCCTTCCATCCTTCCGAGGTGGGTAAAATGAGGAACCGCTTTCAGAGGGCTGTAAAGCATTATAAAGCGGTATATAAGTCTAAGTGCTAATGCTATTTATTTAACAATAGTTGCAGTGTCCTGGGGTCGTGGGATCAGCCCTTGTGACCTGGATTCGCTTAAGTACCCTACCATTCATTTAATAAGGGCAATGATTTGCTTAACAATAATGGCAAAACAAGTTGTAAAATTGGATGTGACTCACTTAACGAGCAGGAGAAACTAATAGGAGAAACAAGATTCTTGCTTAGCAAAGGAAATTCTGGACCCAATTGTCATAAATCAAGAACTAACTGGACCATACTATTCTCCCATGCTGTTCAGCAGCTACGTAAAATATTTGAGGATTTTCATTCAGAGGCTTTGAGTGAGATGCTATCATTATGCTGAGTATCTCTTCTGGTCTTCTGGATTTTTTTTAAGCATCCAGCTCCAAAGAAGCTATCAGGATTTTCAAATGTTGCCTAAATGATATGATGAACTAGATGAAAGAGAACAAAGTGAAGTGAAATACTGTTGGTCAATGTTTGTGAAGAAGCAATTTCTATTCTGCTGCTTTGGTCACATCAGTAGGTAGCAAACTAAGAACAGCAGTTTTCATAAAGCATCAGCACTCAGTGATTATAAATCAGGATCTGTATGCTAACAACCTTAGTTTAAAACTAGCTTATGATCTTGGCTCGTTTGGGAAGAATTAACCATTGCTGCTTTACTAACTTCATCCTGGAGATCTATCTATGTGACTTGAAGGCTTATAATAAATTGATTTTATTAACTGTATATTCATTATTTGTTGAAAAAACGCAGTCAGGAATTTTCCAGCTATTTTTCTCCTTTAAATTATAGAGAGGTTTATTATTACAGTGCTTTTTAAGTAAATAATTTATGCTTAATTTGTTAGTAATTAAAATTCAGCCACGTAATTGTTCAGAAGCAAGCCAATACAAGGAAGTAGAACGGGTCTGCCAAAAATAAATCGTGTGAGACTAACTTCTTATCTTTCCATGACAGAATGCCTATTTTAGTAGACCAAAGGAATTCTGTGGATGTAAGTGCATTTTGATTTCATTAATGTATTTATCAAGGCCTTCTATGATACCACAGTGGACAAGACAGATAAATGTGGGTTTGAGGATGCTAAAGCCTCCTGGGTTTGAACTTGCTGAACTATAGCCAAAAGGAACTGATAAAATGGTTATGCATTAATCTGGAGGGAAACACTGAGTGGATTTATCCTGATTCCCTCCTCAGTCCAATGCCATCTCCCATCTTAATAGATGACCTAGAGTAGGGCTTCTCGGCCTTGGCAACTTTAAGACGTGTGGACTCCAATTCCCAGAATTCCCCTGCCAGTTCTTGAGGTATCAGTAATCTGCTGTCATTTTGCCCCTGAGGCAGGGGTCTTCAAACTTGACAGCTTTAAGACTTGTGGACTTCAACTCCCAGAATTCCTCCTCCAGTCATGTTAACTCAGGAATTCTGGGAGTTGAAGTCCACAGATCTTAAACTTGCCATGTTTGAAGATCCTTGCCGTCATGGCTTTGCTTTTGCAAGTGAAAAATGTCCACGTCATTGAACAATGTAAGAAATTGGCTTCCAGATACTTTACAACTGTCATTCTAGCTTCTCCATATCTCACTTGAAGAACTAAACACAATATAGGTAGTCCTCGATTTACAACAGTTCATTTACCAAATGTTACAAGGGCACTGAAAAAAGTGACTTACGACCGTTTTTCACTTATGACAGTTGCAGCATCCCCATGGTCACATGATCAAAAGTCAGATAGCAATAGCACTTAGACTTATATACCACTTTATAGTGCTTTACAGCCCTCTCTAAGCGGTTTACAGAGTCAGCATATTACAAATGCTTGGCAACTGACTCATATTTATGACAGTTGCAGTATCCCAGGGTCATGCAATCATATTTTGCAATCTTCTGATTGTTCTGACCAAGGCTTCCTGAGACCATAATTAAGCACACATTTAGTTAAAACAACTCTTGTTTTATTTCAACACTGGGAATTTCCCAGCCTGTAATGAGTCCCAGTCCCTCGAGATAATCACCCACCTTTCTCTCCTTTGAATTGCTGCCAACAACTAAAGTGCCAAATGAACTGTAAAAAACCAACCGAAGTACAAAGTCCACACAGAGCTTCAAGGTTTAATCCGAACAGAACGATTTTGCTTCCTGCAAAGGTTTTATCATCTTGGCCTGACTTTTATCCCTTATGGGAGGGGCTATCACCTCCAAGCCTTACTCCTGGAGTCGCCTCTTTTGTCTCAGCTGCTCTTGCCTTCTAGCAGCTCTGCACATACGCGCACTGGGAACAGGCTCCCCTGGATCCTCTGCCTCGCTGCTGCCAGACTCCGGAAGCTCCAGAATCAGCACCCCACTCCCAGATGGTCCTGGCCCCATCTCTACATCGGACGCAGGACCCTCATCCGAGTCCTCTCAAGACTCCCGGACTGGTCCCCATTCTTCCCCACGGTCCGATTTCGCTGCCATCTGTGCAGGCTGCCAGCGAACCATCACATTGACAAGCCAAGTCAATGGGAAAGCCAGATTGACTTAACAACCATATTACTAACAACTGCAGTCGTTCATTTAACAAGGTCATAAAATGGGGGCAAAACTCCCTTAAAAAAGGGTCTCACTTAGTGTAAGAAACTGATGGAGATAATGTTGTTTTTGCAAAGAAAGCCATTTTTCAGAGTTGTGGGTATATAAAAATTCATTAGGACATTGGGACATTAACGGTAAAAAGTTCACGACTAGAAAAACAGGAAAAACCGGTTATTCAGTTAAGTGGAGTCAATTTGGTCAAGCAGATTAGTTAACAGTTTTAACCACACAGTCTAGTAATATAGTGGAGATATGAATGAATCACTTGCCTCAATTTATGATGCTTATGCTGCAAGGATGTAAGGAAACAAGAAATATAGGTTAAGAAATTGTTTTTAAAAAGGGACAAAAAGTAGTATGGAAAAAGGGGAACTGTGCAAAAGGTGTGGAAATAGATTAAGCATGGGGAAATTCATGGATAAACAGGCATTCCGGTAAGATTACAACCCTGTGGTTTTTGTCAAAGGGGGCTGCAGAGGGAGGGATTTGTTGGTTTGGGTGGAGGGAATAAAAAGTTGGAGAAATGTATTTCTCCGTGTGTCCACCTATCAGCCACCCGCTCTTGCAAGAACATATTTTACATGCAATAAGCTGCCTGTTGCTTCACTTTATGACTCTGTCAAATTTCTGACTGTTGAGTCTGTTTCTCACATTAGTAACAGAAATTTTGGGCTCGGCTATGGCCATATGTCGAGGACTCCCTGTACTCTGTGAAAACGGAGTAATCAGCACAGAGAAAATGGAACAATTATTTTGCACTGGGCTTCTGTGAGCGCAGCCCAAGATCACGTTAAGATGCTGGATCATGGGATCCTGCAAGTTGGTTGGATCACTAGTGTCAGGGCTCCAACAAATCCACCCTCATTCAAATCAAAGGTCTCTAGCCGCATCTCAGAGAAAAGTAAATTGATTTATTAGGAGTGGTCATGTTGGCGTAAGCTGGATGAAGCCGATACTAAATTACACCATACATTTCCCCCTTGACCCTGGTCTTCCCTCCACCCCCTGGATGTGACTTCTCCAATGGGACACATCCAACTCCAGGAGTCATCCATCATGCTCTCCAATAACCTTCTTATGCTTCGACAAGTTTGGGCTGCTGGAATTTCAAGAATGCCTTGTTTTTCCCCACTCCCTTTTTCTGGCAACTAAAAAGACCAAAGGAGTAGAATAGAATATTTTATTGGCCAAGTGTGATTGGACACACAAGGAATTTGTCTTGGTGTAAATATTCTCAGTATACATAAAAGACGTTAAGAATCGTTAAGAATCAAGAATCATAACGTACAACATTTAACGATAGTCATAGGATACAATAAGCAATCAAATCATACTAGGAAACAGTCAATATAAATCGTAAGTATACAAGCGACAAAGTTACAGTTCTACAATCACAAGTGGGAGAGGATGGGTGATAAGGAGTGATGAGAAGATTAACATTAATAGTAGCGCAGACTTTGTAAATAGTTGAACCGTGTTGAGGGAATTATTTGTTTAGCAGAGTGATGGCTTTTTGGGGAAAAAAAACTGTCCTTGTGTCTAGTTGTTCTGGTGTGCAGTGCTCTATAGGGTCATTTTGAGGGAAGGAATTGAAACAGTTTATGTCGGGATGTGAGAGGTCTGTAAATATTTTCACAACCCTCTTTTTGACTTGTGTAGTATGCAGGTCCTCGATTGAAGGCAGGTGGGTAGTAATTGTTTTTTCTGAAGTCCTAATTATCCTGTGAAGTCTGTGTCTGTCCTGTTGGGTTGCAGAACCAAACCAGACAGTTATAGAGGTGCAAATGACAGTCTCAGTAATTCCTCTGTAGAACAGAATCAGCAGCTCCTTGGGCAGTTTGAGCTTTCTGAGTTAGTTGACAACTAGTGTTTCCAGATTCTTCTCACATGTACAATCCCAATGCCCTCAAACTAGTAATTATATGTTTAATTCTATTTACTCAGGTATAGGAACTGTCACATTGTCATTACGGAACTTCACCATGTTGAATATAGACCCAATGTGAGGTCATTCTGAATCTTGATCTCTACAGTGAAAGCCAATGCCGCTAGTCTGGCATAACTCTGATAAGCATTTCTTCCATTCTATATTCTTGATCAGGGTTTCCCAAACTTGGCCACTTGGAAGACAGAGCGGCCGTATTCTCTATTGAAAACAAGGACAGGGAATGGATAAATACAGATAGTCCTCAACGTATAACAGTTCATTTAGTGACCAAAGTCACAACAGCCCTGAAAAATGTGACTTATGACTGTTTTTCACAGTTGCCACTTTTGTAGCATCCTCATGATCATGTGACCAATATTCAGAGGCTTGGCAACTGATTCATATTTACGACGGTCGCAATGTCCCAGGGTTATGTCATCCCTTTTCGTGACCTTCTGGCAAGCAAAGTCAATGAGGAAGTCAGATTCACTGGACAATCAGGCTCCTAACTTATCAACTGCAGTGATTCACGTAACAACGGTGGCAAGAAAGGTCATAAAACGGGGCAAAACTCACTTAAACAAATTGCCTCATTGAACAACAGAAATTTTGGGCTCAACAGTGGTCATAAGTCGAGGACTACTGTACTTTGAAATGGAAAAAGAAAGGAGACACATGGTGAATAGAGGGAAGCAATGGCAAACAGTGTCAGCCTTGATGCCAAAAAAACCCAGTTCATGAAGTTGCAAGGAATCTTGCTCAACTCAACTGAGCCTTTGCTTTTAAAATATATACCCAGACAATGATTACTAAAGAAAGGGGATTTAGCACTATCAAAAAGCACTACATAGCTGGACTTTGTGGGTTGGCTACCAAGGAAAATATTTTTACTTTTCAGCTGCCTCTTTTACAAAATTTTCCAAACCTCTGGGTGATGACATCTTTCCATTAAATGCTTGTATTTTTCCACTGAATCCTTCATGAACCAATAAAATAAATGACCAGGGAAAAAAGCCACAGTTGGGAGGCGGGGGGGGCACAGAAGAGTACCGCAAACTTATTTCTAATGACACCACTCACACAATATTTTGTCCATGCATCATCCTACAAAAACCTTTATTGGGATATTCTCCCTCGTTTTCAAGAGATCACGTTTTGCCCTTAATTTGGGATAAGCTAAAAGAAGAAGAAAAAACTAAGGAAGGGGGAGGAATGTTAAGTCACTGCCTTCAATCTCTTCCGGGATTGTAAAAGATAGGAGAATCGACGGAGTTTAACAGACTAACAGAGTTGGAAGGGACCTTGTAGGTCATCTAGTCCAACCTACCACCCAAGTAAGAGACCTTACGCCATTTCTGACAGATAATAGTCCAGTCCCTTCTTGAAAAGCCTCCGGTATGAAGCTCTCACAACTTCCAAAGGCAAGCTGTTCTATGGATTGATTGATCTCACGGTCAGAAAATTTGTCCTTATTTCCAGGTTAAATCTCTCCTTGTTCCATCCATCTTGTTTCCATCTATTATTCCTTGTCTGGCTTTCAGGTGCTTTAGAAAATAGCTTGAGCCCTTCCTGTCTGTGGCAGCCCCTCAAATATTGGAACACTGCTATCATGTTTCCCTCTTCACTAGACTAGCCATGCCCACTTCCTGTAACCGTTCTTCATGTATTTTAGCTACCAGCCCAGGCTGTCATAAAGCCATTTCTTTCTAGAAAGAAATATGCTTGGTTGATGGTTCCTGACAATCAAAAGCACATTTTTTCCCTCTGGCTCCAAAATGATATCTAGCCCTGATTTCTCAAAGTCAGATAACAGATAACAGAAGTTGGAAGGGACTTTGTAGATAATCTAGTCCAGCCCCCTAATCTAGTCCAACTCCCTGCCCAAGCAGGAGACCCTACACCATTTCTGACACTTGGCAGTCCAGAGTCTTCTTGAAAGCCTCCAGTGATGAAGCTCCCACAACTTCAGAAGGCAAAGCTGTTCCATGGGTTGATTGATCTCACGGTCAGAAAACTTCTTTTTTTCCAGGCTGAATCTCTCCTGGTTCAGTTTCCATCCGTTATTCCTTATCTGGCCTTTGGGTGCTTTGGAAAATAGCTCGACCTCCCCCCCCCCCCCCCCATCCCCGTGACAGACCCTCAAATATTGGAAGACTGCTATCTTGTCTCCCCTGCTCTTTCTCTTCGCTAGACTAGCCGTGCCCAGTTCCTGTAACCGTTCTTCATATGTTTTAGCCACCAGCCTGGGACTGTCATAAAGCCATTTCTTCCTAAAAAAAAATATGCTTTCTTCTCTTAGTCTCCGGTCCCCTCATCATCTTGGTTGCTCTTCTCTATTCCACGGAGAACTGAGCCTCGTCCGAAAAGGCGCACCTTGCAAAGATGGATCTGCAAACCACCTTTACAAGCCCAATTCATCCCCCAGGATGCTTTTTTTTGGGGGGGAGGCAAATCCTGGGCTGCAATAACCTCACGGGGGAACCCCCAAACCCCCGATAAGGGAGTGAAAAAGAAATTTAAAAATAAATAAAGCTCTCCTCGTTTCTCTTCTGGACCCACCGACCACTCCACATCTCCACGTCCAGCATCCCCCGCCCCCGCCTCGCCCTCACTCGCGAGAAACCCTTTGCCAAGTACGGTACCTAATTCTTCTCTGGCCGGCGTCCCCATCGCGCCGTCTCTATGATACCTTCCTCTCCTTTCCGCCAATGTGGAGCCCGAGCGCCAAAGGAACAACTGCGCTTGCGCGGCTCAAGGATGCCCGACACTTGCTGCTAGCTATACAGTGCATCGTACTGTAACCCTCGCCTTCGATATCATAGATACGCTAAGTGCTAGAAGGGCAGAGGAGGTGGCTAATCATCCCATCTAGGGCCTTTCAACAAGGGGAGGATCATGGGACTTCTAGCAGATCTGGGAGCCTCAAGTTGGGGTGTGTCTTCTTTTGGGAGGGGGGCTGCTTAAATCGAGTCCACCGCTTGAGGGCAGCAGAGAGATAGGGAAATTTGTATTCTTCATAAAGCCAATTGTATTCTTCATGCAGACAAAAAAATTACATTTTTAGGACAGAAATTCACACAAATTATAATTCAATTTGACTTGGGTGTAGTAGGATGTGCAGACCTAGCCATCTTAGTTTGTTATGGTTTTCCATTCTGTGCAATTTTATTCTTGTGTAAACTACAGTTCATTGAATAATAGGTATAATCATCGGTACAAAAAAGATTAACCAACTTCTGAGTTTTCTCTTTGAAGAAAGATCTAAAACTCAAGTGGATTGGAGGATCACACAGCCAGATATCCATTTTTACCAATGTTCTTCTCCCATATAATTTAAACTCGCATCCTAATGTCTCCTCCAAAATCCTTTCATATGTCAAAACATGGTTTCCCTTTCTGCCTACAAACGTAAGTTAGCAGAGAAGCCCATTGTCCACTTTCCTTTCTTCACAATACAAGAAGTAAAAAACCCACAGTCCAGCTCAATTCTTGTCAACTTACAGGCTATGTTGAATGGCTTGACAATACTGGCCTACACATTATTTATACACTGTCCATCCAACCAACAGACAAGATAATTAAAATATTGATTGTGCCAAAGCAAAACCCATAATATTAACATTCTTATGTGTAGAAAACTAAAGTGTCAGGGAAGAGACTTATCACTGGAGTATTACTTTATTTAGCATTTAATCCTGAAATTCCTTAGCCTACCAAACTAAAAAAAAACCAAGTTGTAGATTACCGTAGCAACACACCAGTTATCTCCTCGGATATGAATATGCCAGATTTCTATAGCCAATGACCTCCAATTTCCAACTCTAGAATGAATGAGACTCTAGAAAATGTGCAGAGAAGAGCAACAAAGATGATTAGGGGACTGGAGACTAAAACATATGAAGAATGGTTACAGGAACTGGGCCTGATTAGTCTAGTGAAGAGAAGGACCAGGGGAGACAGGATAGCAGTCTTTCAATATTTGAGGGGCTGCCACAGAGGGGAGGGGGGTCAAGCTATTTTCCAAGGCACCTGAAGGCCAGACAAGGAATAATGGATGGAAACTGAACAAGGAGAGATTCAACCTAGAAATGAGGAATTTTCTCACAGTGAGAACTATCAACCCAGGGAACAGAAGTTGCCTTCAGAAGTTGTGGGAGCTTCATCACTGGAGGCTTTCAAGAAGAGATTGGACTGTCATTTGTCAGAAATGATGTAAGGTCTCCTGCTTGGGCAGGAGGTTGGACTAGATGACCTATAAGGTCCCTTCCAACCCTATTAATCTGAACTCCCATAATGCCCCTCACACTTATTCCTCATTCCTGTAATCTGGGGCCAATAACACTGAACCAGGCATTTGTCCAGTATGGTTTAGGATGTCCTCCTCCAAAGGGCAGGAGGATGGACTAGAAGACTCCCAAGGTCCCTTCCAGCCCTATTATTCTATGTTCCTTACAAAGTTAATGAAAGGATTACAGTTAAATGTGTACACAACACTGTGTTACCAATCAAACAAGAACGTTATGAAAAGCTAGTAAAACAGTTAAGTGTATAGCTAGAATATAAGAGGCTAAATATCAAAACTGCACCCAGACCTGTATTTGTAGAAGGCACTTACTTAATTGTGGGCAGAGGTGAATTGTGGTTTATCCAGCTCTACAGGTAATTCTCGACTTACAATCACAATTGAGCCAAAATTTTCCATTGCCCAGTGAGACGGTTGTTAAGTGAGTTTTGCCCCATTTTGCAACTTTTCTTGTCACAGTGGTTAAGTAAATCACAGCAATTGTTAAGTTAGGAACACGGTTGTTAGACAAGTCTGACTTCCCCATTGACTTTGCTTGTCAGAAGTTCACAAAAGGTGATGACCACAAGGCCCCAGGACTGTGCAATCTTCATAAATACGAGACGGTTGCCAAGTGTGTGAATTTTGATCACATGACCCTGGAGATGCTGCAATGGTTGTGTGAAAAACGGTCATAAGTCACTTTTTTCAGTGCCAGTTGGAACTTCCAATGATCCCTAAATGAATGTTTATAAATCGAGGGCTGCCTATATTTTCTAGACTCCCATGATACATTGAACTGTAACTTAACTTTGTGGACTGGGGGCGTATAGACTGCTAGACTAAAACATAGCTGGGTTCGTTAACCGGTGACTCAGCATAGTACTTAAATATAGTCGGCCAAGAACTTCATCCTTGGATAGCCGTGGGCTGTTTCCATGGCTGCCCTCCCACATAGCATGTTTGAGAGTAAAAGGTGGGTGGAAAAAAGCCTTTATCTTCAAGAGGTTCGTGATGGTGTGCAATTAAAATGATAATTACACCTCATCCCATGTTTAGAATGCTGGGAAAATTCCTGTGCAATGCCCAGTTGTCTCACCTGATCGGTGTTAGGTTCAACCCCAGCTGAAACAATAGCAATAGCACTTAGACTTATATACCGCTTCATAGTGCTTTGCAGCCGTGGTGGGATTCAGATTTTTTTACTACCGGTTCTGTGGGTGTGGCTTGGTTGGCCTAGCTTGGTGGGCGTGGCAAGGGAAGGATACTGCAAAATCCCCATTCCCTCCCCACCCCACTAACCTGCTTTCCAGCTCCATTCTCCTTTGCAGGTCAACAAAAGAAGACCCAGCCGATCAACTGGGATTCACGAGGCAGAGACACCCTCCCCCGCCGTGATGCAGGAGGCTGACTAGGCCACGCCCACCATGGCCACACCCACCCAGCAACTGGGCAGAGAACCCTTTGCTAAAATTTTGGAAGCCCATCCCTGTTTTGCAGCCCTCTCTAAGCAGTTTACAGAGTTACCAAATTGCCCCCAACAATCTGGGTCCTCGTTTTACCCACCTCAGAAGAATGGAAGGCCGAGTCAACCTTGAGCCAGTCAGGATCGAACTGCTGACAGCTGGCAGTCAGCAGAATTAGCCCGGAATAGTGCATTCTAAACCGCTGCGCCACCACCACTCATAAAAGAGCCCTGAATACGTGCATCTGTCATGCTGGTGTGTGCGCAAATGTGTGCCTGCCTGAAATCACACACCAAAAATCATTAATTGAATGAAGAACTCCTTGTTACAGATAATGTTCAACTTATGCCCACAATTGGAAATCAGAATTTCTGTCACTAAGCAAGGCGGTTGTTGAGTGAGCCACACCCGATTTTACAACCTTGTTAAGAAAATAAAGTGAAGTCAGGGAATCTCCAACCCCAGACTGTGGCCCACTACTGGAGCGCAGCAGCCTCTTTGAAACTGGGCCGCGTGAGCGATGGGCAAGCATAGGCAATGGGCCATGTGAGCGATGGGCAAGCATGTACAAATCAAAAGAATCATGAGGCTGGTACAACGGTCATAAGCAGGGGTGGGATTCTACCTGGTTGGACCAGTTCTACAGAACTGGTTGTTATGATTCTGCCCAGTTTGGAGAACCGGCAAATCGCGCCACTGGCTGGTCCCGTCCCTCCCCGTCCTGTCCCTCCCCTCCCTGCCCACTCACATCTTATCTGGCATGTGCGCCATCATATTTTCCTGCCTTTGGTAAGTTGCTATTTTTCCTTCCCCCGCCCCCTCACCATCAGCTGTTCTACTGTGCCGGGAAATTTAGATTAGCTAGAAAGCAGGAAATCGTTGGATTTCTTGCTTTCTAGCTAATCTAAAAGCAGAGCTGAACCTTCCTTAGGACGAAGTTTCTATTTTTCAGTGCAGACTCAGGCAGCAGATTGCAGAAAGATAGATCTCTGAGTGAATCTGTGATTCTGTGAGCAACTCAATCTGCCTGCCTGCTTTGCCTGATTTTGGGTAAAAGTTGCTCTTTTTTTATAAAAAATTCAATATTTATATAAATATTTATAATATGTATATACAAGCTATGCCCAGCCAGTCACAAGACCACAAAGACACACCTACAAATTAGGCCACGCCCACAGAACCAATTGTTAAGAAATTTGAATCTCACCCCTGGTCATAAGAGTGAAAAACGATCACTTTTTTCAGTGCTGTTCAGTGTTGAACAGTCACTAAATGAACTGTTGTAAGTTGAGGACTACCCGTATAGAGATATCTAGATTTGGAATGGGGAAACAAGGCGAAACAACCAAAAAAGAAATAAACTGACTGCAAAATTTTAGACATTAGAGTTTTCTGTATCCCTTTTCAGTCTAGTTCAGGTGGATCTAAAAATAAAGGAACAAGAGTGGATGAAGACAAGGTGAGACAAAGACAGGGAATTAAAGAAAGATAAGTGAATTTAACACTAAAGAAGTGAGTTTTCCAAAGCAGGAGCTAATCTTCAAAGCCAGAAGCAATGTCATTATTTGTTCTTCCTCTCCATTAAATCCTGCCAATGTCTATAAGCACACAAAGTTCATTGTGTTCTCAAGGCAAACAAACCAGGCTTCTCAAATATCAACATTTACAATTCTACTCTCATCAACAGCTGTGGCAGGTAATAATGCTACGGCTTGGTTTTAAGTTTCCTTAACCGTTTTTTAAATCGGCGATAAGACTCACTATATCAGCTTCAGGACAGAATCACGGGTGCTTTGACATTCTTTCAGCACATAACAGGGAGAGAAATCAATACAGGTAGTCCTCCACTTACGACTGCAATTGAGCCCAAAATTTCTGTTGCAAAGGGAAGACATTTGTTAAGGGAGTTTTGCTCCATTTTGCGACCTTTCTTGCCACCTGTTGTCCAGTGAATCACTCCAGTTGTCAAAGTTGGTGACATGGTTGTTAAGTGAATCTGGCTTCCCCATGGACATTGTCAGTCAGAAAGTCGCAAAAGATTATTACATGAACAGCAACCGTCATAAATATGAGTCAATGGCCAAGCGTTTGAATTTTGATCACGTCACTGTGGGGAACGGTTGTTAAGTGTGAAAAATGGTCATAAGTCACTTTTTTCAGGACTGTTGTAACTTTTGAACGGTTGTTAAATGAACTGTTGTAAGTTCTTGTACTTATTTATAGCAGAATAGAAATAGAAAGGACACCAGGAATTCCTTCTCTATTCTGCACCATTAAAGAAAGAGTTGGGTGGACAGAGATGATGTATACAACAAAACCGACTGTTTTGATCAAATAATAGAATATAAGCACTGTTGTTTCTACTTGGAAACCACTTCTGGACTTTGTACTTGAGGTGGGGAAAAAACGAAACTTTGATTTTTGGGTTTTACTGATTAGATACCGTGTTTCCCGGAAAATAAGACCCTGTCTTATTTTTTTTTGCCATCAAAAAAAGGCACTAGGTCTTATTTTCAGGGGATGTCATTCACTGACTAACCCTTTTCACTGTCAGAGGCCTTCAGGAACTTCTTCTGCGGCCTGCAAGGCTTTCCTGAAGGCCTCAGCAACCGATAACTAGAGCTCTGGATCGATCCGGAGCTTTGTTATCAGCTACAGAGGCCTCCAGGAAAACCTTGCCAGACTTGCCGGCTGTAGAAAAAATGGATCAGCAAGGCAGGTGTCAGGGTGTGTGAGGCCTGGTTACAACTGTCCAAAGGTAAGTAGTAAGGTAGCTCCACCCTCCCATCCCCACCCTAGCTTAATTTTTACTTGTGCATTCTGGAGTGGGCGGGATCTTAATTAGGGCTTATTTTGGGGGTAGGGCTTATATTGGGCACATGTGCGAAAATCAAGCTAGGACTTAATTTCAGGGTAGGTCGTATTTTGGGGGAAACAGGGTTGTTGTTGTAGAAATGGCTAATTTATACTATTATGGAAAAGTAAAAAGCTGAAGTCTGATGTTACTGTCTTATTCTACTGCACCAAAGGGAGTCAGAAATCAACGCCTTTTTTTTTCTTTTTTCCCTTCTTTTCTACATTTTTCGACACTCTCTTCCCCTTTCCTTTCCTTTTGTTTCCTACTATTTGCTTTTATATTTTATAAGATAATAAAAAACTGTAAACAAACTCAAGTTGCATATGCCTTAGAGAGTAACAGAATAAGAGAGGTCTTCTGTTCAAGCAGGAAGCCCTATAACAGGGATCTCCAAACTTGGCAACTCTGAGACTTGTGGACTTCAACTCCCAGAATTCCCCAGCCAGCATGGCTGGCTGAGGAATTCTGCAAGTAGAACTCCACAAGTCTTAAAGTTGCCAAGTTTGGAGACCTCTGTCCTATAACATTTCAGACAAATCAATGTCCGATCTCTTCTTAAAAACTCTAGTGTTGGAGCCTTATTTTAAAGATAGTGGTGTAGATGTACAGGTAGTCCTCGACTTACGACCCCAATTGGGACCAGAATTTTGACTGCAGTTACTAAGTGAGTCATGCCCAATTTTGCAATCTTTTTTTGCCATGGTCTTTAAGCCAATTACTGAGTTACTAAGTGAATCACACAGTTATTAAGCGAATCAGGCTTCCGCCATTGACTTTGTTTGTGGGAAGGTTGGCAAATGACAATCGGATCACCCAGAGATGCTGCAGTCCGTGTAAATACATGCTGGTTTGCTAAATGCGCAGAATTGGATCACGTGTCCAAGGGAATGCTGCAACGGTCCCAATGGTGGGGTCCATTTTTTTTCAGTGCCACTGTAGCTTGGAATGGTCCCTAAATGAAGGATTATATTAGTTTGCAAAACACCAGAGGGCAGGACAAGAAACAATGGATGAAAACTAATCAAGGAGAGAAGCAGCCTGGAATTAAGGAGAAACTTCTTAACAGGGAGGACAATTAACCAGTGGAACAGCTTGTCTCCCAAAATTGTGGGTGCTTCATCACTAGAAGTTTTTAAGAAAAAAATGATCAGCCACTGATCTGCAATGGTATAGAATCTCTTTCTTGAGCAGGGGTTGGACTAAAAGACCTCCAAGTTCTCTTCCAGTTCTATTCTGATTGATTGATTGGTTGGTTGGTTGATTGATTGATTGAAAGTTGAGAACTATGTGTAGATGGAGATCAAAGGTCCTTCTCTTCCATTCCTTTAACTCCTTTTTTCTATTACTATAAGCTCTGGATGACAACAGAAAGGACAGTGTGTTGCTGTTTTGATAAGATGAACCTAATATTATTCCCCTGCAAGTAATAGGGCCAATATTATTGTCACTAATTTCTGCCTTGGTAATGGAAGTCACAGTCGCAATCTAATTACGGTATGCATATATACTATTCTTGGTAGCAACAGATTGCTGCAGGCTAACAAACGAACCAGTCAGACAGAACAAATAAGTTGGTAGAAAAATGGAGGAAAGGTAAACACATGTTAAGCAGGTTCCTGTGCACAGTCCCTGTCTGAGGTTTAACTTGTTTATTTTGACAATAATATGGAAGGAATTTGCTACTGCTGACATTTGAGCTACTTTTCAATTATAAAGCTAGTCTACAAATTAGCCTAATTATATCTGATTCCGCTTCTGAGATCATCCAGGACTAAACCTCTATCTATCTATCTATCTATCTATCTATCTATCTATCTATCTATCTATCTATCTATCTATATCCTATCCATCCATCCATCCATCTCCATCTATCATTTATCTATCTGTCTATCACCTACCTACCTATCATCTATCTATCTATCTATCTATCTATCTATCTATCTATCTATCTATCTATCTATCTATCTATCTCCATCCATCCATCCATCCATCCATCATCTATCTATCTGTCTGTCTATCATCTATCATCTACCTACCTCCACCCATCTATCTATCTATCTATCTATCTATCTATCTATCTATCTATCTATCTATCTATCTATCTATCTATCTATCTATCTATCTATCTATCTATCTATCTATCTATCTATCTATCTATCTATCTATCTATCTATCTATCTCCTAGCCAAACCTATCTGTCTGTCTCTCCTCTCCTCTCCTCTTGAATCCCACCACTGCATGGCTGGCTCTGTAAGCAAAAGAGAAAATGTAAATCCTAGGTCTAAGCTAATTTTGTCAATCTTCTGTTTGTTGCTTACCTGCGGTTTCTTTGTGAACCAGTCTTTCTGAATTGATTACCAAATCTGCATTTCTAAAAGCTGGCCTCCTCAGTTTCTGATTGGGGCAGGGAAACTGGGACTGGTTTCTGCCTCCCTTAAGATTTTTTAATTTCTCTTTTAGGAGAAATGTTTTATCTTGCCTTTTTAATATTTCCTAAAATATTTCATTATTCTAGAAGGTGGTAGGGGTGGTGGCGGGCGCTTCCTACAGAATCAGGCAGCACCCTAAACTGAATAAAGTAATTTGTTTTTCAGTACTCCATCTTCTTTCTTTGAAAGCTGCACAATCTCATTGTCGTGGACTCTGCTGCCCCCGTGTGGTATGCCAAATTTTGTTCACATTTCGTCACAAAATAATACTGCCCTTTTTTTAAAAACCTGGAATTTAGATATCTGCACAACTAACTGAGCTTTGCCAACAGATGGCAGCATCTGATTAGTTTTGTCTCATCCAGAATGGTAAGTAGGATGGCCCTGGTTTGTATATGAACAAAATGTGAGTTTGGAAGGACCAGACTCTTTAAGATTTGTGTGCAGAGATTTAAACTAAGTTCTCTGTTGTTTTCCTTAGCAAAATATTTGAATCACAAACTCATGCTGACTGTCTTCTCTACCAGTTGCTCAGACTCCACCCCACAAGGGATTAAAAAGGTAACGGTTCCTCTCGCACATACGTGCTAGTCATTTCCGGCTCTAGGGGGCGGTGCTCGTCTCCGTTACAAAGCCAAAGAGCCAGCGCTGTCTGAAGAATGTCTCCGTGGTCATGTGGCCGGCATGACTAAACACCGAAGGCGCATGGAATACTGTTACCTTCCCACCAAAGTGGTCCCTATTTTTCTATTTGCATTTTTACATGCTTTCAAACTGCTAGGTTGGCAGAAGCTGGGACAAGTAACGGGAGCTCACTCCATTACGCGGCGCTAGGGATTCGAACTGCCGAACTGCCAACCTTTCTGATCGACAAGCTCAGCGTCTTAGCCACTCAGCCAACGCGTCCCAAGGCATTATGGGGTCGTTAAAAGAGGATGGTGATTACAGGTAGTCCTTGACTTAGGACCACATGGGACCGGATTTTCTGTTGTTAGTCATTGCAGTCGTTGAGTCAGGCCCAGTTTTATGATCATTTTCATTGTGGTTGTTTAGTGAATCACAGTGGTCATTAAGCAAATGATGTGGTTATTAAGCAAATCTGACTTCCCCAATTGGCATTTTTATTGTCTTTTTTTTTTTTTTTTGCAGAAATCACGTGGCAGCTGGATGCTTGGAAATATGATCCTGTTGCCATGTGCCCAAATTGCGATCACATGACCTTAGGAATAGTGTGACAGTTTTAAGTACAGGTCGTAAGTCACCTT
The DNA here is from genome assembly GCA_023653725.1 of Bungarus multicinctus. Taxonomy (NCBI): domain Eukaryota; kingdom Metazoa; phylum Chordata; class Lepidosauria; order Squamata; family Elapidae; genus Bungarus; species Bungarus multicinctus. The sequence goes on from CM042850.1 coordinate 12,720,351, forward strand.
TCCCATATAATTTTGACATAAATTTCAACTGCCATTAAATGAAAGTCATAAGTTGAGGACTACCAGCAGAGGAAAAGAGAAAAGCTAAGCACACATTTGATGCTGCTCTAGTCTACCCATTCATTTATTTAACTCTGTGGCTGCTGAATAAACAGACGTATATTGAATTGAACTTTTCCCATTGAAAACTTTAGCGCTTAGAACTTGCATGTTTCACTTTAAAAGTAGAGTCTTAATACTTCCACTAACCCTCCTAAATATCAAAAGCATTGCTTATTGTGGTTAACACTATCAAAGCTTTGCTCATGTGATAGAGGGTGTGGTGAGAAATGTTCTTTCTCTCTCTCTCTCTTTTTCTCTCTTTCATTCTCTCTCTTGCTTTCTCTCTCTCCCCCCCCCCTTCCTTCCTCTTCCTCTTTCCTTTTCCCTTTTCTCCCTCCTCCCTTCCATTAACCAGTGGAATAGCTTGCCTTCAGAAATCATGGGTGCTCTATCACCGGAGGTTTTTAAGTAGAAACTAGACAGCTACTTATCTGAAATAGTATAAGTTCTCCTGCTTGAGCAGAGGGCTGGACTAGAAGATCTCCAAGGTCCCTTCCAGGTCTATTCCATTCCATTCTTTTCCTTTTCTTCTTCCTTGCCCTTGCCTTCTTCACTAGAGTTAAGAGAGGATGACTGGCCCAAGGTCACCCAGCTGGCTTTGTGCCTAAGGCAGGACTAGAATTCACGGTCTCCTGGCTTCAATCCTGGCAGCTTATCCACCACTACACCAAACTGGCTCTCCACTTCTGCTCCTTTCACAATATAGGCCTCCCACCTCACTGTTAAAACAATTTTGGGCGGCTTGCAAAATGATACCAAGATGAATATGAAAACAGTTAACATTAAAGAAACTTAAATACAAACTAAACCCCAACTGGGGGGAGGTGATACAGGTGAGAGATCTTCTCTCTTAGCCCATCAACCACCTTCAGCAAAGGACCACCTGCCCTGGGGCCCCAATCCACCCGCCAGACCCTTCCTTAGGGCCCTTCCAGAAGGCCAAAAGATTTGCAAGTTAAAACACTGATCTGGAAATAACTTTGTTTAAATTGTGCACTCGGTTCATCCGACCTAAGATATCATTAAATTCCCTTTGAATGTTAGTATTCAAAAAAAAAATAGTACTTGTAAATCGCCAGTTCTCTCTTTGATTATGCATTCATCTTGCTGCTTCTTACACCTGCTAGTATTAATCTTCCTTTTCATGGAAAAACAGTCCCTTGTTGCCATGGTGTGCAACCTTGGAGTTGTCCATGGGTGCATATTTTCTTTAGAAGTATCTTCTTTGACATTTCATCGCAAGCTTTGATCTGCAACTGTTTCGGCTGTCATTCAGAAACGTAGAACTAAATTGCCTCTTTGCCATCAGAACAGAATTTAAAACATGGGTCTTTTAAAATACAGAAACGCAGATTGGAGAAAACGTTGTACTTGATGAGAAATAAAAGGGATAAACACAAGTAAAATCTATGTTAAATGGGCATAATTATTTTAGACGTAATGAGAGATGCTAATACATACTACATATGTATATAATAACAATTATACTTCATTCATGATATTCATATTTTAATTACTTGACCACAGGGATGCTGCAATATGAATATGAATAAATATGAAACACAAATCATGTCACTTTTTTCAGTGCCGTTGTAAGTTCAAACAGTTGCTAAGCAAATGGTTGTAAGTTTGAACGTGTACGTTTGAACTCTATCCTGGTCTTTGACTTCTAGTGTTTGACAGGACTGTCCTGTACTACATGCCTGCATGAAAAATCTGACTCGAATGCAGTATTTGTGTGATTGCATCCTTATGCACGTGTCAACATTTGCTACCCTTCATTGCCTGCCTCCCTGACAGATCCGCCCAGCTTTGAAGTTGATTGTGCTGACTTTGTATAAAGTGAAACAAAACAGCATTTATATCTGTCAAATATATTTCCATCTCCTTTGCAGATTTGAAAGTGGTGTTTAATAAGAGATGAGCAATTTCAGTGAAATGGCAACTGTCAAGAAAACAGCACGATGCCTCAACACAACCGAATCCTGAATCTTACATCCATCTCTCTTTATTGCTATAATCAGCACTCTCTCGATTAGGGATCTCAATGCAAGAAAGCAAAAATAGTCTCTGTTACTAAATAATTTTGATACCTTGGCGTTCTGCCAGTCTGGAATACTTTCAATTGTTTAATTATTATTAATTTTGTTGTTATTTGTTCACTGTACGCTGCCCAGAATCACGATTTGTGAGATGGGAGACTTATATAAATTTTATAAATAAATAAACATCCCGTGTAGTGGCACAGTGCTTAGAATGCCGTATTGCAGGCTAATTCTGCTGACTGCCAGCTGCTAACAGTTCATCAGTTCACCCGCTCAAGGTTGACTCAGCCTTCCATCCTTCCGAGGTCGGTAAAATGAGGACCCAAATTGTTGGGGGCAATATGCTGGCTCTATAAACCTCAATGTAAAACATTGTGAAATGTATATAAGTCTAAGTGCTATTGCTATTACATTTTCACCGGTCAGATGGGCTGGTCACAACAGGAAAACTAAAATGGAGCTGACCAAGTTTGCTCTAACCTCCCTCCCCCACCTCTCCCTGGTGGATTTATTGATCCTCATTACAGGTAGTCCTCGACGTAAAACAATTCATTTAGTGACCATTCAAAGTTATAATGGCACTGAAAAAAATGGCCTATGACCGTTTTTCCACAGTTATGACCTTTGCAGCATCTTGTAGGAAGTTAGCACCCACCCCTCTCCTAGAAAAATGAAATATCCTGGGAAATATTAAAAAAGGCAGAATATTTCCCCTAAAAAGTAGAAACTCAAGAGCAGAAACTCACCTCAGAAGTAGAAGCTCACCCCCACCTTTGTTAATGGGTGGGCCATTAAGGCCTGGGCCAGAATACTTTACATAACAAAGATCTCCAGGTAAAACTATAGCAATGGTCAAAAGCCCTTTCAGTGCATCATCATCCCACCAAGGCTCAACCAAGCCTGGGACTCAGGACAGCCTACAGAGTTGCCCCTGCATGGCCCCGTGGGAGTCTGACAATCAATTAGAATACAAGCTCCAATTCAAATCCCAACAAAGGTTATAAAACCCAGGCACTCTCAGCACCTCAGCCCTTTCTTGATCTCCTCCTTCACCTTGAAGCATGCGATCATCCTTCCTTTTCATTCTAAAGCTCCAGGCCATGTGGTCCTGTCCACCATTAAACCTTCCAAACAGCCTCCATGTTTCCAGTGTCTTTTTCCCCACTTGGAACTGAACCCAGATGTGATCCAAATTCAGAGGCTTGGCCACAGGTTCCTATTTATGACCATTGCTAGGTCCCTTCTGATAAGCAAAGTCAATGGGGAAGCCAGGCTCACTTAACAACCGGGTTACCAACTTATCAACCGCAGGGATTCATTTAACAACCGAGGCAAGCAAGCGTAAAGCGGAACAAAACTCAACAAATGCCTCGCTTAGGCTCGGAAAATGTTGGGCTCCATTGCGGTCGTAAGTCGAGGTCTACCTGTAGTAGCCCTCACACTCTCGGACTCTCAAAGAGGGGCGGGAGGGGGGGGGGAAAACCCGGCGACGGGGACTCGCAGCGGAACGGACAGAAATATTCGCCGCCTTGTCTATCTGTAAAGATTCTATGAAGCGAGCGTGCGCAGCGTCTTATTTTGGTTCCGCCCCCTTGGGGGTTCCCCCCGCACCGTCACCGCCGCGGCTTGCCCCGTCGCCCTAGCAACGGGAGAAGCCTGCGGGCCCCGCCTGCAACTGCCGTCGGGCCGAAGGGAGCGTGGCCACGAAAGGCGGCAGCCGCGGCGGGAGGGCGGCCGAGATGCGAGGCGTCTTCTTCACCTGCGTGACTAAAGCCGCAGGGATCCGCAGGTGGATGGGAGACTCCTGAGAGCCCTCCAGGTGAGCCCTTGGACCCCCATGAAAGAGGGCGCCGACCCAGCCCGAGGGCATTTTTTGAGGCGCGCGCTCTGCGTATGCTCAGAGGACCTCTTTCCTGATTTCTTCGTAGTCGAACCAGCTTTTACTACACCTAAAGGCTCTGGAAAGGGAAAGAAATTTGCTATTTTCCTTCTTACACCCGTTTCTTTGCAACAACAACAAAAAAAAAGCTAGGGCTTCCAGAAAACTAAACTTTTCCCTCTGTTTTCCCGTTTTAAATAGATCTGATCAAGACCAGGATGGAGAAGACCATAGAGGGACTGCAAGAACAAATGATGGCTAGGTAAGGTCGAAGGACAGACCACGATTTGACATTTCTAAGACAGGGAGCAATTTTGGAGCCTTTGAAGTCTATTTTAATTCCCTCACTGAAACAACAAACTGAATTAATAAGGATTAGCACAAGTTCATTGAACGAAAGAATAGATAAATAGCATGGCACATTTAGGAAGCCTTTCTTTAGAAGGGCATAGCTGGTGCTTATCTTTTCTGGCTTCTCTGATCTTTTTTAGAGAGTGGGATGGAAAAGAGGAAACTTCAGATCATCAACATTGCTTGACAGCGTATTCAGAAGTCAAGCTGCTTTTCTTTATAGCCTCTCCAGAGAGCCGGTTTTATCTTGCAGCCTGTCCAGAGAGCCTGTTGGAGGCTGCAAAAACATTTTTTTAATATGGTATATTTAAAAGAAACAACACACACAAAAAAACAAAATACACAAATGCAAGAAAAGACCAACTGATAAACAAAGAGAATATATGTGTGTGTGTGTATGTGTATGTATATATATATATGTGTGTGTGTGTATATATATATGCAGTATATATGTATGCAGTATATATACATACAGTATATACTTTATTGGCCAAGTGTGATTGGACACACAAGGAATTTGTCTTGGTGTAAATACTCTCAGTATACATAAAGAGGAACATTCGTTAAGAATAAGGAATCATCAGGTACAACACTTAATGATAGTCATAGGGTACAATCGACATCAAATCATACTAGGAAACAGAGGATACAAGCAACAAAGTTACAGTCACAAGTGGGAGGGGATGGGTGATAAGGAGTGATGAGAAGATTAACAGTAATAGTAGTGTACACTTTGTAAATAGTTGAACATTGTTGAGGGAATTATTTGTTTAGCAGAGTGATGGCGTTCGGAAAAAAACTGTCCTTATGTCTAGTTGTTCTGGTGTGCAGTGCTCTATAGCGTCGTCTTGAGGGAAGGAGTTGAAACAATTTATGTCCGGGATGTGAGGAGTCTGTAAATATTTTCACAGCCCTCTTTTTGACTTGTGCAGTATACAGGTCCTCGATATATATGTATATATATATACTTATAACACAAGTGTATATATATATATAATTATACATATACATATATATATATATATACATATACATACATACACACATGCACACACACCAAGGCTATCACATATACATCCATTATTAAACATTGTATTTTTTAAAAAATATATTGTATTTAAAAAAAATCATTTTGCAATATACAATATTCAGATGGTGATTTTTACATGTAGCCTATTCAGACAGTGTGAATAGTGCATTAATGGGTGCTGCTAAAGGATGTTTTTACTTAGCATATAGTTTCTGAGGGTGGAGGTTTGTTCTCCAAGCTTGTGGGTTGGTTTCTGAACATTTTGTTACCAGGCTAGATAATATCTTCAGCAGAATTTTAGAGGATATCAGGTGTTGGTGGCCTTTTTCTGCTTATTAGGGCTTCATATGGTCACTAGATCTTGTGGTTTCCTCAGATTGCGTGAAACAGGTAATAACATTTAGATACTAGATTCTAATTTGTAGAGATTGGATTATATAAACCAGTATCTAAACTAATCAGCTCTTCAAGCAATGGTCACCCATATTTCAACTATTATAATTTCAACTATTATAATTTCTCAATTGACTCAGTCTGCTAGGGTATCCTGACAATTGAAGTCCAATTGGAAGCATCATTTGTGATGACTATTTTTAGAAATAACTCTGCTTCCTAAAATATCTAGTCATAGAAAAATTGGCTGGGTCTTTTCCCATTTATATGAAGTGCAAAAATACTCCAATGCAATGGTGTAAGTCTTGTCCCTAGGATGTCTTCCCACAAATTTCTTTCTCTACTTCTGGTCCTGCTGCTACATCTTTCTTTAAAACAATGATGCCTTTAAAGATTAGAACAGGTTAATGCACCTAAAGCATCTGAGCCCTTAAAGCATCATACAAATATTACCTCTTTTTATCAATACAATTTCATAAGAGATACACAAGGTGTCCTTTTGGTTCTCTGCCTTTTTTTCCAGCTATGACATTGCATTTAGCCTAAGAAAAGAAAGAACCGTAGCTCTTTCAAAGTTGTTGAAAGTGTCTTTTTGACAGATCAGATAAAGAGGAAGAATTGACCACATGCTGATTAAAAATGCACCGTAAGCTAGATAAAAATGACTGGATGAGTCAGATTGTTTTTTTCCCCTCTCTCTCCTGGCCCTGATTTACTATCTTTGGTCTAAGGTAGAAACAGAGAAATCTGTGACCTTCCATGGAATATCCCAAATTTACCACCTCTGGTTTGCTGTCTTACGTGTATAGACATAACATTGTTACGATAATAGCTCTTTTTTCTTTGCATCAACTGCTCAATATTCTACCAGCATTAAGTGTCAACAGTTGTTGCAAACTTTTCTCTTTAGGGATCTTTAACATAAATCCTAGCTTTGTTATATCATTGTACAAGTAGTCTTTGACTTACAAACATTTGTTTAGTGACATTCAAAGTTACAATGGCACTGAAAACAGTTATTTATGACTGTTTTTCACACTTATGACCATTGCAGCATCCCTATAGTCATGTGATCAAAATTCAGATGCTTGGCAGCTGGTCCATATTTATGACAATTGCCGTGTCTGGTGGGTCATCTGATCAACTTTTGCGACCTTCGGACAAGCAAAGTCAATGGGGAAGCCAGATTCACTTAACAACCATGTTATCAATTTAACAATTGCAGTGATTCACTTAACCACCGTGGCAAGAAAGGTTGTAAAATGGGGCAAAACTCACTTAACAACGGTGTTGCTTGGCAACAGAAATTTGGCCTACTGACTAGCATCATGCAAAAATATTGTGTTAAGCCATGATTGGTATAATGATTCTCAATTGGCTGGGAACACATACAGAACACACAACAGTAAAAATTTGGGGCTCAGTTGTGGTTGTACGTCGAGGATTACCTCTACAGAAATGGCTTGTTTATAGAGTGATAAGCTGGGTATGAGTCTTGCTGCTCTCCTGGTGGCGAACAAAATGGATTGTCCTCAGAGTGGTGAACATAAGGTTGAAAGATGAATGTCGCAGGGACAAATAGCAATAGCACTTAGACTTATATACTGCTTTACGGTGCTTTACAGCCCTTTCTAAACAGTTTACAGAGTCAGCATATTGCCCCCAACAATCTGGGTCCTTATTTTACCAACCTTGGAAGGATGAGTCAACCTTGAGCCAGTGAGACTCACCAGCAGCTGGCAGTCAGCAGAAGTAACCTGCAGTACTGCATTCTAACCACTGCACTACCATGGCTCATGATAGTCAACTACACAACAATATATAAAATACAAATATCTCTCCCAGGAATTTATTACTAATTGATAAAATGTATGCTGGGCCTACGAAACTACCTCTCTTAAAAAAAAACCTGAATAATTTAACATTTTTATACTCCATTGTATAGTTGGGATTAATTAATATAAATAAAATTTACAGATTATGGCTCATTTGGATGAACCAGAAAAACTGGTTTATTTCCCAGAATAAATGCTGGCGGGGGACTCTGAGAATTGGTCTACATGTCTTAACAATTGCCAAAGTTGGGAAACACTGTTCCAAGCCATATTGTAATTGGTTTACTTTTCAGTGTTATATTTTCTATATGTGATCCCAGTCAATTGAGAATTGTTATAACAACTGTCATAACGAACTCATTCAGTTTTGTAAATTAGAGGAAATGAATCGTGTTTTTCTGTTGCCAGCATACTTTAAAATAACTAAGAAACAAAAGAAACAGCAGTACCATCCTACTAAGCAAGCAAAAGAAAGCTATAATGAAAGATGAAGTGGAAGTAAGACTCCTCTCCTGTACACATGCGCAGTAAAACAGAACATCACAAGACACTCATATCTTGTTACTATGGAGACTTGATAACCAGTCCAGCTCATTCTGTAAAATTCTCTGGAAGCTCCTCAGACAAACAAAATAAACGCAGTGACACCAACCATGGCTTAGCACAATATTTTTGCATGATTCCAGTCTGTAAGCCAGTATTATCCCAGAGCTCCCTATTAAAAGTGTTATGAGAAACTTTGGTTTTAAATGAAAGGCTTGAAGCTGGTATGTAAAGGGAGATGTGATAGATGGATGACATGTTTTCACTGCTTCTTCATGGCTAGTTAAGCAATAGTTTAGCAAGGAAGACACGTTAGATTTGAAATGGCCTATTACTTTTTGGTGAGGCTTATTTTTAAATAGCCTTACAGATTGGCAGAATCTGGAAGATATGGGCAGAATTTGGAAACTAAGAAGGGCAGATCTGATTAGTACCTGGATATACGGTACCACAATCAGTTGGAATTTTTTTTAAAAAAATCCTACCATACTCTTCTAAAAAAAAAATGGCTAAACTAAAAATGGCTATATTGATACCAGTTCTTTTTTATTTGTTAAATTTTGGGTTTAAGGGAATAAAATGTGGAGAATATATAAAATAAAAATAGCTGGCAAGATTGAATTGATAATGAAAGGGAATAAATATTGGATAATATATTTTAGGATGATTTTTTTTTCTGGAAATAATGAAATAACATGAAGTGACAAAACATATCAAAAGAAAAATGGAATAGGTAATGATATGATATGAAACTGGTTAAGAAAGCTGAAAATGCAATTATGATTATGTATGTATGTTACAACCTGGAATCACATTGTTCACTTAAAGAGATGTTTAAAGAATAAAAATAAAAGAATTATTGAAAAAAATTAGCATGTAGACATTAAGAGTAGAATTTAACTTGAGACTTTACATCCACCACATATATAAATGATTGCTGACTTAATGTTTTCATATAACATTTGTGATGAGGATTCAAGGTACTACAATCTGTACATCATTTTTAAAAGCAGACTTGTAAGGAAGGTCTCTTTACAGATAGGGAAAGCAATGTAAAGGATGGAGCTGATTTGCCTTTAACTCAGGGTTTTTGTCATTAAACTGAGATTTGGACTGTTTCATACCTGTGTTCTCTGTTTTATCATTATATTGCCGAATAGTATGTCCTATGATCCTTCAGTTTATTTAACATTTTTCTAAATAGGACATTGTATAGGTGGACCTTGACTTACAACCACAACTGAGCCCAGAATTTTTGTTGATAAGCAAGAGAGTTGTTAAGTGAGTTTTTCCTCATTTTACAACCTTTCTTGCCACAGTTAAGCGAGTTGCTGCAGTTGTGAAGTTAGTAACACAACTATGAAGTGAATCCGGCTTCCCTACTGATTTTGCTTGTCAGAAGTTCACAAAAGGGGATCCCATGATCCCATGACACTGCACCTGTCATAAATATGAACCAGTTGCCAAGCATCTGAATTTTGATCATGTGGCCATTGGGATGCTGCAAACGGTTGTAAGTGTGAAAAATGGTCATTAGGCACTTTTTTCAGTTCCCTTATAACTTTGAATGTTCCCCAAATGAATAGCTGCAAGTTGAGGATTACCTGAGATTTCAAAACTTCTTTAGGTTTTGAATATACTGTTGTGGCCTGTCGGTCACTTGGTGCCTCCAGCAGCCAAATCAGCATCAAGGCAACCTGGAATCTCCAAGGGGGAAGAGGGATTGGAGCTGGCAGAGAGAGAGACAGACAGACAGACAGACAGACAGAGGAGGAGCCTGGGCCATCTATCAGCCCTCAGATGGAGAGTCAACAGCCCCAGGTCTGGAGGTGGCTGATGAGGAAGAGGAGGAACAGTGCCTGATGCATGGATCCAGTGCCTGATGCACGGATGTTCAGAAGGCAGAGGAGAGGAGAGCAGTGGAAATCCATGGGCTGATCCTTGGGACGGAAGAGCCACCGCTGCTAGCGAAGCCCCACCCTCCGCTGGGGATAAAAGGCAGGGGGTGGAGATGAAGAGGTGTGGCAGACAACTATTCATCTTCTGGCCGGCCGGACCTGTTAGCCTGCATTGAAAGAGAAACTTTTTGCCGGGGCTGCCAGCGCTCCTAATAAAGGAATATTTTGCGTTCACTTCAGAGGGTTTGTCATGTTTAGGGAGCTGAGTCAAAAAACATAAACTTGAGAATCTCTGGAGGTCCTAGAGCAGTGTCTCTCAACCTCAGCAACTTTAAGATGCACGGATTTCAACTCCCACTATTTTTCTGCTATAAAAACTCATTTAATCGACTTGGTAGCCTTGCAACACATTGCAACACAGAATAATTAGGAATTGAAGTCCACACATTTTCAAGTTGCTGAGATTGAGAAACACTCTTCTAGAGATTTATACTGAAAACCACAAATACACAAATCATATTGTGTCACTATTAACAGATGCAAAAGCCAATCAGCCTGTTAATTAGCACCCTAACGCTTGATACTGACGAATTTAAGATTTCATTTATTAGGCTATGGAGCCACGATGGGGCTAACTGCTTTTCATTAGGAGGGGCTTTCTTAATTGACCCTCATTACTTGCTGAAATTACTTTCCAAACCTGGTCAAAGAAGAGGCATTTTCTTTTTTCTTTTTTAAACTCTCTGGCACGCATAAACTTGCTAATTAGGAAAAGGTTTACAGTTTGATCATTATTTTACCCTCATTCCCCCATCAAATCTTGTTGGAAAACATTTTAATTGTTATCTAATTGGGCCACTTCAAAAGCTTTAATGTAAATGTAGGATAGTACATCATCAAGAAGAGGTTCTCTGAAGTTTGGGATTATTGATTTATTTTCTTGACAAAGAGATAACCTTGGCCTATTACATAAAGCTCTCGACTTACATCCACAACTGAGGTCAGGATTTTAGTCATAAGCCTTTGTGGTCATAACTAACCCTAACCCTAACCCTATTTCACCAGACTCGATTTTACAACTATTTTTATGACGATCATTAAGTAAGTCCTGCGGTTGTTAAGCAAATCACATGGACATAAGCCCAAATTCAGCTTATCCAATGGGTATTTTTTGCCATGTGACTGCTATGTGGATGCTGCAGTGCGACCCCAAATATGGCCACTTGACCATAAAAGTGGTGTGGCAGTTGTAACTTTGAGGCTGGGTCATAAGTAACCTTTTTTTTTAATCTGTTGTAACTTCAGATAGTCATTAAGCAACCAGTCATAAGTCAAAGGTTACCTATAGAGTTTAAAATGTTATTTAAATTTTACCTGCAATGTTTCTTGGTGCTCAACCCAATTCTATGCAATTCAGAAGTAGTTTAGTTTAGCTGATCTGTGTGTGACTTTCCCTCAGGTATGTTGGGAAAGAGGCCCAAAATCAAGGTTATTTTGCAAATTAGTTTGTAGAAGTGGTATCTTGGCGTTTCCCATTGCAACGGTCATGTAGTGAAGGATCCATTGTGAGGTCATGGCAAAAGGTAAGGGGTGGGGGTGCATCTCATAGCCAGAGGACGCAGCTGGACGGAGAATCCCTTGGTGAGCAAGTTAACAATATTTACTTCAGTGGCACCTCAAAGCTTGATCTGAACACATCATCAGAGTGTCTTAGCTTAGAAATGAGCAAGGTCTGAATACAGGTAGTCCTCAAACTTATGACCACAATTGAGCTCAACAACTTTGTTGTTCAGTGAGACATTGGTTAAGTGAGTTTTGCCCCATCTTATGACATTTCTTGCCACAGTTGTTAAGTGAAACATGGCAGTTGTAAAGTTAATATCACGGTTGTTAAGTGGATCTGGTTTCCCCATAGACTTTTTTTTAAAAAATTTGGTTTGTCAATTGCTTACAAGATAATAGGTATAAGTAAAAACATAGTTATGAATACATGGATATATATAAGAAAAATAAAAGAAACAATAGGACAGGGACGGTAGGCACGTTGGTGCGCTTATGCACGCCCCCTACAGACCTCTTAGGAAAGGGGTGAGGTCAACAGTAGACAGTCTAAGGTTAAAGTTTTTGGAGTTTGGGGAAGAAACCACAGAGTCAGGTAGAGTATTCCAGACATTGACCACTCTGTTGCTGAAGTCGTATTTCCTGCAATCAAGTTTGGTGCGATTAACCTTGAGTTTGTATCTATTGTTTGCTCTTGTGTTGTTTTGGTTGAAGCTGAAGTATTCATTGACAGGTAAGTCATTGCAATGTATGATTTTATATACCATACTTAGATCGGATCGAAGGCGGCTTAGTTCTAGGTTTTCTAGGTCTAGAATTTCGAGTCTGGTGGCATAAGGTATTCTGCAACGAGTAGAGGAGTGGAGAACTCTTCTTGTGAAATATTTCTGGACTTTCTCAACTGTGCTAATATCAGATACGTAATGTGGGTTCCGGACTGATAAGCTGTATTCGAGTATTGTTTCTTTGTCAGAAGGTCTCAAAAGGAGATCACATGACTTTGGGACACAGCAATTATGATAAATATGTCAAGCCTCTGAATTTTGATCACATGACCATGGGGATGCTGCAAAAGGGTCAGAAGTCACTTTTCCCAGTGCTGTTATAACTTTGAATGGTCACTAAATGAACAGTGGTAAGTTGGGGACTGCCTGTATTCTTCCCTTGCAGAACTTTTCCAAAGTTGAAAACAAAAAGACAGATTAATAGAGAGAGAGGGAGGGAGGGGGAGAGAGAGAGAGGTCATTTTCCGGATAAAATGTGGGTTCTCTACATGTTTTAATTTGCTTAAAGAATGAAACAAATGGTTCCTTTTAGATCTATCCCTTGTGATGCTGAACTTCAAGAACTAATGCACCAGATCGACATCATGGTAAACAAGAAGAAACTGGAATGGGAAAAGAAGATGCAGGGACTGGAAGCAAGGATGACTATCCGGGATCAAGAGTTAGCAAGTGCCCAAAGCAAATTAGATCAGAAAGGTCAAGAGGTAATGTTGCATCATTTATTTTGTGAATATTGCATTGAACGGGAGGAGCTACGCAAACATTTGCCTTGGATGAGCTCAATAGAGATAAACAGAAGTCAGCCTGGTTAATTGTGGAATGGAAGTCTAGAGGACTACAAGTCCAGGCTTGTAAAATAAGTAGATTGGGTAGCCATTTTGCCTTGTTATCCAATCTTCTTAAAAACTTCCAGTGTTGGAGCATCCACAACTTCTGGAGGCAAGTCCTTCCATTGATTAATTGTTCTCACTGTCAGGATATTTCTCTTTAATTCTAGGTTGCTTCTCTCCTTGACTGGTTTCCATCCACTGTTTCTTGTTCTGCCCTCAGGTGCTTTGGAGAATAGGTCCACCCCCTCTTCTTTGGGGCAGCCCTTGAGATATTGCTATCATGTCAGCCGTAGTTCTTCTTTTCTTTAAGCTAGACCAGTGGTGGCTCACCTTTTTGGGCTCCCGTGCCAAAAATTGCGCTCGCTCGCGTGCCAGCACCCAGAAGGCAATGCGCATGCGTTCTCCCATGCCCCCTGCGCATGTGGCGTGGGATTCTTCCGGGTGATCTCTCACGTGCCAGCAGAAGTGGCTCTGCGTGCCACTTCCAGCACGCATGGCATAGGTTTGCCATCATGGAGTTAGACCATGTATGGTTTCATTAAGCTAGCCCACTTATCTATCATCAGATTGTTTACTGTCCCCCACATCTAACACAGACATTGTTAATCCGATGATGTCAGAGGTGGCATGATTCTTCTAGTTCGTGTCACTCTTGTATCTGAGGCAGTCAGGTGAAGTATTAGGAGGTCTTTGCCCAAGGACAGCTATTGGTAAGCCAGGATTCACACCCTGGTATCCTATGTGAAAAGTGGCTCTCTAACCACTACACTATCCAGCTGGCACACACACAGAGCCGAGAGAGAGTGGGAGGAGGGAGGAGAAGAGGGAGGGAGAGACAGAGACAAAGAGAATGAAAAGACAAACAGACATATCAGGCCTTCTCTATTTTTCTTTCTGGATGGGGGTGGTGGTGGTGGTTAATAGACCATGTGCAATATAAAATGTTCCAGAACAAAAATAGTATATCCAGGGCCTCCTACCTAACCTTTGTACGTAGATTGCATTCATACACAACAGAAAAACCATTTTAAAATAACACTTTTGTTGCACAAGCTGTGGAGGCTTTTTCCGCATAGAATGCTAAGCCATAATGGGTTCATGCATCATGCTGAGCTGAAACCTGACAGAAACATAATGTAGCAAAATGTGTGAACCAGGCAATAGAATAAATATAACTGATATTTTGCATTATTTATCCTCTTTTCAAAAAGACAGACTCTATAAAATAATTAGGTTTCGACAGAGCAGACTGGAAGGAAGGAAAGGCATTCTGGCTCCTGCTAAACAGTGTTTTGTGCAGAGTGGATGGGGCTGCATCAGCCTTTAAAAAATAAAAAGTGGAAGCCTACTAATGAGTTCTTTTGCATGCAAAGATATATCTCTCTGCTCTCCCCCTTCTGATAATTAGGGTTTGTATGTACAGAGATCCGGATCAGTTTAGAGATGACCAGTTATTGGTAATTCCTTAATATAATTTTTGTGTACAAGAAGTGTAGAATTTTGAATTCTACATCTATTTTTCCCCATCTTCCCAACCATCTTTAAATCCTGTAAATAAAATTATGAGTCCTGTTTTCCTGTAGCATCTTTTCCTTTTCTCTCCCAGTTATCAGCTTCCAAGTTCACTTGTAGTTTCTGAGAAGTAGTTCCAATAAATCTCTTATATTACAATTTGAAAGAGTAACCCACATCTTTTTCCATTTTTAAATGTTCATCCAATTGCATTTGTAAATACAGTGTGTCCATTTCTGTTGTCTCAAGAGGGATAAGTTCATCTTCAGTAGTAACTCCTACTTCCAGCAAAGTATTAAAAAATTCAAACCCTTCACAGGCCCATAAATCAAATATTGTCTTTAAAGTAGGCATTTTGTACTTTAATAGTCAGCCTTCAAGGTTTTGTTTTACAACTGATAATAAGGCAGCTTTCCCACCAAGAGGTCCTTTCTATTCACCTTTTCCAAAAAGAAAAGTTATTTCTTTCCATTTAAATGCTTTAATCTTTTTAATTCTCAGTTTTTTGCAAGACAAGCAAAAGTCACTAAAATTCTTAGACATTTCTAAATGTCTACGACCATTCCAGAAATAACAAAAACCACCAAAGAAACACTCACCTATATCTGAAGAAAGGCTTTTTGTTAACTGAAGACGAAATTATAATCTAAAACTGTTTCTCAATCTTGGCAACTTTAAGATATGTGGATTTCAACTCTGAAATTTTCAATGCTGGCTGGGAAATTCTGGGAGCTGAAGTCCACGTATCTTAAAGTTGAGAAACACTGATCTAAAAAATGCATTAGAATTGAGGAATGTTGGTTCTAATGTCCATAATTTAGGCTGCATGACAGCTATTAACTTGATGAAAGAGCCTTCCTCCCTGCCACTCAACTCACCAGCCAAAGAAACCACCATTTCGATGATTTTCTCATGAGGAACAACAGAGGATAGATGGATTGATTTGAAGTTTCCTTCTTAAATCTGGAGGAAGAAGCATTCCCTCTCTCCCAAGTAACTGTGGGACAAAGCAAACTCTGATACCATCTCCAGTTAAACATCTATTTTCTCCACTGAGTGCTGGAACCCACATTTTCTTCTTTTCAACCACAGTTAAATCTGGGATGTTATAAGCCAAGATTTTATCAAGTTATATTCAGAAATCCTGCAGTATTTTAACCAGTTTGGTGTAATGGTTTAGGCTTCAGGCTAGAAACCAAGAGACTATGGAGTTTACTCCAGTCTTAGGCACTAAGTTAGCTGAATGTCGTTGAGCTGATCACTTTCTCCTTGCTCAAGGAAGGGAAAATTGGAAATCACTTCTGGAAAACTTTTCCAAGAAAACTGCAGGATTTGTCTCCAAGAATTAGACATAACTGAATGGAAGAAAATTATTCTTATGTAGCCCGATATAAGAATAATTTCAGTATTGGATTTGTTTCAAGGCTCAGAATAACATCCCTTTCAAATACAGGTGGGCTTACTCAGACAGAAACTGGACAGCTTGCAAAAGTCAAAGTATGAGATGGCTCAGAACTACGATGCCCAGCTTCAAGCCTTGAAAACCCAAGTAAGGAAAAAGTCAGATTCCTATTTTACGGTGCTTGAAATATTCCAAGATTAGTTTAGTGATTTTGGAAAAATTATTGCCTAACTTTACCCATACTAAGGGATTTTTATTCACGGAATGAAAGAGGCCATGATGGAATCCTTACCAGCATTTGGGTTAATAATTTCCTTCTCACCAAAACGTTGGCTAAATGTACTCTTTTCCCATAAAATTGGACTGGACTGTTTTTAATCTACAGAGACATGGTTTGATTCATATGTTTGATTAATTGCTAATTGTGGACCATGGCTGGGATTCACCCCAGTCTGTTCCAATAAAACCAATCAAACCACAGTCTGAATCCAGTCACTCTTTATTCTTGAAGCTCAAGTGCTCAAACAGACTAGATGAGGAATGAGATTGTGTGAACGCAGAAAATGGATTTATTCTGGAAAGCAATCCACCTATCCATTGTACTTGGATTGTGCTTTAGGAAATGGTTACATACGCCCACCATGTTCCTCCATTTGCCTGAACTGTGGCTGACATATACAACCCTTCAAAGGGAGCATCTAATTTTGTCCATTAAAATCCAGCAATTCCCATTCAACCCTTGGGGTGTAAGGAATAGAGATGATGTGTTCTTTTGATGGGGAATCTGGGAGTAGGAAGTACTATACTGGTAGTCACCATTCGCTTAGTGACCATTTGAAAATCTGGCTCATAGAATCACCAAAAATCAGAGACTGGATGGACTATTTGAAAAAAGTAACTTATTACTGTTGCAGCATCCTTATGGTCATATGATCAAAATTCAAACACTTGGCAACTGACTTGTATTTATGACAGTTGCAGTGTCTTGGGGTCATGTGATCACCTTTTGAGACCTTCTAAAAAACAAAGTCAATGCGGAAGCCAGATTCACTTAACAACTGTGATACTGGCTTAACAGCTTCAGTGATTCGCTTAACAACTATGGAAAGAAAGGACATCAGATCGGGGAAAACTCACTTAACAACTTCCTTGCTTAGCCATGGAAAATTTTGACATAATTTTGGTCTTAAGTCGAAGACTATCTGACTATTTCTCTCACTACCTGTATGCAATCTTTCTTTCACCTTCCCAGAACAATCAGTAGCCCTCTGAACAATCTATTTTCCCCCTTTTGAATGTAACCTCCCTGTGCTTGCACACTCATTTCCTTTGACACTGAATGTCATATTTAATTACCATATTCTTAGATCCATAAATGGCAGGACTGAATTATATATTTTATTTAAGAACCTCACTTAATACATACGATTTTTATTGGTCCGAGTTGCTTTGCTGCAAGTTTAGAATCGGGATCACAGTATACAGGTAGAGGCATAAATGAGTCTCAAAGAGAATCATTCTTTGTGATCTAGGTATATAAAAAAAATTCCCCCCAATGCTACTCTTTATCACCTAGGGAAACCACTAATAGATCTCTTAAATATTAGTTTATGCTAGTTAACCCAATTCTTTGATTCTGAAAAAAGATTAAGTCTGTCTGCAGAAGATGGCACTAAATTAATGCAAAACAGTTCCTACTAATAACTAGATAGAATACATAGAGGGTACAATAAACCAAATAAACACTGTTTAATCATACAGTTAATTGATAACACAAACTGTGTGAAAATTCACCTGTGTTCAGTCTTAACTGCTTAGTTGTAATAGCTGGTACAATTAAAAAAAAAAAGAAGTCTAGCTAATTATAATATTGAAGCCTAACTGCCTTAGCTCATCCTACCATCAGCTTTTAAGAAAGAAATGATATATTCTTGACATTCGTTTATTTTTAGTTCGCTAAGCTTACACAAAGCTATGAAAAGTTACAGTTGCACCAATTAAAACAAAACAAAACTCACAGCATGGAGAAATGCACGGAAAACCAGGAAGCACCTTTCCAGATGAACTGTTTAAACCAGAAGTTGGAGGTAAGGATCTCTATTTGAAGGAGTGCTTCTTTCACAAACCTTGTACTCTTAAGATCAAGAGAGGGGACAGTAAGGGAAAATGCAAGAATCAGTCTCTTTTCACCTTTAATCAGGTGTGGCATTTTTGGGATATGCCATGAGAAAAAATGATTTTGTTTTATTTATTTGGTTTGAAGGCTCAGAAAGTGAGGGCATGTTTCATACAACCTTTGATGGCAAACTGAGGGGCTAATGGCGTGGGTTTTATAGTTCGTTAACTAACATAGTTACTTTGTATTTTAGTTTGATTTATTTTTACCCTTTTAAAATGATGTTCAGATTTATTAGCTTTTAACATTCCTAAAACTGATAAACAAGCTGGAGACTAGCTCCAGGTAAGGAAAGTACAACCTGGGCTCTGGCTTATCTCTTTTGTGAACTTTAAACAACCATTTTCCTTACAATTACCCCCCCCCCCTTCTGACATTTTAATGAACTTGTGTGATATCATGGGATGCAAATATGTAACATGTTTGATTACACGTAGCTGACTTCCTATGCAAAAGGGAGGTTACTTTTATTCTGTCCAAACAACTTTTCTCTTGCATTTTCTTTGTTCTGTTAACTATAAAAAGGAGGGGAACATGGGGCTTGAGGTTCTCTTTCTTTTACATTGAGAGAGACCCCACTTTATCAGGGTACCCTAATAAACTGATTTTAAATCATCTTCCGACTTAGTTGCTTATTGGGACGGTAAACTGAGGCAGAACCTAGAGCCGGATTCGGCTTTCAAAACCAGAAGGATAAGCAACTGATTTGTGTCACAGGAACTTGATGCAGGCATAGGAAGGTCTGCCTCTTCCACCTGTTCTGATTGCCCCTTTGATGGGCAAGCCACACTGACGGCAAATCTGGAGGTCTAGAATTAAGAACTTTTTCCTGATTCTACTGACCCGACCAGTCTTCTTCTTCTCCTTCTCCTTCTCCTTCTCCTTCTCCTTCTCTTCCTTCTCCTTCTCCTTCTCCTTCTTCTTCTTGTCATCCCTCACACAAGGACACCTTCTTAAATCCAACATCATAGTGAAGGAGATACTAGTCTAAATTTCAGGAAGGAGGAAGAGGAGGAGGAGAAGGATTATCCCTTGTGGAATAGAACAAGGGAGATACCTGACATCAGGTGTACCATGACATCATACCGTGACATTTGGTCACCACACTATAAAAAAGATGTTGAGACTCTAGAAAAAGTGCAGAGAAGAGCAACAAAGATGATGAGGAGACTGGAGGCTAAAGCATACGATGAATGGTTGCAGGAACTGGGCATGGCTAGTCTAATGAAGAGAAGGACCAGAGGAGACATGATATCAGTCTTCCAATATTTGAGAGGCTGCCACAGAGAGAGTGGGGGTTGTCGAGCTATTTTCCAAAGGACCTGAAGGCCAGACAAGGAATAATGGATGGAAACTGATCAAAGAGATTCAACCTGGAAATAAGTTTTCTGACAGTGAGAGCAATCAACCAATGGAACAGCTTTGCCTTCAGAAGTTGTGGGAGCTTCATCATTGGAGGCTTTCAATAAGAGATTGGACTGCCATTTGTCAAAAATGGTGTAGGGTCTCCTGCTTGGACTAGATTAAGGGGCTGGACTAGATTACCTACAAGGTCCCTTCCAACTCTGTTAATCTGTTATCTGACTTTGAGAAATCAGGGCTAGATATCACTTTGGAGCCAGAGGCAAAAAATGTGCTTTCGATTGTCAGGAATCATCAACCAAGCATATTTTTTTCTAGGAAGAAATGGCTTTATGACAGCCCAGTGTGGCTGGTGTAGTGGTTAAAGTTCCAGACCAGGAGAAACCAGGACATTGTGACTTCTAGTCCTCCATTGGTCATGAAGCCAGCTGGGTGACTTTGGAACAGCTCACTCTGAGTACACTTGGAATAGTGGTCATCACAATATAGAAAAGATGTTGAGACTCTGGAAAGAGTGCAGAGAAGAGCAACGAAGATGATTAGGAAGCTGGAGGCTGAAGTAGGTGAAGAAAAGTTGCGGGAACTGGGTTAATCTGTATCATTTGGACAATGATATCATGAAGCACATTATTGTAGCATCTGTCAGACACCTGTGGTCCTGTCCGATAACTTAAAAGCATACCAAGATATGACAACAGGAGCTTAGACATAGGTATTTTTAGGAAAGGGGAAGGGGACCTCTCAGCTGCCAGCTTAAGTTGGGAACAACAGATTTGTAGCCTACTAATAAAGGAGAACTCAGGGTTGACACGAAGGCTCCTTGGTGCTCTCTGAGCTTGGTTGTTTTCTTGCAGACGTTTCATTACCCAAACTAGGTAACATCATCCATGCTAGTAAGATGTGGGATTTGCTCCTGCTTCTTATTAGAAACTGCTTACTAGCACTGATGATATTCCCTAGTTTGGATAATGAAATATCTGCAAGAAAACAACCAAGCTTAGAGAATTCCAGGACCTTTTCAAATGTATATGCCCTGACTATATAAAAGATTGCTTAATACATTATTTGGGTATCAGCAGTTCGAAGGGAGAGATTCTATCAACGGATTCTAAGCACAGGGAGACATTGATGAGTATTGCTCAGCGAGCTTCTTCATCCACTAGTGTTTAATTGCTAATTTGCTGCTGGGTCTAACTGCTGGAGCCATCCTTGTGTCACAGAATCTGCATTTTGCCAAGGCGAAATGTACAAATTTCCCCAGAGTTGTTTCAAAAGATAATGATTTCAGAGCAGAGTGCATGTATTTCTCTTCCCCATGGCAGAAAGAGCTGAAGGAAATGCCCTTTTCAAAGGCAGCCTTGCTTTTATTCCGGGAAGGATGAAAGAATAAGCTTTTGCATTTGTTCTTAGCTTGAAAGCAAAGCGGGGAGGAAGGGGCTGGAGAGCTGTTTACAAGCTTCTGAGGAAGCCAGCAAAAAGTACAAGACGGCAGAACTTTACTGCAGAAACGAACGATAGAAAAACCCATTCAAGGGTGCGGTTTGAGTGCACTTGTCATGGGCTAGAGAGAGATAAATGATTCAATTATATATGCATCAACTTTTTTGAGCTCTGATACCGGAGAAGGCTTCTGCATGTTTCTTGGACGGCAAAGGTGACCAGCAAGCAAGTACTGGAGCGCATAACGCCAGGCATGTCACTGGAAGAAAAGAAGAAGAAAAACCACAAAACTGTGGTCTCATTTATTTTGGCCATGTCATGCGGGGGAATTCATTGGAGAAAGCAATTATATTTGGAAGAGTGAGTGGTAAAAGAAAGCCAGGCTGCCAAAGAACACGGTGGCTGGACACCATCAAAGCTGATACCAGCCAGAGCATAGAATAACGATGAGAAGTAGCGCAAGATTGAAAGATCTGGAGAGATCTGGAGAATCGCTAAAAATCAGAGATGACGGGATGGATATCATCATCATCATCATCATCCCCCTTCCTGTCATTATCCTTGCTGGATGTGGATGTGGTAGTTTCTGCAATGATGTTCAAAATCTCAAAACAAACGTACTATGGGAATTGATATTGGAGATACCTTTTGAACTCCATTTGTAAACATCATGATGGATATGTCAACCACCTATGGCTCTCTGTGTCACTATCTCAACACACTTATCCTGGTGTTTTCCACTGACGGCAAATCTGGAGGTCTAGAATTAAGAACTTTTTCTTGATTCTACTGACCCTACCAGTCGTCGTCGTCTTCTTCTTCTTCTTCTTCTTCTTCTTCTTCTTCTTCTTCTTCTTCTTCTTCTTCTTCTTCTTCTTCTTCTTCTTCTTCTTCTTCTTCTTCTTCTTTTTCCTCTTCTTCTTCTTCTTCTTCTTCTTCTTCTTCTTCTTCTTCTTCTTCTTCTTCTTCTTCTTCTTCTTCTTCTTCTTCTTCTTCTTCTTCTTCTTCTTCCTCTTCCTCTTCCTCTTCCTCTTCTTCCTCCTCCTCCTCCTCCTTGAAATTTAGATTAGAATCTCCTTCACTATGACGTTGAATTTAAGAAGGTGTCCTTGTGTGAGAAGAAGTATGGATGCTCGTTCGTAATGATTGATTGATAGGGAAGAACAACTAAGATCATCAAAGGCCTGGAGACTAAAACATATGAAGAATGGCTTTGGGTTTGGCTAGCCTAAAGAAAAGAAGAATTACGGGTGACATGAAAGCAGTATTCCAGTATTTGAAAGGCTGCCACAAAGAAGGGGGGAAGTGTTCCAAATCATTCTCTAAAGCACCAGAGGACAGGACAAGAAACTATGGTTGGAAACTAATCAAAGAGAGAAGTAACCTGGAATGAAGGAGAATCTTCCTAACAGAACAATTAACCAGAGGAACGGCTTTCCTTCAGAATTCGTGCGCTCTCCATCACTGGATAATTTAAAGAAGAGACTACTAGACGGTCACTTATCTGAAACAGTATAGATTCTCCTGTTTCAGCAGGGGGCCGGACTAGAAGTCCTCCAAGGTCTCCTCCAGCTCATTCTATTCTAATTCTAATTCTTTTTCTATTCTATTCTAATTCTATTTCTATTTCTATTTCTATTCTATTCTATTCTGGTATAGACCAACACACACACTATAGGGTGATACAATGGAGGATCTATCAATGCAATTATTTGCAGATCCTTATTCGGTAAGGATGCCTATGCTATAAAACAGACAAAACAATAGATGAGTAACGAATGGCCCAAATGTCATTTCGCATGCAAGCAAACACAAGTGAAAATACATTATCATGTCCAGTTGGGACAGGGCATCCTCAAGTATTCATCCAATAGAGCTATTCCTGGAGGCAAATAGATTATGAAGATGAAACCTGGCAGGGATGTGATGAAACCATCAAAAGGCCTGCTGTGACAGGTTTGCAAGCCCCCTTCAAGAACAAAATTGCTCATGACTTCAATGTTGGCGTGGATAATTCCAACGAAAAGGTCCGTGGTAGACCCTAAACGAGCCCCATCCCACCTACTACCATTGGAAGATTGATTGCCTATCTTAGCCTAATGCTCTCCAAGCAGGGGACCCATAAGTCCGATATGACAATATTTTTGAATATACACAGTGCATTCATAGCAGCATCACAACCAAACGCTGCTCCTCTGTGGGGTCCAACAAATGAATTACAACTAGAGGAATTGCAGCCCAGCTTCATTGCTTTGGGCTGAGGTATATGAACAAGGACAAGCTCTTTGTTATGTGAAGGGCTGATAGAGAAGGAAGCACAGCTCTATGTGAGAATGCATCTCTACGTGCCAAGCATTTTGAACACTTAACTGCTATGTGTAATTAATGGCAGATGTTGTGTTTTGCACCTAGCCAGGACTATCTAAATTGCTAATAATAATGTATTATACAAGAATTTTTAAGTGCAAAGGCTCTTTTTATTGAAGGTTTACACCGGTTATTCATTTTCAAAGAAATACAAAGAGAAAGTAGATATTCAACCATCTGATTAATTAATTAATTTTTTGGTGCCACTTTTCTCTTTCAGGAATTTAGAGCAAAATCAAGAGAGTGGGATAAGCAGGAAACGCTGTATCAAAACCATTTGGTTTCTTTAGATGCTCAGCGAAAATTATTGTCTGAGAAATGCAATCTGTTCCAGGTACCATTCTTTGCTTCTTCTCTAAGAGGAATTGGAATTAAATGAACTGTGAAGCCTAGATAAATACTTACCAGAATATATATACTCAACCACATTTTCTAAGCCATAAAAATGAATATGTAGATATCTTTGCAAATGAGGTTCGTCACATTTAAACATGCCAGGAATGTGGTGCTGTAAGAATTTTATATATATATAAAAGCAGACAAATCACATTTTAATAGCAAGGACTGTATCTAAATCAAATGCTTTTTCCACTCACGAATGTCCCTGTAACTCATACAGATAATGAAGGAAGAGGGATGTTTCTACATTCCCTATTCAGACTGCAACTTTTTTTAGAACAGAGACTACCGCACACTAATAAAGCAATACAACCATCCTCAACCAGTGGCTTCCAATAAACCAGGTGTTGCTTCTAAGTCATAAGTCAAAGATGGCAGCATGATACTCTGCATTAAATCTGCATTTCTTCCTCACTCAGTGGAGAATTAGTTGTTGATGTATTCATCATAACTCAAGTGTTCCCCCCCCCCGTTATGTGGTCTCATCTCTGGAGATCATTGGGCATACATGGATAAATTTGCTCTGTTAGAAGTTTAGGTTAGTCCGGGACTGAGAAATGATTGGTACTACAAGGACGTCTCCTGTAAATCAACTGAAATTTGCTTTGAATAAATAGACTTGCAGTTCTCAAGTGGCAGCTTTCTACAGCGGCATAACTTTCCGTGTAGAAGAGAAACACCGTTCTTCCCAAAGCAGTGAATTTCATGCAACTTTTTTCTTGGTTTTATTTTTAAGAAACAAGCTCAAAATTGTAAAATCCAAGTACACTGTCCAAAGCTGAAGCAAAATGATGAGGATACTTGCAGCCAGTACAGAAATGAGCAGCTCAGGGTCCAGAACGGTGCTTTTACTGAGCCCGCTGATAGGAACGAATTTTTTATGGAGAAACTTGAATCAACCGTGAGTGAAATAGCGGTGAGCAGAAACAAACTACAGGAGGAAAACTTAAAGCTCCAACAGGAAGTAAAAATGTACCAAAGAAAATGCCAGGTAAAGACCAAGCTATTTGCTCGTTGTTGTTTCTAAACAGGGGCTTTGTTATATTTTATGCAAGTGATATCGGGTGCTTCTGCCAAAGAGTTGTGAGCACGGTGAATGCTGATAGGACATATAAATGATCACAGCTATGTACTATAGATGTAATCAGCATTGGCTAAAGGAAAGATGTTTAGAATCTCTTGGACTGCATCGATAGATCGATATCAGTTGTCAATCATCAAGCTTAGAATGAATGAATGAATGAATGAATGAATGAATGAATATCACCTCTTGTATGCAACAGTTTTCCCTTTCCCAAAATCTTACCTATGAATAAAAAAGAGTTGGGAAAACAATAAACTGTACCCAGAATTCAGAAGAAGAATCTGTGAGCAGGAGGGACCAGGAAGCTGATCTCTTATTTATATCACTCAGATATAAATGAGTTGGACTCTGACTGGGCATCTCCAGGTGTTGGGGTGGAGGTGGATTTCAGGGAGGTCATTTGGGATGAGTTTGATCCTATTACTCTGGAGGATATGGACAGGATACTGGGGGGGCTTAATGCCACCACTTGTTTATTGGATCCGTGCCCCTCCTGGCTGGTCCTGGCCACTTGGGAGGAGACACGAGGCTGGTTCCAAGGGATTATTAACGCTTCCTTGAGAGAGGGGCTTTTACCCGCCGCCTTGAAAGAGGCGGTGGTGCGGCCCTCCTCAAGAAACCGTCCCTGGATCCAGCATTATTGTCGAATTATCGTCCGGTCTCCAACCTTCGCTTTGTTGCGAAGGTTGTTGAGAGTGTGGTGGCACGTCAGCTCCCTCAGTACCTGGATGAAGCAGTATATCTAGACCCCCTCCAATCAGGTTTCAGGCCCGGGCACAGCACGGAGACAGGCGTTGGTCGCAGTTGGTGGATGATCTCTGAAGGGCCCGGGACAGGGGTTGTTCCTCTGTCCTGATCCTGTTAGATCCTCAGCGGCTTTTGATACTGTCGACCACAGTATCCTATTGCGGCGGTTGGGGGGATTGGGAGTGGGAGGCACCGTTTTATGGTGGTTCTCCTCCTTCCTCTCTGACCGCTCGCAATTTGTGTTGACAGGGGGGCAGAGGTCGACCCCAAGGCCCCTATTATGTGGGGTGCCTCAGGGGTCTGTGCTCTCGTCCCTGCTGTTCAACATTTATGTGAAGCCGCTGGGTGAGATCATCCGTGGTTTCGGGGTGGAGTTCCATCAGTATGCTGAGGACACTCAGCTATACATCTCTACCCCGGCCATCCCAACGAAGCCCTCGAAGTGATGACCCAGTGCCTGGAGGCCATGCGGAGTTGGATGGGTCTTAACAGGCTTCGTCTCAACCCGACCAAAACCGAGTGGCTGTGGTTTCCTGCGCCCAGATACAGCCAGCTTATTCCATCGCTGGCCGTGGGGGGAGAAATTTTGACCCCCATGAAAAGGGCTCGCAATCTAGGTGTCCTCCTGGACGTACGGATGTCTTTAGAAGATCACATTACGGCCGTCGCCAGGAGGGCCTTTTGTCAGATTCGTCTGATTTACCAGTTGCAGGCCCTTTCTGGATCTGGACGCACTTCGCACAGTCACTTCTGCCCTCGTCATCTCCCGCTTGGACTATTGCAGTGCTCTCTACATGGGGCTTCCCTTGAAGAGTGTCCGGAGGCTGCAGCTGGTCCAGAATGCGGCTGCGCGGGTGATCTTGGGAGCCCCTCGGAGCTCCCATGTAACACTGCTTCTGCGCGTGCTGCATTGGCTTCCTGTGGCCTTCTGGATCCGATTCAAGGTGGTATTGATCGTTTTTAAAGTGCTCCATGGCTCGGGACCTGGGTACTTACGGCACCGCCTGCTGCCATCAACAGCCTCCCGCCGCCCAGTGCGCTCCCACAGGGTTGGCCTCCTCGGGATTCCGTCGCCTGGTCGTTGCCGGTTGGTGGCCCCGAGGGTGCGGGCTTTCTCTGTGGGGGCCCCCTCCCTGTGGAACGATTTGCCCCCGGAGATACGGGCCATTACCGACATTCAGACCTTCCAGCGCGCAGTAAAGACCCTGTTTTTTCAACAGGCCGGCCTGGCCCACCCAGTAACGATTTTTTGGGTTTTTAATAACTAGGTTTCTTAAATTTTTTAAATTTTAAATTTGTATTAGTTTTATATTTTAAATTGTATTTCGGCCTCTGATGAAATTGTTTTAATTTGTTTTTAATTGTATATATTGTTTGTTTTTAGTTGGCTGTGCACCGCCTCGAGTCCCTTTTTTGGGAGAGGGGGCGGTATAGAAATTTAATAAATAATAATAATAATAATAATAATTTAAATCCTGCAGATTGCTCCTTTGGAGCCAGTTTATAATGCAAAAAAAAACCAAAAAACCCACCTCTCATGTATATTTTCCTGGGATGGAAAATAGAGGAATTACAGCTGTCGACAGATGAGGAATGCCTCTAGTTATAGCCAAGTTGTGTTATGGTCTTTCCTCCGCCCCCCCCTAATCCAACATTTTTTTGTTCCTCGTTACTGTTGCAATATCTCTGACTTAAGCGGTCTTCTTTTCTCTCTGTCCTGCAACCCAAATAAAACCTGCGTCAAGGATGCTGCGCTCTTGAATTTATAAGAAATGGGTTTCCTCTATTAGAAGCAGAAGAAAGCAGGAGATGCACAAAATATTGCAGTCATAGTCAGCCATTCAGTCAGGTCTGTCCCTCAGCTACTCTAGGGATCATCACTCTCTATGCCCATGCTGCCACTTGGCATCAAGGCAACTCAAGCCAAAAATAGCTTTACTGCTTTTCCAGGAATGTCTACTAGGGACATAAACCTGGACATTATCATTTCACTTTATTGGTTCCTACTGGAAGTGGGGAGAGATTGCCTTTTCTAAATCAATAGAGGCAAAGTTGCTAACAGCATCTCCCTGACTGCTGCAACAGTTTATTCCAGCCTCAAGAGATGAAGCTTCTCTTCCTAATAACCCAGTTGAGGCAACTTTTCCAATAGCCTCTTAATGTTTAGAAAGATCTCTTTCTTTCCACAAATCAGGGAGTCTGTGGAAAACAGATGTTCTCTCTGAATGGAAAACAGGCGTTCCCTCTGAATGATCTGGACATTTCTCGGATTCTTAGAAAGTTCCACATTTTAATTAAAGGCTGCTTAGAAGGATATTAAATCCATGCTTTTCCCAGGACCTCCGTACATAACTTCACCCTGAGGGTTGTTGGGTTTTTTTCCTTCCAAAGGACCAACATTTTCTAACCCAGAATAAAATGTTGGAAGGAAAATCCATCTGGTTCAGTTCCAAGACGGGAGAAAGATCCTGGAAATAAAATGGAGGCTGGTTGGAAAGAAGGTCCATTTATTGATGGACAGAACCACCAGGGTTTGTGGTTTTGGGGCAGCTGACCAACTAGCTTAGATGAGTGCCGGGATTTTTATACAGATCCTGAAATGTTGCTGGGGAGGAGGAGGGGGTTGTGCAATGTCTGAAATGCCCTTAGGAAATTGTGCAATGTAGTGAGCTCTGTGCCTTCTGCTAAATAGTAGTGGGTTAATCTTATGTCCTCAATGGTCATGCCCTGATTTTAGAATTTTGGATGGAGGAGAATGTAAGTTTTAATCCCATCCCTGGAGGTGAAGGTCTTTTGTTTCTGAATAGGCTGGTCCAATCTTTCTTAATGGGCACAAAATATCTGCTGGGGGCTATTAAGAAAGACCGAGTTTGCTTTCCGTCTTTAAGAGCATGTTCCTCCATTTCTCCTTTAGGGAAATATAATATTCTGCCTCTGTTAATATTCCCTAAAATATTTCATTCTTCTAGGGCAGGAGTGTCACGTTCTGGCCCCGCGGGCCGGATGTGTCACATTCTGGCCCCGCCCCGCCCGATTTAGCGAAGGGGGGAAAAGTCCTGGTATGTCACGTGACACCACCGTGACGACGTGAGTTTGACACCTCTGTTCTAGGGGGTGTCTTCCCACAATTGGGAAGAACCGAAGTACACAGTAGCAAGCAATTACTCATGAGAATGCAAATCTCTCTGCAGCTGGCAAGTAACCTGAAATATTGTGGTTTACAATGCGCTCAAAAAATATTTAGACCCCCACCTTCACTTCTGTCTATTTTGTTATGCTGCAGACGGGTTCTATACAGTTGTTGGAATTCTTTCTTTTTTTTTCCTTCATTAATCTTACATACAGTACCCCCATAATGACAAAGTGAAAACAGAATTTTAGAAATGTCTGTAAATTTATTAAAAAGAGGAAAAAAAAAACCACTCTGAAATTTCACATTGGCAGAAGTGTTCAGAGCCTTTGCAACAACGCTTGAAATTTAGCTCAGGTGGCTCCCATTTTTTTTGCTGACATGTTTCTACATCTTGATTGTACAACTGTAGAATCAGGCTGCAGCATAACTAAATGGACAAAAGGGGTCTGAATACTTTCTGAATGCACTGCATCTGGCAGGAGGGGCTACATTCACAACCTAACCAGGCAAAGACCTGCTACCTAATTTTTAATCCAGAGAACGTTCAGGAATTGACCTTTTTTCAGTTCAAACTTCAGAAAGACAGACTGTAACAAAGCTCGGATAGCCCACTTTTATATGATTTTAATGAGTTTTTGATATTAGGAGAGAGAGAGAGAGAGGGAGGAAGAGAGGGAGAGGGAAAGGGAAAGGGAGGAAGAGAGAGTAAGAATGAATGAATTTGCACGTAAAGCTGTTTCCAATGTCACATTAATAATATCAGGAATAGATAATAAACGGGAATTCCAAATGTGTGGCTTCCCTCTTCTAGGAAGGTCTCCCAGCTGAGTTAAAATGCCACCACTCATACTGGGATCAAAAACTGTCTCCAGAATGAAATTGGCAATCCCTATTTTCAATTCTATTCTCATTGCCTCCGTTACCAGTCATTGCCACTCACCAGAAAAGCTTGCAGATTATATCTGGGTGAAGGAGAAATAAAGATCTCTGCCCAACTATTCTCCACGCCTCTTCAAATCTCAGTTCATAAGGTACCTATAGGGAAGCCATGAGATTAAACTGGTTCAAAACATACATGCAGTCTGTTGTGTGAGTCGATATGTGATCGAGTTATTGAATGTAATATGATTCTGAAGTGCTTTTCAGAATACCCAGCCACATCATCTGTTTTGGATTACGACTGATACCTGTGCATTACACATCCTTCATATTAACCATATTGCTATAACTGGGACAGAAGTTTTTAATGTGTACTGAACCTGTGCCAGCTTTCTTGGAAGTAAATATCTCAAAAGGGCCCATTTTATTTCTGAATTCGCAAAGGCTTGCAGCTTACTTGCTTTATTTCTAAGCTATCTTCCTGCAGAGAGAACCTGGCAATTCAAAATATTATAGGGGCAATAAAAAAAATATGAAGCCTATTTTCCAAATGAAAAAGAGTCTTTAGTTCCATGGAATATCAGCATTAAAGGCCATGCAAAAGAACTCTGAATGTTACCAAATCGTGAAATGCTAACTTATCAGTGAACGAATGAATTAAGTCTGGTATTTGGATTTATTTAGAACACTGAAGCCAGACTCATAGAAGTAAGGAATGAACTGCAGTCTCGTGAAGACCTCTTAAATATGATGGAGCTGGAATGTCAGCAGTTGAGAAAGGAAGTGGCCAAAATCGAAGAGTATAAAAGCAAAGAAGAAAATCAAGTGAAGTAGGTATTGAAACTGTACAACTATACTTCAAAAACTGGTTCCATGCTTTTTACATGGCAGTAGAGCAGGGGTAGGATTCTATCAGTTCACACCTATTCGCTAGAAATGGTTGTTAACATTCTAAGCAGTTGGGAGAACCGGTTGTTAGAAGAAATTACTGGCCTAATCCTGTAAGGAAGGCAGGAAGGAAACATTCTGGTGTTGCTTACAGAAACTGCCTCTCCGTTAACCCTTATTACATTCTTGGCAGGACTAGACTTCCTGTCTGTGGAGTTTTATTCCCCTCCTTTGCTGGTACTTTGCTTGTGTGGAGTGACCATTTAAAGTTACGATGGCACTGAAAAAAGTGACTTATGACCATTTTTCATACTTATGACTGTTGCAGCATCCCCACAGTCACGAGAGGCCAGGCAAGGAGATTCGTGCCTCGATGTGAGTGATATTGAGTTGGCCATGCCCAGCCAATAACATGACCACCAAGTCATGCCCACCAACTAAGCCACACCTACAGAATCGGTTGTTAAAAAAATTGAATCCCACCCTGCAATAGAGGCATGATCTTCTGTAGGCCAGCTGGGAAATAAGACTCAGTAGCTTTAAGGGCACTTACTTTTAAGTAAGGATGCAGTGCTTTCTAGTTGCGATCTAGATACATTTTAAGTGCAGAATACAAATAAAAGCAAATTAGAATTAGTGGCAATTAGAATGGTTTATACTAGCGGCCCCCAACCTTTTCGGCACCAGGGACCAGTTCTGTGGAGAGAGATTTTTATGTGGACCGGAGAGGGCGTGGATTCGTGTGCTGCCTGCATTCTGCAGATGAGGCTTCTCTAGTTTGCGCCAGCCCAATTTCTGGCATGCCCTGGACCCATGCCAATCCACAGAGGTTGGGGACGCCTGGTTTATACACTCCACTTTCGCTTAAACTCTCGAAAGAGATACAAATGGAGCAATATGTCACAACTTCACATTTGATGTTTTACATCAAGGGACCTCAAGGCCATGGATCGGTACCCCGTTCCGCATTGGGAACTGGGCCACGCAAATGGAGGGCAAGTGTGTGAAGCTTTATTTGCTCCTGCAGGGGATCAGGTTGTCCACGTACGCAACTGTCCCATCCCCCTTGCCGCGCTGCTGGTAGTCCACAGACCCAAAAAGGCTGGGGTCCTTGAGGACCACTGCTTTACATAATTTCCACCACTATCACCATCCTGGAAAGAGGAGAGAATTTCTCTATTTTTATAAAGTCTATATCCTGCATTGTGGTTTTAGTTACACTGACCATTAGGAGGCATTGTGTGACTGTTTTCATTCTTATTAGGCATCATCAGAGATATATAGTGGATTGCTTGAAAATATTAGACCATTACTGCCCTAGTTATAAATATTGTATAGAGACTTATAATATCATGTGTTCTCTACACTAAAAAATATGACAGGGGAAATAACTGAAGAAAATGTACATTGTACAATATAATCGAAACAGCCTTTTAGTAATCATTTTTGTAAGGTTAGGTCTTGTACTCTTTTATACTTATAAAAATGTATTTTTATTGTAAGTGTATTCCTGTGATATATGCATATATGGGGGGGAAAGCCCTTGAGAAAAAAATTGATGTGTCACATTTATTGTAGGAGGGGGAAGAAAACTTCTGACTTGCTCAGAAACTGGAAATAATAAGATCTTCCCCGAGAGACATTTCCTATATCTTCTCTGATTTTATTTAAATATTTTTTCTGTAAACACAAATGCTTTGGGTGAGGAAATTTGAAATTTTTATATATTTTAATAGGCTTCAGTCAGCTTATGCACAATGCATCAAGGATCTGGAAATAAAGAAAACTCGGATACTTATTCTGGAAAAGCAGCAGGACAATCTACAAAAAGAGCTAAACGAGGTATTATTATTTATTTATTTTAAAGATATATTTCAAAATGTCTCGTAGCCAGTATTATTTAGTTAAGGCCAAGTTTCATCCTAGATAGAGACAGATATTTCTCTCTCTGGGCGCACTGAGAATATATCTGCTGAAAAAAAAAACCTCCACATTGGTAACAAGGGAGAGCATCCGGCCAGTAAACACTCAGCTCCATTCAGTTGCCCAGACTCCACTCCCACAAGGGATTATGGAGTTGTTAAAAGAGGATGACGTAGTTAAGGCCAAATAACTGCCTCAAAGTGAGAAGCATTCCAGCTGGAAATCCTTCGTGCACATTTATTTATTTATTTATTTGATTTATTTGATTTTAATATACCGCCCCCTCTCCCATCGGGACTCGGGGCAGTGTACAGCCAAATAAAAACACACACTTACAAATACAAATTTAAAATAGAATTAAAAGTAGATTAAATTAGTGGCTGAGGTACAGTGATGATAAAACTAACAAGGTAAAAATTTAAAAAGCTAAAACCATTAAAACCAATTTAAAAACCCTA
Organism: Bungarus multicinctus; assembly: GCA_023653725.1. NCBI lineage: Eukaryota > Metazoa > Chordata > Lepidosauria > Squamata > Elapidae > Bungarus > Bungarus multicinctus. The sequence continues at coordinate 12,753,372 of CM042850.1, forward strand.
CCAGTAAAACTAGGCCAGACCAGCTTGTTGGAAAAGGTGGGTCTTCAGTGCGCACCGGAAGGTCTGTAGGCCAGGGATAGCTCGCATCTCTGGGAGTAATTCATTCCAGAGGGAGGATGCTCCCACAGAGAAGGCCCGCACCCTCGGGGCCGCCAGCCGGCATCGCCCAGCTGGCAGCACCCCGAGGAGGCCCACCCTGTGGGAGCGCACTGGCCGCCGTGAGGCCGATGGTGGCAGCAGGCAGTCCCGTAGGTACCCAGGTCCCAAGCCATGGAGCGTTTTAATAGTGACCACTAACACCTTGAATCGCACTGGGCACAGGCTCCTTGGGAACCTCCTCATCACTGCTGCCAGCCCCCACAATTTCTGAAGGCAGCAGTCCACTCCCTAATGGTCCTGGCCCTTCATCAGAGTCCTCACTCTCAGTAGTCCGCACCTGCTGCTGGCTAACCACAACAAAAAGTCACTAGCAGGTGAAAAATGATGCCCTATGAAAAGCCAACTCTCATTGTTCCTTTTTGGGGCACGTTGGCTGCAGATAATGGGTCGACTTTCCCAGGAAGAGCAATCCCATCGCTCCGAGGTGAAGAGATTGAGGATGGAAAACTCTAGCTTGACCGAGGAGCTTCATCAGAAGGAAATTACTATAGCAACTATCGTGGAAAACGCTGCTGTGCTGGAAAAGCAGGTACAAACAGAGTTAGAGATAAAAAAGAAAATGTTAGCAAAACATCAGGTATGCGGCGGGAATAAAACATGGCTGAGGTCATTTGGTCATTGCAGAGATTAACACCTATAGACATCTGAAAAGCTGCTGTTTGTTGGCACCCTTGAAACCAAAATACGTGATCTGTTAATGTCAAAAGCAAAAACGTACAGCACGATAAAAAATATGGACTTTATATTATTCCAGAATATGTGATTTCATGTTTTAATGTCTTGTTTTGTTTTGTTGATTTTTCTGTTTATTATGTTTTAGTCCAAGTGGTTTGTCTAATTTGAGGTTTTTAGCTGTTTTTATGTTTTTCTAGTTTTATATGCCAGCCACAGTCCATTGGAATTGGGCAGCTAGTAGAATAATAACAACTTTGGAGAAAGTGCAAAGGAGAGCAACTAAGATGGAGACAAAAACTTATGAAGAACGGTTTCAGGATTTTGGTCTGGCTAGTGTAAAGAAAAGAAGGATTAGGGGGACATGATAGCAGTATTTGAGAGGTTGCCACAAAGAGGAGGGGGGCCAATTTATTTTCCAAAGCAGCAGAGGGCAGGACAAGAAACAATGGATGGAAACTAATCAAGGAGAGAAACAATCTGGAATTAAGGAGAAACTTCCTAACAGCGAGAATAATTAACCAGTGGAACAGCAAAAGTTGTAAAACCGCTGTCAAAAGTTGTGGGTGCTTCATCACTGGATGTTTTTAAGAAGAGTCTGGACAGTCACTTGTCTGAAATGGTATAGGAGGTTGGACTAGAAGATCTCCAAGGTCCCTTCCAGCTCTATTCCAATTGATAGATTGATTGATTGATTGATTGATTGATTGATTGATTGATTGATTGATTCGATTTATATACCGCCCCCCTCTCCCCGAAGGGACTCGGGGCGGTGAACAGCCAATAAATAGACGCTGTTAACAATAGACGCTGTTTAAGCTATAAATTATGGCTTGTGCAGAACCAGTGGTAGAAAAGCAAAGACTGCCAGCATGTACTGCCCCCAAAGACCTGGCACTTACAATGAATGATGTGAATAAGGCATGTGCAAGTATCTGTTGAACAGACCAATCAGCTTGCCTAAAGAAGAGCAGTGATGATTACAGAAGCCCTGGGTGTTGAAATTAAAAAACCAAAATCAAATTCAATCCAAAGTCAAAAATCAGACAAGAGGCCAAGATAAAAAAAAAAAAAATAAGATCAAATGCAAATAATTTAAAGAACACAAAAAGAGCCAAAATTGAGTAAGTGTTAGGATCAACACAAGCCTAATTTTTTAAAAAACATTGACTTAGAACTGGGGGCGGGGAGGGGGGATAAAGAAGCTTTGGAAATCATAAAGCAACAAATCGCAGCAGTGTCTGGGAAAATTGAATGCTAGAAGGCACAAATCATCCAACTGAAGCAAAATCAGTTATTTCAATCAGACCAGAGGCGATTCTACCCAAAGTGTAAATGGCAATAGAAATTGTGAAAACGGAAAGTCAAACAAAAAAGGAAACCATTCAGTTTTGAAAGATCTATGGGGAAACTCAAAAGGACAATAATAAAAATGCTGGATGGATAAAAGAATTTGAAGATGGATTTAATAAAAAAATCAAGTGGAAGAACTAATAATAATTATCCTGGTCAACAGTAATAATGACTATGAACAATAGCATGAGAAAGTAGCAACAATGGCTCACTGGAAGATGTGCAAGAAATACCCTTTGCCGGCAAGGCAGAATTGGTGGGGCCATAAAATGGAGAATGTGATAGAAAACGAAGACATTAAAGTGATCTGGGGGCTTTGGAATTCAAACCGATAGAAACTTGCCATATAACATCCCAGAATTAATAATTGTCAATAAGAATGACAAAAACAAGTTTGGATAGTGGACGTGGCAGCACCTGGAGACACCATACAGGAAGAGAAGGACTTGGAGAAAATCACAAAGTACAAACTTTTGGAAATAGAAGAGGAACGACTGTGGAAAAATAAAGCAGATAGTCCCACTAGTAATAAGTACTTTGGGTGCAAATCTGAAAACATCTGGAGCACCACTGGAACATCATCGGCATTGACAAAATCGCCATCAGTCGATTGAAAAGGTAGTTTGCCTGTCCCAGTTCCTTGGGAAGGACTTAATAGGTGGATTAATATCAGAGAATAGAGCTGGAAGGGATCTTGGAGGTCTTCTAGTCCAGCCCTCCCTGTTCAAGAAGGAGACCCTATACCGGGGTGTCAAACTCAAGGCCCGTGGGCTAGATCTGGCCCGCGGGCTGCTTAAATCTGGCCCACAGGACCAGCCTAGAAATATCAAAGGACCGGCCCACGGTGCCTCTGGCGGCTAAAACGGGCATCATGTGGGGGCCCTGCACCTCGTTTTCACCCTCGATGGCCTCCTGAAGCACTCTGCCTGCTGAAACCAGGCTGAAAAACAGGCCCAAAAATGACTGAAAAATGGGCCAAAAATGCCCCAAAATCAGGCTGAAAAATGGGCCCAAAACAGATTGAAAACAGGCCAAAAAGTGGGCCAAAAATGACCGAAAAACAGCTCAAAAATGGGCTACGCGGCCCGTTTTCAGCCGGGAGAATGCTGCAAGAGGCCATGGAGGACAAACACGAGGTGCAGGGGGCCCGTGTGTGGTCCCCCCATGCCCCGTTTTGGCCGGCAGGGTGCTGCAGGAGGCATCCATCCCAGTGCCAGCCCGTAGAGGAGAACTATAATGCTGATCCAGCTCTTAAAGAAATCCAGTTTGACACCCCTGCCCTATACCATTTCAGACAAGCGACTGTCCAGTCTCTCCTTAAAAACCTCCAGTGATGAAGCACCCACAAGTTCCTAATATATAATACTAATATATGATATACGTTATATATTATTTATTCTTTATAATAATAAAAACATCTAGATGACTGTGCAACCCACGATAATAATAGCTTTCGCGCTGTTTGCCTTTGCTGTTTTCTCACTTTTTCCATCGTCTTTCAAACATTCAGCTGCTTTGTTTGTTTGTTTGTCTGTTTTATATCCTGCCTTTCTTATTTTTGTAAATAATTCAAGGCAGCAAACGTTACACTTGCTCCATTTCTGCAAGGAAGGAATAGCTTTGAACATCAAGTTTTTCCTGGGTTCATTTCCAATAATGGAGAATAAGGGCAGGTTTAGCGAGGTTTTGAACTGTAATTTATTTATAAAAATATAGGCTGAACATAAAAAGACATAGAGAGCTTAGTCTAGAGATGGGACCATCTGGCCCAGATGTTCCACCACATTATCCACACATGTATGCATTTTTTTTAATGCTGGGACAGAGAAATACATGCATAATCCCGTCAAAATGAAGCCTTTCCAAGTCTCACTGATTTTTAACTGAGAGAGAACATGTTGCTTTGATCCCTGCTGTTGAAACCGGCAAACTCTAACTCTGTTTTTTCAAGTCCTCGCTTTGTCTCTTAAAATATTCTACTTTGTCATTCATTTTCATCAGTAGTATAGCAGGATTTTTTTTTATAGAACTATGGCAGCTCCTTTTTTTTTAAAGCACGTTTTTTCCATCCTTTAACACTACTCTATTGCATTTTTATATTTATTTCATCGTTTATTAACATTCGCTCCAGAGAAATTTTGAAAGCACCGTTCTGCATTTGCCTCTGGTGAATGCATAACTCGAGGTTGCAATTTAATGAAAATATTTACAGCTCTGGCAGCCTTCAAGCTTTTTGTGTGTGCTGCTTTAAGGCCTCAAAAGCGACTGATTCAAATACACGGAGTGCTTTTTAAAGAACAGGGAGACAGCCTTGAATGCAGGGTTCATTGAGCACGTATAATATGTTGTTTTTGTGTTCTGTAGGCTATTATCTTTTCTACCGGCTACCTATTTGTCTTGCTTGCCGCTTCTAGAGGCAATTCTATTGCTATTATTATTTACAATAAACGCTGTATCATTACAAGTGGTGTACACACACACATACACACACGTGTGTGTATTTTATGTGTGTGTGTGTATGTATGTGTATATATATATATATATATATATATATATAAAAAACCTTGTGCCTGTTCCTTTGTAGAATGGCATCAATTCAATTATACCAGAGTTATAAATAAGTGGTTCCCCCCCACTCCCCACCTCCTACCCACAGACAATGGATTTATCGAAGAAAGAGCACAAAACCTGTTTGGATCCTGCTGATATGCTGGAGTGTAAAAATGGGAGGTTACACAAAGCACTCCTTAAGTTGCCGAGGAACCCAGACATGCCTTCCTTGGTGAATGCCATCACATACTTTGGAACAAATCATGCCAAGCAGGCCTCTCTGAAAATGCCGACAAAGGAAGAGAAGTAGGTACATGACCGTGCACAAATCATTCTACTTTAACTCTTAACATTTTCTTTCTTTCTTTCTTTCTTTCTTTCTTTCTTTCTTTCTTTCTTTCTTTCTTTCTTTCTTTCTTTCTTTCTTTCTTTCTTTCTTTCTTTCTTTCTTTCTTTCTTTCTCTCTCTCTCTCTCTCTCTCTCTCTCTCTCTCTTTCCTTCCTTCCTTCCTTCCTTCCTTCCTTTCTTTCTTTTTCTTTCGTCCTCATCGGAAAGGAAAGAGATGGGTCACACCAGAGTTGCCTTGTTGAAGACAATTGTGTTGTCTTCATTCTTAGTCCAGCTTTTGACACCAACTATCTTCAGTATATAATGCAAATCCTTTTAGCCAGCAGTGGGATCCTACCTCTTCCACTACCGGTTTGGTGACCGTGGGTGCACGTGCATGCACCTAATGCACGCGTACCTAAATGTATGCGCCTAATGCGCGTGCGCGACTTTCCACACTACAGCTGAGGCCTGCAGCGCCAATCATCTGAGAGGATAAAGAAGAGAAAAGCGCAGGGGTGGGTGGGAGGGCCAATCCCGCGATTTTCTCTTCTCTCTCTTCAAAAAAAGCTCGGAGGCTTTTTTTCCTCCTCTCAGCTAATCAGCGGAGGCTTTTTTTTACTATCGGTTTGGCTGAACCGGTCCGAACCAGTAGCATACCACCACTGCTTTTGGCTGTTCCAAGGATATTCCATACCTCTGATTCAGGTGAACCTGAAGGCACAGATAGCAATAGCAAGTAGACTTATAAATCGCTTTACAGTGCTTTATAAGCGCTCCTTCCTGCTTGAGCAGGTGGTTGGACTAAAATACCTTCAAGATCCCTTCCAATTCTGCTGTTCTGTTATTCTGTTCTGTAATTCCTCGCCAGCATCATACCTTCTGCTACAGGTAGCCCCGATTTACAACAATTTGTCGAATGACCGACGTTACAACAGTGCTGGAAAAAGTAACTTTATCACTGTTTTCACACTTGCAACCATTGCAAGCCATCCCCACGGTCAGGTGATCAAAATCCTGATGACTCATATTTATGACGGTTTGCAGCACTCCGGGATCACGTGATTCCCCTTTTGCAAACGTCTGACGAGCGAAGTCGGTGGGGAAGCCCGATTCACTATACAAATGCATTACTAACTAAACAGCTGCAGTGATTCACTTCACAACCGCGGCAGGAAAGATTGTGAAATGGAGCAATGGTCATAAGCTGAGGGCTACTTGTACTGAATTCTAGACAAAAATGAATACTACATTGTTTCTATCTCCAGGTCCTACCTACCGATCTTTTGTGAATTCACTATTAACTGTCCTCTGTTGTGTAAATCAGGGGTCCCCAACCCCAGTCCATGGACCAGCACTGGCCCATGGCATGCCAGAAACCTGGCCACACAAATAAGTGAAGCCCCATCCTCAGGAAGCCGGTTTCCTCTGGTCCACAGAAAAACCTTTGTCCATGGAACCAAGAGGTGGTATTCAGTAGGTTCTGACCAGTTCTGGAGAACCAGTAGTGGAAATTTTGAGTAGTTCAGAGAACCGGTAGTGGAAATTTTGAGTAGTTCAGAATACCACCTCTGACTGGCCCCGCCCCCATCTATTCTCTGCCTCCCGAGTCCCAGCTGATCAGCTGGGTCTTCTTTTATTGCCCTGCACAGGAGAACGGAGTGGAAAGCAGGTTAGTGGGGTGGGGAGGGAATGGGGATTTTGCAATATCCTTCCTCTGCCACACAGACCAAGCCACACCACACCCACCAAACCATGCCCACAGAACCGGTAGTAAAAAATTTAGAATCTCACCACTGCATGGAACCAGTCCCTGTGCCCTAACATTTGGAGTGTGATGACCCAGGGTGGAATACAAAAGCAACAAAGTCACAAAAAACCAGTGAAGTTCCTTTAATTCTTTCAACTTAGCTTCAAAAGTCCAATTATCATTGACTGGAGAAAAAACTCCCCCACAAACAATTACAAAAAAGGAAGAACTTCGGTTCAAACTCAAAATACATATAAATTATAAATAGAAAAAAACAACACAAACCACACTGAAGCGATAAAGGAGACAAGGCAGGATAAGGGCTTGAAGACGTCCACAGATATGGAAATACCCATACTGGGAAGGATGCCAGAACTCAGATAAGAACTGAAAGCCTAGCAATATTTTCACGCTTTGCTTCCAGCACTGGGCTCATGCGCAGTTTGTCCTTTTCAACAGTCCTCACAGCTGCAGCCCATGAAGGAGATCAGGACCCTTTCCTCCCCCGTAGACCACACCATTCATGTTTCTCCCTTATCCGCTCCTCCCTGCGTGCCCTAGGATGAAAACGGGGTAGGCCTGGGTCTTCCTCTGAATGCCCAGCTGGCCTGTGCCCTTCCCCAGTTTCCTCCACAATCTCGGAGCCATACTCCCAGACTCCCATTCCTATTCCTCCTCTCCTTTTGAGTCAGATTCTAACAGGGGCACGACATGGGGGCCGCTGGTATAAATCTGTCCACAGACCTCTCATCAGTTCTCTCTTGCCTCAATAGAGGCCTCTTCCCTCTTTTTTTTTTTAATTTACATTTATATGCCGCCCTTCTCTGGAGACTCAGGGCGGCTTACAGTCTATGGAGCACCATGCTAAGTGCTCAGCAATAGCCTTCATTCCATTGTATATGCCTGCTTTTTAATAATAGGGCTTTTTTTGCTTTTGTGCCACGCCCCGGGTCATCACACATACATTCTGGTGAGAGGGAAGTTCCGTGAGGATGGGCTGGAGCACGAGTCCAAAAGTTTGGAAGACTAGATCTCTGGTCCCGTTGACCGACCCCCAGTTGGATCCTGCAATGAAGAGTCATGTTTATAGTTTGGTGTGTATCCGCTTAATATTTCTCTTTATTTCAGATAAGCACCTTAAGCATTAGCCTCTCCACACGCATGCACATGGGCAAAGGAATTAATCTAAAGCAGGGTTGATTTGTTTGTTTCTGATGAAAGATGGAGAGAATTAATGAGCCTACAAGGTTGGCGAGAGGTGTTGACTGGGAGGGACTGAAAGAAAGGAGAGGGAAAGTAAAATGACAGCCAGGATGGAAAATACGAGTCGGTATTAAAAAAAAAAAGTATTAGGAGACAGATTAATCTTCCGACCGAACGAATGGAAATGGCCACGAGAAAAGAAAATGCAGAAGCAGCTCGGAGCAAAATGAAAAGAATTGTGTTACCAAAGAACGTGGAGTTATGCTAATGGGAAATATGAAAAAAGGATGCTTGGAAGAACAATGAAGTGAAAGTAGGTGCAGATGAGGGGGGGGAAACGTCCTTTAAGAGAATGATTGCTGCACAAAATGAGGATGAAAGAAAAAATACTGTATAATGTGTATAAGAGAAATCAGGGCAAAGGATGCAATGACAGGGGCCAAGGAATAGTTACTGGCTGCTCCTCTGACTCACGTGGAGAGAAAAGGAAGAAGATAGCAGTCGGGACCCATTAGGCCTCTTGAAACCCATCTTCCTTCAGCCAAGCCCTGCTACCATCCTGCTTATTTCTCCTCTTCAGCCCACTGTAACTACATAGCATTAAAAAGGCATTAAGAGTTGTTAATCTAATCCTATGTAGCTTCTTCTCTGGTAATATCACACTACTAACTAGAGCGTACAAAACATTTGCTAGACCTGTACTTGAATGCAGTTCATCAGTCCTGGAACCCGTATCATGTATCTGATATTAACACAGTTGAGAAAGTCCAGAAATATTTCACAAGAAGAGTTCTCTGCTCCTCTACTCATTGCAGAATACCTTATGCCACCAGACTTGAAATTCTAGATCTAGAAAACCTAGAACTATGCCGCCTCTGGTCCGATCTAAATATAATATATAAAATCATACATTGCAATGTCCTACCTGCAAATGAATACTTCAGCTTCAATCATAACAATACAAGAGCATGCAATAGATACAAACTCAAGGCTAATCGCACCAAACTTGATCGCAGGAAATACGACTTCAGCAACAGAGTAGTCAATGTCTGGAATACTCTACGTGACTCTGTGGTTTCTTCCCCAAACCCCAAAAACTTTAACCTTAGACTGTTTACTATTGACCTCACCCCTTTTGGTGCACTTATGCATGCCCCCTACAGACCTCTTAGGAAAGGGGCTTCACCATCCCTGTCCTATTGTTTCTTTTATTTTTCTTATATGTACCCATTTCATGTATTCATAACTATGTATATACTTATACCTATTATCTTGTAAGCGATTGACAAATCAAAATAAATAAATAAATAAATAAAACAATAGATACAAACTCAAGGTAAACAGCACCAAACTTGATTGCAGGAGATATGACTTGAGCAACAGAGTGGTCAACAGTCTGACTCTGTGGTTTCTTCCCCAAACCCCAAAAACTTTAACCTTAGACTGTCTACTGTTGACTTCACCCCTTTCCTAAGAGGTCTGTAGGGGGCATGCATAAGCGCACCGACGTGCCTACTGTCCCTGTCCTATTGTTTCTTTTATTCTTCTTATAAGTATCTCTCTCATGTACTCAAAACTATATTTATTCTTATACCTGTATCTTGTAAGCAATTGACAAATCAAATAAATACTAAAAAAAAAATACTACGCCTTGAAAGCCACTACAGCTGGCATAGTACAGCGGCCATGAGTGAGAGGTGGGGGAGAAACCCCTCTCTTAGTGCAACTTTCAGAAAAAGGAAACTTTTCTCTCAAACCAGGAACGAGCTGCTGTCAGACATGCGGAAACAATATTCACCGCCAGGCTCCCAGCCCCTATGCAAGTGGGCAAGTGATGGTGAGACGACTAATCTTCCAGGGAGTTTTATAGCTACTGCAAGCATCCAGATTATCCTCCTAAAGTAGATGTGTCCATGCTCGTTCCTGCAGAAAAGTGCAGTGGAGGCAGAACAAGCAGCTGCTGTTGTACCTGAAGTCTAGGTGGATTGTGGACTCACTTGAGCACTTTCTTGCACTGCCTGGACCATCACAAGTGACAATTTTTAATTCTCCCAAAAGAGAAAGAAAATAGAAGTTTCTGTCTGATAATTGTATGGCAAGAAATCCCTAAAGGTGTTAGCCCTTTGAAGTAGACCAGACTAGGAAAACAAAGTTATGAATCCTAATGGTATTTTTACTATAAGGTTAGGATCTTGCAAATCTGAAAGTGCTTTCCCCATCCATGCCTTTATTTATGCAAACCTTGGGAACGTCAAGTCTGAGAAGTTTCCACAAATTACATTTCTACTTTGGACTCAGATTTCCCTTATCTAACCAATGTCTTATTTGTAGCTATTCCTCCTGCTACTCAAGGTTCTTCCAATCCAAATGGTGACAACTGAAGAGGTCATGGCTTATGAACTCAAAAATTTAGATTGTTACATACTAATTTATTTACAATTGTTGGGAGAAATATCCATCTGGTTCAGTTCCAAGCTGGGAGAAAGACACTGGAGACAAAATGGAGGCTAGAGACTGATTGGAAAGAGATCCATTTATTGACAAAGCAGAAGCACATGGGTGCTTCTGGCAGCTGACCACATGGAGCTGAGATGGAGCTGAGAGTGAGGGGTATTTATATCTTCTCTTGGGCTTTGCACTTGAACTTCCTGTTCCTGTGCAAGAAAATTCTACTGGCTGTTGAGCTCTCAGGGTTGGTTGAAGTTTGATGCAATGTGATTAGGAAATTGTGCAATGTAGTGAACTCTACTGCTGGTGGGTTAATCCTATTATGTTCTGGAGGGTCATGTTTTAATCCCATTATCCAGAGCTGAAGGTCTTTTGTTTTGTAGATAGGATGGCCCAGTCTTTCTTAATGAGCACAAAATATCTGCTGGGGACTATTAAGGAAGACTTGGGCGGGGGGCTGTCTTTTTCTGTCTCCAAGAGCATGTTTCTCCATTCCTCCTTTAGGGAAATATAATATTCTGCCTTTTTAATATTTCTCAAAATATTTCATTCTTCTAGGAGAGCGGGTCTCCCCTTACATATTTTTCCAACGCTATGTTCCAACCACATTAGGTTCCACAAGAACAAAGAAGTGGGAGATGCTTCCTACAAATCTTCTATGCCATGAGAAGGCAATAAATCATGGGGAGGGGAGGGGAGGAGAGGAGAGGAGAGGAGAGGAGAGGAGAGGAAAGGAGAGGAGAAGGAAAATGGTGTCCAAACAAGATTGCCTCAGAGTTTGTTTCTGAAAGGCTAGTGGCTATTGTGACAATTTTCTCCCCTGCTCAACCAGGATTCTGCTTAATGTAACTTTACAATAAAAATAGAACTAGTACTCCTGATTGTGCTTCTTGTCTAGGCTACCTTACAGGGCTCACAAAATGAGACCGTGCCACATTAATGGTGACAGAAGTCCAACAGAAGATTGTAGCCGTAGATTTGAAATCAGTAAGCTATTACTGTACTATGCTATTCTGGACAGCACACCTGAGATCAGCCATATAGAACAAATGGTTTTTTGTAGCAAGAAAATCTAATAAAAATGTCCTTGCAATGATGATTGCTAGACTGCATTTCCTGGGATTTATTGACACAGAGGATCCTAGAACAACTGATATGACAAATATACTTCTCAGAAAGCTGGAAGACATGAGAATTGCAGTAGCTGAAGTGAAGATTTGGCACTTCGATAATGATATCACCAGTAAAAGGGAAGAATAGAGTGCCTCAGACAAATATGTCTCTCCTTCTCTTCTCCTCTTCCAGTCTGCCTGAATATCACAGCCAGGCATTTCAGGTCCCCTGAGTCAGTAATAAATTGATTGGATAAAAAGTGAAGTCAACCCCAAGTTGAAGTTGATGACTTCTGTTGACTCCAAGGATATGTTCATCTAGTTTTCTTCTCAACCATGTAGAAGTGATTGGTAGCTGTCCTTCGGGGACAGCTTTCTTAATTTCCCTGTTAGCCTGTCTCATTTCCTCATGGTCTCCTTACCCAAGTTCCATCCAGGCTGTCCGTCAAGAGCCCAAACAACATTAACTAATTTTAAAAGTTTAGGGATCTCTTCCAACTTTAAAGGAATTATCAACATTAACTAAGTATGACCAACTGCTGAGGCACTGAATAGGGTAGTGAGGATTAAAGGAAAGGGCAACATAACCTACCTCAGAGTAAATGTATAGTTTTCCTTGGATTATTTTAATTAGGTTTCATGATAGAGATAGATAGAGAGAGAGAGGGGGAGGGAGGGAGAGGGAGAGAGAGAGATGGCTCAGTAGTTAACTGAGCTTTTCAAGACCTGAGCACCACACGATTCAAGACCTGAGCACCACACGACGCGGTGACCTTCTGTCCTCGCCCCAGCTCCTGCCAATTTAATTGTTCAAAAGCATGCAAATGCAAGTAGATAAATAGGAGCCACTTTGGTGGGAAGGCATAGTCATATTGGCCCCAGAAGCGCCTTTGGACAACACTGGCTTCCTCAGTTAAGAAACAGAGATGAGCATCGCCCCCTAGAGTCGGACATCACTGGATAGCGGAAACCTTTACCTTTATCTCTTTGGTAGTCTTGTTTCTCTTTCCACCCCCAACGCATAGAAAACCCCACTTATTTTTATTTTTAAAAGTTTAGAGATCTCTTCCAGCTTTACAGGAATTTGGAAATTCGAGGGTGGGGAGGTGTTATAAGCGGTAGATCTCACTTTTTAAGAATCAGCGTAGTGGCGCAGTGGTTAGAGTGCAGTATTGCAGACTGATTCTGCCCACTGCCAGGAATTTAATTCTGACCGGCTTAAGGTTGACTCAGCCTTCCATCCTTCCAAGATGGGTAAAATGAGGACCCAGATTGTTGGGGGCAACAGGCTGACTCTGTAAACTGCTTAGAGAGGGCTGTAAAGCGGTATATATGTCTAAGGGCTATTGCTGTTGTTGGCTCAATGATAGATGTTGTGTTTGGCTGTGAAAAATGAATTGCGATTTAGAGGTGCAATTCCGTCAAGCCCAGACTAGCTTTTTAGGAAATGTGTGCTGGATTTGAAGAAGACTAGGCCAGCTTTTAACACTTTTTAAGAGGACAGGAGAGGGAAACAAGATTGACACACACAGCGACAAAAGGCCCCAGTCAGCACTGGACACCTTTGATCTTTCAAGCCTCTTTTCATCCTTGTTGTTTGGTGGTTAGCAGAGTTTTGAGAAGGAACCTGGCCCCTGCTTGCTCCTTTCTAATGACACTTTAGGTCACTGTAGTTTATTAGAGGTTCTCTCTTGACAAAGCCATTGCAATTACAGCAATTACAGCGGAGGGCAAACCAATGACGCCCGTGCATGCTGCCATTTGTCATGTGTTAAATACGGGGACAGGCCATTCCATAATAGTCAGAGAACAATTAAAATGCAATCACAATGGTCTTTGAAGCCCCCCAAAAAATCAGATTTGATGGGACTTGCTTGGCTCTGGAGTTCTGTTAAGCGGCAAAAAAAAAAGAGGGCATTGTTTCCAGTGATGGGTTTTGTTTTATTTTCCTTTTTGTCCAAAGCAGAAAGAGAACAAACAGTTGTAAAATCTTTGAATTTTACAACAGTTGCCTGAAGTCTCTTCCTCCTTGTTATACATTTCCCTGCGTCATCAGTGCATAAAATATAAATAGTTAACAATAAAAGAGGATGCACACCTTTGAAGCGCCAGGCATGAAATTTAGATGAGATTTTTCAGAAGACAACAGTTACAAAACGGGCTCTGAAATTCCTTGGATACCTTGTGATAAAACTCAACGGAACCTATGTTTAATCTATCAATCAGAACAGAGCTGGAAGGGACCTTGGAGGTCTGCTAGTCCAACCCACTGCTCAAGCAGGACACCTTACACCAGTGGTCGCCAACCAGTGGGACGGAGACCACTGATGGTCTGGGAGAAAATTTTGGTGGTCTGCAGAGAAAAGTCACCCCCAAAGCACCCCCCAAAACAATTAATCCAGGCTGCTCAGGAACACAAGGCTGTGCCACCCACATGGCTTGTGGGAACACAAGGTTTGCGTCGCTTGCGTTGCGAACCATACGAGGTAGTGAGGGGAGGGGGGAAAGGGCAGGGGGGGGAACTTGCCCCACTCACCCCACACGCCTGGCCTGGTCACCAGGCTGCTTCATTCCGCTTCTTTCTTTCTTCTACGTTTGGCTACACGCAAGTTCAACATTTATGTAAAGCCGCTGGGCGAGATCATCCGTGGTCTTGGAGTGCTGGTGTCATCTGTATGCAGATGACACCCAACTGTACATCTCCACCCCAGACCACCCCAACGATGCTGTGGGGGCTATATCCCGGTGCCTGGAGGCCGTGCGGGACTGGATGGGCAGGAACAGGCTCCGGCTCAACCCATCCAAGACCGAGTGGCTAGTGGTTCCCGGCGCCCCGATATAGCCAGCTGACACCTTCGCTGGCTATCGGGGGGGAAATATTGCCCCCCACAGAGAGGGCTCGCGATCTGGGCTTCCTCCTGGATGTATGGCTGTCAGCTTGAACATCATATCGCGGCCGTCTCCAGGGGGGCATTTTATCAGATCCGTCGGATCTACCGGTTGTGGCCCTTTCTGGATCGGGACGCCCTGCGCACGGTCACTCAGGCCCTTGTCACCTCTCGCCTGGACTATTGTAATGCTCTCTACATGGGGCTCCCTGCGGGGAGCACCCGGAGACTCCAACTGGTGCAAAATGCGGCCGCGCGGGTGATCATGGGGTCGTCACGTAGCTCCCATGTGACGCCTCTCCTGCGCGAGCTGCATTGGCTGCCGGTGGCTCTCCAGGTTCGCTTTAAGGTTCTAGTTCTGACCTTTAGGGCGATCCATGGCATTGGGCCGGGTTATCTGCAGGACCGCATTCTGCCGGTGATCTCCAACAGGCCGGTGCGTTCTCACAGGGAGGGCCTTCTCCAGGTGCCGTCAGCCGCCATGTGTCGTCTGGCGGCCCCAAGGAATAGGGCCTTCTCTGTGGGGGCCCCTGCCCTCTGGAATATTCTGCCACCTGAACTTCGCACCAGCACGGACCTGAGGGCCTTCAGGCGCGCGTTGAAGACCTGGCTCTTTGAGCTGGCTGGCCTGGGCTGAGGTATTTTTAAATTGTCTCCCAAATTCTGGTTTTAATTGGGTTTTAAAGTTGGGGGGTGGGTCCTATTATATAATCAGCCACTATTTAATGTCTTTTTAATTTTTGTATTGTTTTTGGGGGATTGGATTTGGCTGTAAACCGCCCTGAGTCCCTAGGGAGAAGGGCGGTATAGAAATCCTAATAATAAATAAAATAAAGGAAAGTAGCGAAAGTCTTTCTTTCTCCCCCCCAAACTCCACCAGAAATGAGTCTTTGGGACCCTGCAAGGCCTCCTGCTCCAAGAGGCTGTGCTGGCGTGACAAGTCTCACAGACTTCTGCTGCTTCTGCTGCTTTTATTTATTTATTTATTTTATTTTATTTATAAAATTTCTATACCGCCCTTCTCCCTAGGGACTCAGGCCGGTGTACAGCCAATCTAGACCCCAACAGTAATACAAAAGTTAAAAGGAATTAAATTAAATATTGGCCGAATAAGAAAAACCCACCCCACACCCTTAAAACCCCAATTTAAAATTACAGAACAAATGGAGACAAATTAAAACCATCTCAGCCCAGGCCGGCCTGCTCAAAAAGCCAGGTCTTCAGCGCGCGCCTGAAGGCCCTCAGGTCCGTGCCGGTACGCAGTTTCTTTCCTTGCATGAAGCTTTCCTTGCATGAAGCCGAAAGTCTCTCTCTCTCTCTCTCTCTCTCTCTCTCTCCCCCTGAGAACGGAGCTGGAGATGGTATCCTGCAATCCCAAATAAAGAATGATCGATTGGTAGGAAAACGGGGTGGGGAAGTTTCCTGCAGACTTTTTTGGGGATTTTTCCAGGGTCTCTGGTCCGCGGGATTTAAAATTATGAGTTTGGTGGTCCCTGAGGTCCAAAAGGTTGGCGTCCCCTGCCTTATACCATTTCAGAGAGTTGATTGTCCACCAGGTTTTTCTTAAAATCCACCAGCACCTACAAAGCCATTCCTCTAGTTAATTGTCCTCACTGTTTCTCCTTAATTCCAGGTTGCTTCTCTCCTTGATTAGTTTCCACCCATTTATTTTCACTAAGCTGTTTTTGCACCCTTAAACACTTGCTGTTGACATTATTTGACATTCACCTAGGATTGCAGGTAGTCCTCGACGTACAGCGGTTCGTTTAAAGACTGAAGTTATGAGGCCCCCAATAAAGAGTGGCTCAAGATCAGTCCTCGCCCTTACAACGGTTGCAATGTTGCAGCTGGCATGTATTCAGATGGTTGCAGCACCCTGGGCTTGCGTGAGTTTCCCAGCTGGCTTCCAGTGAGCAAAATCAGTGGGGAAAGCTGGGTTCACTGAATGACTGCAGGCTTTGCTAAACAACCTTGGTGATTCGCTTAACAACCATGGCAAAAGAAGGTTCAACAACCATCTCCTGTAGCATTGGAGGTTCCTGTCCCAATTGTGGCTGTAAGTCAAAGACACCTTGTATAAGAATATACTATATGCTACATATAGTAATCTCAATAACAGCCTAATATTTTAGCCAGATACACCATATTTTATTCAGAGACACCAGTGTAACCTCCCGCCGTTTCCAGAGTCATTTGAAAGGTATTTTCATCTCTTTTATTTACTAAACAGTTAACTGGATTCAAAGCTTGTGATGACGCTTGAGCCATCTTTCTTGATGGTGAAAAATGTTTAACCACAAATCCCTAGGTGACTTTTTTTCACATAGGATTTTTTTCATTTGTGAACAGAGAAATCAAGGACTAATTCTTTGTCTCCCAGGAAATGATTGGTTATACAGGAAGTCCTTGACTCACAACAGTTCGTTTAGCGACCTGATCAAAATTCAGACAATTGGCAACTGGTTCCTATTTACGACGGTTGCCATGTCACGGGGTCATGCGATCACCTTTGGCGGCCTTCCGGCAAGCACGGTTTAAGAGGGAAACCTGGATTCACTTAACAACCGGGTTACTAACTTATCCACTGCAGTGATTGACCGAACGAATGGGGCAAGAAAGGTTGTAAAATGGAACAAAACTCATTTAACAAGAGAATGCTTGAGCTGAATTGCGGGTCATGAGTTGAGGGCTACATGTACTGTAATGGTACAAGTTAAAACTTACAGTAACTAGATGCCAAAATTCTTCCCCCTGAACTGTTTTTTTCCAACAGTAAGCGTCCTCCATATTTCCATTAGCTTAAAAAGTTGTATATCCTTCTGTGGCAATATACAAAACTAGCTCGATACCCATGCTTCGCTATGAAACTATGTGGTCAGGCTTAGTTTTTGGGGAAGAAAATAAGGCGGGGGGGAAACTCTGCCTCTGCCTACCAGCATCCATCGGTATTCATCTGGCTAGCATCCTGTCAGTGTGTGAGAGAGTGGAGGGCTGTTTGGAAACTGAAACGGTATTTGCTGTGTGAACAATAAGGAGACAGCAAGGAGTCTGTGCGTGGCTTAGCATAACTATTCTGTACTAAAGCTGCTTTGTCCTCTGAAACTGAAACTCCTCTCCTCTGCTTGTGTTTTGCATTTGGAACAGATTTCAGGTGGGGAGGGGGAGTAGAACTCCTTAGCATCAGAACCTGTTAATAATAATATACAAAGTACTAATGCTCTGATGGTCATTTTGAAAAATCCTTTCTTAGTGAGCACTAGAAGCCAAGAGGAACATACCGTGTTTCTCACAAAATAATTATTTTTTTTTTGAGCCCCGAAAAAACGGCTAGGCTGTCTTTTCGGGGGTGAATTAATTTCTCTCCCCCCCCCCACATCAGCGGGTGGACGGCAGCGGTGTTCCCGCCAGCACAAGAACAGCAGCAGCGCCAGCGGGAACGCGGAAGCGTTTCTGCCGCTGCTCGGGCTTCCGCGTTCCCGCCGGCAATGCTGCTGTTCTCGTGCCGGCAGGAACTGTGGAAGCCATGGAGGCAGCTCCCCCACCTGAGAAGCAACAGAAATGCTTCTACACTTCCTGCTGGCGCGAGAACAGCAGCAGCGCCGTGCAGGGCACTGTTAAAGGCAAGTTTCCCCCCCCTCGCCCACCCCCCCAGCATGTTTTAACCCCTGGCCTCCCCCCCAGTATGTTTTAAACTAGGCCTAAATTTGGGGGGAGGGGCTTAATTTCATTTCATGTCTAGAAAACATGCTGGGCCTTCCCATTGGTGGAGGCCGTATTGTTGGAGAAACACGGTACATGGCAAATTTCAAGTTTGTAGGCTTTATGGTTCTGGAGATTTTGTGATGATGCAACAGTGGTATTTCGCTTTTATATATAGATGGATAGAAGAAGATAGATGTAAAAAGTTAGGAGTTCGTGAGGCTCGAGTCATCCATGCCATGGTTTGTCACAGGATGTTTTTTGATTAAAAATCCGCTTAGTCTGCCATGCCATTCTCTCAATTTTCTTTCATTTTCTTCTTTTCAAGTCTTGGGAAACACAAAATGTCCAACATCTTATTTCCTATCTCTGTTTTATATATATATATATTTATATATATTTCATTTTTCCAAAGCTCAAATTTTCCTTTGACTTAACAGAGACTCCTTAAAGAGATTTTTTAAAAAAAAAAAAAAAAAGTACCAAAATCATATTCTCTTATGCTTTTTTAAACCTTGGAAAGATATTTCCTTTGTGTGGGAATATCATATTGTAAAGCCTTCCTAATATGCCACCCTGGTTTTCCTCCCAATATTAATTTTAAAAGCCGTATAGGACATGTTAATACTAAGTAATATAAAGGTAAGGGGAGGGAACAAAAAAAACCCAGTATGTGATGTAAATGGCTCAGTAGGAAATTATTTTAATAAGCAGTCTGAATTACATCTTTCATCTCAGCTCTTTTCTCTCTTGTCAGATGCAATTTTGAGAAGTTTCATTAAAAGTACTTCAGTGCTGGTACAGCCTGAAAAGTTGTGTCATTTCAAGCAGTACCAAAAATGAAGGCATCTCACATGAAATTTTAACGTGAAAGGAAAAGAGGACAAAAGAAGAGGATATAAGTACCTCAGGGTTGAATAGTCTTTGGAGCTCCTTGTGCTTGGTTGTTTTCTTACAGATGTTTCGTTACCCAGCTAGGGAACATCATCAGAATGAGTGAAAGTGGGATTTGTTCCCTGTTTATATACCAATAGGCCTTAACTTGTGATTAATCATTTAATGACCATTCAAACCTATGACCTATTTGAAAAGGAGACCCCCCCCCCATGGTCATGTGACTGCACTTTGGATACTTGCCAGGTTTATGGCCATTTATATTCAAAACTATGTTTATTCTTATACCTGTATCTTGTAAGAAATTGACAGATCAAATAAATAAGTAAATAAATGCAACATTCCACAATCACGTGACTGCATTTTGCAATGATTTGCTAAAAACTGCCATTTCAAAGGTAGGAATGCAGGATTTTAAAGTACAGTATTTATTTGCCACCACAATGTCATCTGTCTTCCTACATTCAGAAAGAAACCGGTGTATTTCTACCTTCCACCTCAGTGCACTAAATAGCTCCACTCAGTGGCAAATTGAATTATGTTTTTTCTGGATTCTTTCTTAAATTATTTTAGGTGGAACAACTAACCCCTTTATTTTTGCACCGCTTGTATTGTACATGTCAGCTTGCTGAAGTTCCTGTTGCTGGCTTGAAGGACATGTATTTATTTATTTATTTGATTTGATTTGTCCATCGCTTACAAGATAATAGGTATAAGTATATACATAGTTATGAATACATGAAATGGGTACATATAAGAAAAATAAAAGAAACAATAGGACAGGGACGGTAGGCACGTTGGTGCGCTTATGCACGCCCCCTACAGACCTCTTAGGAAAGGGGTGAGGTCAATATTAGACAGTCTAAGGTTAATGTAGAGATGTGAAGTTGCTATTTATTTAACTGAGAGGGCTGATGTTGCCATTTTCCCATCCTGGTGCCGTAGCTTAAGAAAAAGCTATCTGCCTTTTTTGGAAAATACAAATTTAAATGGCTGAATTGCAGTTATGTATAAATCTCTGGATGAGCTAAAGTTTTCTATATCTCTTTGCACTTGTTTGGTGGTCATGCAGAATTTTGCAGCTCATATTTAGCAACGGTAAACCTTGAAATCATGGAAATTAAGTGCATCTGTGATTCTGGCTTTTGCTTAGATTTCGATTTTATTATTTTAAAACAATCCATTATGGTTTTCCCCTTAAAGCTACTGTTAAATTATCAAATATCAAACAGAATTGGTATTATTATTTTAACTTATTTTAACTCCAGGGCATCGTTTATTTTATGATGAATGTAAAAACTCAACTTTTTTCTATTTTAATTTGCTGTTCCGTTACCATGGCAATTATACCAAGCAAAAAAATGGCAATGGATAAGTTTGGGGTAGCAAAAATAAAAAACATGTTGGGCTTTGGGAAAGATGGGGGTAGATAATTGGCAAGTTCCAGATGCCATGCTAATGTGTTTCTGCTATTTATAGTCACTCTTCTTGATCAGGTTTGTCCAGTGGACAGAAAAAAACAAAAACAAATGAATATATAAGTACATTTTTTTCTCTTATCTATATTATAGATATTTAAAATTTGAAGCAGAGGTTCTTAATTTTTATATATCAGATACAGATTCCTATTAGAATATAGTGAAGCTTTAGCGAGAATAGCAGTCTTCCAATATTTGAGGGGCCGCCACAGAGGGGAAGGGGTCAAGCTGTTTTCTAAAGCGCCTGTAGGCCAAACAAGGAATAATGGATGGAAACTGAACAGGAGAGATTCAACCTAGAAATAAGGAGAAATTTTCTGACAGTGAGAACAATCAACAAATGGAACGGCTTTGTCTTCAGAAGTTGTGGGAGTGTGATCACTTAACACTTTCAAGAAGAGATTGGACTGCCATTTGTCAGAAATAGTGTAGGGTCTCCTGCTTGGATGGGGGGGCTGGACTAGATGACCTACAAGGTCTCTTCCAACTCTGATTATCTGTTTAATATCAGCCATGCCCAAGTTGTACACGGTCCAGCCAACAGAATAATTGGGGGCAGATGTAATCTTCTAACATCTGGAGGATATGGAGCTTAAAACAGCGGCAATATACAGGTAGTCCTCTACTTACGATCACAATTGGACCTAAAACATATGTTGCTAAGCAAGACAATTGCTAAATGAATTTGCCCCATTTTACAACCTTTCTTGCCATAGTTGTTAAGTGAATCACTGCAGTTGTTAAGTTGGTAACATGGCTGTTAAGTGAATCCAGCTTCCCCATTGACTTAGCTTTGTCAGAAGGTTGCAAAAAGGGGTCGTATGACCCCTGGATACTGCAGCCGTCATAAATATGAGTCAATTGCCAAGCACCTGAATTTTTACAAAAGTCATAACTCCGGAAAATGGTGTTAAGTCACTTTTTCCAGTGCCGCTGTAACTTCAAACGGTCACTTGTGAGTACCTGTGCTTTCCATGAAAGCACTACCTGAAAGAGGTTAGCTGGTTGCTTGGAAATCTCTTCTTACAGGTTCAATTGATTTGCATAGAGTCAGGCACAAAACAGCTTCCCATCATACATACATTGTATGAACAACATTTATTTAATGACTGCCGCAAAAAAAAAGAAGTCATAAGATCAGATCAGTCACATCACCAATACAGTTTACAGTTTTTTTAACAACCGGTTGGTGGGCATGGCTTGGTGGTCATGTGACTGGCTGGGTGTGGCCAACTCAACATCACTCATATGGAGGCACACTTCTCTTCGCCTGGCCTCTCATGACTATGGGGATTCTGCAATAGTCATAAGCGTGAAAAATGGTCATGTCACTTTTTTCAGTGCCATTGTATGGTCACTCCACACAAGCAAAGTACCAGCAAAGGAGGGGAAAAAAACTCCAGAGAAGTTCCTGAGACAGGAAATCTAGTCCTGCCAAGAATGTAATAAGGGTTAACGGAGAGGTAGTTTCTGTAAGCAACACCAGAATGTTTCCTTCCCGCCTTCCGTACAGGATTAGACCAGTAATTTCTTCTAACAACCGGTTCTCCGAACTGCTTAGAATGTTAACAACTGGTTCTAGTAAATAGGTGTGAACCTGTAGAATCCCACCCGTTTACAACCATCATAACATTCAACTCCAATGGACAGGCTTCTTTATAGTCATATGTGTACTAGTTTTCTGCACACGGCAGAGGGCTGGGGTAGGTGCGCCTGGAAGTCCTTCCCCCTTCTACATTGCTATCATTTTATGAAATAAAGAAACCAAATCTACTGAAGCAGTAAAGTTCTTCTACTATTCCATCCTATCTTTTAAACAGATCAAATCCACCCAGAGATTCATTGTGCACACTTAAAAGAAAAACATAAGCAAATAACACAGAAGAGGAAGGGGTCCTGGGTGCTCTCTGAGTTTGGTAGTTTTCTTGCAAACATTTCATTACCAAATGAAAGCGATGCGGTGACCTAGAGGTGGAGCTCTCACCTTACAATCTGGAGGTTGTGAGTTCAATCCTAGGTAGGGGTAGATATTTCTCTCTCTCGGCACAATGAGAATATATCTGCTGAACAAAACTCTGCATTGGCAACAGGAAGGGCATCCAGCCAGTAAACACTCGGCTCCCTTCATTTGCCCAGACTCCACCCTGCAAGGGATTATGGGAATGGGACAATTTGCCACAGCCAACTTGCTGCGGCCAACTCATCACAACCAACTCATCATGGCCAGCTTGCTGTGAGACAACTCACCGTGGCCAACTCCCCACGTGACAACACACTGTGGTACAATATAACAATTACATTCAATTATTTAAAATAAATAAAAAAATACTTTAATTTGTGCCATTCGCATTTTATTCGATCCCTCCTGTTGCATCCTTTCTTTAATGATTCCAGTCCACCATTTCTTTGATATTAGTTTTTATTATTAGTTCTTGCCCTGCAGTGAGTTGTCCTGTGGCGAGATAGCCATGGTGAATTGGCTGTGGCAAGTTGACTCTGGGGAGTTGGCCATGGTGAATTATCATAGACCCTCAACAGACAAACACTGATGGTGTTACCTACTTTGGGTAATTAAATGTCTGCAAGAAAACAACCAAGCTCAGAGAGTACCTAAGGACCCCACCGTTCAACCCTCAGCTGCAAATATTTTCCTATACAGACAATATCTACGTTAAAATATCCAACCTCCGATTTCCTTTTACTAAGATTTATCACCTGCAACCTGCTTTCTCCTTTTTTTCAGTTCAAATAAGATAAGCCTCCCATACAAAATGAAGAGAGACAAGCTCGCTCATGAGGGAAAGTCCTGCGAAGCAGGAGGAAACAAACATTGCATTGCCAGTTATTGGCAAAGCACACTAACAGACATCAGTCCATATATTGCCAACGTTAATAATTCTCTCTCTAATCATTTGCAACTCCTTCCTGAGTTTTGCCAAGTAAAGTGGGCTTAGCGTTTGTTAGACTGTTAAAGGATTATTTTTTCCTCAGTTTTTGCTTCCATTCAGAACTGGAAAAAACCAATCGTATTATAAGGAACATTTAAAAAAAAATTTTAAATGTTGTTGTTTTTTAAACTTTTGATGGGCTCTTTAAAAATGTTTTGGAGAGACTGTATCAGGACTCCTGTCCTGTCCTGTCCTATCCTATCCTATAGTCCTATCAGGCAGGACAAAAAGTAATAGGTGAAAAAATCATTAAAGAGAAATCCAACCTAGAACTGAGGAGAAATTTCCTGTCAGTGGGAATCAGTGGAACAACTTGCCTCCAGAAATTGTGGTTGCTTCAACACTGGAGGTTTCCAAGAAGAGACTGGATAGCCGTTTGTCTGGAATGGTAAAGGGTCTCTTGCTTGAGCAGAGGATTGGACTAAAAGACCTCTAAAGTCCCTTCCAACCCTATTATTTTATAATTTTAGAATAATAGGTTGGAAGAGACCTTAAAGATCTTCTAGTTCCAATCCCCTGCTCAAGCAGGAGACCTTATACCAAGTTCTATCAATATCTGTATTATCTCTTCACCAAATGAGCGTAGTCAGTAATAATGTAATAATAATAATAAATATAATAAAATAATAATAAATGCAGCATGGTTTTGTGCAGACCCCGGTATGCATATGTTTCACCTCTCCTGCAGGAGCTGCATTGGTTGCCGATTTGCTTCCAGGTGCAATTCAAGGTGGTGGTTGTCATCTTTAAAGCCCTTCAGGGCTTGGGACCAGGTTATCTGAGGGAAAGTCTCTTGCTGGTCACATCTACCTGACCCACCAGAGCGGGGAGGCAAGGAATGTTGCAGATCCCATCCCTGGTGGGACCCAGAAGAAGGGGCTTCTCCTTGGTGGCTCCCTCTCTCTCTGGAACATCATTTCCCCCAGAGATTAGAATGGCCCCCTCTCTAATACTCTTCCAGAAGGCACTGAAGACCTGGTTCTGCCAGCAGGCCTGGGAAACCCAGAGAGGGATGGAACCCATCAAATGGCTCATGTGATCTGCTGTCGTCAGAGCAGTGGGGTGGGAGTTGGGGGGGGGTGATTTTTTTCCCCCCAGATTTTGTTCTATTGTACTTTATTAATTTATTTGATTCTTTTTGTTATTTTTTATTGTTGGGTTTTTTTTGGGGGGGGGATGGTTTTACATTTTGTAAGCTGCCTCGAGTCGCCATGGGCAAACAGGCGGCAATATAAATTCAATAAATAAATAATGCATGGCGGTCTGTAAAGCTCTAAGTGTTGTGAAGTCTCTGGCAGGCCAGTCACAGGACATCTTGACAACGTGATGGGTTACCATGTGGGACTCTGCATGTCTGGTTCGGTGGGTTGCAAACAAGCCTCCGGTCTAATTAAAAACAACAGACTTATTATCCAAAGCAAAGTCTCGCTAACAGGCATTCTCCCGCTTTCCCACAGCTTTAATCCACAGACGTAACTCCTAGAAGAGACCCCGAGGAGGTTGCATCAAACCAATTCTGTTGGGCATATCATCGTGTGTTAATTGAATCAGTCTGTATTTCAGCCAACTTCTCAAAATGAGCTGAAGGATAGGGGCATTGTTCCATTCATTTTCCCAAGGCCAAAACGGATAGCAAAATGCAGCAGTTGCTCCATGGTGATAAACAGAAATGATTTGCTTCAAGATGTTCGTCATAGCTATGCTGGATATTTGGACAGAGTCCAAACTTAAAAAGGACTGAGACTTAAAAGCTATGGAGGGCTACTTCTAGAATACAATACAGGTAGTCCTCAACTTACGATCACAATTGAGCCCAAAATCTACGTTGCTTAGTGAAATATTTATTAAGGGAGGGGTGCCGCATTTTACGACCTTCCCTGCCACAGTTGTTAAGTGAATCATTGCACTTCGTTAAGTGAATAACATTGCTGTTAAGTGAATCTGGTTTCCCCATTGATTTTAGCAATATCAACAGCACTTAGACGTATAGACCGCTTCACAGTGCTTTACATCCCTCTCTAAGTAGTTTTACAGAGTCAGTATCTTGCCCCCAACAATCTGGATCCTCATTTTAGTGACCTCAGAAGGGTGGAAGGCTGAGTCAACCTTGAGCCGGTGAGAATCAAACTGCTGGCATTTGTCAGAAGTAGCCTGCAGTACTGCCTTATAACCACTGCGCCACCACAGCTCTTCGCTTCTGACTTTGCTTGTCACAGCTGATCATGTGATCCCTAGACACAGCCACCATCATAAATATGAACCAGTTGCCAAACATCCTTGGATCACATGTCCATGGGGATGCTGCAACGGTTGTTAAGTGTGAAAAACAATCATAAAGTCACTTTTTTCACTGCCGTTGTCACTGAACAGTCACTAAATGAAATGTTGTAAGAGAACTGTCTTTATTAAGTCCCAGGATGTCTTTGTTCATCAAGGTGTTGTTCAGTTGGACTTTACAAGCAACCTTCCATTCAAGTGTAAAGGTAGTCCTCAACTTATGATCAAAATGGGCCCCAAAATTTCCATCGCTAAGCAAACAGCGTTAAGTGAGTTGTGCTCCATTTTACTATGTTTTGCTACAGTAGTTAAGTGAATCACTGCAGTTGTTAAGTGAAGTCTGCGGTCATTAAGTGTATCCAGCTCCCCCCAATGGTGGTATTCAAATTTTTTTACTACTGGTTCTGTGGGCATGGCTTGATGGGCATCTTGTGGCTTGGTGGGCGTAGCAGGGGAAGGATACTGTAAAATCCCCATTCTCTCTCCACTCCACTAGCCTGCTTTCCAGCTCCATTCTCCAGTGCAGGGCAACAAAAGAAGATCCAGCCGATCAGCTGGGACTCGGGGGGCAGAGAATAGATGGAGGGGTGGGTTAGTCATAGGTGGTATTTGCCGGTTCTCCGAACTACTCAAAATTTCCGCTACCGGTTCTTCAGAACCGGTCAGAACTGATTGAATACCATCTCTGTCTCCCCCCACAACTTTACTTGTTACAAGCCAGTTGGGAAGGTCACAAACAGTAATCACATGACCCCTGGACCAGAGGTCTCCAACCTTGGCAACTCCCAGAATTCGAAGCTGGCTGAGGAACTCTGGGAGTTGAAGTCCACAAGTCTTAAAGTTGTCAAGGTTGGAGACCCCTGCCCTGTCACAAATACAGATAGGCCTCAATTACACTGACTGTCGATATGTTTTTTGGAGCTAGTCTTTCTTTGTAGTTCTCGATTTATGACTTATAGTTATTAAGTTAGTAATCTGGTTGTTAAGTCAATCTAGATTCCCCATTGACATTGGTCACAAAAGGGAATCACATGATGACACTTCAGCCATCAACCAGTTGTCAAGTATCTGAATTTTGTTCACGTGACCACCGGGATGTTGCAACAGTCATAAGTATGAACAATAGTCACATGTCATTTTTTTCAGTGCCAGTGTAACGTCAAACAGTCACTAAATGAACCATTATAAGTCGAGGACTACGTGTACATGCCAGTTGTCAATAGCTCAAATTTTGATCACATCACCCTGGGATGCTGCAATGGTTATAAGTGTGAAAAATGGTCATAAGTCATTTCCCGTGGCATTGTAACTTCAAATGGTCACTAAATGAATGAATTACCTGTGTTTTGATATATTTTATATAAAATTAATATCTTAAGAGCATAGACAGTTTCATGAGTTTTTTTTTCTGCCACATGGAGGTTGCCTGGCATTCCATAAAAGAAAGTGGATGGACAGTTTCGTACCAAATATTTTGCTTTTTAGGAACATTACGAAGCTCTGACTGATCACCATAACCTTGTAAACGTTTTTGCTCTTTTAGGCCTGTGCAGAATTCATCCCACTCTTCAATATATGAACATAAGCGTGTTCCTGGCTGGCAGGGCCTACAGGATATTATTACTCTTGAAAGCAATGGCGCTTCACCTCCCGAAAGATCAAGCCGAGATCGTGAACCCGTCGCGGATGGTAGATCTCCATCTCCGCTGGAGGTGCTCCCACCATTTTACTCTACTTCCTTTCCTGAAAGGAATAAATCTGACGTACTGCTGAACCAGGTCTTCATTATGGAAGAAAGACAGATGGTAAATTATTATTTTACTTCATAAGAAAAGCGGCCAATATTCACTCAGCGAGCCAAGGGATGACAAACAGTTTTCAGCGAGTGGGCATGACATAAACTTTTTAAGAGTCTGTTGCGGGTCGTCCTCCTACAAAAGTGACAGGTGTCAGGAATGTGCGTATTCACAAATGACAGTGGTGGTAGACATCTCAGTCCCACTAGCTCCATTAATCAACCTGTCAGGTTGATGGCATTGTTTCCTCCTCCTTGTGCTCTCCAAGATATTCTTCAACTTCACCTTCCAAAGTTCTTCTCTTTGATTGTTTTTTTTCTTAAGGCAGGTTCACACACTTCGAAACTCAAAACAGATAGTCCTCGACTTATGACCGGTGGGCCTAGCCACCCTTTGCTAGGACCATTGGCCCTACCTAAGGAGTTCTTACAACCCAGATTCAAAGCTCTGAGGGCCGTTTCCTCCCACAGTCACATGACTGCACTTCGGGCTCTTGGTACGTGGGCCACATTTACATCCGTTTGTGCTGTCCTACAGTCACGTGATCATGATTTAGGACAATTTTGTCCCAAACTGGCATTTGCGTTCAGTTTTTGGCAAAACTGGGTCCATAGCAAGCCATTGGTTCGCTTAACAACCACAATACAATGTTCGCTTAACAACTTCCACAAAAAAGATTATATAATCAGATTGCTCACGTGACAACCTGCTTTACGATAGTCATGAGTTAGGACCATGATGGGCAGACTCCAAACTTGAGGATTACCTGAATTTAACTCACTTTTCCTGTTTTATAAGAAGTGCTCTATGGAATCTACTGTGTAGCATGCCAGTTGCACAGGTGTTTATTTAAAACCTTCAAGTCACACCTAGAATACTGCATCCAGTTTTGGTCACCACACTATAAAAAAAGGATGTTGAGACTCTAGAAAAAGTGCAGAGATGAGCAAGCAGGATGATTAGGGGACTGGAGGCTAAAATACATGAATAGCAGTTGCAGGAATTGGGTATGTCTAGTTTAATGAAAAGGAGGAGTAGGGGTGACATGATACCAGTGTTGAAATATTTAAGGAGCTGCCACAAAGAAGTGAGGATAAACCTATTCTTCAAAGCACCCGAAGGCTAGACAAGGAACAATGGAATAATGGATGGAAACTGATCAAGGAGAGATTCAACCTAGAAATAAGGAGAAATTTTCCGACTGAACAATCAACCAATGGAGCAGCTTGCCTTCGGAAGTTGTGGAAGCTCCAGCACTGGAAGCTTTCAAAAAGAGACTGTCAGAAATGGTATAGGGTCTCCTGCTTGGGCAGGGGGTTGGACTAGATGACCTAACAAGGTCCCTTCCAACTCTTGTCAATCTGTTAAAAAAAAAAGTCTGGATTAGCAGGGAATTGGTTCACACCAAGGCAACTGTGTGTGATACATTCATGCTCAAAGACATCCCATTGCCAGTCCCTGCTCTTAGCAATCAACGTAAGAGTCAAAATGGATAGTCAAAAGAAAATACTTAAATTTGCAATCAGCTTACATTTAAAGCTTTATGTAGATTTTTTTTTTTTTGAAAAAGCTGCTTTTTTAAAGAGATATTTAAATGTGCTACTTTACCTCCTCTCTTATTTCATATCTAGATATTATGCATTCTTTTGGCATCGTGGAAATCTCCGGATTCAATTTTCTTTACTTGATGATGCTCCAGGAAGCATTAAATTTACTTTGCCGAAAAATGTCACCTTAGTGATAGTATCCAAAGTAATATAAACATTATATCTACTAATTAATGTGTAATGGCTCATTCCTGCACACGAGCTCACTTAATTCTGCATTAAAAATGGGAGAAAATAGATATGCCAGGAACTAACTTGAATTTAAGCCGGTGTATTTCGACCTTAGCAACTTTAGGATATGTGGACTTCAACTCCCAGAATTCCTCAGCCAGCATAGACAGAAGTGCTTGTCTAAAACTTTTCACCATACTCGTTAAGAGAATGTTGCAGTCGTTAAGCAAATTCATTCATTTGAATGGCATTTTGTGGCCAAAAACTGGTTAAAATGTTACAAATAGTTGTGTGACTGCAGAACGCTGTAAATGATTATAAAGGCAGCCGGTTGTGAAACACACAACATGTGTTTGTGTGTCCACATTGGTGTGTGTATGTGTGTGTAGCATTAGCATTTACAATAGCCAATGTGTTGCTTTATGGGCCATAAAGCACCTATTCCAGTGATGGCTAACCTTTTTGGGCTCCTGTGCCAAAAATTGTGCATGCACTTGCACACTGGCGCTTGCATGCCAGTACCCAGAAGGCAATGCGCGGCCCCGCACACCTTCTATGCATGCTTGCACAATCCCCACCCATCCCCCCGCCCCCACTCCCTTACCTGCACTGCGCCTCACAGCTGATTTTCGGCTGGTTTGAGGCCATTTTTGTCCTCCCAGAGACTTGAAAACTTCTGCAGGGCGAAAACTAGGCCTGTTTCATCACTTCCGGTATTTCTGGAAAAACAGGAAGTGATGAAACGGGCCTAGTTTTCGGCCTGCAAAACCTGCAGAAGCCTTCCTCAACCCTCTGGGAGACTGAAAAAGGCCTCAAACCGGCCAAAAAAATCAGCTGTGAGGCACGCGCGTGTGCAGTGAGATAAGTTCACGTGCAGCTCACGTGCCGGCACAAATGGCTCTGTGTGCCACCTGTGGCACACGTCCCATAGGTTCGCCATCACGGACCTATTCTATGATCTTAGTAAATTCAGAAGGTTGTTAAGCAACTGGAGGTTAGTCAAGGATTACTGCAAGGTTGGGCTGCTACAGGTTTGGGCGAACTGGATGTTAATTTCACATATGGGGCAAAATTCACTTAACAAATTTCTCACTTGGCAATAGAAATTGCGGCCTCAATTGTGGTCATAAGTCTGAGGACAACCGGTATAGGATCTCGTAATATCACTGAAGGGGTTTTAGGGTCCAGCAAAATACCAGTGAAGATGGCACGTTTAAAATATTTAAAGCATTCTTTCAGTAGTGCCCCTGCGCCTAATAAGAAAAGCTGCCTAATTATACCAGTCTTCATTGTGCCAATTTTGTATGTGTGTATGTGTGTCATTCAGGCTTCCCCGGAGACTTTGTTCCAGGCTGCTGCAGCAGAGAAATTCCGACAGGAGGAAGAGAAGCGAGCAAAAGACTTCGAACAGATTTTAAACTTTCACATTGAAGATCTGCAAAGACAGTCAGCAAACACCATAAAGAACTATGTCACTCTCAAGCAAACCCACCGCAGATGAACCTTTTTAAAAAAAACAACACAAAAAAAACCTTAAATTGTACAGATAATCCCTGCACCAATCGTCAGCTACCATTTAAAAAAAAAAAACTTTAGCCAAAGAAATTTTTTGTAATGTGAGATTTTATATCGTTTCGCTGTGGATTTTATTTCAACGTGAATTTGGAAGATTGTGTATCAAGAGGTCTTAAACAAAATCTGGAAATTAAATCTGAATACTTTTTTTTAAATTTTTTTTTAGTGCGATCCAAATTCTGTTTCTTATTCGAAATGCTGCAATCCAAAATGTTCTAGGAAACTGATTCAAAGTGGGGTTGCAAGGCTGGGAACCAAATGCATACTTAATGTGGATGTTCTGGGTCTCATCAAAACAAGAAACAGTTTCAAATATTTCAGCTCTTGAGTAACAATGGGGATTTAGGACAAGCCTCTCAGGATGCATAAATCTGGGTGACCACTAGATGGGGGCAAAGCAGTGCAAAAAATAATCTTTTTCGTTGTTTACAATCCTCTCATTGACTGCATTTTTGCAGCCCAGATAGGGCAGCGTTAACTTAGCCTTTCCTTAATTCAGATACAAAAATAATTTTCCCTGGGAAAAAAATATCTAACTAAATAGAACGGGAGCAGAAACTAAGGATGGTCCTGGGTTTCTGCTCTTTCAAATTTGATACAGACCCTTTAAAGCAATTACCTCTTGTAGGACAGGAGGGAGAAAATACTAAATTTTACTTGATTCATTAAGGGGGTTGCTTTAAGAAATGTTTTAAAAATCTTTTCTAGACCTGTATTGATTACCCATATAGTAGATAACTGCTCACTTTAGAGGAGTTAGTTGGCCATATAAATGCCATGAATGAATGAATGTCTATGGAGATTCTCAGTCATCCTGTCATGGTTGTCCCAAAGGTGCTTTTTCAAGAGGCAATTGGAACTTTCTTTGTTTTTCCTTGAAGACATTTTGCTTCTCATCAAAAGAAGCTTCTTGAGTCAGAACTGAGCCCAGTTTCTCTAACACTAAATCAACAGGGTGTTTCTTCAGTTGTTTCACAGAAAGGTGCAGGGTTGGCTGTGTTCAGAAATGCTCCAGGAGGATGCTACCTGCATCTTTGCCTGCTGTCATGTAAACCAGCTGGGATCCTTGGAGACAGAAGATTAAATTCTGTGATGAGGTTAAAGGAACTTGGTATTTTTAACTAAAGAAGAAGCTGTAGGGACAGAGGTGGGCTTCAAAAATTTCAGCAGCAAATTCTTTGCATGGTTGCTGGGTGGACGTGACCATGGTGGGAGTGGCCTAGTTGGTGTCCTGTACCATGGGGGGGGGTGTTTTCGCCTTCTCCATGCTCCGGAGGCTTTCCTTAAGCCTCTGGGACAACGAAAAATGCCTTCCCCAGGCTCCAGAGGCTGGAAACGGGCCCGTTTCTGAACTTCCAGGAGGGCCATTTTTCCCCCTTCCCCGAGCCTCTGCACGGCCCCTGCACTTACCTCACATCCAAAACGGGCCACGTGGAGACTTCTGGGAGGTACAGCCAGCCAGGGGTGGGATTTGGTGGTTCCCCAAACCAGGGGTGGGATTCAAATTTTTTAACAACCGGTTCTGTGGGCGTGACTTAGTTGGTGGGCATGGCTTGGTGGTCATGTGACTGGCTGGGCGTGACCAACTCAACATCACTCACATCGAGGCACGTTTCTCCTCGTCTGGCCTCTCGTGACGGTGGGGATGCTGCAACAGTCGTAAGCGTGAAAAACGGTCATAAGTCACTTTTTTCAGTGCCATTGTAACTTTGAATGGTCACTCCACACAAGCAAAGTACCAGCAAAGGAGAGGAAAAAAACTCCAGAGAAATTCCTGACACCGGAAGTCTAGTCCTGCCAAGAATGTAGTAAGGGTTAACGGAGAGGCAGTTTCTGTAAGCAACACCAGAATGTTTCCTTCCTGCCTTCCTTACAGGATTAGGCCAGTAATATCTTTTAACAACCGGTTTTCCGAACTGCTTAGAATGTTAACAACCGGTTCTAGCGAATAGATTCGAACCTGTAGAATCCCACCTCTGCTCCAAACCAGCCATAACGTTAGCAACCCACCCCTGTGTAGGGAGAAATGGTAGCACCCTCCAGTACATGAAGGGATGTCCCAACGCAGAAAGTGTAGATTTTTTTTCTCCCAACACTCAAGGGTAAGACAAGAACCAGCAGGTGGAATTTAATGGAAAAACTTGAACCAAGGAGAAATTTCCTGAATGGGAATTCTATGGAGCAATGGAACAAGTTACGGATGCTCCATCACTGGAGGTTTTTAAACAAAGATTGGCCTTTTTTTTTTTTTAGGATGGTTTGTGGATTCCTATCTTGGTCTCGGAGGATTGGAGCAGAAGACTTCTAATGTCTCTTCTAGCTCTGTGATTCTATGAGATGACCCAACCAAGTACCCCTTTTCCAGCGGTGGGATTCAATTTTTTAAACTACCGGTTCTGTGGGCGTGGCTTGGTGGGCGTGGCAGGGGAAAGATACTGTAAAATCTCCAGTCAGAGGTGGTATTTGCCGGTTCTCTGAACTACTCAAAATTTCTGCTACCAGTTCTCCAGAATTGATCAGAACCTGCTGAAGATCACCTCTTCCCTTTTCCTATTCCTCAAGTAGGAAGCCAATTCCACTGAGAGGAAAATGGACCAACCTCTAGAAAGCTTTCTGGAAAGACTCTGAGCAGATTTACAGATTAACAGAGTTGGAAGGGACCTTGTAGGTCATCTAGTCCAGCCCCCTAATCTAGTCCAACTCCCTGCCCAAGCAGGAGATCTGACACCATTTCTGGCAAATGGCAGTCCAATCTCTTCTTGAAAGCCTCCAGTGATGAAGCTCACACAACTTCCGAAGGCAAACAGAGAAAGGTTGTTTGATCTTCTGACTCCCTCAAAGTCTTGTGTCTACATTTGACTCCCACACAAAGTGCCCTCAGCAAATGAGGACAGATCAACCTAACTAACTGCAGCAAAATTGTGCAACTTTTCAACATTCATGGACACATTTTTAAAAGGTTTTAGGGCAATGCTGGCTGGGGAATTCTGGGAGTTGAAGTCCACACCAGAAGTGGTATTCAACAGGTTCTGACCAGTTCTGGAGAACCAGTAGTGGAAATTTTGAGTAGTTCAGAGAACCGGCAAATACCACCTCTGACTGGCCCCGCCCCCATCTATTCTCTGCCTCCCGAGTCCCAGCTGATTGGCTGGTTCTTCTTTTGTTGCCCTGCACAGGAGAATGGAGCTGGAAAGCAGGTTAGTGGGGTGGGGAGGGAATGGGGATTTTACAATATCCTTCCCTTGCCACGCCCACCAAGCCATGCCTATCAAGTCACATCCCCATGTGCTATGCTGTCTGGAGAATTCTGGGAGTTGATGTCCAAAAGTCTTAAAAGTTGCCAAGTTTGGAGACCTCTGGTTTAGACTAATCCCAATCTGGCACCAGAATCCAGAGTCGCCCTATTCAAAGCCAGAGTTACAAAAGAGAACTTGTGCTGATCCTAAAATACAAGATGTGGCTATGTAGATGCTTAATCCTGCACATAGGGAAGATATTCCATTTGTTTATAAATCCGGAAAAGCCAGATCTATAGACAGAAAAGAGAATTTATCACAAAAGAAAAAGGAAGATTAAAAAAAACACACAGGATGCCAAGCAAAATCAATACGGACAACTTAAGTTACTTATTATCTTTTTAAATAAGGTTTTGGATTTCAGCCTATGTGTTGTAAACGTTTATATTTGCTGAGGCCAAGTTTTCACAAATCTCTCTCTATCTCTCTGTGTATGCATGTGTGTGTGTGTATTCATGTGTACACCCACACACATGTATGTATATGTAGATAAGAGAGAAGTAGGTATGTTAAAGAACAATCTGAGTATGAATGCAGACAGAGGAACAATTAATTTTTTAAACAGTGGGCTTAATTTATAAAAATAAATTAATCATTAATTTAATGATGAATCTGTCTTTGGAAGAAGGAGCAGTATGGCTTCTAACTACGTGTGTGTGTGTGTGTACACAACCATGATTACGGACACATTCTTATGGATTGGATTCAATGGGAGCTGGCATTTGGCAAGAAAAAAGAAGCCACACAACCTACAAGAGTTTTTGTGGGTGTTTTATTATGATCTTTTAGAGGGGAGGAAAAATTGTCTTCCATTTTAGGATGTCTGTTCTTTCAAGTAAATGCGGTAAAATGCAGGAGAGCTGAAATTAGCTTAACGGGTAAGTTCAGCCAAAGAGAAAAAGTTCATGGCAAGTCTCCAGAAAGGACAGAGTCAATAATAATACAGTAATTAAAAATAATAATCTATTAAATTAACTTCCAGCTACGTTGGGCAGGAGAGACCAAGGTCAACCTTATACGTGGACATGTCTGCAAATCTTTTTAACATGAGCCATAGTACAGATCACATTGATGATAATTGCTCTCCTGATCATTGCAAATTCAATATCCCAAACTCATTCCAGTATAAAAAATGGGGGACTCTTGACTGTAAGAGACAGAAATAATAATAATAATAACAGTCAAATACAAATAAATAAATTTCTCTTGAGAAGAGAGAGAGATTTTTAAGCTGAGTTGGCTGAAAGTAGTTAAAAATTTAGCCAACTCAGATTATGAACCCAATATAATTGTGACTAACCAATTAGTCCAGAGTTCCCAAGAGAGATTTATTTATTTGTATTCTGCCATTATTATTTTTAGAAATAATTCAAGGAGGCAAACATATCCAACGCACCTTCCTCCTCCTATCTCCACAAAAGCAACGCTGTGAGGTGGGTTGGGCTGAGAGAGAGTGACTGGCCCAAAGTCACCCAGCTAGCTTTCATGCCTATGGCGGGACTTGAACTCATGGTCCCTGGTTTTTAGTCTCATGCCTTAACTACGAGATCCAACTGGCTGTCTGGATTGATGTAGATTTGCAGAAAGTGAACTGCCATCATGGAATCATAGAGAATTGGAAGAACCCAAGAGGTCATCAAGTTCAACCCTCTGTACAATGCAGGACTCGCTTATACCTGGGTTTCTCAAATTCTTTGCTGTTGAAACCCATTCCCATTTTAAACCTTATGCAGGACCCCAAAATAGTGTTTCTTTCTATGGTTTTATACTGATCAATATTTACTATGTTCAACATTAAAATGGACGCTTTGGCAGCATATTGATTTGTTGAATCCTGTAAAAGCCAAAATATTAAAACTAATAGAGATTGACATAAATAACATGTTTATTTACTTATTAAATTTGTTTGCCTCTCAGCTTGTATCACAATAACTCTGGGTAGCTCGGAAGTTGTGGGAGAGCCATCACTTGAGACTTTCAAGAAGAGATTGGACTGCCATTTGTCAGAAATGGTATCGGGTCTCCCGCTTGGGCGTGTGGGGGTTGGACTAGATGACCTAAAAGGTCCGTTCCAACTCTGATTATCTGTTATCTGTTATCTTAAGCTTTAAAAAACCCTCTATATTATTAACAAATAAAAAGTAATAATGAGTAGAGTGTCACTGTTTTCATTATTTTGCAAGTATCTTCAATATGTGGAGAAATAAAATGGATTTTGCGGGCCTCTGAGAGGATCTAGGGAAGCCTCCAGAGGTCTTCACACAACTGCTGCACTTCATCATCTCCAATCTCTAGCCTCTCTTTAAAAACCTCCAGTGAGGTTCAGAAAAGTATCAAAGGAAGCCTACAAAGAAAGAGTCCAGAAATCATTAGAAGCTGCAGAAAAGAAGTTCAAGGGGAAGAAAATATACGGTGCCAGAAATCTTCACATGAAGACACAATTCATTGGAGAATTGCAAGGAACATGTTCCATCAATAATGTAAGAAATCAGGAAAAGGATTTTATATTTACACACATAAAAAATGTGTGAAGCTTCGATCAGAGCATCATGGCCGCCATTTTGACTTTTTGGATCACAGCCTGCGGATGCCCTCGGCCGGGAAGGTGGATTTACAAAAAAGTGTAATGCACTTAATGTTTTAGAGAAGAGTATGAAAAAAGGAGATGAGAAGGGAAGAGAGCTATTATAATTATTATGTATTATCAACTCATTTTGTAAGAAAATGATTTCAAACATATGAATGCCTGAACAAGCTCCTCACTTCTCCACCTTGGGAATTTTAAAATGTGTGGACTTCAATTCCCAGAATTCCCCAGCCAGTCATGCTAGTTGGGGAATTCTGGGAGTCAAAGTCCATATAACTTAAAAGTTGCTAAAGTTGAAAAACACCATCTTAGATCAATCTGAAATGCCAAGACTGATGCAAATGCTCTTTTCTAACTGGCCTTTCAGATTAGGGCTACAATCAGTGGCACATCTCTTCATAGAATTATTTGACTGTCTTTCTAATGGATTTTTAGGCAAAGCATCTGTGGTGCCTTCATCCAAATTAGCAAAAAATATGTTTCGTCCCACCTTCATAGAAGACTAGCCTTGCCTGCCTTGCCCAGCCAAAAACCTGTTATCACTGATGATGTTACCTAGTATGGTAATAAAACATCCGCAAGAAAAGAACCTCACTCCGAAAGCATCAAGGAACCTCACAGTTCAACCCTGAGCTACAAATATTCTCTTCAAATGACCCAGCAACCCCAGAATTTAAAAAAAAAAAAAACAGGAGTCATCTACAACATACAGTGTAAGAACTGCAACAACCGCTTTGTAGGACAAACAGTCAGAAGACTGGCATAGCGCATCCATTAACACCAATTAGCCGTCAGAAGGCATGACGAAAATTCTTTAACTTCACAACGTATAGGCAGATTTAACCAATGGTGGGATTCAAATAATTTAACAACCGGTTCTCTGCCCTAATGATTTCTTCCAACAACCAGTTCACCAAACTGCTCAGAAAGTTAACAACTGGTTCTCCTGAAGTGGTGCGAACTACTACTGGATTTAACCATGGTTTTGAATTGTGAAAAAGTGACAGTCCTAGACCAGGCCCAATCCCAAAATGCCAGGGAATTTCTAGAAGCCTGGCACTCTGACAAATCAGCGATCAATAGACACATAGACATTAACAACATCTGTAAGACTATGCAAAAGAGACAATCAACCATCCCAAAAAAGAACAAAGAGATTCCAGCACTTCTCCATCAGTAACCAGCAGTCAGATCAGCATAGATTAACTCCAAGGTTAACTTCAGACCAACAATCATGTAAGCAATACCCCAATCAGGAAACTGCCAAAGAGTCATCAGTAAACAGTCCAACCAAAGACTCTCTAAGATCGCCCCCATCCACCCAGACAAGTCCCCAGAATATAAACTGACTGCAAACCCCACTCCTTACTAGCATGGATTATCCTTTTTCAGGAGGCAACTGGACTTTCTTGTTGTTTCTTTTGAAGACGTTTTGCTTTTCATCCAAGAAGCTTCTTCAGCTCTGACAGGATAGTGGGAAATGGAAGGATTTATATTCCTTCCAGACAGCTGGTCATTTGCATACTTTTACGGAGTGGTTGAGGCAATTTGGAGGTTTATCTGTGTCTTCAGGGTCACCTGAGTGCTGCTCCTGGTTCCTGCAGTCTGCAATTTTTCCTCTGGAAATCCATTCCTACTTCCACGTCATTCAAAGGGTGTTTCATCCCAAATTGTATAGCTCTAAAGTCTGTAGAGATTCTCATTGATCTAGGTCATGACCTGGATGACTGAGAATCTCTACAGACTTTTATCACTGATGATGGTACCTAGTTTGGGTAACGAAACGTCTGCAAGAAAACAAGCAAGCTGAGAGAGCACCAAGGAACTCTCCTATTCTCTTCTGTCTATGCCAAATCATTGTATTCCATCTTTCCCTTAGTGAAGTGTCAAAGCCCAGAAATTATGTGGAGCACAGAAAAAAGATGCAGCCCAGAACTTCCAGATAGATTTTACACCCTCTGTAGAGTTAGTGCCTCTCTCTCTCTCTTTCTCTCTCAAAAATGGTTCGTGGGACGTGTGTACACTTGACCGAAATAATATCCTGAGCAATAAAAATAATGAGTCCCTGCAGGAGATAACTTTTAGAGTCGAGGAGACAGGCCTTCAAAAAAGGATGTGACCTAACTTCAATAGGCATCTGAAGGCAACTACCCAAAATACAGGCTGAATGTTGTATTATTCAGAAGGGGATTCAGAAATCGGAAAGGTAGCAGCTGTAGCCTAAAGCGCTTCCTGACTCACACGTTGGGGCAGGCTTTGATAAGTACAAGGTGGCACTAATTATAGACCACATTTTATTAATCTTACTTATTTATAAAGCACCTGTTCTCCGGCAAACATGTCGCTTTCATTTCTAACCTGTACGCTGCATTTACAGCTTCCCTATACAAGATACTTTGTGGGAATGGGGAGGAGGACAAATCCATCTTGCACGTACTATGGTGTGTACAATGTTCTTCAACTCATTTCACAAAGCACCAGAGGACAGGACGAGAAACAGTGGATGGAAATTAATCAAGGAGAGAAGCAACTTAGAACTAAGGAAACATTTCCTAACAGGGAGGACAATTAAGTACTTGAATTGCTTCCCTCCAGAAGTTGTGGATGCTCCAATACTGGAGGCTTTTAAGAAGAGATTGAACAATCATTTGTTTGAAATGGTACAGGGCCGAAATGGCAAACCTACAGCATGCGTGCCAGAGGAGGCACGCAGAGCCCTCTCTCTGGGCACGTGAGCCGTCGCCCCAGCTCAGCCCTGCTGTGCATGCGCACACACGCCTCCCACCAGCCAGCTGGTCTTCGGGTCTCTGCTGCAGGGGCACACATGTGGATTGCATTTTGGGGATGCACACATGCACGTGTGCTTTGGGCACTGGGGTGCTGAAAAGGTTAGCCATCACTGATATAAGGTCTCCAGCTTGTATTCTCATGTTGGCAGGACAAAATGCTGTTGACATGGCCAGATACTAAGCGACTGTCATTTATTATGTCATTATTTAGTTTTAATCATCCATTCTACTTACTTTTACACATGCTATATTTCTATGACCTATTTTAATACCTATTTTATTCACTTGGTGTTGAATGTTATATGACTATATAGATAGTTATGACCACAATTGACCCCAAAATTTCTGTGGTTAAGCGAGACATTTGTTAAGTGAGTTTTGCCCCATTTCAAGACCTTTCTTGCCTCAGTTGTTAAGTGAACTGGGCATGGCTAGTCTAGGGAAGAGAAGTACCAGGGGAGAGATGATAGCAGTGTTCCAATATTTGAGGGGCTGTCACAGAGAGGAAGGGGTCAATCTATTTTCTAAAGTGTCTGTAGGCCAGACAAGGAACAATGGATGGAAACTGAACAAGGAGAGATTTATTTATTTATTTATTTATTTATTTATTTATTCGTACTTCTATACCGCTCCCTCTCCCAAAAAGGGACTCAAGGCGGTGTACACTCAACAAACAAGGTAATACAGAAAACAGAAGCGAAAACAGGTAAGTAATCAAGATGGCCAAGAATCACCCCTATAAAGTTACAAAATATAAACCCCAATGATCTTATTTGGCTAGACCGGCTTGCTTGAACAGCAAGGTCTTAACTGCGCGCCGGAAGGTTAGGATGTCTGACATGGCTCGTATATCCGGGGGCAGACAATTCCAGAGGGATGGGGCTCCCACAGAGAAAGCGCGTAGTCTCGGGGCTGCTAGACGACAGCGATCCAGATTTAACCTGGAAATAAGGAGAAACTTCCTGACAGTGAGAACAATCAACCAATGGAACAGCTTGCCCTCAGAAGTTGTAGGAACGCCATCACTTGAGACTTTCAAGAAGAGATTGGACTGCCATTTGTCAGAAATGGTGTAGGGTTTCCTGCTTGGGCGGGGGGTTGGACTAGATGACTAATAAGGTCCCTTCCAACTCTGATGATCTGTTATTTGAATCACTGCAGTTGATAAGTTAGTAACTTGGTTGTTCAGTGAATCTGGTTCCCCCGTTGACTTTGCTTGTCCGAAGGTCACAAAAGGGGATCGATCACATAACCTTGGGACACAGCAAACCATCATAAATATGAATCTGTTGCCAAGCATCTGAAGTTTGATCACAGGATCACGGGGATGTTGCGAAGGTCATAACTGTGAAAAATAGCCCTAAGTCACCTTTTTCAGTGCAGTGGGAACTTTGAACGGTCACAAAATGAACTGTTGTAAGTTGAGGATACCTGTAATTTGTAGATGTTTCTGACATGAATAAAGAAGCATTTTCACAACATATTTTACAATGGTTTTCCCCAAAAAAAAAAAACCACACTTAATTTTGGAAGTTGGCAGAACTGCAGTATAGCGAAAAAGATATTTGCTTAACAACTGTGGTATTTTTAATGACCACGGCATTCATTTTGCTTAATAATCAGTGCAAAAAAAAATATTGTAAAATTGAGTCGATCGGTCACGTTTTATGACCATTACATCTTATGATCATAATGGGGAGGCTCAATGGTGGAATTTAGCCGGTTCACACCGATTCAACCGAACCGGTTGTTAAATTATCCACCACCCCACCCCTTGCTATCAATGTGGATCTTGGGCACTGTGCTGCAATGGAGAAACGGGCAATGAAGCAGCCTATATGAGGGAAGCAGAAGGCCGCTTTCCCTCTTTCTTCTCCCTGCTCCTCCTCCCTTCCTTTATGCCAGCTGCTCTGTTTCCATTTTCTCCATTGCAGCGTAGCACCCAGGATCCATTTTCATAGTGTGGAGGGGGGAATTTAACAACTGGTTCACCCAGGATGAGGTTGGCCTTCCTGGGAGACTCATCCCACATGTTTAGTTTACTTTATTGTCATTGCACCTCGTACAATGAAATCAAACTCCATCTTCAGTGCACATCATGACCATGAAAATAAACACAAACACACATCCTTCCACACATTGAATTGCAAACCCCCAACACCGCATCAACACTGCACTATACAGCAGACTTGAAAAGAGCTACTGCCCTGAGATAGAAGCTGTTTTTCAGCCTATTTCGCCTTGTTTTTAGTATTCTGTACCGTCTGCCAGATGGTAATAGTTCAAAAAAAAGGGTTCCCAGGATGAGATGGATCTTTGAGAATGTTGTGAACTGTATGTACAATGGAGCTGGAGGATGGGAATGGGCCACGCCTCCCACAACAGCCAACCTGACTCTTGGCAGACCGGTTGTTAAATTATTTGAATCTCACCACTGGGCAGGCTCCATCACAGTCATAATTCAAGAAATCATTATAATGCATGCAAATGGAGGGGCTCTTCTCTATTTCTGATATGAATGTGAATCTGGTTTGTTATTCCAAACAATAAAGTAGAAGATTTGCATGTAAGTTGAGTGGGTTATCGTCGCATGTTATTTTCTGCCAGTGGAATGTTTTTTCTCAAGTCCTTCTATATTACAATTCTGGAAAGAACCTTGCAGGGCCCAAGGGCTCTCGCTCCGTTGGATCTTTTGCAGGTAATTATCAGAAGTTCCTGTTTTAAACTCAGTTTCCTAAAAAAAAAAAAAAACATGTGCACTGCTGCGATATTAACTAGTGGTAATGGCCAGCTTCTTAGGGCACATCTGTCTGTCTGAGTTAATAAACTGGAGGGACGGAGGAAGATTGTGTGCACCATTCCCCAAAACAGCCATTAATTCACAGCCTGGGGGAGAATAAATATATTAAAAACAATTGAGCTGAGCTGAAAAATTGATTGGGCAGGTTCTTCTGCCTTGCGGTTTATGCCAGAGTTCAGCTACCCATTTCCTTATTCAGAATGCATGGGTGATTTTGCCCAGCTGGGATTCGATCCTGACAAAAGGATCAGAGGCAACCCGCCCTTACAACTGTGAGTCAAATATTTAAACCTGGTTTGGGTACCCAGAAAGAATCTAAGTTTGCGTAGAGTATGTCAGGATCTGCATTCAAAAGGAGGTTTGTCCAAGGAAAAAAAAAGAGATGCAGATATTCAGAAGAAGACCGTGTCTGGAGCCAGAATTAAATATATATAAATTGAATACATGCATGTCCATTTTAATTGATATGGGAAGTGTTCCTGGTGAGATGTGAAATATGAAAGTTGGGCCTTAAAAAAGCAAGCCAGGAAGAAAATCAACTCATTTGTGCTGTGGTGCTCCGCATTGGTGACAGGAAGGGCATCCAGCCAGTAAACACTCTGTTAGCTCCATTCAGTTGCCCAGACGCCACCCTGCAAGAGATTATGGGGTCATTAAAAGAAGATGATCTGAGCTGTGGTGCTAGAGAAGACTCCAGCATCCTCCTTGGACAGCAGAGGTGACCAACGAACACCTACTCGAGAGCATAACACCAGACCT
Source organism: Bungarus multicinctus (assembly GCA_023653725.1). Taxonomy (NCBI): domain Eukaryota; kingdom Metazoa; phylum Chordata; class Lepidosauria; order Squamata; family Elapidae; genus Bungarus; species Bungarus multicinctus. Next base: position 12,796,510 of record CM042850.1, read on the forward strand.
GTCACTGGAGAGCAAAACTCACTTATTTTGGCCATGTCATGTGGGGGAAATTATTGGAGAAGGCAATTATGCTTGGAAGGGTTAGTGATAAAAGCGGTAAAAAGGACACCAAAGAACATGGTGGTTGGACACCAGCAAAGCTGACAACAACCACAGCATAGGTAAAGATAAAGGTAAAGGTTCCCCTCGCACATATGTGCTAGTTGTTTCCAGCTCTAGGGGGCGCTGCTCATCTCTCTTACAAAGCTGACGAGCCAGCGCTTCCAAAGACATCTCCATGGTCATGTCGCTGGCATGACTAAACGCCGTAGGCACATGGAACACTTTACCTTCCCACCAAAGTGGTCCGTATTTTATACTTGCTTTCGAACTGCTAGGTTGGCAAAAGCTGGGACAAGGAACGGGAGCTCACTCCATTACGTAGCACAAGGAATTCGAACCGCCGAACTGCCGACCTTTCTGATCGACAAACTCAGTGTCTTAGCCACTGAGCTACCGCATCCCTATATTTTGACCCTATAATGTGGGGGAATTTATTGGAGAAGGCAATTATGCTTGGAAGGGTTAGCGATAAAAGCGGTAAAAAGGCCGCCAAAGAACAGGGTGGCTGGACACCAGCAAAGCTGACACCAACCTGAGCATAGAACAACTCAAAGAAGCAGTGCAAGATCAGAAGATGTGGAGAGACCTGGCCCATAGAATCACCAGGAGACATGACTGAATGGATATAATCAGGGGTGGGATTCTACCAGTTCGCACCTATTCACTAGAACCGGTTGTTAACATTCTAAGCAGTTCATAGAACTGATTGTTAGAAGAAATTGCTGGCCTAATCCTGTAAGGAAGGTAGGAAGGAAGCATTCTGGTGTTGCTTACAGAAACTGCCTCTCTGTTAACCCTTATTACATTCTTGGCAGGACTAGACTTCCTGTCTCAGGAACTTCTCTGGAGATTTTCCCCCTCCTTTGTTGGTATTTTGCTTGTGTGGAGTGACCATTCAAAGTTACAATGGCACTGAAAAAAGTGACTTATGACTGTTTTTCACACTTACGACTGTTGCAGCATCCCCACAGACATGAGAGGTCAGGTGAGGAGATGATGCCTCAATGTGAGTGATATTGAGTTGGCCACACCCAGGCAATAACATAACCACCAAGCCACGTCCACCCAGTCACATGACCACCAAGCCACACCCACCAACTAAGCCACGCCCACAGAACCGGTTGTTAAAAAAATTGAATCCCACCCCTGGATATCATCATCATCGTGTGGGCAAACAGATGCTGGCTTGAAAGTTTATCTATAGGCTAGGTAACACAATCGGAGAACGAACCTTCACTCTCACTTATAGGTGTGCCTGAAAAAGCACCAAGGCTGAGACAGCTGTCATCTTTTTTTTCTTTAAACATTCAAGATAAACTCTTCCAAGTCATCTCTTTTTCTCACTCTCTGTTAATCTACTGTTATCAAGGAAGAATATTTGAATTTTAAAATGCCATTAAAGTAGGTCAAAGTATTGCTGATTTCTTTATCTGAAATTTATCCAGTGATCATGAATAATACACAATCCTGAATATTTTCTTCCTTGGCAAACTCCTTGTTCTTGAGGATAACCCCGTCCTTTTTGGATGACTAGAGACCTTTTCCGAGTGTTACGTCTCTGAGGTCTGACAGTGTGAGTGGCAAACGACTGTATTGAATTTTGGCATTAAATGAGGAATGGAGGGATCTACGGCCCATCCAAGGGGTCATATCTGATCATGGCTTAGCCATTGTTAGCTGCCACCTTATGCTTGCTTGTACTTCGCTACATTACAGTGGCAGACTGCCATGAACTGGGGGGAAGGCAAGGGGGAAAGCTAAAGTAAATGCTGTATCTTTTTGAAATGCTGCTTCAAGGTCACTTGGCATACGAGCTGCATACAATCCTGTGCTAAAACTGACCATTAGGAAAACATTTTGCCTGAATCTAAGTCAAGGATCTTCAAACTTGGCAAGTTTAAGACAAGTAGACTTCAATTCCCAGAATTCCTGAGCTAACATGACTGGAGGAGGAATTCTGGGAGTTGAAGTCCACAAGTTTTAAAGCTGTCAAGTTTGAAGACCCCTGATCTAAGTGGTCACACAGTGGGGGTGGGTGAGCAATGGGAAGTAGCTAAGGGAGGGAAAAGTTAAATTTAGGGATTTGGGCCTGCGATGCTCGGATCTATTCTATTCTATCTATCCATTCTTCTCCTGTTCTGTTCTGTTCTGTTCTGTTCCGTTCCGTTCCGCTCCGCTCCGCTCCGCTCCGCTCCATTCCATTCCATTCCATTCCATTCCATTCCATTCCATTCCATTCCATTCTATTCTATTCTATTCTATTCTATTCTATTCTATTCTATTCTATTCTATTCTATTCTATTCCATTCTATTCAACTCCAGGCAGAATTCTTCCTTGGAAATCCCATTCTGTTCATCAAGTCTACAACCTTTATGAAATATAGGTAGTCCTCAACTTACGACCACAACTGAACTCAAAATGTATGTTGCTCAGTGAGAAATTGGTTAAGTGAGTTTTGCCCCATTTTATGACTTTTCTTGCCACATTTGTTAAGTGGATTACGGTGGTTGTTAAAATGAATAGCACGGTTGTTCAGTGAATCTGTTTTCCCCATTGCCTTTCCTTGTCAGAAGGTTGCAAAAGGGGAACCAGGTGACCCTGGGACAACACTGCAACCCTCATAAAAGTGAGTCAGTTGTCAAACATCTTAATGTAAATCATGTGACCATGGGGGGGGGGGGTTCTACAATGGTCATAAGTATGAAAATGGTCATAAGTCCCTTTTTTTCAGTGCCGTTAAACGATTACTGAGTGAATTGTTGCAAGTCATGGATTACCTGTATATAATTTTCCTTCTTTTAATATACAGTAGTAGAATATCTTTCCTGGGACAATTATCCTTTTAGTTCTTTCCTTTGGTTGTAGGGTTGGTTTGTCATTTTTCAGCTTGGATTTGATCTGCCAAAGCTATCGCATTTGTTTTATCGTTTTAATCTGCCCGGTAACCTTAATTTTGCAGGTAGATGACAAGGAGATTTAAAACCTTGAAAACAAGTTTTGACTGACATCAAGATTTTGCATAGAATATTATGGTTTCCTTTTTAATCAGATGTGACCCTCCTCTGCAGGAGGAGGGTATATATTTGCAGGTGAAGCATGGAAAAGATTGCTAGAGTGAAAACAGATCAAAACCAGCTTGTGTTGGAGGGAGAGAGAAAAATGAGATTTTTTTTTTCAGATGAATTAGTCTTTATCAAACAAAAAGGCATTTGGGGCCTCGGCCCAGGTTCTGGGCATTATACTGGAGGACATAGTCTCAAAAAGAAATGGATGGACTTAGCACTGAAAATGTTTTAATTTCATTTCATTTAAATGTAATTAGACTAGCGTTGGATCACAAATTTAATCATTTTCCCCATCTATCACCTTAAACATTACAATTTATTCACAAGTTCTGGAGATTCCCTAAGAGTTACCTGCAACCCTAAGGCCCCATGCTTAACAGAGGTGTCTGCAAAGGGGAGTCAAAAAAGTCAAAATGGCAGATTAAAGCCCTGCCATTTTTTAATGTGTGTGGCATATGTAAAAAAAAAGGATTGAGATGTTCTTTCTTCCCCTATGGACATCTCTGAATTACAGGCGTGGGCTGCGGGGGGAGTGGGTTCGCAGGGGTTCAGGAGAGCCCCTAGCTAAGATTCTGCACAGTTGCAAAGAGGCCCCAAAATATTGGTAAAAATACAGAAATGGCTAGAAGAAATATGTGGGATGAAAATAGAATATAGACCAGAGTTCTTTCTGTTAGGGATTAATATGAGGAAATATGATAAGGAAAACATATATTTAATTATTCATATGATGACTGCAGCAAGATTGGCATACGCACGAATTTGAAATAATTAGGAAAATTATGATGTGCGTAGAAATGGATAAACGAAGGAATTAAAAAACAAGGATGATTCGGACTACTATAAAATATGGGATAAGTTATATGGTTGACTAGAGAAGAAGAATATTCAAGAGAATAAGGAATGATTATATGTATGTACAATATATAAATGGAATGAAAATATGTATTATTATTACTGGATTTAGCAAAGTAATGACAAAGATGGATGTTAGAAAGACTGTACCATGTTCAATATTTTTAATGTATTTTTTGTTCATGTTTGTGTTTGTTCGTTTGTTTAATAAAGAAAAACCTTTTATAAAAAAAAAGATTCTGCACAATTCGGAGAACCCCCAAATCCCACTCCTGGCTGGTCCCCGCCCACCCCATCTTGCCCCTCCCAGGAATCCCCACGCGGCCCATTTTGGATGCAGGTAAGTGTGGAGGTTCAGGGAGGGTGAAAAACCGGCCTCCCAGAATTTTGGGAAGGCCGGAAATGGGCCCGTTTCCAGCTTCCGGAGAGCCTCTGGAGCCCGGGGGGGGGGGTGGGGCAAAAGTGTCCCCCCATCATGGTGCAGGAAGCCAACTAGGCTACGCCCACCATGGCCACACCCACCCAGCAAACAGGCAGAGAATCCATTGCTAAAATTTTTGAAGCCTACTCCTGCTGAATTAGTATCTCTAAGCTACAGTATATACTACTCTGTATCTACTCCACGAGAAGAACTTTCAAGATATCAGGCTTTTCTCAACTGGTGTTCTTGGAATCTGTGGATTCTAGTCCCTCCTTAGACATGAAAGCTGGCTGGGTGATTTTGGGCCAATCGCCAGGAGACTATAATTTGTAGTTCTGCTTTAGGCATGAAAGCCAGCTGGGTTGACTGGACCAGTCCATCCCTCTCAATCCAACCCCTGTTCACAGGATTGTTGTTGGGAAAATAGGAGAAAGGAGTATTAGAAATATATTTGCCACCCTGAGTTATTTATAAAAAAGAATACAGTTGGGAAAAAACCTTCTAAGAAATGGATCAGGGTTTGACAATGAAAAAGAAATTCAACCCATCTACAAATGGAGGATCAAATAAAATTTTATCTGAACTTCTCTTTACACCTCCTCCCAACCACTCAGCAAATGCTCCCTCCCACAAAAAAAAGCTAAGTGTATTCCTGACACCAAACGCTGTTTGCCTCCAATTTTAACTTTTGAGAAATGGCTTGGGAAGAAGGCGAAAAAAGGACCATCTGCTGTCTGTCTCTCCCATGCCTCTCTCATCCTGCTCCATGTAGATTTCCAGCAAGGCAAATTTCTCTGAGGTCTGGTCTCCCAGCTCTCTACCCTGCTTATGAATCCTTTTATAATTCAATTCCCTTCCTTCATAAATATTTTCCTTATACTTTGAAATAACAAATGACTACCAAGTGGGCTGCAGGTTGGATATTCTACCTGAGCATATAGGTCAGGGATGTTAAACTCAAGGCCCATGGCAGTGGTGGGATGCAAATGTTTTTACTACCGGTTCTGTGGGCGTGGCTTGGAGAGCGTGGCGTGGCTTGGTGGGCATGGCTTGGTGAGCGTGGCAGGAAAAGGATACTGTAAAATCTCTTTCCCCGCCTCATTTCAGGGAAAGGATATTGTAAAATCTCCATTCCCTCCCCACCCCACTAACCTGCTTTCCAGCTCCGTTCTCCTGTGCAGGGCAACCAAAGAAAACCCAGCCGATCAGCTGGGACTAGGGAGGCAGAGAATCGATGGGGGCGGGGCCAGTTCTCCGAACTACTCAAAATGTCCGCTACCGGTTTTCCAGAACTGGTCAGAACCTGCTGAATACCACCTCTGGCCCATGGGCAGGATCCATCCCATGGGGTTCTTAGATCTGGCCTGTGGGACCACCCTGGAAACAGTGAAGGACTGGCCCGTGGTGCCTCTGCCAGCAAAAATGGAGCTTGGGAGGGCAGTCCTCCCGAGCTCCGTTTTCACTCGCTGAAGGTTGCAGGAGGCCGTCACAGCCGAAACAGAGCCCAGGAGTCTGTTTTCGCTGGCAGAATGTTTGGGGTACCACAGGTGCCCCCGCACAAGTGATGTTGACCTGGTAATGCCCCCCCTGACCCCGTGATGTCAAACACAACCATGATGCGGCCCTCAATGAAATCAAATTTGACACCCTTGGTATAGGTAGTCCTTGTTTAACCACCACGATTGGACCAACAATTCTGTTGTTAAGTAGAGTGGCCACAAGGTGAAAGTCATACGATCCTGACTACCGTATTTTCCGGCATATAAGACGACCGGGCGTATAAGACGACCCCCTAATTTTACAGTTAAAACATAGGTTTAGGCCTATATTCGCTGTATAAGACGACCCCCGATTTTTTCAAAAGTCGTCTTATACGCTGGAAAATACAGGTACAACATTTTGCCGCTGCCGCCTCTCTCCTTAGTTTTATCCAGATTGAAATGGCTACAGTGTACTACAACTCACCTCAACCATTGCAAAGAAGGGAACTTAAAGTAACTCCATAATGAGCAAAAGGTTCGGAGGGAGGGAGGGGGAGAAAGCGGTGTTTCACTTTTTCACCACGGTTGGGCTTGTTACCCATAGCTTGAAAGCTGCTCCTCTCCTCATTAACCTAAAGTAACTATCCAGAAAGGCTTATAATCACCCAACATGCTCGAACTAGTTACTGGATTCTCCCACAGCACGACTCCAAAGGCATCCGGAAAATATTAAGGCGAAAACTAATTCAAAACTCCCAGCGCTTGGGCAACTATGGCTGTGCCGAGGTTGTGTGAAGGGTTGCAGACGACGCCGGTTTTTAGGGGAGGAAAGCTCATTCCAAGCCTTTTATTTATTTATTTATTAATTAATTTTTAAAAAAGGAGCCCGCTTTGAGTTTCAATCTTTAGATGCGGCCCCAGAACCGGGAGTTGAGAGCGGGGAAGCCTCTTGGGCTACTAAACTGCTATACAACTGGAGGAAGAGACCCCTCTCCACACATACACGTATCTCCACCACAACCACTAGATCGGCCCCGCGTTCTGGAACAAGCCTCCGTTTCCCACGAGGAACCCCCGCGAGGCGCACGTGTTTGGAAGCGCAGGATCAGCGAGCGTCCAGCAACACGTGGCGTCATAACCTTGGAATGCCAGATCCACCTCGCGGGCGGCATCCAAAGCAGCACACGCGCGAGCCTTCCCATTCCCGGGTTTAGAGTAGAAGGCATTCTGACGTTTAACACACACAGGCCTCTGCAAAGCTAAGCAGGATTGCCTCCGGGCATGTGCAGAGCACGCTTGCAGGGAGGGACAAAAAGCTGAGGGGGTGGTGGGTTTTTTTTTTTAGGGATTCCCCCGCGCAGGACGCGCGCTTACCGTTTCGTGGCAATATCCAAACGATTTTCGTTTAGCGCGGGGAAATCCCTAAAAAAAAACCCACCACCCCCTCAGCTTTTTGTCCCTCCCTGCAAGCGTGCTCTGCACATGCCCGGAATATACTCGGCGTATAAGACGACCCCCAATTTTCGGTTGACTTTTTTTCGTTTCAAAAGTCGTCTTATACGCCGGAAAATACGGTATGCTTACAATTTTACGTCAGTTTTCCTTTGCTCCTTGCTACAGGTAGTTGATGTACAACAGTTCGTTTAGTGACTGTTCGAAGATACAACGGCACTGGAAAAAGCAACTTATGACCATTTTTCACTTATGTCCTTTATAGCATCCCCACGATCACATGATCAAAATTCAGTTGCTTGGTAACTGATGCATATTTATGACAATTGCAATGTGCCAGGGACATATGATCCCTTTTTCGACTTTCTGACAAGCAAATTCCATGGGGAAGCCAAATTCACTTAACAATTGTGTTAGTAACTTAACAGCTGCAGTGAATCACTTAACAAACATGGCAAGAAAAGTGGTAAAATGGTTCACAATTCATTTAACAATTTTTCCCTTAGCAACAGAAATTTTGGGCTCAATTGTGGTTATATGTTGAGGACTACCTGCATTATTGCTATAATTATTATATTGCAACTTTTCTTTTAAAAAACTACAGTATGCCTTTGCAACACACACGAACCTTTTTTGGGGAGTTTTAGAAATCATGCTAATACTTACGTGAGAGAGAATTGGGATGTTCTTCTTTGTAATACCTTGTATTAATAATTCCCAATTCTTAAGAAAGCACCATTTTCTCTACTTTTTTGCTCTTTATAATCTTTGCAAATGTTTGATATACTTTTGAGGATGGCACCTCCATTGGCACAATTTACATTTTGAGGCCAAATACTCTGTGGGACCTTAGTAATATATGCAGGAATCTTTAGACAGTTGCAAATGAATACATAGGAAGGAAATAAAAAAAAATCCTGGATTTAGAGATGTTCAGTAATGTAAAACTAAAATGCCCATTTCCCCAAATCTTCACTTTTAAGATTCTGAACTGAAAGATAATCAAATTACAAAAAATTGCCTCTTTAAATGCTTGGAGTCATGATAGGATTCATGCTAAGATTGCATTGCAAGCCATAACACCTTGGCTATAAATGGATTTGTGCAAAGGGAAAAGGTGGTTAGAAATATATGTAAAATGGCTTTATCAGGTAATAAGCACTCTTGGTAGCTCGATCATATGATAGGGAAGAAAAGAGCAATGAGATTTTTCTGTTAAAATGATTCTAATAAATCACTCCATTCTCCTACCATCACTTCATGTTAAGAAAGAAACAGCTTGAAAATTCTACTGGCGAAATGCTTTGGTTTTTAGTTCCTATTATACTAAGTCAGGACTTTCTTGTTCAATATTTTATTTTTATTTTTTAACTAGGGGTGACATGATAGCAGTATTCCAATATGTAAGGGGCTTATTTTTATTTTTTAACTAGGGGTGACATGATAGCAGTATTCCAATATGTAAGGGGCTATCACAGAGAGGATATTCTCAAAAGCACCTGAAGGCCAGACAAGAAACAATAGCTGGAAACTAATCAAGGAGAGAAGCAACTTAGAACTAAGGAGAAATTTCCTGACAGAACAATTAATCAATGGAACAACTTGCCTCCAGAAGTTGTAGATGCTCCAACACTAGAAGATTTTAAGAAGAGATTGTACAACCATTTATCTGAAATGGTATAGGGTTTCCTGCTTGAGCAGGGGGTTGGACTAGAAGACCTCCAAGGTCCCTTCCAACTGTTATTCTGTTAATGTGTGTTAGATTGATTTCTAACCAGTAAATGTAGATAGTGTCTTTTTTCTTTTTGCATTTCTTTTACCGCTCTTTGTTTATTGTTTATCAACCATAACACTACTAATGAAAGCAATTCTTGTCATGTGGGTTTTTTTTTTGTAAGGGCAAACAGATCACACAATGCCTGAAGCTAAAATCACATTAAGGCTCAGTATGCCATATTGCACATGCCGCACTAAGGCTTAGTATGATGTTTACAACCAGCTCGTGAATTTTATGGATACTTAACAGCATTGTGAACTGAGCTATAGGGCTTATGCAATAAAATACGGTTCATCATGGAAGGAATTCAATGCTCCTCTTGGTTCTTGGGTCTAAATGAAAAAGGTGAAGGGCTACATTTCTGCTTCGATTTTCCACTCTTTTACTTTTTAAAAAGACCTAAGATATCATAATTTCACTAAAATGCACCAAGCCAATTTTAAGGGTTGCCTTTTGGGTATCTTTAAGGGCTCAGAAACCCTATTTTAGGCATCTTCTGACTACAGGCACATGAAAGAACTGGGTTACCTTCCCTTATTATTGCAGTGTACCTCAAAATTTGGATCCCATTATATAGTCAATTATAGCAGCTCCTCAATCTTTTTAGTACCAGGAATCGGTTCTGTGGAAAGTGGTATTTCCGCAGAGCGGAGAGGGTGACTTTGCGCGCTGCCTGCATTCCATATTTGTGTTTCATCATGTGATAAGCTGTTGTTTTAGTATGCTGGACTCAGAACTTTTTTTAAAAAAAGTTTAGACACTTTTAAAAATCAACATTAATGCTGTCTGAAATCCCTACTATTTTATTAGAACAAACATATCTGACAGGAACTTAAAAAGAGTTATCTTAAATTATTCATTGGTAAAGCCTCAGATGGAGAAAGGAACTATTTTGTTTACATTCTGGCTTAATTCTGAGGAAAACATTATCTACTCTCTGCCGGTTTCCACAACAGAAATGGTTTCAAGAGTAAATCAGGAGGAAAGCCTTTTATGTAAGACATGTTCTCTTTATTCCAAAAATAAATACTTTTTTTTTAATCAAAGATTTTCAAATGCCATTATATAATTACAACGGAAGGGGAAAAAAAATCCACTTCTTTGGCAGCTGTGAAGCCAACATACAGGACCTTGACAGGAGCAATGCTGCTGACAAACTCAAAGCTGATCGATACAAATTTCCAAAAGCAACAGAATCTACTTTTAAGAGTGAGCAAGAGACTGTTGAGGTCTAAAAAGGCACATTATGCTAGACAATAAAACACACTTTGTGTCCCCGGAATTGAGTATGTTCTATGTTACCCTCCACCAGAGCAACTCTGGACTGTGAATCAAGTCAGAGAAAGAGGGCTCCTTTGTAAAAAGATTATTCATGACAGTGATTAAAAAAGGATCTCTTGGCAAAGGGGGGATTTTGATTAGTTGTTGGGCCGTGGCACGCCTACCCAAGGGGCAGAGTTCAAAACCCATGTCATTCAGTTGTATTGGGGCGAGTGGCCACGTAAACGAACACCACAATCAAAAGCACCACCACAGCCAAGGTGGGAAGCACCACGGTTGTGACTTGTTGACGCGCTTCGTGCATTGCTTGCTTTCTCTCCTTTTTGTCTTTGGATGTCTCTTTTTTGGGCTTCCCCTTCAGCTGTCTCATTCTCCTTCTTTCCTGGACTTCTTGTCAAGGAAATCTAACCAAAGAGGAGTCAAAGGGGCAACCAAGAAATGCTTCTTCTGGTCGACCTCGTTTCTTTCGGCGTTGGATTGGTTCCTGTATAAAAACCTGCAAGACAGAGAAGAGAAAAATGATAGTCCAGTGTTGGTCAGAGGCCTACAAACGTGGCAACTTTAATAGACTACAACTCCCAGAATTCCCCAGCCAACAGATCTGACTGAGGAATTCTGGGAATTGAAGTCCGCAAGTCTTAAAGTGGCTAACTTTGGAGATTCCTGGTGTTGATGAACAAGAGGGGTAGATAAATACATCCTATGCAGCTGGGAGTTGACCCCCCCTAAAGCAGTGGCTCCCAACTACTTTTGGGCACCAGGGATCGGTTCTGTGGAGAAAGGTTTGCATGTTGCCTGCATTCTGTGGAGGGGGATTTGCTTGTTTATGCGGCCTGGTTGCTGGCATGCCACGGCCCGGTGCCAGCCCAGAGCCCTAAAGCTTTTCCAAATGTTGCCAATTTTTTAAACCTTTTTTTTATGAGGTGGCTATGCCTTTCTATGAATAGCCAATCCCGTCCCATGCTAATCCATTTATAAGAATATAATCAATTTATTTATTTTTAAATGGTGATAGCAGTGGGAGAACAGCCCGAATCTCCATCAGATTTCAGTAAACACAGCCCCCGGGTTTTTATGAGATATTTATTTAGCAAGAACACTGAAATCTCTGAGATTGCAAAATGTTATTTACCCAAAGAGAGAAGTAAAAGAAATCAATAAAGACACACAAAACCTGTCCTCATTTCTACACAGTCACCTTATCTAGACTTATCCAAGTTGGTAGGTTTAACTGATGTGCTGGGATTTTAAGTTCCAGATTGTGTGTGGTATATGGAGAGGAGAGGATACAATATTATTAAAGTAAAATCTCCTAGTCCCTGAGATTATAGGTGTATATTTCAGGTGTCATGAATACTTTCTGTTGTGCTGTACAGGTAGTTTATCGACTTAAGATAGCTTAGCAACCATTTCAAATTGCACCTCCCCAGAGCTACTTATGACCAGTTTTCAAAGGGATGACAGTCACACGTCTACATACCATAGTCACATTTTGGGTGCTTGGCAACTAGCTCACTTTTATGTACTTTTGAAGCATCCCACGGTCACGTGACCACAATTTGTGACTTATTTGCCAGTTTCAACCATTTATTTCCATGTCTGGCAAAAAAAACACCCACAGGGGGAAAAATGGATTAGCTTAATGATTGCTGCAAAAAAAAGTAGTGAAATTGGACCCTTCACATAATGTTTGACCTAGAATCGCAACAACTTATGAGAAGATATTGGCCTATACCTGTAGTCACAATATAAACTGATATCTTTACCCCTCAGGCCATGCTTTGACCATAAAATGTAAAACTTATAGATCACTGTCAGAATCATAATGAATGATAAAACAACAGACTGTAACATAAAAATTTTCTAACTTTCTATGTGTCTATCATCTATCTATCTATCTATCTATCTATCTATCTATCTATCTATCTATCTATCAATGGGATATCTATCTATCATCTATCTACCTATCTATCTATCTATCGATGGGATATCTATCTATCTATCATCTACCTACCTACCTACCTATCTATCTATCTATCTATGTATCTATCTATCTATCGATGGGATATCTATCTATCTATCTATCTATCATCTATCTACCTACCTACCTACCTATCTATCTATCTATTTATCTATCTATCTATCTATCTATCTATCTATCGATGGGATATCTATCTATCTATCTATCTATCTATCTATCTATCTATCTATCTATCTATCTATCTATTGATGGGATATCTATATATTTATATATTTATCGATGGGATATCTATCTACCTACCTATCTATCTATCTATCTATCGATGGGATACCTATCTATCTATCTATCTATCTATCTATCTATCTATCTATCTATCTATCTATCTATCTATCTATCGATGGGATATCATATATTTATATATTTATCGATGGGATATCTATCTACCTACCTACCTACCTACCTACCTATCTATCTATCTATCTATCTATCTATCTATCTATCTATCTATCTATCTATCTATCTATCTATCTATCTATCGATGGGATATCTATCTATCTATCTATCTATCTATCTATCTATCTATCTATCTATCTATTGATGGGATATCTATATATTTATATATTTATCGATGGGATATCTATCTACCTACCTATCTATCTATCTATCTATCTATCGATGGGATACCTATCTATCTATCTATCTATCTATCTATCTATCTATCTATCTATCTATCGATGGGATATCTATATATTTATATATTTATCGATGGGATATCTATCTATCTACCTACCTACCTATCTATCTATCTACCCACCTATCTATCTATCTATCTATCGATGGGATACCTATCTATCTACCTACCTACCTATCTATCTATCTATCTATCTATCTATCTATCTATCTATCGATGGGATATCTATCTATCTATCTATCTATCTATCTATCGATGGGATATCTATATATTTATATATTTATCGATGGGATATCTATCTATCTACCTACCTACCTATCTATCTATCTACCTACCTATCTATCTATCTATCTATCGATGGGATACCTATCTATCTATCTATCTATCTATCTATCTATCTATCTATCTATCTATCTATCTATCAATGGGATATCTATCTATCTATCTATCTATCTATCTATCTATCTATCTATCTATCTATCTATCTATCTATCTATCTATCTACCTATCTACCTATCTACCTATCTACCTATCTATCTATCTATCTATCTATCTATCTACCTATACACACACACAGACACACACAGACACACACACACTTATTTGTTGTCCAGCTGGCTTTGGCCTGAGAAGCTGAAAAACTGATCAAAACAGTCATTTGAGGCTCTTATGTTTGGTTAAAAAAAAGCTAAGTTGAAGATGTGGAACTGACAGGATTCCTTTTAAAGGCCATCACTGTCACAATCATAATGAACGATAAAACCACATAACATGAAAATTATATGGAACTGACTTTATCCGCAGTCAATGATTGTCCACGATGGCACAAATCTGTGTTGTACCCAGCTCAGCAATTACAGGCAATTGTCATTGCCAGGGCTGCAATCACCAAAATGGCTTTCTAAGCAGTTTATAAAGTCGGCCTATTGCCCCCAACAATCTGGGTCCTCATTTTACCCACCTCGGAAGGATGGAGTCAACCTTGAACTGGTGAGGATTGAACCCCTGGCAATCAGCAGAATTAGCCTACAATACTGCATTCTCATCATTGCACCACCATAGCTCAATTAAATATAGTTCATATTACACTCTGCTATTTTATTTTTCTGGTTACATTATTATTTTTTCTTTAGAGAAAACTTCTAAAAAGGTTTTGGGATACATCAGCAGACCTGGATCTATTAATTATAAATCCAATACCTCTCTTGATATCTCCACCGTAATTGCAGTACAAGTAATCCTCAACTTACGACCACAATTGAGCTCAATTTTTTTGTTGCTAAGAGAGACTGTTATTCGGTAAATTTTACCCCATTTTACAACCGCTCTAGCCACAGTTGTTCACTGCAGTTATTAGTAATATGGTTGTTAAGTGAACCTGGCTTCCCCATTGACTTTGTCAGAAGGTCGCAAAAGGGAATCCCGTGTCCCCAGGAGACTGCAACCATCACAAATACATGCTGTTGCTAGGCACCCAAATATTTGACCATAAGGATGCAAGTGCAAGGACTGGCCATAAATCACTTTTTTCAATGCTCTTATAACTTTGAATACTTGCTAAACATAGAGGGGGAATTCAGCAGGTTCTGACCAGTTCTGGAGAATCAGTAGTGGACATTTTAGTTTGGAGAACTGGCAAATACCACCTCTGATTGGTCCCACCCACATCTATTCTCTGCCTCCCGAGTCCCAGCTGATTGGCTGGGTCTTCTTTTGTTGCCCTGCACAGGAGAACAGAGCTGGAAAGCAGGTTAGTGAGGTGGGGAGGGAATGGAGATTTTACAGTATCCTTCCCCTGCCACGCCCACCAAACCACACCATGTCGACCAAGCCACACTCACAAAACCAGTAATAAAAATTTTTTTAATCCCACCACTGGATTACTTGCACTCAAGTGTCCAAAAACAAACTGTGTACAAAACACACCTTTCCTGTGCTGAAATCAGCAAAGAAATTTTAATTGTAAGTCGCTCTGAGTTTATTTTCAGGGTGAGAGGGGCAGCATATAAATATAATAAATAGATAAACTGAATGTGTTTGACTCTTTAGAAAGCTACTTTCATTTTTCCTTCCTTTTTCATCACTTCAGCAACCTAAAAGATTCCTCATTCCCTGACTTGGAGGGCCTTCAAATAAATACCTCAGCCTGAAATAATTTCTGATAGATTCAAGCCACAGTTTTGCTTACTTAAACTAAGCCTCACAAAAGTCAGTGAAACATAACTTGCCAGCAGATGCGTGATGAATGAGGCCTTAAATTACGAACTGAAGTGAAATATTGGAAGCACAAAATACTTCACTCTAAAAGCAATGGGCTGACAGAATCACAAGCTGCTGTGGTTTAAATTTGACTTTCTTTCATTTGAAGGCCCCCGGAAGAGACGGGCAGCCGCAGAGATTTAAGAAAAACAAATAATGAACGAACACAACATATCACAACTTTTCTGTTTTACTTTTTGGCTTTTCAAAATAGGCTTTTGGAGACCATTCTTTGGATCTCATTTAAACTTAACTAAATCCAGTGACTGCCAACTCTGGAGTTAAGTAACAACTGAAACTATGAACAAGAAATGACCAAATTCCATTCAACTTTGCCCCCATCTAAAGTCTCTACAGAGCTTTAGACAAACAGCTAGTTCCTCTATAATTTTTAGGGTTATTCGTCAAAGAATTATAGTAGCATTTATTTGTGGCAAATTAAAGATTAAAAAAAAACAATATATGTGCCCATTATTTTGTTTAACCTTCAATTGTGAAAGATCACTATTATTAATCATGCTTCCAACACAGATTTGAACTGAAAGCTAAGTTGTTGTAGTTACTATATATAAATAGATTCATATCTATCCGAAAAGCCTTTGAACGGATGCTTAAGTCTTTGTCGTTCTGGTAGCTTGGTTTTCTTGTAAATGAGAGCTGAGTGGCTTGCAGCCTAATCATCTTGACTTTATAACACACACAATCTCACTAAGGATATTAAGAGAAAATATAAGCTTCTGCGGTCTTGTGGTTGCAGTTTGGATGCTCAGCAAACCGCTCATATTTACAGCTGTTTGCAGTATCATACCACACGGTCAAGAAGTAAAGCCTAACGAACTTTTTGCACATTTCCCAATGCACCGATTTCAGGGGGCTCACAGTGCTGAAATTATCAAGTTACGCAGAACCATAATCCTGCACGATGGCTCAGCGGTTCAAGACGCTGAGTTTGTCAGCTGGAGAGCTGACAGCCAGGTTCGAATGCTGAGTTCCGCAAGATGGAGTGAGCTCCTATTACATGCTCCAGCTCCTGCCCAATTAGTAGTTTGAAAGCATGCAAATGTGAGTAGATTAATAGGTATCATTTCGATGGGAAGGTAACAAGAGTTCCGTGCACCTTTGGCATAGAGACATGCTGGCCACATGAACATGGAAATTGTCTTTGGACAATTCTGGGTCCCTCGGGCAAGAAACAGAGATGTGTGTCCTAGAATCGGACATGACTGGACAGGAAAATCTTTCCCTTTCCCTTTTTTCCAAAACTATGATCAAATCTCATAAACTATCCCAGGGCTGAGATGCTTACCTTTGGCTGGAGGTTCTCTTTCTATAGTTCTGTTTCTAAAACCTTGCTTTGTCCAAAACGCTGGCTCACGCCACCAACAAACAGACATTCATGCTGAAAGAAAATAAATAACTTTAGTTTAGAAAACTGGCCTAGCAACTTCCATTGATAGCTTAATAATATAGAATTCTTTATTGGCCAAATGTGATTGGACAAACAAGGAATTTGTCTCCGGTGAATAAGCTCTCAGTGTACATACAAACAATTAGTGATAAATTATGATCATAGTCATAGAAATGCATTCATCATAAATCATCAGATACAACACTTAGTGATAGTCATAGGATTCTAAATAAGCAATCAACATAAATCATACTTGGATACTAAATAAACAATATAAATCGTAAGATGTAAGCAACAATGTTAGGGTCATAAGAAGATAAGGAGATAGGTAATAGGAAAGAGGAGAATAATAATAGAATACAGCACATCAAGAATCTGTTTCAAAGTTGATGCCACCCGTAGCTGGCTAGAATTCCAATAGAGGCATATTTGTGCAGTATATTGTGTTGAAAATCCTATTTATGCTTAGATTTTTGAACCCCAGTCTAACCATTTTGCTCCTAGGCTTCCATAATATTTGCTTCACTTCTATCTGGACTCTCTTTTTTTTAATAACTACATCCAGGTTATTATAAACCTAATAAAACAAATCTTGTTTCGAACATCGATCTGAACAGCAGCTGACCCACGATATTAAGTGATGATAGCAAAAGTGATAGTTCTACAATGATTGGATTTGTCACCTTCATAACCATGAAAATCACGGCTAAATTGAAATACAAGGCTGGAAAGTGCATTAACCATGGTGCAATATTCTAATGTTGATGATCATCTACAATTAACCCTAACAATGGACCGTTTTAGATCAGGGGTTAAGATTGATTTGCAAACCTCAGTTTGTAGCGATATAGTTATAACATGGAACACATAGCTAAAATTAAAAAAAAATTAACTTCCAACAGCAAAAAAGGAGAAAAAAGCAGGAAACTTGTAACACACCCTTTTGTTTGCTTCCAAAAATACATTTCTTTTGGACAAATAGGGAGGCGGTAGTATTATTATTTCTCTTCTACCTTCAGTTCCATATTTTCAAGAGTAAAAAGCTTTTAGTTATATGCAAAGCAATTTTGGGAAAATTAGGACAGCACACAAAATTACTATCCTTGAGATAGCAGATAGGTATTTTTCTTCCTTGCCAAATTAACAGGCCTAAATCAAAACTGACCCGCTATTAGCAAAACATTGCTTTTAACGTAAGAGCAGGCTTGAGAGTTTCCATGCTTTCCAATTGCATTTAGAAATATGAGTTTCATCTCTGCCTTCTGCTAGAATGATAGAAAAGTAGGGAAGAAAAGGGACATTCAATGAGATTTTAATACTTCCCAATGTCAGGAGATGGCTTTGTAGCTCTGAGATACCTTCTCCAGGAGTGTGTTAAAGTAAAGGGAGGAAAAAAAGTCCTTGACTTATGACGACAATGGAGCCCAAAATTCCTGTTGTTAAATGAGACAGTTGTGAAGTTAATTCTGCCCCATTTTGGGGGGGCCTTTCTTGACACAGTTGTTAAAGTGAATTACTGCAGCTGTTGAGACAGTAACATGGTGGTTAAGTGATTCTGGCTTTCCCAGAAGGTCACAAAAGGGGATCACATGAACCCAAAATATTGCAACCATCATAAATATGAGCCAATTGCCAAGCATTCAAATTTTGATCACAGGACCATGGGGATGTTTGCAATGGTCGTAAATGTGCAAAATGGCCACATGTTTTCCTCTGGAAACTGGCGTGTACTTCCAGTTTCCAGGGCAAAAAAAAATGCTACAATGGTTTGCTCAACTACCACCACAGAATGTTGCAAAATCAGGTCTGATCATGTGATGATCCACTTTAGGACCATCATGACTTACGACAGTAATTGCCAGGCTCAATTACGACCCAAGACAAGGGTTACCTATAATGATGGAATTTCAAGATTTGCAGAGAAAGCTGGATTCTTTTCTTATACGAAAGCAGCTAGATGAGGCGCGGTGGCGCAGTGGTTAGAGTGCAGTACTGCAGGCTACTTCTGCTGCCTACCGGCTGCCTGTAGTTTGGCACATCAAATCTCACCAGGCTCAAGGTTGACTCGGCCTTCCCTTTTTCCGAGGTTGGTAAAATGAGGACCCAGATTATTGGTGGCAACATGCTGACTCTGTAAACCGCTTAGGGAGGGCTGTAAAGCACTGTGAAGCGGTATGTTAAGTCTAAGTGTTATTGCTAGTGCTGGATGACCTTAAGTCGGTCATTCTTTCTCAGTCCTAGGAAGAAGGAAGTGGCAAACCACTTATGAAAAATGTTGCCAGGAAACTTGCAGGGCCTTCTCCATACAGTAACCAGGAATCATGATCTACTCAGCCAAAAAGAATCCACCTCCTCAATGGTGGGATTCAAAATTTTTACTACCGGTTCTGTGGGCGTGGCTTGGTGGGCATGACATGGCTTGGTGGGTGTGGCTTGGTGGGCATGGAGGGGAAAGATACTGCAAAAGCTCCATTGCCTCCCCACTCCTAGGAGAAGGTTACCACCGGTTCTCCAAACTACTCGAAATTTCTGCTACCGTATTCTCCAGAAGTAGTCAGAACCTGCTGAATACCACCTCTGTTCCTCTTCCTTCTCTTCCTCTACCTCCTCGCCATTTTCTATCCACGGAAGGCCTCTACTACATGTTTCCAACCAGTATGTTCCCTCATAACGTTGGGAGAATAAGCACTGATAAATGACACACATTGCATATAATAGACCAGGGGTCTCCAACCTTGGTAACGTTAAGACTTGTAGGACTTCAACTCCCAGAGATCCTCAGCCAGCTTTGCTGGCTGAGGAACTCTGGGAGTTGAAGTCCACAAGTCTTAACGTTGCCAAGGTTGGAGACCCCTGCAATAGACTGCCAACTTTCTATACAATATTTAACTTCTGTGTAGAAAAACAGGTGTCATATGGCCCCGAAGAACCTCTACTATTCACTTTGCGTCTTTCTAATAAAAAGCCCTTCTTGTGGTGCCGAGAAAGAAATACAAAAGCAAGCAGGCAAGCAGACCAAAAAAAAAAAAATCCAATCCCTAATATAAAAACAAAAAGAGAAAAGCCATCCATAACGAGATAGCCTCTACGTGTTTCACAATTACAACTTTCTACCAGTTCCTTGACGGACAGGCAGAACGACTCACAGAAAACCTCTTAAAAATACTGGTTTAAAAACAGACATGCACACATGTATTATCTTATTTATTGTGTTACCGTTATACTCGGCGGTTATCTCACAGGCCAGTGTGTCCATTTACAGGCCAATTATAAACGAAACCTCAATAAGAAGCAGGAAGGGAGAGCTTCGGAGAAGGATGACAAGAGCTATGAAGGGAGAGGGAAGAAATTCAGAATTTTCAGCTTCGAGAAGATTCGGGAATACTTTTCGAATACTTGAAAGGTTGTCTCGTAGAGGCAGGTCGAGACCTGCCTTGTCTTCTCCCAGATTGCAGGACACAGAATAAAACGGGTTTAAGTTATGGGAAGGCAGATTCCAACCAAACGTTATGAACAAGGGAAAACCTTTCTAACATTACGAGGAGGTTGACTGCAGAACCAGTTATTTAGGAAAATGATGGGGGTTCTCTTCCCTGGATGGATTCGAGCAAAGGCCAGACAGTGATCTCTCTCACGGATGCTTTAATCTGGATTTCTGCACTGAGAGAGGGGTTAGATTTAATGATCCCTTCCAATTCCATGCTTCTATGAAAGAATAACCAGCACTGATCTTTGCCACAATTATTAAAGCTAACAACAATATGTTGCGGGACGAAAGGTAGAGAAAGCAAATGGGTCATACAGCGGCTTGTTTTCCTCTTTAAAAAAAGGAGGAAGGGGAAGGAAAGCATCCTACATACAGAATACAGAATAATAGAATAGAATAGAATAGAATGTAGGGTAGGATAGAATAGAATAGAATAGAATAGAATGTAGGGTAGGATAGAATAGAATAGAATAGAATAGAATAGAATATAGGGTAGAGTAGAGTAGAGTAGAGTAGAGTAGAGTAGAATAGAATAGAATAGAATAGAATAGAATGTAGGGTAGGATAGAATAGAATATAATAGAATAGAATAGAATAGAATAGAATGTAGGGTAGAGTAGAGTAGAGTAGAGTAGAGTAGAGTAGAGTAGAATAGAATAGAATAGAATAGAATAGAATAGAATAGAATAGAATAGAATAGCGGTCGCCAACTGGTGGGCCGTGAGAAAATTTTGGTGGGCCGCAGAGAAATCTCATTCCCAGAGCACCCTCTCCAAAGCAATTAATCCAGGCTGCACAGAAACACAAGGCTGCGCAGCCCACATGGCCTGCGGGAACCCTCCCCGCCCACTCACTCCTTACCCAGCAAACTTGCCTGCTAAGTTGCTATTTTTCCTTTTTCCGACCATCATTTGTTCTGCTGTGCCGGAAGATTTAGATTAGTTGGAAAGCAGGAAATGGTTGCATTTCTTGCTTTCTAGCTAGTCTTTAGATCGTCGGCTCTGCTTTTAAGCACAGCCGAACCTCCCTTAGGACTGAAGGTTCTATTAGTCAGTGCAAACCCATGGCAAGCAAATTTGAGAGACTGAGCTAGCCGATGGCAGATAGATAGATCACTGAATGATTCTGTGAGTAACTCAATCTGCCCGCCTGCTTTGCCTGATTTGGGGTAAAAGATGCTCTTTTTTAATAAAAAAAATTCAATATTTATATAAATATTTATAATATTTACATACAAGCCATGCCCAGCCAGTCACATGACCACCAAGCCACACCCACAAATTAGGCCATGCCTACAGAATCGGTTAGTGGTCCCTGGGATTTAAAATTATGAGTTTGGTAGTCCCTGAGGTCCAAAAGGTTGGCGACCCCTGGAATAGAATACTTTATTGGTCAAGTGTGATTGGACACACAAGGAATTTGTCTTGGTTCTAGTCCAACTCCCCGCCCAAGCAGGAGGCCCTACACCATTTCAGACAAGTGTCTTTCCACTTTCTTCTTAAAAACCTCCAATGATGGAGCATCCACAACTGCTGAAGGCAAGCTGTTCCCCTGGTTAATTATTCTCACTGTTATGAAGTTTCTCCTTAATTCCAGGTTGCTTCTTTCCTTGATTAGTTTCCAACCATTGTTTCTTTTCCTTTATAACTTGGCAGGGTCCCTTCTGAACCTCTTGCCCTCATACAGATTAGCCTAAGTTGTCTCTCCTCTGACCATTCCCTAGGCAGCCTCTCTTCACCTGTTCTCCCAAGGTCCTTCCCACATGCCATTACCAATCTTAGAAGCATGATCTGGTAATGAATTGCCATCTTCGACGGAAGCATGAATTCTGCTTTGTGTAGAAAAATTCTACAGGAGAATATTAAATCACCAAATCACGCCAGCTGAAACAGATTCATAAGCAGAACTTGCCATGTGGCAATTATTATCCTCAAATCATATAAGCAAGCCCATAAGAAAGTAGGTGAAGAAGAATACATTCAACATTTTGGAATGGGCCAAAACGAAGTCCAGGACAAAATTCAAGAGAAATGTTGTGGCAGGATTCCTAGTTTGTGCTAGAAAATTCAAATGTTATTGAGTTGAAGTGGCTCAAGTGATGGCACTCCCACATGTTCCAAAGGCAACTTCTGTTCCATTGGTTGATTGTTCTCACTGTCAGAAAATTTCTCCTTATTTCCAGGTTGAATCTCTCCTTGTTCAGTTTCCATCCATTATTCCTTGTCTGGCCTTCGGATGCTTTAGAAAATAGCTTGACCCCTTCCTCTCTGTGGCAACCCCTCAAATATTGGAAGACTGCTATCATGTCTCCTCTGGTCCTTCTCTTTACTAGATTAGCCAAGCCCAGTTCCTATTTATTTATTATTCAAATTTGTATACCACCCCGTCCCTAGGGACTCGGGGCGGTGCACAGCCACATAAAAAACATATAATACATATACAATAATTTAAAATATATTAAAAGAATTAAATAGGTTGGCCAATTAAGAATTAAAAAAGTAGGAAGTTAAAATTAAAACCATTTAAAAACCGAATTTAAAACCATTACACATAACTCTAGGCCAGACTGGCTAGATGGAATAGGTGGGATTTTAGTGCATGTCAGAAGGTCAATAGGTCGGGGATGGTCCTCATCTCCGCGGGCAATTCGTTCCAGAAGGAATAGTTCCTACAACTGTTCATTTATGTTTTAGCCTCCAGTCCCCTAATCATCCTGGTTGCTCTTCTCTGTACTTTTTCTAGAGTCTCAACATCTTTTTTGTAATGTGGTGAACAAAACTGGATGCAGTACTCTAGGTGTGGTCTTACTAAGGCTTTATAGAGTGGTATTAGTACCTCCCTTGATCTTGATTGTATCCCCCTGTTAATACAACTTAGGATTGCATTAGCTTTTTTGGCTGCTGTGCTGCACACTACTGGCTCACATTTAGCTGGTTGTCCACTAAGACTCCAAGATCCCTCTCACAGTTACTGCTATTGAGCCTGGCTTCACCCAGTCTGTATGTGTATTTTTGGTTTTTCTTGCCTAAGTGTAGGGCTTTACTTTTCTCTACATTTGTTTGCTATGGACCACATGCCTGCACAGCCAGATGGAAGACTGTTCAGAAAATTTAAAAAGCATTTGGTTGTAATTATTTCAACTAGCAATGGTTCAGGCATCTAAGGCAGAGTTTCTCAAGCTCAGCAACTTGAAGAAGATGGCTGGACTTCAACTCCCAGAAATCCCCAGCCAGCACGCCATCCATCTTTAAGTATCCAGGGTTGTAAAACACTGATCCAAGAGTTTGCGATACAGGTATTCTCAACTTACAACCACAACTGAGCCCAACATTAAAGTTGCTAAGCAAAACATGTCTTAAGTGAGCTTTGCCCCACTTTACGACCTTTCTTGCCACAGTTGTTAAGTGGATCGCTGCAGTTCTTAATTACAGCACAGTTGTTAACTAAATATGGCTTCCCCCATTGACTTTACTTGTCAGAAGGTTGCAAAAGGGAATCATGTGACCTTGGGATATGGCGACCGTCATAAATACAAACCAATTGCCAAGCATCCAAATTTTGACCCTGGGGATCCTGCAATGGTTTGTGTGAAAAACGGTTATAAGTCACTTTTTTTCAGCGCTGTTGTAACTTTGAACAGTCACTAAATGAACTGGTGTAAGTTGAGGACGAGCTGTACTGGCATATCATGTGTGAGATTATTTTGTTTATCAGATAAATGAACCAAATATTATTCTTCATCCCCTTTCTACATCTGTAGGATCCAAAATAAGCTTTATAATATTATAGATAATAATACTCAATATGCAAAATGGAGAACGCATCTGAAAAGAGAGAAAATAGTTTTTCACAGTAAACTGCATAAAAATGGTTAGTGGGTTTATTTATGGAAATGGCCACTCAATAAAGAGAGAGAAGGAACACCTTTACAGTTCATGTTTCAGTAATAACACTCACTCGCCTCATCCACGGGCATTCAAGTACTTTCACAGTATGTAATGTAACATCTGTGTCAGGAATTTATTGACCTCATTTCCCCAAAGTACAGCACAGTGAAGCACAACGCAAAGAACTTCTGAGTGTTTCTGAATCAAAACCTCGGTTGGCATTAAAATTCTGGCATGGGGGAAAAAAGTCTGAACTTGGCGGGAGGGCATCCATATTAGCAATGGATTATTAATTCTTAAAATGACGGAATTGAAAGGCTTCCACCAAAGAGGTGATTAGAGGAACCAAACAAGAGTTTGGTTTAGAGTTTGGGTTAAATTCCAACAAAAGAATAGAATAGAATGGAATAACAGAGTTGGAAGGGACCTTGGAGGTCTTCTAGTCCAATCCCCTGCTTAGGTAGGAAACCCTACACCACTTCAGACAAATGGTTATCCAGCATCTTTTTAAAAATTTCCAGTGTTGGAGCATTCACAACTTCTGGAGGCAAGTTGTTCCATGGATTAATTGTTCCTATTGTCAGGAAATTTCTCCTTAGTTCTAGGTTGCTTCTCTCCTTGATTAGTTTCCACCCATTGCGTCTTGTCCTGCCTTCTGGTGCTTTGGAGAATAGCTTGACTCCCTCTTCTTTGTGGCAGCCCCTGAGATATCGGAACACTGCTATCCTGTCTCCCCTAGTCCTTCTTCTCATTAGACTAGACATACCCAATTCCTGCAACCGTTCTTCATATGTTTTAGCCCCCAGTCCCCTAATCATCCTGCTTGCTCATCTCTGCATTCTTTCTAGAGTCTCAACATCTTTTTTACATTATGGGGACCAAAACTGGATGCGGTATTCCAAGTGTGGCCTCTTATAATATATAAGAGATTATATATTAGTTTAGTTTACTTTATTGTCATTGCATCTTGTGCAACGAAATCAAACACCATCTTCAGTGCACTTCATGATCATGAAAATAAACACGAACACACATCCTTCACACTCCACACATTGAATTGAAAACCCCCGGCACTGCATCAAAACTGCACAATACAGCAGAATTGAAAAGAGCTACTGCCCTGGGATAGAAGCTGTTTTTCAGCCTATTTGTCCTTGTTTTTATTATCCTGTACCGTCTGCCAGAGGGTAGTAGTTCAAAAAAAGGGTTCCCAGGATGAGATGAATCTTTGAGAATGTTTTGAACTTTCTTTAGGCAGTGGGAACTATTAATTGAAGGTAGATAGAGACAGAGAGACAGACAGACAGAAAGAGTTGAAACATGCAAAGAAATTTCTCTATTATACTCTATTATTTCTCTATTAAGGGCATTTATAAGGACTCAAGATGAGGATGCAAGAGTCAGGTCAAGTAGAGGGATAACTTATTTTTACCAATTAATTGGGGAGAAGGAAGAACTCATTATTCCCCAAAGGTGATTGACTCAAGAGTAACTCATCACACCAATGCAAATGAGGCAAAAAATACATCGTCTGCATCATTCATATCACCCGCATCGTTCGTATCATGGGCACAATGACATCACTAGGCAATTGACATAAATCGGGAGCAATACAAGTGGTCCTTGACTTACAACCACAATCGGGATCAAACTTTCACCCATTTTCCTTGATTTCAGCCCATTTTTGTTCATTTTGCTTCCAGGCTTTTGGACTTGGCTTGTTAGGTTGGTCACAAATGATGATCACGTGACTGCAGGATGCTGCAACCCACCAACATTTGAATATATGTGATAGTGGGGATGCGGCAACAATCGTAAGTGTGAGGATAGGTCATAAGTGACATTCTAACTTCAGTCTGTCAACCCTGAAGCTGACCTGACTGAAGCCATTTTTGACCGCTTCAGTGTTGCCATATTGGAGCTGAGGAATGGGAGGAGAGAATTGAGATAGAGGGGATCATATAGCCAAAACAACATATTTTTTCTCGTTCTCACATTTGCTCGGAAGGAGGTGGAGTGATGCCATCCGGCTGCCAGCCTTTTCTGTGATTGGACCCTGTGACTGATTGTTTTAAGAAAGTGGGAAAACTTTTACTTTTAATTAGGTGAGAAGCTATGGTGGGAGACCTCAAGAGTCGGTTTTCACCAAATAGGTGCCAAAATGATAATTCCAAATAAAAATATTATTTGAGGAAGCTACATGCCTTGGAGTCGTGCTTGTTCTGGATTTATTTATTGGAACCCTGACATTAAATCAACTCTCTTAAACCAGGGGTCTCCAACCTTGGCAACTTGAAGACTTGTGGATTTCAACTCCCAGAATTCCTCAGCCAGGAATTCTGGGAGTTGAAGTCCACAAGTTGCCAAGGTTGGAGACCCCTGTCCTAAACTGAAAGGAAATTTTCCACTCCATCCAGAGCCATTATCCAGGGTCCTGAGCCTCGGGCATTTACCTGATCTACCGGGCAGCAGGAAGACTCAGAGAAGATGGTGACACAGTCACTAAACAAATGATTGTGAAGTCGAGTACTCATGACAGCTATTTGACAGAAAAAAACTTGCTAATCGCCAACATGCATATATAACAACTTGCTGCGACGAACTCACCACAGGACAATTCACTGTGGGACAATTCAGTGCTATATTAATCGTTTCATCTAATTACTTTTACTATTTATTATTGACCACAGTTTTGTTGAAATTACTGTAACTTTTGTATTTCTGGATTGACTTTATTTTATTATTATTGGCCTCTGTTCTGTCAAAATTAATTTATTATTAATTAGTATTTGTTGGATTATCCCTCAAGTGAGTTGGCTGTAGCCAATTGGCTATGGAGAGTTGTCCCATTCTGATCTCAGTTACATTCGCCCAATTTTAAGTGTCCCACACCAGCAGTTAGTCTTCTGATTACACAGTGGTACAAATTGAGCCCCTTTTCCTCCAAATATTTGTATGCTGATCTGATAAGAAGTCTCCTACAAAATTCAATATCCCTAACTAATATCCTAAAAATACAGATGTGATCTGCAAAACATGAACATTCTTATAGACCAGGGATCTTCACAAACTTGGCAAGTTTAATATTTGTGGACTTCAACTCCCAGAATTCCTCCTCCAGTTATGTTAGCTCAGGAATTCTGGGAGTTGAAGTCCACAAGTCTTAAACTTGCCAAGTTTGAAGACCCTTGTTATAGAGGAACTGATGAAGATGGTTTACTGTTTCCTTCTCTCCTAACTTGCAAGAGTAAAGTAATTGTGACTTCAGAGTGATTTGGGGTCTGCCCAAGAGCAGTGCCAAGGGCAAAATGTTGAACTGCACCAAAAAGGCTCAGCAGTGCTTCAGCAGTAGAACACAGCAGAAAGAGAAGACTAGAATGAAATTATTCTTGGTCCTTCCATGACGGGTAGATTCATATCTCTAGAGGGTCTACATCTTGAACCATTGATTAATATTACCTTCAGCATTTTTAAAGCCCAAAGAAATGACAAGGTCTGAGAAAAGGCCAAATAATTAGAGTTTAACTTCTAGGTTTTTCATCCATAGGGATTTAAAGTTATTGAGCAGAAATACTGTAGAGTAAGCTGGATGGTTTGAGCAAATGTCAAAAGCTCAATGCATGATCAGGACTGTCACAAGCACATAAGATTGCATCCCTGGCTCACCTAGTCATGCATTCTTTTCTTATAGCAGCCAACCAACCAACTATGCAAGAAAGCCTAGTAGTCTCCCAGAAAATGGCCTTCAGAAGCAATTCCACTGCCATTGTGGCCAATACTATATCTATAGCCAAAAATGTCAATGCAGTGTGCCTTTTTCTCCCCTTAAAGCAAGATGCTCCCTGGGGTTTAAAGATCATGTTTAGCA
Source organism: Bungarus multicinctus (assembly GCA_023653725.1). Classification (NCBI taxonomy): domain Eukaryota; kingdom Metazoa; phylum Chordata; class Lepidosauria; order Squamata; family Elapidae; genus Bungarus; species Bungarus multicinctus. The sequence continues at coordinate 12,824,526 of CM042850.1, forward strand.
CTGCTTCATATACTGCACTGGTAGGACCACACTTGAACACTGCATATAGTTTTCGTTGCTACAATGCAAAAAAGATGTTGAGATGCTAGAAAGAATGCAACAAAGATAATTAGAGAATTGGAAGCTAATCCGTACAATGAATGGTTACAGGAAGTAGAATAGAATAGAATAACAGAGTGGGAAGGGATCTTGGAAGTCTTCTAGTCCAACCCCTTGCTCAGGTGGGAAACCCAACCATTTAAGAGAAATGTTTGTCCAATCTCTTCTTACAAACTTTCAGCTGGAGCATTCACAACTTGTGGAGGGAAGCTTCTTCTTCTTCTTCTCCTTCTCCTCCTCCTCCTCCTCCTCTTCCTCTTCCTCCTCCTCCAACTTATATACTGCTTCACTATGCTTCACAGCTATCTCTCAGTGGTTTACAGAATCAGGCTATTGCCACCAACAATCTGGATCCTCATTTTACCAACCTTGGAAGGATGGAAGGTTGAGTCAACCGACCGCAAGCCGATGAGAATTGAACTACCGAACCACTGGCAAGTCAGCAGTCAGCAGAATTAGCCTGTAATACTGCATTCTAACCACTGCACCATCATAGTTGTAAGCCGAGGACTACCTGTATTCTATCTAGTCAGCCTCTAATACCGCAGGTGTCCCTGCTAAAGGAAATCACAAGAAGCTAACTAAGAAACTATTTCTTGCCCTCTCTCCAGCTGAGTGCAATATTATTATAAAGAAGAATGGGACATTGCCATTCCTTTTATTCACCTTTTAAATCTGTGGTGCCATTCTTTTTCACTGGACAATCGCAGCCTGGAGTGCCGCAGCTACCTCCTGCACTTGAATTTTACGAAGAACCTTTTTTGCTATTATTTAAGGCAGACCATAATTGCAGCCGCTCAGAATGCAGCCGATTTAATTCCCTGTTCATTTCTCTTTAATACTGTGTAGGAAGACAGCAGGGCATCAATATTACCAGAAGTCGATTTTTTTGCTGAAATAATTTCCTAACCGAACCTTTAAAAAGATTTCACTAACACAGAGAGGTAAGGTAAACATGTTTTTCACATAAATTTCCTCTCACTGGAACAACAGGAGGTTCTTTTACAAAAACTCCGCAGCTCGTTTTTACACCCCTTCGGTGCCAATGAAAGAAAACAAGTTCCCGCCACAGTATAAGAGATTCATTTAGCTTTAGTTTGATTTGCTCAGCAGGTTGCCTAATATATGTTTTTTTTCCTGTTCAATGTGAAGCCAGGGGGATAAGATGTGGGTCCATATGGGAGGGAACAAGGCAAAATGAATACTTAACAGATAACAGATGATCAGAGTTGGAAGGGACCTTGTAGGTCATCTAATCCAACCTCCTGCCCTACACCATTTCTGACAGATGGCAGTCCAATCTCTTCTTGAAGGTCTCAAGTGATGGCGCTCCCACAACTTCTGAGGGCAAGCTGTTCCCTTGGTTGATGGTTCTCACTGTCAGAAAGTTTCTCCTTATTTCCAGGTTAAATTTCTCCTTGTTTAGATTCCCATCCATTATTCTTTGACTGGCCTTCAGGTGCCTTGGAGAATAGCTGAACCCCTTCCCACTCTCTATGGCAGCCCCTCAAACATTGGAAGTCTGCTCTCCTGTCTCCCCTGGTCCTTCTCTTCCCTAGACTAGCCAAGCCCAGTTCATGTAACTGTTCTTCATATGTTTTACTTCACTAGCCCATATCTCGATTTTCCTCAACAGGTAGCTCTCAACTTACGATCGTTCACTTAGCAACCATTGGAAATTAAAACTTACCTCTTTGGGGGGGGGGGGGGGCGCGAACATGACCTGGATTTTAAGTTCTGGCAGTGCCCCCCTCCCAGTGTAGTCACGTGACTGCACTTTGGGCACCTGGCAACTGTGAAAGAATTGAAAATACTTGTAGCTCGGGTGTTAATATTTTGGCAGGCTCTCCAAGCGTGTTTCAGCTTAGTTTCTGAGCGTTTCGTTACCAGATTAGGCAACATCATCAGCAGGGTTTTCTTTCTTGTCCTATTCTCTGTAGCTTATAAATGTCTTGTAACCTGGTAAACGGCCTGCATTTATGCCTGTTTGCAGTGTCCCCCAATCAGGGGCGGGATTCAAATTTTTTAACAACCGGTTCTATGGGCGTGGCTTAGGTGATGGGCATGGCTTGGTGGTCATGTGACTGGCATGGGCGTGGCCAACTCAACATCACTCACATTGAGGCACGCATCTCCTCGTCTGGCCTCTCGTGACTGTGGGGATGCTTGCAACAGTCGTAAGTGTGAAAAATGGTCATAAGTCACTTTTTTCAGTGCCACTGTAACTTTGAATGGTCACTCACACAAGCAAAGTACCAGCAAAGGAGGGGAAAAAAACTCCAGAGACGTTCCTGAGACAGGAAGTCTAGTCCTGCTGAGAATGTAATAACGGTTAACGGAGAGGCAGTTTCTGTAAGCAACACCAGAATGTTTCCTTCCTGCCTTCCTTACAGGATTAGGCCAGTAATTTCTTCTAACAACCAGTTCTCAGAACTGCTTAGAATGTTAACAACTGGTTCTAGCGAATGCGAACCTGTAGAATCCCACCCCTGCCCCCAGTCCCTAGTGAACTATTGGTTCACTTAACAACGATAGTGTTTGTTGAACAACCAGTGAAAAGGTCATAAAATTGGGTCTATCACATAGGTGAGCCAATGTACGACCATCACGAGTTACAGCCATGATAGGCAGACTCCATTAAGGTCATAACTCAAGGACTTCCTGTATTGACCTATTTAGAAAATTCTAGAAAGACTAATAATACAATAGAAACATGGTGAATGAATTTCACCATATCTTCATTCATTCTTCAAGCAGCCTAAGTCATCACTATTCCTATTGTATAGACATCTGAGGATGATACAGTAGATCAGGGGTCTCCAATCCCAAGGCTACAGCCTATTACTGGGCTGCGGCTTAGTCAGAAATTGGTCGCGTGAGCGATGGGCCAGCACACATAGATGCGCGAACAGCTCGATTGGTGTGAGTGGAAGGCTGGCATACATGCACATGCACACACGCACCTCAACGTGCGCAAATCAAGCTGCGTGTGAATATGCATGCACACCAACCCACCCTCGTAGAAGTAGAACTTCATATTCATGTGTATGCGTGCCAGCCTGCCACTGGCGTGGCCAATTCCCCTCTCCTCCCCCACCACAAAAGCTGGGCTGCCAAGCTACAAAGATTGGAGGCCACCGTAGAAGTTATTGTACTCCATGGTGCTCCAGCAAAGCGAATTCCAAAATTCATGCTAACAATCTTGCAAACAAGCGGGCTGTGATATAATGGACTTATAAATAAGGGAGCTACAAAAAACGTAATTTCTGGAATTTCTATATCACTCCATTCTCTCAGACTCTGAACTGCATATAATCTCTCTCTCTCTCCCCCCCGCCTCTCTATATAGAGACATATACATATACACGTATGCATGCATACATACATATACATATTATACTGCAGTTCAAGTCTGAGAGAATGGACTGACATAGAAATTCCAGAAATTACATTTTTATATTTATTTATATATAAACACACACACATGCACACACCCCACTCAGCTAGGTAGCACAGAAACAAAGACAGTGGCATCCACCTGTGACAAACCAGATCTCAGAATCCTCTAAACTTAAGCCTCGAAGAAATGTTATGATTTAAATCTTAAATTGAGTCTTGCGGGAGGGGGGGCGGAATCCATGTCCATGGTCTGTGGCCACAAAAGGTATTTAAAAGGGGGGCCATGGTGAGGAAAACGTTGAGAACCACTGCTCTAAATGGTATCTCAAGGACTAGCGTTTTTAATGGTCCTTTGGAAGGGTGAGGGGGCAGTCCAGATGAAGAAGGACAAACAGAAGGAAGCCTCCATCGGGAAGACTCAATTACGGGTAATCCTCGACATACAACAGTTCATTTAGTGACCGCTTGAAGTTACAATGGCACTGAAAAAAGTGACTTATGACTATTTTTCACACTTAACGATCATTGCACTTACAACATGAACTGTTTTAAGTGGAGGAGTAGCTGTACAGAATTGCATTTCGCAAGGATTCATCCAGAATATGTCAGGTATCCTTGATTCTGGTGGCTGTGTGCTCTAATACAGCTTTGGAAGAGCACACACTTTATTTCTCATTCTTTTTGGGACCTCAAGTTCAGTAACAGAGCTCCAAGAATTTTATCTATAATGTTTTATATTTGACCTTATCTACTGGCACATCTAAAGCATCTCAAAACCTGCCTAATTTTTCCTGTTCCTACTTCAGCATGGTCCTTGTGAGAGCCACATAACACATGGTTCTCTTTCCTGCTGCTTCTTATTAATTATTGTTATTAACTTCTGATAATTACTACCTTGAGGTATAATTTCAGAGCAACAGGAACAGCTATTAGATGATGAACTCTTTCCCTCCCCTAATGATTCCCATGTACTGCACCAAATATACAATCTCCAAATTATATTACACAAAATATGATCCGCGTATTCTGTACCCTAACAGCAAGAGAAAAAAAAAATATATTTATAGAATCATGCAATGTAAAAACTGGAAGGAATCTTGATCATTTAATCCAGGGGTGTCAAACTCAAGGCCCGCGGAGCCCAGTGGTGGGATTCAAATTTTTTTTACTATCAGGTTCTGTGGGCCTGCCTTGGTGGGTGTGGCAGGGGAAGGGATGCTGTAAAATCTCCAATCAGAAGTGGTATTTGCCAGTTCTCCGAACTACTCAAAATTTCCGCCGCTGGTTCTCCAGAACTGGTCAGAACCTGCTGAATACCACTTCTGGATCAGATGATGGAATGTATTTACCGAGGAGGTCCTGGGGATCAGAGGAAGGGTCATATGTGGAGATAGGACCCAGGTATGGATGGAATGGACATGAAAATGAGGAATATGAATTCTGATGAAACGTTTTCCCTTGTCTTCATTTCTGTGCCTTAAACAGCCTTGCTCTTTCCTGTCTTCTGTCTCTCTACAGAAGGAGGTGGGTTGCGGGGGGGGGACCCCTAAAACCACTTAGCTGGCACATGAAATAGGACACTTTGCAAGATACCCATGACCTGGGGTGAAACACAGGTGATGCGACATTTAGCTATGTAGGGGGCTGAGATCCAAATAACCAATCAATATTATCTGTTTAGGGGAAAGGCAAAGGCTGTATATGCGATCGCCCCTTGACTATAAAAATTGCTGTAAGATTCTAATCGAGGCCCTTGGTTAGCTTTTGAGCCAGGGCCCCTTATATCTTGGTGCCAAAATAAGAGTATAATTTTGTATCACACCTTGTGTCCGGTGACACCTTGTATCACACCTTGTATCGCACCTTGTTATCTCGGCTTTGACACCAAGCAAGAGCCCAGTTTTGGGGACAAGAGTCTCCTGCAGAAAATGAGTTGAAAATGACCCCCAAATGGACTGAAAAACAACCTGAAAAAGCCAAAAACGGGCCCAGAAATGGCTAGAGTTTTCACCATGGAGGGTGAAAACGAGGCGCAGGGAGGGGCACCTGCGCCCTCCCCCCACACACCCTGCTTTGGTGCTGGAGGCATCCATCCCGCCCTCCCTACCGGCCCATGGAGGAGAACTACAATGCTGATCTGCTCATTGAATCCAGTTTGACACCCCTGATTTAATCCAATGCTTCCCAAACCTTTTCCTTCATTAATCAAAACTGCTTATTATGAAAACTTGATTGAATCTGTCCGGTTGCTAAGTCTCTTCCTCCTGCACTGTTGAAACTTCAAACGGTCATTGAAAGAATGGTTGTAACTTGAGGACTACCAGTATTCTAAATACAATAACATTGCATGATCTTTATGTCATATCAGCAAATTATCATTGGTAATTTCATTGATTTTTGTCTTAATGGGGAGATTTGAGAACGTATCTTAATACACATGGCAATCTTTACGTCAATTTAGATGTAATGATGGGACATTGGGTCTGTGTAGCGCTACTCAAAGAAAAATCAGTTTAGCCAATTTTGGCTCAATTATCCAGGTTTGGGAAGCACTGATCTACTCCAACTCTTGGCTCACTGCAGGAATCCACTACAACTGTAATCTTTAGTGAGTTTTTCACAACTTGGTACCTTCCAAACATGTGATGTTTCAACCTTCTTCATTCCTAGCTAACATGGCAATGCCAGCTAAGAACGTTTAGAAGTTGTTCAAACTCAGAATCTCAGGAGAGTACCAGGTTGGGAAAAGCTATAATAAGAGCATTCATGAAATCTTTGAAGATGGAAGAATCAAGGAAGCCAACAGACAAAATAGTATATTTAGAAGCAAACTAACCCCAAGCCAGCATCAGGAGCAAACCAGAGATCCTGATTTCTCTCGGTGTCTCTATACCAAGAAATGTTTAATGGACACACTTACTCTGAACCCTAAAAGGCGTACAGACTACGGCTAAGCGGTTGCTGGGTAATCTGTTGCCGGGGGCAGAATTTGCATATGGAATGCGGTACTCGGTAGGTAACAGACATCAGAAGATGTTCATCCAATTGGCTTCAGGTATGGAAATGAGAGTCCTGGATGTGCAATTGCCCATATCTGAGTTAGCGGCTTCTTCTTCTCCCTCTTCTTCTTTTTAATATACGGCCTCTCCCACTCCGCATACAAATGCACGCCTCAGCAGCCTGACTCAACTCGGGTATTTTCCAGCAGCACACTTAAAAGGAAAGCTGCCCTGGGGATGCATGAGGCTCAGAAACCATCACAAATCACTTTGATGATCAAACCATCACTTTGGACCAAGGAAAGAGGTGGGAGCAGGAAGCATCCATCCACTCTTATGAAATGAAGATATTCGGAAAGCTATTCTCAGTTAAAATAGGCTGCTGTCCCCTTTAAGAGCCAGTAAGGGGTCCTTTGGTGGTGTTCTTCAAGGACCATCAGGAGTAGGCGTATGAGAGGGTGCCAATCTCAACATGTTTTCACATCTTGCACTCTAGCAACAATCCAAAGATGACTGGGGACCAGAAGTTGAACCATATTTTACGAGAAGAGTCCTCCACTCCTCTACTTGTAGCAGAATACCTTATGCCATCAGACTTGAAATTTTAGACCTAGACAACCTAGAACTATGCCGCCTTCGGTTCAATCTAAATATAGTACATAAAATTATATATTGCAATGTCCTACCTATCAATGAATACTTCAGCTTCAACCAAAACAATACAAGAGCACTAAATAGATACAAACTCAAGGTTAACCGCACCAAACTTGATTACAGGAAATACGACTTCAGCAACAGAGTGGTCAATGTCTGGAATACTCTACCTGACTCTGTGGTCTCTTCCCCAAACCTCAAAATCTTCAACCTTAGACTGTCTACTATTGACCTCACCCCTTTCCTAAGAGATCTGTAGGGGACATTTTGGTAGAGCACCAAAACATGCCTACCATCCCTGTCCTATTGTTTCTTTTTTTCTTATTCGTATCCATTTCATGTATTTATAACCATGTTTATACTTATACCTGTTATCTAATAATTGTTTGACAAAATAAATAAATAAATAAATATAAATAAGCATACGAAGAATGGTTGCAGGAACTGGATATGTCTCGTTTAATGATGAGAAGGATGAGGGCAGGGGTGGGATTCTACCGGTTCTGTCCACCTCTGTAGAACCGGTAGGTCTGAAGAGCAGCAGACAGAGAGCATACATAGAACTGGTTCTATGTCTGCTGCTATTTTGGCCCACCCGCCCGCCAGGAGTGTTATCTGACCTTTATTTCCTGCTTTTTCAACCGCAGCTGTTTTGCTCAAAACAGCTGTGGTTGAAAACGCAGGGAAAAAAGGGCTTTTCCAACCGCTGCGCACTTGCATGCAGCTCTGCTCAGCTGACCAGGCACCTCAGCAGTTCGTAAATGGGACTCGCACGACGCAGAGCGACAGAACTGGTAGTTATACCGGTCGGATCCCATCCCTGGGCGAGGGATGACATGCTACGTTCCACAGTTACATTATGCGAATAAAGCCACCAGATTTGTGGTTGGGGGCTAACTTTCAGTGGATCTTGTAATCATCCTTGGACTATCTCTATTGAAAAGAAAGGACTAGGGGTGACATGACAGCAGTATATTCCAGTATTTGAGGTTGTGCCACAAGGAAGAGGGGTTCAACTTATTTTCCAAAGCACCTGAGGGAAGGATAAGCAGCAATGGATGAAAACTAATCGAGAAGAGCAACCTAGAACTAAGGAGAAATTTCCTGACAGAACAATTAATCAGTGGCACAACTTGCCTCCAGAAACTGTGGCTGCTCCAATACTAGAGGTTTTTAAGAAGAGATTGGACAACCATTTGTCTGAAATGGTATCGCGTTTCCTGCTTGAACAGGGGGTTGGACTACAAGACCTCTAGGATCCCTTCATATTCTGATGTTCCTTTCTAGCATCATAAGCCAATCGGCATCTTTTCCAATTGTTTTATATATTCATTTCAATTTACATACATACTATTTTTATGGCATAAAAATGTATGTATTTTATTGATAGGTAGTCCTTGACTTAAAAACATTTGTTTAGTGACTGTTCATAAGATACAATGGCACTGAAAAAAGTGATTTATGATCGTTTTTCACAGTTACCATTGCAGCATCCCCATCATCACATGACCAAAATTTGGACGCTTAGCAAGTGGCTCATGTTTATGACGGTTGCAGTGTCCCAGTGATCACCTTTTGCGATCTTCTGACTTCCCTTCTCAGATTTCAGATAATCAGAGTTGGAAGGGACCTTCTAGATCATCTAGTCCAACCCCCCATCCAAGTGGGAGACCCTACACCATTTCTGACAAAGGGCAGTCCAATCTCTTCTCAAAGGTCTCAAGTGATGAAGCTCCCACAACTTCTGGGGGCAAGCTGTTCCATTGGTTGATTGTTCTCACTGTCAGAAAGTTTCTCCTTATTTCCAGGTTAAATCTCTCCTTGTTCAGTTTCCATCCATTATTCCTTGACTGGCCTTCGGGTGCTTTAGAAAATAGGTTGACCCCTTCCTCCCTGTGGCAGCCCCTCAAATATTGGAAGACTGCTATCATGTCTCCCCTGGTCCTTCTCTTTACTAGACTAGCCAAGTCCAATTCCTGCAACTGTTCATTGTATGTTTTAGCCTCCAATCCCCTAATCACCCTGGTTGCTCTTTTCTGCACTTTTTCCAGAATCTCAACATCTTTTTTATAATGTGGTGAACAAAACTGGATGCAGCACTCTAGGTGTGGTCTTACTAAGGCGTTATAGAGTGGTATTAGTACTTCCCCTGATCTTGATTGTATCCCTCTGTCAATGCAACTTAGGATTGCATTAGCTTTTTTGGCTGCTGCTGCACATGGCTGGCTCATATTCAGCTGGTGTCCTCTACAGACTCCAAGATCCCTCTCACAGTTACTGCTATTGAGCCTGGTTTCACCCAGTCTATATGTGTACTTTGGGCTTTTCTTGCCTAAGTGTAGGACTTTACTTTTATCTACATTGAATTTCATTTTGTTAGATACGGCCGTGTTCTAGTCTGTCAAGATCCATCTAGATCTTGAACCTATCTGTGGCTTTTTTTTTGAAAATATCACCAAAAGAATTCTCACACAAGGGAGTCACACAAATAATACCACTGAAAATCTGCAGTATTTTCCACTATGATATTTCATGCGCTGGATTCCCATATTGTGCTAAGCCATTATTTAATCACAGCTTACTAAATAAATCACAATTTGTTGGGGTCTCCCTTGAGCCAAGCAAAACCCGAGATTTATAAATCTCAAAAGTTGGATTCAGCCAACACGCTAAGACATAACTGAGCCGTAATTAAGTTAACTTGATGTATAAACTAGATTATGTAGATCTAATTGAAGAGAATGTATGTCACTCAGGACTAAATTGTCGATTTCTAGTCTGTGCTACCTTGTGCGTATTTTTACTCAGTGGAATGGCCCACTCTATGTAATTAAACTTATTTCTAAACTAATTCTACAATCCTGGGCCAAGAAAAGGCTTTGCATGCTTGAACTCAGTCCTAAACGTATCAAATTCAGCTACACTTACTTTTATTTCCAGTTTGGGAAAAACAACACTGCAGACACATCGGTGTACATTCGGAACAACTTGAAATGGCAAACACTTGTTCTCCCAAGCCATCCATAAATCAGGACTGACACCAGTAGATTATTACTCAATCTCTTCAAAGCACCAATACGGTCCTGAGAGAGCTGGCGTTATTTCAAAAACTGGTGAACGCTGGTTAATATAAACGCATCTGTTTTATTGCTATTATTTTTACCCTCAGCAGGCAATTTTGCAAACGAAACCTCAGATTAGAGACTAGGTTTTATTTCCAGTCTGACGTCTGCTTCAGAAACTGAAACCCTTTTGCAACAGCCTCGCCCCATCCCTCCCAAAACACCATTGATTCAACAGTGAAAAGATCCTGCCTTCTCTCTGATAGAAAGCCAATTTTGTTGTGGCATCATTAAAGCACTTTATATACATATTAACTAAGAGAATTCTTCTGGGTCAAAAGCGGACAAGCTTACTTTAAGCTCAGTGATTGCAATTCGGCTGGAAGAGAGGAGCGTGTTTCAAATTAATGTGTTTTTCAGCTTGTGCATCACAAGTGTGTATGTGTGTGGGAGGATTTGTCACATAATTCCAGTTCACAAAACAAAAACAATGTTTTTGGAAAAGTTGAGGCATTCAAATTCGAAGAATGCAATTTAGGATTGCTGAGGGACTTCCTTCAAGGATTTGGAGCGGGAGTTGGTCTATATGAAATAGACTAATGTTTCTCAACTGTGGCAGTTTTAAGATGGGTGGACCTCAACTCCCAGAACTCCCAGAGTTGAAGTCCACCAATCTTAAAAGTTGCCAAGGTTAAGAAACACTGAGATAGACAATTTAAAAGATACCCTTATACAATCTAGTATGTTATCAGTAAGGTAAAGGTAAAGGTTGCCCTCGCACGTATGTGCTAGTCATTTCTGGCTCTAGGGGGCGGTGCTCATCTCCGTTACAAAGCCGAAGAGCCAGTGCAGTTCGAAGATGTCTCTGTGGTCATGTGGCCGGCATGACTAAACACAGAAGGTGCATGGAACACTGTTACCTTCCCACCAAAGAGGTCCCTATTTTTCTACTTGCATTTTTATGTGCTTTTGAACTGTTAGATTGGCAGAAGCTGGGACAAGTAGCGGGAGCTCATTCCGTTATGAGGTGCTAGAGATTCAAACCGCTGAACTGCTGACCTTTCTGATCGACAAGCTCAGCATCTTAGTCACTGCATTCCTTGAATCATCAGTAAAGACCTTTACTGATCATTTATCAGTAAAGACCTGCAACTAAAAACTTTTAATGACAGCCATTTGGGGAGCTGAATTCATACATATCGGGAAGACATGTATGAAGTTTGGAACCCTGGTCCACTTTTGTAGGTAGCTGTAAGCAAATGTTTTCTGCATTCCTAGAGAAGGAATAGTCTCCTCACTATCCCTCAATCCAGTTCCCCCAAGACATAAATTCTGGAATTCCTTAGCTATATGGACTTCATGCACGTATCTAAAGGCATTAGGACAGGTTAGGAGATGAAAGGGAGGTCATATTGTACAATTACCATGTTCTCCTCACAATCTGCTGTCTAAGAGAGTTGGCTCACTTTATACAATGATGTGGCTAGTCCTAGCTGAGGTCAATGTAATAGAATTCTATTTTGTGAGCAATACCTGATCTGTTTAACAGATAAATGGTTGTCCAGTCTCTTCTTAAAAACCTTCAGTTGGAGCATTCACAATTTCTGGAGGCAAGTCGTTCCACTGATTAATTGTTCTCACTGTCAGGAAATTTCTCCTTAGTTCTAGGTTGCTTCTCTCCTTGAATAGTTTCCCTCCATTGCTTCTTGTCCTGCCTTCAAGTGCTTTGGAGAATAGGTTGACCTGCTCTTCTTTGGGGTAGCCTCTTAGATATTGGAACCCTGCTTTCAGGTCATCCCTAATTCTTCTTTTCATTAAACTAGACATACCCAGTTCCTGCAATCGTTCTTCATGTGTTTTAGCCTCCGGTATCTTGTTTCATCCAAAACATTCTCTTCTAAGGTAATCGTTCTGCTTCAAGTGCTGAGGGCCAATAATTTATTTTGATTTATTATTACATTTATTTGACACCATCTCATTTTAAAATAACCCTGGGTGGCTTACAGTGTTAAGATCATTCTGATTACTTTAAAAAGTTTTGAGGCCTCCATGCAGGGTTTCAGCCGTGGGAGAAGGCTATGATCTTCATGTTATGAAGTATGTAGCTGACAATCTTTGTAAACAAGCTGAAGGGCAGTGTCGATTTCAGAACCACCTCAGCTCCAACACTTCTAGTGAAACCTACCTCCCACTTATTGCAAACTTAGTTTTTACCATGGGAACCGACACCATAGTAAGTAACCACAACTGAGTTGGTTTCATAATCACAGAAAGGGATTCATCTAGCCAGCTTCTCCTTCAATGTGTGATCTGCAGTTCAGGATGTCACTACACCATAATTGACAAACGATTGTTCAGTTTTCAGTGGAGATGTTTTCCATAAGACCCCTACAACCTCTAATCCTCCTTCTCCTCCTGCTTAACCAATCTTTATTTTTCTCTTTCTACCCACTTCTTTGCCCTCTCCTCCACAAAATAAGTTAGCTCAATGTGACAGCATTTCAATATATCTGGAGGCAGCTGACATGTTTCCTTTTAATCTTTTCTTCTGCAAGTTAAACAGGCCCAGCTCCTTTTATCAGTTGTTACAGAACTTGATTATTAGAATCCTTCCTATCTGGTTTGCAAGTAGATCCAAGACAGATCATCCTGCAGAGCCTTGACCATTAGGGATGGAGGACAGGGATAGATAGATGGATGGATGGATGGATGGATGGATGGATGGATGGATGGATGGATGGATAGACAGACAGACAGACAGACAGACGAGCCATCTTCAGCTCCAAAGCTTGCTGCACTGAGAGGCAAGCAGTGTTCTCAATCTTAGCAATCTTGAGACGAGTGAATTTCAACAAGGCTGGCTGGGGAATTCTGGGAACTGAAGTCCACCCATCTTAAAGTTGCTAAGGTTGAGAAGCACCGGCTGCAAGATATGAACCAGAGTTCAATTGCACTAATTTCAGTGGTGGGATTCAGCAGATTCACACCGGTTCACATGAACCGATTGTTAAATTACCCCCGCCCCCGCCCCCATCATAGTGGATCTTGGGTGCTATGATGCAATGGAGAAACGGGCAACGGAGTGGCCAGCACGAGGAAAGGAGAAGGCTGCTTTCCCTCTTTCCTCTCCCTGCTCCTCCTCCTTCCCTCGTGCTGGCTGTTCTGTTACTCATTTCTCCATTACAGCGCAGCACCTAGGATCCATTTTGATAGTGTGTGGGGGGATTTAACAACTGGTTCACCCAGGGTAAGGTTGGCCATCGCAGGAGGCTCATCCCACATGTGCTGTGGAGTTGGAGGACAGAAATGGGCCACGCCTTCCACAACAGCCAACTTGACCCTGGGTGAACCAATTGTTAAAATTATTTCAATTCCACCACTGACTCATTTGATCATCAAAATAATTCATGGGCTCAGATCTTAGCTCCCATTTAGATCTTGCATATCCCTGATCCCTGAGGCTTTTCAGAGGTTGCTCGATTTGAACTCCTGGCAAATCAACCAGCATATCCAATGGGAAGGGATGTGCTGAATGTCATTTAGCAACATCTGGCAGGCCAAGTGTTATCCATCTCGCTGAAGGCTCTGATGTGCATCTGTGCATATGAATGCACCCATGCTCACATGTTAAACGGCGTTGCTTTCAGTATAATTTTCCTCACATTTTAGAAATATTTTATGGTGATGGGTGAATTATAAACTGCTTGCCAGAGCAGAAAGAAGATACATGCGTAAACGAAAACATTTTTAAAATAAAAAGGAATAGGGAAGTAAAATAAAGAGGCAAGTAGCCCCTCCCCAAGCATGCAAACTATCAGGCCTTTCAAAGAAAGAATTTACAGTAGTATCTTGGTACTCAACTGCTTTGAAACTCATCAAATTTAGTACTCAACTCATTCTGATGTGAAATTTTTGTCCCGGTACTCATTGAAAAATCCAATTGGCAGGAAAACCCACTTAGGATTAGATCTCCATCAATTCAGAGAGCAAAATGAATATTTCCAACAAATTCAGATAGCATGGGTATGTTTAGGGGGGTACCTACTTTTGCTTATCTGCATTTATTGGTAAAATACTTGGGAAAACCCCACTGGCAGAAAAACCCACTTAGGGTTAGGCCTCTGTAAATTCAGAGAGCAAAATGGAGATCGCCAATGAATTTGGAGCGCATGGGTATGCTTTGGAGGGCACTTACTTTTCAAGTCTGGCTCATCTGCATTTACTGGTAAAACACATGGAAAAATCCCATTGGTGGGAAAACCCACTTAGGGTTAGAGTTAGGCCTCCATGAATTCCGAGAGCAAAATGGAGATCGGCAATGAAATCGGAGCACATGGGTGTGTTTAGGAGGGCACTTACTTTTCAAGTCTGGCTTATCTAAAATACATGGAAAAATCCCATTGGCGTGTTTTACAAGACTTTTCTTCTCAGACAATGGTACTTATTTCTGAGTAGACATGCATAGGATTGCGCTGTAAATATGCTCTTGAGGCGAACTCAAATTGTATTTTGAATTTTTTAGGTACCTTTATTTTAATATGTATAGTAATTAATATGATCAAAGGATTACAGAAAAAGCTTTCATCAAAATTATTTTATATTTATGCATTTCAGTTGTCTATTATATGTTTTGAAACTTTATTTGCTGTTTTTTTCAAATGCCTTCATACTATTATTTTTTAAGTCCTTCAGTACTTCTACTGTCTTTTGTTCTTTTATACTTCTCTTTCATAGATGCCATGTTCTTTGGAACCTTGTTTACACCAAGTTAATGGCCTTTTAGGCTTCCTCTGTGTGAGTAGGAGTTCACTTTTTTGAATAGTAAGAATTATACGTCACGGGGGGGGGGGGGGGTCATCAGGATTTTAATGATGGGATTTTAGTGATGGTGGGGCATGGCCAAAAGCAGGTTAGGAACCACTGGTCTAGTCACTTATCTGAAATGATACACGTTCTCCTGCTTAAGCAGGGGGCTGGACTGGAAAACTTCCAAGGTCCATTATAGCTCATTCTATTCTAATTCAAACTATGCCCATAAGTTGAGGATTAACCTGAGCTGTAAACACAAATCTGATTCTCTTAATAACAACTGGACAGTGTCATCCTGGTGTTAGGCCATCACTTGAGAGGCAAGAAATAGAGCTCTTTTGCAACTCTACTTCTCAGATTATTTCACTGCACAGGTTGATTAAGGCAGAAATCCACAACATTAACCTTATTATAGCTATTTTTAAGCATCTACCTCCCGACAGATCCTGCTGGAAAAAAAAATCTATGTGGTTACTAAAAGTTGACACCACCTCGATGGCATATAATCAATCAACAGGCTGGTGCATTTTGCAGATTGCAAATATCCCACCTTTTGTGTGCTGGTTAATGATGTTGATGGGCACAAAGGAGCAATATCTTTTCAACAAGTGGGGTGGGAATTTGGATAGCTAGGCTGCCTAACAGTTCTTCCACACTGGATTATTTATAACACAATTGTCAAGTCTTCACAATACTTTTGGTTTTGAACCACTGTTAATTTTACCAAAGGAAAGGGAAAAAGAAAAAAGGAGTTAAGATAAGGATGCCAGTTTGCCTGAAACATATTGGATCAGTGTTCATCCTTAAGTCTTTGCTTAACAACCAGCTGCAAAAATGGTCAGGACTACCTGTATTTTTTGCCCCATTTTTGAAAAGTAAAACCTTCTGTACTTATTTGATATATCACTCATGCCCTAGTCACTTCCTGTCTTGACTACTGCAGCACTCTATACATGGGGCTGCCCTTAAAGAGTATCCAGAAGCTCCAGTTGGTGCAAAATGCAGCGGCCCACATGGTTTTGTGCAGACCCTGGTGTGTATATGTATCACCCCTCCTGCAGGAGCTACATTGGTTGGCGATTTGCTTCCAGGTGCAATTCAAGGTGCTGGTTGTCACCTTTAAAGCCCTTCAGGGCTTGGGACCGGGTTATCTGAGGGACCATCTCTTGCCGGTCACATCTACCTGACCCACCAGAGCGGGGAGGCAAGGAATGTTGCAGGTCCCATCCCCAGAGGAGATATAGCTGGTGAGACCCAGAAGAAGGGCCTTCTCCGTGATGGCTCCCTCTCTCTGGAACATCATCTCTTTGGAGATTAGAACAGCCCACACCCTAACACTCTTCCAGAAGGCACAAAAGACCTGGTTCTGCCAGCGGACCTGGGGAACACAGAGCGGGATGGAGCCCATTAAATGGCTCATGTGATGTATGGTTGTCAGAGCGAGGGGTTATCATATTATTTTATTAATTTATTGTGTGATTATTCTCTTTTATTAGTTTTTTTTTTTTTTGGTATATGAGGTTTTTATATTCCTGCAAGCCACCTTGAGTCACCATGTGTGCACAGGCAGCTAAATAAATGAATGAATGAATGAATGAATGAATGAATGAATGAATGAATGAATGAAGAAATAAAGAAATAAATAAATGTCAGAATGAATGGATAGAAATCTATAATATTAATACCAAGTTGAATGTTTTTTTCTGGCTTTGCACTGCCAGCATAAGTTGGGTGCAGTCACCTGATTTTTCATTTTATTTCATTTACCGATGGGATTTGCCAGTCCCAACTGCAGTCGGTAGGTGAGGACTACCTGTACAGCCAATAATAAAAATTAAGGATGAATAAACAAATAATAGCTGGAATCTGCAACCTATTATATACCATGTAGTCAGAAAGAGTAGTTGGTGGACTGGTTTTCTCACATGTTGATAGACAGGAAAGGAAAGAGTATTTTACTAGTCTCTGCCTTGAAACTACCATATAAATAATATTTTGGCTTAACGTGGCACGGGAACTTGGGAAGGCTTTCTTCTGGTGTATCAGTTTTTCCTTTATTCACCTGGTTTGCTCACCGTTATTCAAAATTCTAAATTCAAAAATTCAAAACACAAATTATCAAACTACACACAAGCAGCTATGGCTGGATTTCAGATACCCAATTTTGGTTTGGTGGCTTTTTAAAATTGAGACTTCCTGTTCCCAATCCTACCTTTAAAAACCCTGAAATCCTTGAAAAACAACAGGCATACAATTTCCTGTGATGTCACAATCATGTTGGTAAAAACATGGTCCCAGTTCTCTGAGACCTACAAGTTTGGAAAAAATAATGATCCCAATACTGCCTATTTTATACACTTTAATCATTACACTGCTGTTTTTTAAGCTAAAAAAACCCCAATCCTTCAAACCAAAGCTGGAAAATAAAGAGAACCCCTGGATATCTTCTTTGGTCCTCTTCAGGATATGCCCCTCTCAATATTTTAAAGATCTCTTTAATCTTCTATATACAGTATATAAAAGCAAAATACCACTCACGCATCATCACAAAATCTCCAGAACCATAAAGCCTACAAACTTGAAATTTGGCATGTATGTTCCTCTTGGCTTCTAGGTGCTCACTAAGAAAGGATTTTTCAAAATGACCATCAGAGCATTAGTATTTCGTATATTATTATTAACACACTCTGATGCTAAGGAGTTCTACTCCCCTTCCCACCTGAAAAGAAATCTGTTCCAAATGCAAAACACAAGCAGAGGAGAGGAGTTTCAGTTTCAGTTTCACAGCACCAAGCAGCTTTAGTACAGAACAGTTAAGTTAACCCATGCCCAGGCTCCTTGTTGTCTCCTTCTTGCTCATACAATAAATACTGTTTCCCAACAGCCCTCAACTCCCTCACACACTGACAGGATCCTAGACAGATGAATACCGATGGATGCTGGTAAGCAGAAGCACAATTCCCCCCGCCCTTTATTTTCCTCCCCAAATACTAAGCCCAATCACATAGCTTCGTAGCGAAGCACAGGTATAGAGCTGGTTAAAAATAAAATTTAAAAAGGGGAGCTGGATTGCTAAAAAGCCAGTAGCAGATACCTGGGGCCCATAGGCACTTCAGAAAAATAAAAACCGTGGATGGTGTAACCTAGTTAGAAGTGGGGTAAACTGCCTGGGAGAGAAATATACAAGACTGTGGAAGAGAACATTACTACAAGGAGTAATTAATCTTCTGTTATGTGAGTGTTTTGTGACCTGCGATACACAACGCTGAAGTGATTGTATGAAAGTGCAAGTCTCTGTCACTTGCTGTTGGTGACAATACCCACAACATGTTCTCAAAATCCCACTTGTTGCCCACTGGCCCCAGTTAACACCTTCTTTCCATCAGATTTAGGCACGTAGTATGCATGTGGAATAGGAGCAAACCATAATGATAAACAACCCTCTTCAAACAACCTGAAGATGTGAATAGGAAATAGGAAAAGTGCGCACGTTAAACATTGATTCAACCGTCACTTGGGGCTCAGGAGTGAGGATCCCTCTCTGACTTTCCTTGTGACAAAAGCTCGAGCAAGCGAAGTGGAAAATGCTTTTAAAAAGTGAAATAAAACAACCCTGTTGGGATCAGTGCTTTCTTTGTTCAAAGAGACAATTCTGAGGAGGGACTACAGGGAGGGGGGGGGGGGACAGGAGACATGAAGCTTTATTCACAAATCACCAGTTCCTGCGTCAAAAACAATGAGAGTCAAGAATGCAAATGAATTTAGCTCAAAAATCAGGGCTTGGCAATCAATAAAAGGAAGGGCGGCTTGAGTGGGAGTCGATTCCACAGGAGGACAAGAAGAATAGAAAATGTGGGGGTGGGATGTGGGAAATGAAAAAGAAAAAAAGAAAAAAGAAAAGGCTCCATGGAAAAGCCAAAGTGGAAAGCTTGCATGTTTGAGGGAGGGGAAAATAGCAAGAAAGCATACTGGGTTTTGGCTCCAGTGTTGAAAGAAATATCCTTCTGGGTTCAGTTCCAAATAGGGAAAAAGACACTGGAAACATGGAGGCTGCTTGGAAGGTTTAATGGTGTACAGGGCCACATGGCCTGAAGCTCCAGAGAAGTCTGACCACATGCTTCAAGGTGAGAAGGGGAAAAAGGGAAGTCCAAATGCTGAGAGACCCTTATATAACCTCTGTTGGGCCCCACCTTAGTGTTTCCTGTTCCTGTGTAAGAAATGAATCCCATTGGCTGTCGGATTCCCAGGGGCGGGGGTCGTAGCTAACTTTGTAGGCTTGGTCTAGACCATATGGCTTCACCTGAGTGCAATTGCTAATGCAATCTTCCCAGAACATGTGGTGAGATGGGTAATCCTATCGTTTCCTGAGGGCCATCCTTAATCCCATCACCCTGGAGCTGAAGTGGGGGCAGGGAGCTGCTTTGTCTTTAAAACATATTCTTCCTTTTCTCATCCAGGGAGATATAATATTCTGCCTTTTAAATATTTCCTAGGCTATTTCAATTTTTCTAGGAGAGGGGTGGGTGCTAACTTCCTACACCGGCAAAAGAGTTCTATAACAATGCTGGGATTCAAAATGTTTTACTACCAGTTCTGTGAGTGTGGCTTGATGGGCGTGGTGTGCTTGGTGGGTGTGGCAAGGGAAGGATACTGCAAAATCCCCATTCTCTCCCTATCCCACTAATCTACTTTTCAGCTCCGTTCTCCTGTGCAGAGCAACCAAAGAAGACCCAGCGGATCATCTGGGACTCGGGAGGCAGAGAATAAATGGGGGCAGGGCCAGTGAGAGGTGGTTTTTACCAGTTCTCCGAACTACTCAAAATTTCCGCTACCGGTTTTCCAGAACTGGTCAGAACCTGCTGAATAACCACCTCTGTTCCACAAGTTTGAGACGGAGAAAGAATAACAGAATAAGAATAGCGGAATAAGAATAACACAGTTAGAAAGGAACTTGGAGGTCTTCTATTCCAACCCCCTGCTTAAGCAGGAGACTCTGTATCATTTCAGACAAACAAGTTATTCAATCTTGTCTTAAAAACTTCCAGTGATGGAGCACCCACAACTTCTGGAGGCAAGTCGTTCCACTGGTTAAGTGTTCTCACTGTTGGGAAATGTCTCCTTAATTCTAGGTTAGTTCTCTTTTTGATAAGTTTACATCCGTTGCTTTCTTGCCCTACCTTCAGGAGCTTTGGAGAATAGATTGACCCCCTCCTTTCTCTGTGATAACCTCTCAAATATTAGAAGACTGTTATCAAGTTAGCTCAGTTCTTGTCTTCGTTACCCAGTAACGAACCCAGTTCTAGCAACTGTTCTTCATATGTTTTAACCTCCAGTCCCCTAATCATCTTTGTTGCTCTTCTCTGCACTTTTTCTACGTCTCAATATCTTTTTTGTATCATGGTGACCAAAACTGGAAGTATTATTCCAAGTGTGTGTCAACCCTGAAGCTGACTTGGCCGAGGCCATTTTGAGGCTTATGTGTTGCCACACTGGAGCTGAAGGATAGGGAGAAGGAAATAGCAATAGCTGGGGTTTTGTAGCCAAAACAAAATACTTTCTCCCGGGAACGAAAGGACATTTCCACAGATGGTCGGAAGGAGGAGGGGTGACGTTTCCAGGCAACCGGGCAGCACCTTGATTGGACCATGTGACTGACTGACTGATTGGGAAAGGGAATTTTTATTTTATTTTCAATTTGGTGAAAACCGCAGGAACATTCAGAGTCGGTTTTCACCAGCTTGTGCCAATAAGATATGTCAAATAAAACTATTCTTTGAGGAACCTACCTGCTTCAGAGTTGTTTGCTATGGGCATATTACTTCGAACCCTGACAGTATGGCCTTACCAAAGAGGTTAGTGTGAAGGAAGGAAAGAAAAATGCAGATTGCAGAAAAAGGAGTATGAGAAATTGGAAAGAGGAAGCAGCAATCAAGAGAGATGTCATCCATTCTAAGACCCTTTTTTGAGTTGGCATTAATTGAGATGCCAAGCAGCTGCTTGATATGCAGAAGATGCCTTGATCCTTTTGTAGAACAGACAGAAAGATCTGTGATGTGATAAAGAACTCTTCCTGGTCCCTTGACAGAAATTTATTTAATTTATTTATTAAATTCATATGCCTTCCATCATATCACTGTCAAGCATCAGTGGCTAATCCAGGTGGATCAGTGATAGAAGGCAGCCATTTCCAAAAATGTGATTGTTTGCAAGATACAGGTGGTCCTTGACTTACAACAGTTCATTTAGTGACCTGTGATGACCCAGAGTGTAACACAAATGTAACAAAATCCAAAACGTAAATAAATGTTCTTTAATGCCTCCAGCTTGGCCCCACTGTTCAATAATTCTCAGTTGGAGAGAAAACGTATTCAAAAATAATCTTCAAAAGAAAGCAATACAGTCTGAACTTAATGAGCAGATAGAGGTGAAATAAAAAACCAAACAAACTACAAAGATGAAATTTCCACAACGGACCAGGATAAGTAATTACCAAATTCAAGGAGATAACAAGGCAGAGTCTATTGGAAGGACACCAACCAAGATAACTTCAGCCCAAAATAAAACATGCTTTGCTTCTGGCAACGCTGTGTTGTAATCGTCTCTCTTATATACTAGTCTCCCCAGCTGCAACCAATGAGAAGGCTTATGGCCGCTTCCGCTCTCGTAAGCCAAGTTGTTTCCTTCTCCGTTCCTCCCTGCGTTCCTAGGATGCACAGGGGATGGGCCTGGTTCTTCCTCTGACTGCCCAGCTGGCCTCTGCCCTTCACCTCTGGAACCACACCTCCACTCTCTGTCAGCTGTTCCTCCTCTCCCTCAGAGTCTGACTCTTAACAAGGGCATGACAGTGACCGTACAAAGTTACAATGGCACTGAAAAAAGTGACATGGTCGTTTTTCACACTTTTGACCATTGCAGCATCCCCATGTCACGTGATCAAAATACAGATGCTTGCCAACGGGTTCATATTTATGACGGTGGCAATGTCCCAAGGTCACGTGATCCCCTTTTGTGACCTTGTCGCTAGCAAAATCAACGTTGGAAGCCAAGGTTTTGTTTAACAACTGGGTTACTAACTTATCAACTGCAGTGGTTCACTTAACAATCGCGGCAAGGAGAGTCGTAAAATGGGGCAAATTGAACAAATGTTTCACTTAATAACAGAAATTTTGGGCTCAATTGTAATCGTAAGTTGAGGGCTACCTGTATTCATGATATGTACACAGGCAAGTAGTACATCTCCTAGTTAGGAATACAGGAAGTTCCTGACTTATGACCAAAACTGAACCCACAGTTATAGTTGTAGGTTGTTAAGCCACATGGTTTGATTTCATTATCACTGGGTTATGATTTTATGATTGTTAAGCAAATCACAGGGTCATTAAATGAATTCTGCAATCCACACCCATCCACTTTAACATACTTTAAACAAACAAACTTCCAATATGGGTGATTGGGGCTTGGCAACCATTCAAAGTTCCAGCCAACCTCCTCAGACCTACTTAAGACCCAGATTTGAACTTCTGATAGCTGCCCCCAAAGTCATGTGACTACATTTTATGCACTTGGCAACCAGTCTGCATTTAGAGCTGTTTGCAGCATCCCATAATATGGCACATTTTTTGCTGAAAATCACGTTTATTTCCGATTTTCAGAGGGGGAAAAGCCCATTGCAGATAATGGATTCTTTTTAAGAACCACCACATTCACTTAACACAACTACGGTGAATTCACTTAACAAATACCACAAAAAACCAAGGAACTGAAGAAGCTTCTGGGATGAGAAGCAAAATGTCTTCAAAGAAAAAACAGAAAGTCCAATTGCCTCTTGAAAAAGCACCTCTGGGACAACCATGACCTGGATGACTGAGAATCTCCATAGACAAACCACAAAAAACAGTTGTAAAACCAGGCACAATCGCATGGCGATCTGCTTAACCGCTGGCACAACTTACAACCATCATTCCAGACTCAATTATGATTGTAAGTCAAAGACTACCTGTAAACTTTCTCAGGTTTATAACATTTTCTACAAGGCGGAAAAATAATCACACTCTGCCCAGTATGAAGCTACATGCACTTCTCAAATTTTACTCACGTCACAGCGTTTTGATCAAAATGTTGACAACATCTTCCCTGGCACACTTAAATAAATCCCACTGTAGTTTTTACATGTGTTCTTGCTACTTGTCCCCTTCTATAAATGGCCTTCTTCTAATCATCAGGCAACAAGGCAGTCTTCACACACCAACACACACTGTATTAAACAATCCCTCTCCCATTGGCATCTACGAGGGGGAAAGTGTCAGTGTGTGCATCATTGAATAAATGACATGAATAATAATGTACCTGCGTCATGATGCATAATGATATAGATACTTAATCTGTAGGATTTGCACAAAAACATAACGATTCATGCCACCTGATTTGGATATCACCAGGTTTTCTATCAGGCACCTATATCCACTTCATAAGCCAACCACATCGATATTTTAATTTCTCTGTAATTTTCTTACACTATTTATGCCTGGAATATTATCATATTTCCACATTCTCAAAGCATTTGTGACTTCCTTCTCATCATTTTTCTTGGATATTTACATCTGTGTCATGTTTTTTTTTTTCCTAATTTCATTCTCTGAGATAGTACAGTAACTCTCGCACAAAACTCTAAAATACTTCAAGCATTTCCCTCATTTTAGATGCATACTAAATCATTCCTTAAATGATTAATCATATTTTGATTAATTTAGACCTGTTTAAACCTGGTTTCTTATTTAGACCTGTTGCTTACATCCGAAGCAATGTCCTGCACTTTCTCTGCCTCTTTTAATCTCCTCTTTAATGCATTCATTAAAACTATAGAAGTAATCAGTGGTGATATTAAAAAAAAATTACTAGCAGTTCTGTGGGCATGGCTTGGTGGGTGTGGCGTGGCGTGGCTTGATGGGCGTGGCAGGGGAAGGTTACTACAAAATCCCCATTCCCTCCCCACCCCACTAACCTGCTTTCCAGCTCCGTTCTCCTTTGCAGGGCAACAAAAGAAGATCTAGCCAATCAGCTGGGACTCGGGAGGCAGAGAAGAGATGGGGGCGGGGCCAACCAGAGGTGGGATTTGCCGGTACTTTGAACTACTCAAAATTTCCGCTACCGGTTCTCCAGAACCTGTCAGAACTGGGTGAATACCATCTATGGTGGTAGTCTTCGACTTATGACAATTGGGATCAGAATTTCAGTTGCTAAGGAAGGCTGCTGTTGAGTTGAATCACACTTGATTTTATAACCTTTCTTGCTAAAGTTCCTGCAGTTGTTGTGAATTGGGTGGCTTTTAAGCAAATCCAAGTTCCCCCATTAACTCTGTTTGTCAAAAGCCAGTTGCAAAAGGCTGCAAGTAGCGATCACGTGACCACAGGATGCTGCAGCCTTTGTAAATACAGGTGGTCCTCGACTTACGACCACAATCGAGCCCAATATTTCTGTGGCTAAGTGGATTTTGCTACGCTGTATGACCTTTCCTGCCACAGATTAAGTTAAGTGACTCACTGTAGTTGTTAAAATTAGGAACACAGTTGTTAAAAGTGAATCTGGCTTCTCCATTGGCTTTGCTGGTCAGAAGGTTGCAAATGACCCCGGACACTGCAGCTGTCGTAAATGTGAACCAGTTGCCAAGCATCAAAATTTTGATCCCAAGACCATGGGGATGCTGCAATGGTCCTAAGTGTGAAAATGGTCATAAGTCGTGTTTTTCAGTCAGGTTGTAACTTCGAACGGTCATAGAATAGAATAGAAGAACAGAGTTGAAAGGGACCTTGGAGGTCTTCTAGTCCAACCCCTTGCTCAGGCAGGAAACCCTATACCATTTCAGACAAATGGTTGTCCAGTCTCTTCTTAAAAACCTTCAGCTGGAGCATTCACAATTTCTGGAGGCAAGTCGTTCCACTGATTAATTGTTCTCACTGTCAGGAAATTTCTCCTTAGTTCTAGGTTGCTTTTCTCCTTGAATAGTTTCCATCCATTGCTTCTCATCCTGCCTTCAGGTGCTTTGGAGAATAGCTTGACTCCCTCTTCTTTGTGGCAGCCCGAGATATTGGAACACTGCTATCATGTCACCCCTAGTCCTTCTTTTCATTAAACTAGACATACCCAGTTCCAGCAACAGTTTCTATTATGTTTTATCCTCCAGTCACTAATCATCTCTGTTGCTCTTCTCTGCACTCTTTCTAGAGTCTCAACATCTTTTTTACATGGTGGCGACCAAAATGAAGTGTAAGTCAAAGACTAGCTGTACATTGCCAAGCAACCAAATTTTGATCATGTGACTGGGATGGTTGATGGTTATGTGATGGGATGGTTGAAATTGCGAGGACCAGTTGTAAGACAAGTTTTTCAATGCCATTGTAATTTTGAACAGTTGTTGAACAATTGCTTGTAAGTAGAGAGCTACTGTAGCTTTCTCACTATATATATTGCACTATATCTTGCTTTCTTTATACAGTAATCCGTTTTTTATTGTCCTTTTTTCTCATTCACAGCCTCTTCCACCTCATCGTTCTGCCAAGCATCCTTTTTCATACTCCTGATCAGTGTAATGCCATCCTCCTTGCTGCCCTCTGTAATACAATTATTTTCAACTTTTTGATTTGTTGATGAAAATTTTCAATCATCCAAGTAGAAGTTGTCTGGAAGTTGACAACTATATGTCTTTCCTTTTTGGTGTCAAACATTTCGCTGCTTATCCAAGTACACAGGCTGTAATCCTCAACATACAATCTTTCATTTAGTGAAAGAAGTTACAATGGTGCTGAAAAAATGTGACTTAACGCAGTGTTTTTCAACCTTGGTACTTTGAAGATGTGTGGACTTCAACTCCCAGCAGAGCTGGCTGAGGAATTCTGGGAGTTGAAGTCCACAGATCTTCAAATCACCAAGGTTGAAAAACACTGACTTAACGGAAGGACATTTCGATTCCTCCCCTGGACGAATGGCTACAGAAGCAGGTAGAGTGAGAAGAGATGGCTAAATCTGACCGTTTTGATCGAAGAAAAGAATGTAAGTACTTCTGTTGTCGCGTGGAGTTTGTGCTTGACTCGGGGGGGGGGGGGGATGAAGCTTTAAATTTTGGGTTTTACTGATTAGATTGATTTAGATGAAATTAGATGAATATTAGATGAAATGTAGGCCAGGGGTGCTGCACATGTCAATCTGAAGCTAGTTTCTCGGCTGCGGAGGCCTTTCCTGAAGGCCTCTGTCAGCAAAATGGAGGCCAGGGGGCACCGCAAGCAAGCAGTCACAGAAGTGGGCTGGCAGTGGCCACACAGGCTCCTATTGGGTGGGGCTGTCAGTGCCGCTGCCATGAGGTCAGTCAGTGGAAAAGACTTACTCTCCAAAATAAGACCTAATGTCACTTTTGGAGGAAAAAAATATGACCGGGTCTTATTTTTGGGGAAACAGTATTTTCACTCTAGTTTATTCCAGTGGGTTTGTTTTTTTTCTAGCATCCACTCTGTCCTACATGCAACCCTCTCATCAACTGTCCCCTTCAATTAATTCTCCCAAACTCTGATCATAAACAAATGAACCGGGCCTGCTTTCCAATTATTTTGCTTCACCATGCCTACGGGTATGCACGAACACACGCATTCAAAACAAACTCTTTTTTTCCTAAGCAAATACTCACCAAACGTTAACCATTTTCATTCATCTCTGGGTCCCTCCTAATGACCCAATCACTCATTCTATATTCCCTCAATTCATTGCCACCCAACCATTCAGATCCAGAATCATTTTTTTTTTCCTTCTGCAACTCATTTATTTAGAAAGTTGCGGTTTTTCCCTAAAACTCATATCTGGTTCTTCATCTTCCATTAACAGTACTGACTGAAGCATAACATGGAAGCACAACATGGAACAGGGGTTTTACTACTGGATCTGTGGGTGTGGCCATGTGACTGGGTGGGCGTGGCTTCTTTTGCAGCACCCTCCCCTGCGCTCCGGTGTTTTTTATGGCCTCCTGGGCCTCAGGGAAGCCTCCCAAGAGGCTTTTCTGAGGCTCCCATGATTATCTCCTTCTTTAGCCATCCCATACCAGCAAAACATGGTTCATGTTTGCACAACCAACAAGGACAAACTTGACTTTAGCCTTAAACATAGATAAGACAAATTTGTCCATATGGCTGAACATGGCCAGCTGCAAGCCTAAGATAGATAGATAGATTAGATGATAGACAGACAAATAAGACGATAGCTAGATAGCTAAAAATCTAATATAGGTATTCCTCTCATGGCTGGGGATTTCTGGGACTTGAAATTCCCACAGCTGAAAGTTGGAAGCTGAAAGGCCTTCCACGTTGCAGTTTCTAGGTTAAGTATTTAATTGGACTAAAAGATGTTTAAGGCCTTTCCAACTCTGAATGTCCTTTTAAAAGACAGACCATTATGACTATACAGCTAAAAGGAAAAGCTACTGTAGTAACTGTGGGAGCAACAGGGTTAATTAGACTTTACTGTTAGGAACAGAATATTGAGCTAAGTAGCCTTTCTAGTAGGAGAATGAATCAGAAAATGAGAAAAAAACACCAGTTTCATGGATTTTGAAACTTTTGCCTGCAGAGGTGGTATTCAGCACATTCTGACCAGTTC
Organism: Bungarus multicinctus; assembly: GCA_023653725.1. Lineage (NCBI taxonomy): Eukaryota > Metazoa > Chordata > Lepidosauria > Squamata > Elapidae > Bungarus > Bungarus multicinctus. The sequence continues at coordinate 12,852,184 of CM042850.1, forward strand.
TGGAGAACTGGTAGCGGACATTTTGAGTAGTTCGGAGAACCGGCACATACCACCTCTGACTGGCCCCGCTCCCACCTAGTCTCTGCCTCCCATCGAGTCCCAGCTGATCGGCTGGGTCTTCTTTGGTTGCCCTGCACAGGAGAACGGAGCTAGAAAGCAGGTTAGTGGAGTGGAGAGGGAATGGAGATTTTACAGTATCCTTCCCCCAGAAGTGGGGAGGGAATGGAGATTTTACAGTATCCTTCCCCTGCCATGCCCACCAAGCCACAACCACAGAACCGGTAATACAAAAATTTGAATACCACTACTGGTTGGCTGCATTCTCAGTGAGGGTGAAACCCCTTATTTCTGGTAGAAATCCTGAAAGCTATTTTCATTTTTTTTGCACTGAAGAGTACTAGCTGTTCACAGTTCTGCTGGGATTGGACTGGCGTATTAGTACGTAAATAAGTCTCCACAGCACCTGTTTTGGATCTACCGGGAACTCAACTATAGTAGCAGCAATCTTTGATAAAACTCCAAGGGTAAGACACATTCTCAGATGTAAAGTTCATCGGTCACACCCTGAAGGGAAAGACAAAGCCCATATCTCTTCCAGAGTAACAGATACAGCTAAAGTCAACATTAAATAAACCCTATTTCAGATAGTGACAATTCTAATAAATAAATAAATAAATTATCGTCTCCATTCATTTATTGACCAAATTTGATTCTGTTCCATTTTGGGGTCCCCAAATGTCATAAAATCCCAGTCTCAGCGTGATAAGAACTCAGTTGACAGTTCCATTATTTCTTCTTCGGTATCAGCCACAACATCTTTGTATTCCAAAGCCTCTTTGCACCCTTTCCCTAATCCCTTAAAATACACGCAGAATCCACATCCTATCAGAGATTTGTCCTTAACAAGGCTTCTAATGCGCCTATTTTCATCAGCACTGAAGATCCCACTTCACTATCTCAAAACCTGCAGCTTTGGCAAACAGTTCTAGAATTACCGCTGGAAAATTTGCTTTGGTTGCCACCATTTGGAAAAACAATTTGATTGCTTAAGCCCCCCAACTGGTCCAGCTCATATCATTAGGGTAAGGACTGTTACCTTTCCAAGTGCACGCAGGAACTCTTCTAAAATGCCTGAGAAGCCAGCCAAAGCACATATTCCTGACATCTCTTTCCTCTCACTGACTTTGCAGCCTATTAGAACCAAAGATCGACAGCCAAACAAGGAATGGAGGCTACACAGAAACATTAATAGTAGCGAAAACTGCACCCCACTCATTTTGCTGAAAATTACTGAATGAAAAAATTACTCCTGAAAGCATCACGCCTTTTGCTTCCTTAACAGTACTACTTTAGAAATCAGCAAGTAAAATCGTGTTCTATGAAAGCACGATTTTATTTTTATTTTCAATTTTGCTGTTTTATTTCAATGGAGATGTTTTCTTTTCTTTTTTTCCCTCCCAGGTCCTCTTTTAGAGCAGAAAGTCTCTCAAAGTGAGTTGCAAAATAAAAAAGGCAACTTATGCATACAATAAAGGTAAAGGAGTCCCACTAGATTTTACTCCAGTAGTCATCTCCATTTTCAAGGCCACTGAACCAGTGCTGTCCGAAGACATTTCTGGGGTTATGTGGTCAGCATGATGTCACAGAGTGCTGTACCTATTTATCTACTCGCATTTGCATGCTTTCGAATTGCTAGGTTGGCAGTTGATCAGCCTCGGTGGCGCAGTGGTTAGAGTGAAGTACTGCAGACTACTTCTGGTGACTGCCGGCTGCCTGCAATTTGGTAGTTCGAATCTCACCAGGCTCAAGGTTGACTCAGCCTTCTGTCCTTCCAAGGTGGATAAAATGAGGACCCACAGTGTTGGGGGCAAAATGCTGACTCTGTAAACCGCTTAGAGAGGGCTGTAAAAGCACTGTGAAATGGTATATAAGTCTAAGTGCTATTGCTATTGGCAAGAGCTGGGCAAGGACAGGAGCTCACCCCGTCACTTGATTCTCAGGTGTCAAACCTGGGCTGCTGGCTTTCCAGCCAACCAGTGTCCACCAGTGTCTTAACCACTGAACCACCACGCCATCAATTTCTGCACGCATGCTCAGAAAATGCACTTGCATTAGGAAAGCATTCCCCAACAAGAAACTCTAGCCTTAACTATTTTACACAGGCCCCAAATTATGGCTAGATGCAGGCTGCTGCACCATATGCTACGAACAGTAGGCATATGTATTTTAGTGATGACTTGTTGAGAAGTATGAAATAAATAGCGATTCTATTAAAAACCACGAGTGTTACAGCAAAACAAAAGCACAACTTATACAGATTGAGATGGGCACATGAAAGTTGTCTTTTTAAAAAGAACTGTAGCCTGGCTGAAATGCTACAGTATAGATAGACCGCGAATTAAGACCACAATTGAGCCCAAAATTTATTGCTGCTAAGTGAGACAGTTAAGTGACTTTCCCCCTCCACTTTACGAACCTTTCTTGCCACAATTCTTAAGTGAATAGTAACATGGTTGTTAAGTGAATCTGGGTTCCCCATTGACTTTGCTTGTTGGAAGGTTGCAAAAGGGGATCACGTGACCTCGGGACAGGGCAACCGTCATAAATATGTGCCAATTGCCAAGTGCCTGAATTTTGACCACGTGATCACTGGGATGTTGCAATGGTCATCAGTGTGAAAAATGATCATAAGCACTTTTTTTAATGGTGCTGTAACTTTGAATGGTTACTAAATGAATGGCTGTAAGTTCAGGACTACCTTTATACAAAGGTAATAGTTCCGTGATGGCAAACCTATGGCATGCGTGCCACAGGCGGCGCGCAAAGCCATTTGTGCCAGCACGCGAGCTGCAGGCAAACTTACCTCACTGCGCATGTGCATACTTCACAGCTGATTTTCGGCCTCCCAAAGGTTTGAGGAAGGCTTCTGCAAGTACGCCAAAAACTAGCCCCGTTTCATCACTTCTGGTATTTTCGGAAAAACGGGAAGTTGACGAAACAGGGCTAATTTTCGGCCTACAAAGCCTGCAGAAGCCTTCCTCAAGCCTTTGGGAGGACAAAAAAGGCTTCAAACCGACCGAAAATCAGCTGTGAGGCACAGTTCAGATAAGGGGGCAGTGGGGGTGGGTGGGTGGATTGCATGCACATGCGTAGGGGATGTGGGGAGATGCATTGCCTTCTGGGTGCTGGCATGTGAGCGCAAGCGTGCACACAATTTTTGGCACAGGAGCCTAAAAAGGTTAACCACCATTGGAATAATCTATTGCTTTGCCCATAAACAACTTCCAGCTCATCAGGGCTTAAAATGGCTTCTCTTTGCATATATTAGTCTTTTTTAAAAAGTATTAATAATCAACTAGCCATACCCAAATCAAGTCTGCTTTGGTTCTGGACACTGCCTGTACTTAGCACTTAACCTTAACTTTATAATGCTCAATGCAGCCATTCAGCCAATTCAGTTCACAGAATGTCAGAGTTGAAAACACCTGTTTTTCAATCTACTTCAGTGTTTTTTACAAACTTGACAACTTTAAGGCGTGTGTGGGCTTCAACTCCCAGAATAGCCCATCCAGCATGTGAGAATGGCACAGGTTGGCAGAGAAAATCTGGACTCCCAAGTTTTTTAACCGTAGCAGCAGTTTTCAACCTTAGCAACTTTTAAGATTAAGCTATCCTGATGAAAGGTGCCTCAGGGCTTCAGCATTTCGCTCGTCCTTTTGGACATCTACATGACAGTGATGGGGGAGATCATCCGTTGCTATGGAATGTGGCATCATTGTTATGGTGATGGTACCCAATTACATATCTCCACAAGTGAGGCTATGGTAGCGCTACATGAGTGCCTGGAGGCTGAAAGGATCTGAATAGGAAGGAACCCAAGAACAGAGTTTATTTCATGCAACAATTGTGCCATTTCCTGGATCTTGCTCACAGTCATTCACGCCTTGGTCACCTCATTTGAATTATTGCAACGCACTCTACATGGGGCAGTCCTTGAAAAATACCAGCTATAACTGATCCAGGAAGTGGCAGGGTGAGGTTCACAACACCCCTAGATTTGCCCTAGTAACACCTCTGTTGTGTAAGCTGCACTGATTTCCAGTTTCCTTCTGGATGCAATTCAAGATGCTGGTCATTTACCTGTAAAACGCTATATGGCACACAGCCAGGTTAGTTGCAGGACCGCCTTTCCCTAAAGTCATCTACCTGTTCTACAAGGTTAGACAGCGTGGGAACGCTCCACGTTCCTCCCTTAAGCATGCTGCCTTGTGTGAGCTAGCAATCGTGTCTTTCCATGTCAGTTCCTGCCCCATGGAACAATCTTCTCTCTGAAGTTGAGCAGGCCTCTACTTTCCTAGCCTTCTGAAAAGCATTAAAGATTCCCCTCCCCCCCCCAAAGCACTGGGACAGGATAAGCATGTCAGAAAAGTTTAACTTGATGCCAGACTTTTGTTCTTAATTTGTTATAGTTTTAATATGGTTTTTACGTTGCAGGAATTGGGTACGTTTAATGAAAAGAAAGACAAGGAGTGACATAATAGCAGTGGTCCGGTATCTAAGGGGCTGCCATAAAGAAGAGGTGGGTCAACGTATTATCCAAAGCACCTGAAGGCAAGACAAGAAGCAATGGGTGTCTATGGAGATTCTCAGTTATCCAGGTCATGGCTGTACTACTGATCTCTGATGGTCCGTGAGAAAATTTTGGTAGTCCGCAGAGAAATGTCCCCCCCCCCACAAAGCACACACCTCAAAGCAATTAATCCAGGCTGCGCAGGAACACAAGGTTGCGCCGCCCACATGGCCCGTCCACCCGCTGGCCCCCAACCTTCGGCTGGGTGCAAACCTTACCTTGAGTAGAGCCACACGAGCTGGAACTGGAAGGTAAGACTAATGGCGGGGGAGGGAAATCCACCCCAGGGTGGCTTGCTGATGGAAAGTCAGTTCCATATTCCAGAGCTGCAGTAGTCACAGGACTGGTCTTTTGGTCATCCCGGAGTAGCTGCTCCTCCATTCGGGTGCACCAGCCTGCCATGGACTGGAGGAGCTGCTCTGGAATAACCAAAGAGCCAGTCCCGTAACTACGGCAGCTCTGGAATATGGGAGTGACTTTCCCACCAACATCAGCAAGCCACTATCAGTCAAAATTCATATTAGTGGTCCGCGGGATTTAAAATTATGAGTTTGGTGGTCCCTGATGTCCAAAAGGTTGGTGAGCCCTGGTATAAAATGTCCTGTGACTTTACCTCCAAGGTCCCTTACAACTCTGTTATTATATTAATTCTTGGGAGCCGCCCAATTTTGAGTATAAGATAGGCAGCTATACAAATTTAAATCGAAAATAAATAACAAATAAGATGTGTGGACTTCAAGCATGCTGGCAAGGGAATTCTGGGACTTGAAGTACACACATCTTAAAGCTGCCAAATTAAATTTGAAAACCTCTGACATAGTCCAATATTTTGTCCAGAGAAGAAATCCAGCATCCCTAACATTTGTCCGCTCAGCCTCTGTAGAGCCCATCACTTCCTGAGATAGTTTTGTCCAGCCTTAAGCATTTTTTAAATTTAGGAATGCTTTCATGATGTCCAAATCTACTTCCTTATAATATAAACCCACCGCTTTGCTAAATAAGATGCATATAGCTATTCTCGATTGCCTTGCAGGAAAAACAAACATTTTATACAGATTGAATGAATTTAAAAAAAATCTTGCTTGAAAAAGCATTTTCCTCAAGGAGAAAAAAAAAACACCATAGAAAAAACATTGTCTAATATTCCTCCACACATTTTCTGTTGCAAAGATCAGGGAACTGTGGAAGCGGGATTTATTCTGCTTTAGACATCACTTCTCTAACCTAATCACCTGTGGCCAACAGCTATTGTCTTCCAGTGACGAGGAAGAAAAAGGGTTCCAGTATTATTACTTTCTTCTTTGATGCCACCGAGGTCAGCTGCCTGGCAGGCTGGTAACTTGGAGAAGATAGTTGCCAGATTATAAACAGCCTTCACATTTATCAAATGAAAACATGACATTTTTATACAATGTGAAGGGCACCCTGAGTAAACCCTTCTAAGGCAGAACTCACTTTTTCTGAACAGCACTAAGAAGGACGAGAAGCATGATAATAATGCAATACCTGCAAAACCCAGCACAATTAACTCAACAGCAAGGCAGTTGATTATAAGGAATATTTTCTCTTTAGTATGGCGACTGAATGTTATTCAGCAACTGCAAAACGTGTAGCACCATGTATCCTATAGATAGATAGATAGATAGATAGATAGATAGATAGATAGATAGATGGATGGATGGATGGATGGATGGATGGATGGATGGATGGATGGATGGACGGACGGACGGACGGACGGACGGACGGACGGACGGACGGACGGACGGATGGATGGATGGATGATAGAACAATTGGAGAACTGGTTTGGTGTAATGGTTAAAGCAACAAGTGAGAAACTGATAGAATCATAAGGTTGGAAGGAACCTCAGAGGTTTTCTAGTCCAACCTCCTGCTCAAGACAGGAGACCTTACACCATTGTGGTCAAATGGTTGTCCAGTCTACTTCTGAAAACCTCCAGTGATGGAGGACCCATAGTCCCAACAGGCAAACTATTCTATTGATTCTTTTCACCGTCAAAACATTTCTCCTTATTTCTAGGTCGGATCTCCCTTTAAACAGCTTAATGAACTTGTTAAACTTGTTACAGCTTTAACAAACTGATTAGGGGACTGGAGGCTAAAACATATGAAGAACTGTTGCAGGAACTGGGCATGGCTAGTCTAGTGAAGAGAAGGACCAGGAGAGACATGATAGCAGCCTTCCAATATTTGAGGGGCTGCCAAAGAGAGGAGGGGGGGATCAAGCTATTTTCCAAACCATCTGAAGGCCAGACTAATGGATGGAGACTGAACAAGGAGAGATTCAACCTGGAAATAAGGAGAAATTTTCTGACAGTGAGAACAATCAACCAATGGAACAGAAGTTGCCTTCAGAAGTTGTGGGAGATTCATCACTGGAAGCTTTCAAGAAGAGACTGGACTGCCCATTTGTCAGAAATGGTGTAGGGTCTCCTGCTTGGGCGGGGTTGGACTAGATGACCTACAAGATCCCTTCCAACTCTTTTAATTCTGCCTCAGGCATAAAGCCAGCTGGGTGACCTTGGGCCAGCCACTCTCTCTCAGCCTAGGAAGCATGCAATGGCAACCTATTTCCCAAAAACCTAGCAGGAAAACTGCAGAGATGTGAGGACAGTTGCTACAAGTCCACTGACTAATGGATGGAGGGAGGGAGGAATTATTATTATAATGAACTGATCTTAAAAGCAACTTGAGTTGCTAATATTTTAAACTGAGAACAATCTTCTCTACCTACTTTACTTTGTTTGTGCTGCAGGAGCTCCAGGTCCTTCTTAGGCTGAACAAGAGATGAAATATACATCCCATAGTTTATTTGGACTACAACTCCTTTAAGATCCATAGTTGCCACCATACAGCTTAAACTCTAGGATATTCAGTTTAGGACTCATACCTACGCAATTGAATGCAGCATCTATTTACAGAGCAAAGAGAGGGGGCTTTTGATAATGAATAGTTACCGAGTTATGTTGGAGCTGGTGGGAAATCCACTGTGCAGGATCATTGTGTTCTATAAACAAAGCGGTTTTCCTTTTCTAGTTTGACAATATGAATAAGCACTGGCTCTCCCAAGTGTTATCATCAGCAGTCCAAATAAAAGATCCAGCACAGATGGAATCTGTTCTCCGAGATTAGGAACAGCAGGGACTTTTGTGGTCTAACTGGCCAGATAATTTCTGATGTCTCTCCCATGAATCAACAATTACATACACACCACTCAAAGCAAAAGATTCGTATGTTAGGACACGATTTATTTGATTTTGGCGTATGTGATATGAATCAATCACTGTGGTTTACATACCGTGCTATATAAGTGTGAGAGCACGGATTATGATGATTTGTTCAATAAACCGTAGTTTAACACCCAAAGAAAAATATAAGGTCTCAAAGACGCCTACAGCTCCTGAACATTTTTTCAGGAGTGGGGGTAATGTTTTGGATCAGATAAATCAGATCAAATTAGTCCATCCTAAAGGAAACCAACCCTGACTGGAAGGACAGATATTGAAGCTGAAGCTCAAATACTTTGGCCACCTATTGAGAAGAGAGGATTCCTTGGAGAAGACTTTGCTGTTGGGGAAGATTGAAGGCAAAAGGAGTCGGGGATGGCAGAGGAAGAGATGGTTAGACAGTGTCATCGACACAATGCAGATGAATTTGGGCAGATTCTGGGAGACAGGGCTGGCCTCTATGGTCCATGGTGTCATAGAGTCGGACACAATTTAGTTACTGAACAACAACACTCCCAATTGCTAAAAATCATCCATTTGGTTTCTTGCCATATTGAAGTAGCAAGCACAACATTGCAATGGCTATGGAGATTTTCAATCATTCAGATCAAACCCAAGGCTTATATCTGGCCTGTAGGGCCGGCCTGGAAACAGTATGCCCGCCCACTCCATTTTTGCAGGCAGAGGGCTATCAAAACAAACTAAAAACCAAACAAAAGGAGAAATTTGCATTTGAGCATTCAAGAAGGGACAGGAAAGGAGAAAGGGAAAGAGGAAAGGCAAAGAAAAAGAAGGGAAGGTGGGAAGAGAGCAAAGAAGGAAAAATAAGGAAAGAGGGGAAGAAGAAGGAAGAGGGAAGGGAGGGAGGGAGGGAGGGAGGAAGGAAGGAAGGAAGGAAGGAAGGAAGGAAGGAAGGAAGGAAGGAAGGAAGGAAGGAAGGAAGGTAGGTAGGTAGGAAGGGAAGATTATGAGAGTGAAGGTCTCAGGGAACTCCTGCCATAGCACTTGGCCACTTGAACTGATCACGCCTGCCATGACCACGCCGCCTCTGGCCAGACCCCTTCCCCTCCGAGGTCAAACACAATCCTGATGCGGCCCTCAATGAAATCAAGTTTGACACCCCTGATCTAGGTCATGATTGTCCCAAAGGTGCTTTTCCAAAAGGCAACTGGACTTTCTTGGATATTTTTCCCCCCTTTGGAAAAGGTTCTTTAGAATTGAAGAAGCTTCTTGGATGAGAAGCAAAATATTTTCAAGAGAAAAGCACCTTTGGGACAACATTGGAATGTTAAGTCTTAACATATGAAAATATGCCCATGTGTGACATTGTCCTGCTTGCTTTACATCATCCCTCCAAACTTTAAATGTACTCTCTATCTTGGTTTACCAAATGGGTAAAGCCAATCCTTTTTTTGCATGTAATTTTGATTACTGTAGTTTTTCAGAGCATATTCATGAATTGGAATAGAACATGGTAACAAGGTCAACCAATGAATAGGCATAGCAACTAGCCAATGAGGACTGTTTTGGAAACTGAAACTAAAAGTAGCTTAGGCGTGGCTCTATATTAAGCTCTGCAGCTATGTTGAGCTCTGAGTCTGTCTATAGAAAATAAAACTCCTCTACTGTGTGTCTTGCTTGCCTGTTGAACTAAAGTGAAACTGATGTCTGCTGAAGTTGAGTTGCTGTTCTGCTCTGAACCTGTAACATGTCTGCTTCTGTTTGAGTTTGTTCCATGTTTTACTCCTTCAATCCTCAAACTAACCTCTACTGACCTCACCCCATTCCTAAGAGATCTGTAAGGAGCGTGCATAAGCGCACAATCGTGCCTACCGTCCCTGTCCTATTGTCCCCAATAATTAGTTCCTATTTCTTGTATTTAAACTTATGTTTATTCTTGTTTCTGTTATATTGTAAGCTTTTGACAAATAAATAAATAAAAATAAATGTTGGAGAAATCTACAACTGGTATTGTAAAATTTACTTTATATGTTTATAAAGAAGTTAAATGAAGCCTCAGTCATCTTTGTTTACTTTTCTGGCGCTGAATTAGCACTGCAAAACTCTGAATAGTTTCATTTTTAAAATCAGTAGCCTCCTATATTTTGAATTGTTCTCTCATAGTGATAAAAGATCAATCACAAAAAGGGTCACCAAAATTGTTTTTGAAAAGTAATTGTCAACTCAGGGCACACAATTCACACCACATTCTGTCTCAGGGCTCAGCCTGCTTCATTCCCTTTCAAAATAAATTATCTGGCGAAATATTAGAGCTACACTTTGATTTTTATGTCAACATTCTTCTCTTTTTTTCTGTTATTTCCAGCTACAACAACCTCAACATTCTAAGGATTTTCTTTCTCAAAGCTTAAAACAATATTCTGTCTCTGAATGCATTCCAGGTTTAATCTGCATTAAGTACTTAAAACAATGGTCAGATAATTCGGCTGTGTTATAAAAGGGTTTAAAAAGGAAAAAAAAAAAGACACGTTCTAATTAACGGCTTTGTCACCGTGGATGAAAAAGCAGAAATCACTTTAGCTTAAAGCTTTTTCAACTTGTACCATGTCCTAATTGAACATTAGAAACCTATGGCAACCCACCCATTAATCTGTACTGGATGGAACAATTTGAAAATACTTCAGTGAAGGCAATTAAGGAGAATTAGAAAGAAGAAAGGGGCTACTTCTTCTTCCCACTGGAATTTGGTTCCATAAGAAATGTATAAAGTCCATCTTCACTAGCACCCAAACAGGATTAAGCAGACCTAAGCCATATTCTGCTTACTGATAACTAGAGTTCTGCTACTTGACTTGATTTTGAGATAACATTTTTTTCAAACAGATTGTCCTTATGATTACAACTGGAACCAGAATTTCCATTTTCTAAGCACATCAATTTTACAATCTTTTAGTAAATCAATAAAGTTGTTAAGTGAACCACACAGTGTTAAGCAGATCCAGTTTACCTCGTTGACTTTATCGGAAGCCAAGCCTTGCTGGAAGATCATACAAATGGTGATTAATTACATGACATTGCAACATGGTCATAAATACATGCTGATGCCCAAATTTCTGCATTACATGACTATGGGAATGGTGCAATGGCCATAACTGTGAGGACCCGTGGTAAGTCACTTTTTCAGTGCCTTTGTTAACTTCTAATTGTTGCTAAATTAACAATTGTAAGTTGAAGACCACCTGTAATTAATTGAAAGATGTTAACACAAAACACAAGATTTTAGGAATTGGGAAGCAACTGCCTTGAAATTGGGCCCTGGAGATCCGACTGGGATCTCCAAAGGAAACAGTGATTGTAACTAAGGATGGTATGATGTTGCTAGAATGGGCAAGTCCAACATTTGTGATCCATTGAGGGTTAAACCCATTACTAAGTGTTTCAAGGCAAAAGGATGCAGGACCTTAACCTAACCTCTTGATTCTTAGAAAAAAGCACCCAAGCCCCAGATCAAAATGGTTTAGTCAATTCACATCAGATGTCTCATGCAAATCAAGATTTCTTCAGCCTTGTTTTAGCACTAAATTAGAAGTTCAGTATGATGCAGGGTTAAGATGCTAGACTCCAGATAGTCCTTGATTTACTACCACAACTGGAGCCCAAAACTTCTGTTAAGTGAAACATTTGTTAAATGCCTTTTTGTGCCCCATTTTACAACTTTTCTTGACACAGTTGTTAAGTGAAACATTGCAGTTGACAAGTCAGTAGCCTGGTTGTTAAGTGAATCTGGTTTCCCCATTGACTTTAGAATAAGAGTTGGAACGGACCTTGGACGTTGTCATGACCTTGTTAGTCAGACTCTGAGGGAGAGAAGGAACAGCCGACAGGGAGTGGAGGTGTGGCTCCGTAAGTTGTGGAGGAGGCTGGGGAAGGACAGAAGCCAGCTGGGCAGTCAGAGGAAGAACCAGGCTCATCCCCTATGCATCCTAGGACATGCATGGAGGAACGGAGAAGGAAACAACTTGGCTTCCGAGACGGGAAGCGGCCATGATCCCCCTCATTGGTTGCAACTGGGGAGACTAGTATATAAGAGAGACGATTACAACACAGCACTGCCAGAAGGAAAGCGTGTTTTATTTTGGGCTGAAGTTATCTTGGTTGGCGTCCTTCCAACAGACTCTGCCTTGTTATCTCCTTGAAGTTGGTAATTACTTATCCTGGTCCGTTGTGGAATTTCCTTCATTGTAGTTTGTTTTGGGTTTTTTATTTCACCTCTATCTGCTCATTAAGTTCGGACTGTATTGCTTTCTTTTGAAGACTATTTTTGAGTACGTTTTATCTCCAACTGAGAATTATTGAACAGTGGGACCAAGTTGGAGGCATTAAAGGACATTTATTTACGTTTTGGATTTTTGTTATGCAGGTCATCACAGATGTCTTCTAGTCCACTTTTCTTGTGAGAAGGTCGCGAAAGGGGATCACATGACCCTGTGACACAGCAAAGGCCATAAATAGGAACCACTTGCCAAGCCTCTGAATTTTGATCACACAATCATGGGGATTGCTGCAAAGGTTGTAACAACGAAAAACGGTCATAAGTCACATTTTTTAGTGCTGTTGTAACTTTGAGCGGTCACTAAATGAACTATCATAAGTTGAGGACTGCTTGTAGAATCTGGTGTGATCCAACTAAACAATGAGCACTAAAGTTTATTTTCACCCACTCCCTCCCTCTTAGCTCAATCTACTCCACAGAGCTATTGTTGTAGTAAAAAAAAATCAGAATATTTTTTTTGGGGGGATGGGAATTAAGTTTTGCGACTGCAATAGATTGCTTTGGAGAAAGGGCAGGAATTAACAAAGAAAAATAAATGTAAGAAATAAATAAGCCTTGGCTTTGTATAAATCCCAAAAACATTATTAAATAACAAAATAGTCAGGCAATTATAACCTATAGAAACATGGTCACACTCCTCCCACCCCCAAAAGAGACAAAGATAATCCACTGAGGTTTATTGAAAAAGCAATGATTAAAAAAACAAAACGTCAAGCTGTGAATTTATCTTTATATAAGGCTTGTCCAACTGCAGAAGCTGCAAGCTGTGGGTACAAATATTCTAGTCAGGTCAGCTTCAAACATACAAATAATTTGTAGGAGTCCCTGCCTACATTTTTATATATGCATAAATAAAATATGGGTTTTATTTTACATATATTGTAGCATGGGGGTCAGGAAGGAGACTATAGCACTTACTAGAGGTTCAATAATGTGAAGCTCAACAGGGTGCGAGCTGAATTATGGAAATTAAAAATGGAAGTGTGAAAACAGCATTTCATTAAACTCAAGATCACTTAATATGCTATTTAGGCTGCTCAGCAGCCAATAAGGACAGAGCAGGGAGCAAAAATTCTTTTTGCAGAAGATGGAAATGAAAAGAAGAAGAAAAAACACCCCTCTGCTCACGTCACTCTTAAATAAGGGTCAGGATTTCATAATCTGGATTGCCGATAACAGAAATCTTGCCAAAGTGAAGGATGTCGATGCTTAAGATAGGATGGTGCAGTGATTAGAATGCAGTATTGCAGGCTAACTCTGCCCATTGTTAGGAGTTTGAGCCTCACTGGGCTTAAGATTGACTCAGCTTTCCATCCTTCTGAGGTGGGTAAAATGAGGATCCAGATTGTTGGGGGCAATGTAAACTGCTTAGAGATGGCTGTAAAGTCTATTATCAATCTATATGCTATTCATACATTGAACTTGGCCATACTTGTGTCCATTGTAACTTGCCATGATGTGGGAACAGGGAAGGCAGGTTTAATGAATTATATATATATATATATATATATATATATATATATATATATATGTATGTATGTATGTATGTATGTATGTATGTATGTATGTATGTATGTATGTATGCATGTATTTATGTATTTATTTATGTATTTATTTATTGAACTTATATACCGCCCTATTTCCCTGACAGGACTCAGGGCAGTGCACAGCCGAATTAAAATACATAAACGGTACAGAATTAAAAACAATTAAAAAACCAAATATAAAGGCTGAAAAGCTAAAAAATATAAAGGGGTTAAAAGCTAAAACCAAGTAAGACCAAATTAAAAACTACAAAATATAGTTAAATAACTGAGCATTTTAGCACATTGTGTAAATCTTACTACAGATATTCCTCAAATTACAACCATTCATTTAGTGACCATTCAAAGTTATAAAGGCACTGAAAAAAAAATCACTTATAACAACAGTAATAGCACTTATATACCGCTTCACAGTCCTCTCTAACCAATTTACAGAGTCGCTGTCAGGATTCCGGTAGTTACCCCAATTAAATCATGAGTCTCGAGCCAAACTTCCAAAACTTCAAAGGATTTATTTTAACATGTCCAGCACTGCCTGGGTGTAGCCGACTCAGAGACACATAATTCACTGTCACCCATGACCCTGGTTTTCCCCCACCCCATGGATATATCATAATTCATATTCTCCAATGAGACACATCCATAGCTAAGAGTCATCGATCATGCTCTCCAGTTAGATATTTGCCTGGCAGAAACTTCAGTCACCTAGTTACTATCTCTGAAAAACTATGTATGGAATGCACTTTCAATTTCCAAGCTGCCGCATTGCTCTTTCAAACCCCTTTCCCGTTTCTGCTGGCAACTCTAAAATAACCATAGAAATATTTTATGAGTTGACATTCAGCATATTGCCCTCAACAATCTGGGTCCTCATTTGACCCACCTCGGAAGGATGGAAGGCTGAGTCAACCCTGAGCCTGGTGAGATTCAGACTGCCAAATTGCAGTCAGTTAGCAGTCAGCAGAAATAGCCTGCAGTACTGCACTCTAACCACTGGGCCGCTTATGATCATTTTTCATACTTACAACCATTGCAGCATTCCCTTGGTCATATGATCAGAGTTCGGGTGCTGGTAATTGAGTCATACTTATGATGGTTGCAGTGTCTTAGAAGTAAAAACCAGCTTCTGGGGAAAAGAATATTGTCAGTTGTGGTCATGTGACTGGTGGCCATTACGATGTCTGTGAATATGGGCCAGTTGCTGAGCAGCCAAAAAAATGCAGTCACAGGTTGGGGTGGTAGACCATCCCATAGCTTCAGAACCAGGTAGTAAGTACTTTCCGGAAGATTCATTTAACTTTGAACAGTCACTTAAATGGCTGGTCATAAGTCAAGGACTATCTGTACCAGATTGAGTTGCGGTGGCTCAATGGTTAAGATGCTGAGCTTATCGATTAGAAAAGTCAGTCGGCAGTTCGGCGGTTCGAATCCCTAGCGCCACGTAACGGAGTGAGCTCCCGTTACTTGTCCCAGCTTCTGCCAACCCAGCCGTTCGAAAGCATGTAAAAATATGCAAGTAGAAAAATAGGGATCACTTTGGTGGAAAGGGAACAGCGTTCCGTGCACCTTTGGCATTTAGTCATGCCGGCCACATGACCAGGGAGACGTCTTCGGACAGTGATGGCTCTTCAGCTTTGTAACGGAGATGAGCACCACCCTCTAGAACTGGAAATGACTAGCATGCACGTGCAAGGGGAACCTTTACCTTTACCTATCTGTACCAGATTGGAGAAAAACAGGGAAAATACCCACTTAGCCAAGATATAGGCTAAGGAACATCTGCCAAATGAGGTTAGAATATCCATGCCTCTAGCCTACCTTGCAGGACTGATGCGAAATAAATAAGCAGAGGACTTTCTGACTTGTGTTTAAATGCTTAGAAAGAAGGCAAGATGAAAACTCAATCACTTTTTTATTGTCGACATAAAAGCAAAATTTCCAACTAATGTCACTGCATTCAGGCCATAAAAGTGCAATCTGTATTGCCATTACCAGGAAAATGCAAATGCAAGAACTCATTTCTGCTATCTTAATATTTCCAATAAACTTGATTTTCCTCAGCATTTAAATCTCTGCCCTTTCCCTTACTCATATTAGGCTAGAATCCTGCAAAGAAATTTGTTGTTGCTCTCAAGATTTTCAAAAGTTTGCTTCCCAGAGTCACACAACACCCCTGATTCTCCATTACTGGGAATCAATCTTAGATCCCCACAAATCCACGTAAACCTTAATTGGACCGCACACCTCTGAATGAATGGCTACTTTGGGAAACACTGTGAAGTTCAACTTTCACCAGTATTCTCGAATTTGGTGGTGCCCTCCGGAGGCCCTGACCTACAACTTCCACCATCCCCAATCCATTCAGCATGTGTGAATTGGGACTGAAGGAAGCTGAAGTCGATGGTCGAGGATACCAGAAAAGCTCCCACAACAAACAACTGCTGTCCCAAAGGAGCTTTTTCAGAATGCAACTAGCCTTTCTTGCTTTTTCACTTCTCATCACCTTCAGATAGTGGGGAATGGAAGGATTTATACTCCTTGCAGACAGCTGGTCATTTGCATCCTTTTAGAGCAGTGGTTGCCAACCAGTGAGCCGGGGACCATTGGTGGTCCGTGAGAAAATTTTGGTGATCCGTAGAGAAATGTCACCCCCCCCCAAAGCAAAGGCTGCGTGGGAACACAAGGCTTGCATGGCTTGCATTGCAAACAACACAAGGTAGTGAGGGGAGGAGGGAAAGGGCAGAGGGAGGGAACTTGCCCCCACTCGCCCCATGACCTCGCCACCGGGCTGCTTCTTTCCGCTTCTTTCTTCTTCTGCTTTCGGCTGCACACAAGGAAAGCAGCAAGTCTTTCTTTCTCTCCCCCAAACTCCGCCAAAAATGAGTCTTTGGGACCCTGCAAGGCATCCTGCTCCAAGAGGCAGTGCTGCCACAAGTCTCACGAAGATTCATTTCTGGCGGAGTTTGGGGGAGAGAAAGAAAGACTTCTGCTGCTTTCCTTGCATGAAGCCAAAAGTCTCTCTCTCACTCTCTCCCCCTGAGAATGGAGCTAGAGACGGTACCCTGCTATCTCAAATAATGATCAATCAGTAGGAAAACGAGGAATTTTCCTGCAGACTTTTGAGGGAATTTTCCCCATGGTCTCTGGTCCTCGGGATTTAAAATTATGAGTTTGGTGGTCCCTGAGGTCCAAAAGGTTGGCGACCCCTGTCCTAGTCCAACTCCCTGCCCAAGCAGGGGGCCCTATACCATTTCAGACAAGTGTCTTCTTAAAAACCTCCAATGATGAAGTATCCACAACTTATGAAGGCAAGTTAATTGTCCTCACTCTTAGGAAGTTTCTCCTTAATTCCAGGTTGCTTCTCTCCTCGATTAGTTTCCATCCATTGTTTTTCGTCTTGCCTTCTGGTGCTTTAGAAAATAGTTGACCTCCCCTTCTCTGTGCGTAGTACTACAACACATCTTTAACGTGTAGTAAAGACACCGCCCCCTTTCTACTACAAGCTAAGCAGCCACCAACACCAGCCACGTTTCACCCATCCTGTTCTACGCATTCGGCCCGGACATCGCGCCCTGATTTATGACTCCGTGCGTCATGGGAACGCCGAACACGGATTGACACAAACAAACACACACACGTCCTGATCTGCACCTTCTCCACCCACCCCCAATTCGAGAGTGGGGGGATTCCTGGCGCTGGAATCCCCAACTCTTGGAGGAGGAGGAGGAAGCGAGGAGAAGTGGAGCCCCGGGAGCGCGAAAAGGGAAACGGGCGGCAGTCGGGCAACGCCAGCTGCGAGGTCGGGAAGTTTCAAGCGGCCCGAAGTCCTGCGAGCCGCTTCCCGGCGGGGCTGGGAAGCCGCCGGACCATCGCTCCGTCCCGCCCTCAACTCTCTTCCAGGAGAGACGCGGGACCCTCTGCCCTTTCTGGGCATTCGCTCTGGCCGCCCTTTTTTAGGAAGGCGCGCCCGCCGCCGCCTGCAAGCGCAGACCGCTCCTGCCTCGCCGGAAAGTTCCGCTCGGGCTGCTTCTCCCTCCCCCTGTAGCGCCCCAGAGGCCTCGTCCGCCGCTGGCTTCCCTCCGCCCCGCTCGCCCTCTGCTTTCCCGCTTCTGTGGAAACGTGGCGTGGGGAGCCGCGGCTCGGAGGCAGGTCCCGGCCGCGGCTCCCACGCGCAGAGCGCCCGGCTTTAGGTGCGCCTTGCCCAGCCCAAACTTCTCCTCGGCCCGCCGAGCTGCCTGCCTCCTCCGGCCGTACCAGGCGCAACTCCGAGCCGGGAGGGCGTCCCAACCGGGCGCGCCCACCCCAGCGACACTTTCCGCTGGCAGCGCAGCGCAGCGCCATCCCACCCCTCCACCCCTTCCCCCAAACCCGGCGCTGCCCGACTCGGCCGCCCCGCTGGAACTCACCGGCGCGCACGTGCTGTGCCGCTCCCGGCCGCTGCCCGCCAGGCTCGCCTTCGCCCGGGAGGGACGTGGCAGAAACGAGCGGTTGCGACCGCGGCTCCTCCCCAGCCCAGCTGCGAAACGCGGGAGACGCCTCCCGGCTCCGCTCTAAGCCGCAGGCGGGACGCCCTCTGCCGAGCGAGGGCCGCCTGAGCCGGCTACCCCGGCGAGGATGGGCGCCTTGGCTGGCTGGCTGGCTGGCCGGTCGGTCGGTCCTGGCGGCTGCCTGCCTGGCTGGCTGAGCTGGCTTTCCTGTGGTTCCACCCGCGGCGCGGCATCCTTTCCCGCCGCCCCTCCATTCCGCCCCCCCCGCCCGCTTTTTTTTTTTTTTTTCTCCCGAGAAAAATTGAAAACGTTCAAAGGCGCTGCGGAACGAGCCCGAGGGACGAGCGCACGCTGGTTGGGGTCCGACGACACGCTCAACCCGGGTCAACAAAACACCTGCAAAACGAGAACGCTCGTGCCGCGTTCGCCTTCGTTTGGGGGCATCCCAACCTGGGAGTGAACAATACAGCCGGGAGGTACACCTTGTGGGTTGCCAGTTGGTTGTTACGGGGTCTCTTGTTACGATTAAGGTTTTAATGGCAGCGCTTTGCTTCTGTTATAGCAGCCCTGCTGGAATAAGAAAGTGAGATATTAAATGGATGGTAAAAAGGGGTGGGGGGGTGGGAGGGAAGCCCAGACTACCCCTCTCTTCCATAGTGTCCCTGCGGTCTTTGACTTTTAACCGTTCAGAATAAAATACACCTGAGGACCTGCACACAAAAAAAACACATTGAGACCTCGTTCAGACAACACGCTCAGCCCACACTGAACTAGCCACATTAAAACTAACTATGAGTGGACCTGTTGCTTTATACCAGGTAGTCAAACTTAATACAATTGAGCCCCGACGTTTCTGTTGCTAAGTGAAACATTTGTTAAGTGAGTTTTGACCTATTGCATGACTTTTCTTGTCACAGTTAAGTAGAATAGAATAACAGAGTTGGAAGGGACCTTGGAGGTCTTCTAGTCCAACCCCCTGCCTAGGCAGGAAACCCTACACCACTTCAGACAAATGGTTGTGCAGACTCTTCTTAAAAACTTCCAGAGTTGGAGCATCTCCAACTTCTGGAGGCAAATTGTTCCACTGATTAAGTGTTGTAACTGTCGGGAAATTTCTCCGTAGTTCTAAGTTGCTTCTCTCCTTGATTAGTTTCCACCCATTGTTTCTTGTCCTGCCCTCAGGTGATTTGGAGAATAGCTTGACTCCCTTTTCTTTTGGGCAGCCCCTGAGATATTGGAACACTGGTATCCTGTCTTCCCCTAGTCCTTGTTTTCATTAGACTAGACATACCCAGTTCCAGCAACTGTTTTAGCCTCCAGTCCCCTAATCATCTTTGTTGCTCTTTTCTGCACTCTTTCTGGAGTCTCAACATCTTTTTTACAGTGAATCACAGCAGCGGGTAAAATTAGTAACACAGTGGTTAAGTGAAACTTGATTCTCCCATTGACTTCAATTGTCAGAAGGTTTGCAAAAGGTGTGACCCCTTGGACACTGTCATAAATATGAATCAGTTGCCAAGCATGATCATGGTACTAGTGGGATGCTGCACGTGTGGAAAATGGTCATAAGTCACTTTTTTCAATGATGTTTCAACTTTGAATGGTCACTAAATGAATTCGTTGTAAGTTGAGGATTACCTGTATAGGAGGTTTCTGGTCCCAATGCCATCAGCCAGTGAGGGCCCTGCCCTAGAAAGAATCTGCATGGACAAGAGGAGGGAATGAAGAGGCTGGTTGAAAAACGCGACACTCGGTCCCATTGGATTATCTTCAAAGGAGGGGTACAGAGTGCATAAGGGTAAAGGTTCTCCTCGCACATATGTGCTAGTAGTTTCTAGTTCTAGGGGGTGATGCTCACCTCTTTTACAAAGCTGAAGAGCCAGCGCTGTCCAAAGATGTCTCCATGGTCATGTGGCCGGCATGACTAAACGCCAACGGCGCACGGGACACTGTTACCTTCCCACCAAAGTGGTCCCTATTTTTCTACTTGCATTTTTATGTGCTTTCGAACTGCTAGGTTGGCAGAAGCTGGGACGAGTAACGGGAGTTCACTCCGTTACGTGGCGCTAGGGATTCGAACTGCCGAACTGCCAACCTTTCTGATTAACAAGCTCAGCAGCCACTGAGCCACTGCGTCGCTCTTAAAAGAGGGGTACAGAGTGCCTATTTCCCTCTAATATTTAATGCATCTTCTGCAAAGCTCGGGGTTTCTCTGAACCTCTTGTTATCTTTCTCATGTGGGACAGTTCCATTCTGTTGCCAGGCCTGAATTGGAAATGGATGGAATGTTCTTTTTTTAAAAAAAAAATATTGCACAAAATTTCAATATGTGGGAAGAAACGGCCGCTCCCTAGCAATGGTGCAGCTAAGAACCACTTTTATTTATGTAGAATGATTTCTCCAATAATGAAATAAGAGCTGGTTATCTTTTGGGAGGTTTTTAAAGTCTTCCCTTTTTGTTTACAAAAGGTATTTGAGGTAGCCCTCAAATTACGACCACAGTTCAGCCCAAAATTTATGTTGCTAAGTGAGAAATTTGTTAAGTGAATTTTGCCCCACTTTACGACTTTTCTTGTCACATAGGGTAAGTGAAGCACTGCAGTTGTTAAGTGAGTAACATGGTTGTTAAGTGAATCTGGTTTCCCTCTTGACTTTGCTTGTCAGGAGGTTGCAAAAGGGGATCACAAGTCTCCGGGACACTGTGAGAGTCATAAATGTGAATCAATTGTCAAGCACCCAAATCTAAATCACATGACCATGGGGATGCTGCAACGGTCATAAGTGAGAAAAATGATCCCAAGTCACTTTTTTCAGTGCCTTTGTAACTTTGAACGGTCACTGAGTGAACGATTGTAAGTCGAGGGCTGTCTGTACAATAAACTTTCAATTTTGTGTATCAGCAGTCTCTACTAGGACAGCCTTGCAATCAAGACCTTGTTCAGAAGTCTGAGGCACGGAAGTAGGATTGGGAGGGTTCTCTGCCTGGTTGTGGGTGGGTGTGGTCTAGTTGGCCTCCTGCACCATGGCAGGGGGGCGCTGTTTTTGCTCTCCCCAGGCTCCGCAATCTTTCCTTGAGCCTCTGGAAGGGCGAAAACAGCCTTCCTGGGCTACAGAGGCTCTCTGGAAAACGGAAACAGGCCCATTTTTCACCCTCCCCATGTCTCCTTGGGCACCCTGCACTTACCTGCATCCACAAAGTGCTGCATGGAGACTCCTCGGAGGGGAGGGGAGGGGCAGCTGGGTGGGGCCAGCCAGGAGTGGGATTTGGGGATTCTCTAAACTGCACAAAATCTTAGCTAGGGGCTCTCCCGAACCCCCAGCGACCCACCCTTGCACGGAGGGAGTCAATTTTTCAGAAAACAAGAAAGGATTAAAACATTTCCCATCCTATTTAATCTCAGTTAGAATGAAGATGCTTGATATTCTTTAAAATACAATTTAAGGGGATATGCTGCACTATAATATTAGCATAATAGATCCCAGGGTGGATTTGATTTAAAACAAGTCAATTTAAATCATGATTTAAATCACTATGTAGTAAAAAGGCTTGATTTAAATCAACGTGATTTAAATCATATTTTTTAAAGAGCAATTGTCGTCTGTCTCACGGTGGCTCCTCATCTGACCTGCTGTTGAGTCACCGACAGTCCCGATATTGCAGAATATATAGCCTCAAGCTACATAAGTAAGCTCCATTTCATGCTGCATAAACTAAATTATTAATGTGTCTTAAATAGAAAACTATCTTTAGATAGATGTTTACCCCAAAATCATTTTATTAAAATAAATCTGATTTTTAAAAAATCTGATTTAATTTTTTAAAAATCCGATTTAAATTTTTAAAAAATCCAATCATCGATTTTTATCCACCCTGATAGATAGAGTTTACCTTAAGAAAAATTTCATTACATTATACTTCTCATGTGCCCTCAAATGGGGCAGGAGAGATTTTGAGTTTTAACACAAAACTGCTCTCGCCTTCAGTCAGGCACGAAGGGCTAGATTCAAATGATCATATTTTAGACATTTTTGTGCAAAGATCTTTGGAGAAATCTATAATGCTGGGAAAGATGGAAAGAAAGACTAAAAGATGACCAGCACCAAATTGAATAGATTCAATTACAATAGCAATTGTTGCATCACTGGAAAAAAATAAAGGACCACGTTGGTGGCAGAGTGCCCTGCAGAAGGACTGCCTATATAAATACTAAGTATCCACACCTTGATGGCACATAGATAAAGGTAAAAACAAGGTTTCCCCTCTCTGAGTCCAACTCTAGGAGGCAAAGCTTATTTTAGTTTCTTAGACGAAAGCCAGCATTGTCCAAAGACATTTCCATGGTCATGTGGCCAGCATGATTTATATACCGAGGTGCACAGAACACTCTTGCTTTCCTACCAAAGTGTACCTATTTATCTACTTGCATTTGCAAGCTTTCGAACTGCTAGGTGGGAAGAAGTTGGGGCAAGGATGGGAGCTCACCCATTGGTGGAACTCGGGTCTCAAACCTGAACTGTCAGCTTTCCAACTGACAAGTTCAGCATCTTTAACCACTGAGTCATCACACTCCTTTGATGGCACATAATCGTTATTCAGGCATGTTAGACAAACACTTTAATACAATCAAACATGAGCTCCAAAGTCTTACTAATTCACAGCTCCAGGGGAGAAAAAGATGGAGATAGAGATTAAATAAATTAGGGAATAATGTAGAGCAAGTATTTCTCAATCTCAGCTATGTTAAGGTAGGTAAATTTCAACACCCAGAATTCCCCAGACAGCATGAGATGTATAGATAAATACATTGCAATATTTGTATACTATCAATTTCACATGGAAACTTGCCTGTAATCTTCAATGCAAGCCTTAACAAAATACTACTTTCTGGAAGATACATCAGAACTCTCATAAAATAGTGAATTTTGATCTAGCAGGTTTCAGTGTGTACTACTGGTAAGGAGTATAAATTAATCAATGGTTAATTCCATTATCCTTGTTTCTTTATTATGTATTACCATTACTTGTGGGCTTCCTAGATGTCAGATGCTTGACAACTTACAATATTCAAACATGAAAATAACATGGCAAATATAGCTTAACTATCTCAGCTGCTATTCATATTTAAAAATCATTCTTTCTAAAATCTCTGGAGAACTGTTTCCTCCATTTTCTTAAAGAAGATAGGGACGATCTCATCCTGGAGGTTATCACTAAAAATGCCATCTTTTTGACCCAACACCTTTGATCTCTTGAGGAGCGGTAGCCAAATGATCTCTTGAGGGTAACCATAACATTGATTAGACCATGTAAGGCAGTGTAGAGGGAGGGAAGAAGGAATGGCCTTGAAGGTAATGAAGAAAAACTACTACCAAGGCAACAGGCAGATAAGAAAGTTTTGATCCCAGGCCAAGAAAACGACTTACAAAACATATCAGACAAGTCCCTGCCTATTTCACATGAACGTAATGTAAAGGGCAGAAAGCAGATTCAGACATGGAAGGTTCATTTAACTTGGATTCAGTTGTGGCTCTGTATAAATCAATGGGATGTAAGGAGGTCATGATAGACTTAATCTCCATTTATTTCAATGGATATCTTCTGCATGTGACAACCTCTGAATTCAACTTGATATGTTGTAATTTGTGAAACCCTGGGGAGAAAATGGGGGGGGGGAGAGGGGGAGGAGGAGGAGAAGAAGAAGAATATTTTTTTTCTTGATGTGTTCAGTTTGACCAGACAACTTTTGTTTGATTTTGTGATTTTGCTGGTGGAATATTAAAAATACAACTTCTACCTCGCAATTCGACACAGTACATCACAGAAAGATGTCTCCCGAGCAATTTCTGCTTAAGACGAATGTTCCATTATGTCCAGGGTGAAGAGTGAATGTTGACCTTATTAAAAGATGCCCTGCTATGGTGGCACTTCTCAATGAAATTGAAGTTCTTGTGCTTTCTGCTGTTACAATGATTGGAATAACGCATGGATTTAATGTCACCAATATATAAGACACTTACAGCAATCTCGGTAAAGAAACGAAAACGAATTCATGCCTAGTCCCTTAATAATCAAATACTCCAAGGGACCAAGAGGGAAGGTTTTCTGTTTTGTTATCTCATTGCAATAAATATATGATTAATGACTTAATACTTTCATTCTCTCTGAACTCCAGCTCAGCTGCTTACGTATTATGAACACTGTTCATCAATAGGTTGGTCTGAGTTACAGTTTATATGAAGAGTTGTCCAGTTTATATGAAGTTCACAACTTAGGGGAAAGGCTTTAGTTACAGTATGGTATAACAAACAATTAATTAATCCATAGTTGTCAGGTTTATCCAGTGATAGGATTCATTTTTTTTAAACTTTCTGTGGGCGTGGCTTGGTTGGTGGTGGCTTGGTGGTGGCAGGGGAAGGATACTGTAAAGTCTCCATTCCCTCCCCACCCCACTAACCTGCTTTCCAGCTCTGTTCTCCTGTACAGGGCAACAAAAGAAGACTCAGCCGGGACTCGGGAGGCAGAGAATAGATAGGGGCGGCGGCCACCTCTAGGTTTATCCTAGTAGCCTACAGGATTTTGGACCAGTTACTTGTTTGGTTCATAGACCATGCTAACAAAGTTTTTTTTCAACAAAAATGTGGGGTCCTTGTTTCTCTCTGAGCTTGGTTATTGCTTGCAGATGTCTCATTACCTGACTAGTATCAGCATCAGTGTTAGTGAGTATATGGTTTGCTTCCATCAAACCCCACACTCACTCAGATTAATGATGTCAGCCAGTTGGCTAATGAAATGTCTACAAGGAAACAACCATTCACAGAGAGTGAATTCTTCTATTAATATGAATATCACCTGAGGTATTCAGCAGGTTTTGACTAGTTCTGGAGAACCGGTAGTGGAAATTTTGAGTAGTTCGGAGAACCGGCAAATACCACCTCTGACTGGCCTTGCCCCCATCTATTCTCTGCCTCCCGAGTCCCAGCTGATCGGCTGGGTTTTCTTTTGTTGCCCTGCACAGGAGAACAGAGCTGAAAGAAGGTTAGTGGGGTGCAGAAGGACTGGGGGTTTGGCAGCATCCTTCCCCTGGAGTGGGGTGGAAATGGATCTTTCCCCTGCCATGTCCACCAAGCCATGCCCACAGAACAGGTAGTAAAACTCTTTGAATCCCACCAGAAATATTTCTGTATTTGAGTATTGGTCTAGCAAATATTTTGTATGCTGTAATTAGCAGTGTGATATTACCAGAGAAGAAGCTACGTAAGATCAGGTTAACAACTCTTAACACCTTTTTGACTATGTAGTTACAGTGGGCTCTAACACTTAGGTCATTAGAGATGAGTACTCCAAGATCCTTGACAGAGTTTGGATCATCAACAAGGTCTTGACTATTCAGCCTGTATTTTATTTTCTGATCTTTTTTTTGCCAATATGTAGGACAGAGCATTTATTTGTTGAGATTTGAAGTTGCCATTTGTTTGACCATTCTGATACGTAGTCAAGGTCTTTTTGAAGGGTAGCAGTATTGCCTGTGGTGTTGAATAGCTTTACATCGTCAGCGAAGAGAACGCAGTTGCTCTTAATATGATCACAGAGGTCATTTATGTAGAGTATGAAGAGAGTTGGTCCTAGAACACTGCCTTGGGGGACACCACTGTTGACAGGTACAGAATTTGATAGGACACTCCCAATTTTGACCATTTGTTGAGAAACATTGCTATATAGGCACAATCTACCATTCTCAAAATAGCTGATTTGGTGAAGCCAGGTACTAAATCTGATATAGAAGCAGTAGGATGTGGCAGGTGACACTTGGCCAAAAAGTCTGTGACCTTCTTATGCCCACAGGCACTCCCAAGCCACACTCACCACCTAAGCCACGCCCACAGAACCAGTTGTTAAAAATTTGAATCCCAACCCTGCATACACACACACACACACACACACACACACACGGCACATGGCGACCATCATAAATATAAACTAGTTGCCAAGTGGTTGAATTTTGATCGTGGGACTGTGGGGAAGCTGCAAGGGTCATAAGGCTGAGAAACGGATGCAATTCACTTTTTTTCAGTGCCATCGTAACTTTGAATGGTCATTAAATGAACTGTTGTAAGTCAAGAACGACCTGTATTCCTAATCGTTTTGCAACGTGGCTGGATGCTATATCAACATCTGATGTTAGGCAAGAAAAATCAGATGCACAGGTATAGTATATGTGGTACTTTGCTCAATAGTGGTGACTGTGAGAGGGAGCTCGGAGTCCTAGTGGACAACCATTTAAATATGGGCCAGCAGCGTGCAGCAGCTGCCAAAAAAGCCAACACAGTTCTAGGCTGCATTAACAGAGAGATACAATCAAGATCATGTGAAGTGTTAATGCCGCTTTATAATGCCTTGGTAAGGCCACACTTGGAATATTGCATTCAGTTTTGGTTGCCACAATGTAAAAAAGATGTTGAGACTCTAGAAAGAGTGCAGAGAAGAGCAACAAAGAGGATTAGGGGACAGGAGGCTAAACATGAAGAACGGTTGCTGGAACTGGATATGTCTGGTTTAATGAGAAGAAGGACTAGGGGAGACAGGATAGCAGTGTTTCAATATCTCAGGGGCTGCCACAAAGAAGAGAGAGTCAAGCTATTCTCCAAAGCTCCTGAAGGCAGGACAAGAAGCAATGAATGGAAACTAATCAAGGAGAGAAGCAACTTAGAACTAAGGAGAAATTTCCTGACAGTGAGAACAATTAATCAGTGGAACAACTTGCCTCCAGAGGTTGTGAATGCTCCAATACTGGAGGTTTTTAAGAAGAGATTTTATAACCATTTGTCTGAAGTGGTGTAGGGTTTCCTGCCTAGACAGGGGGCTGGACTAGAAGACCTCCAAGGTCCCTTCCAACTCTGTTATTCTATGAAATCTATGTCAGTTAAAAATGGGTTTCTTTGCCTGGATCCACAAGGAGTTACTTTCTCTCAAATTCAGCGAGAAAGGTTAAATGCATTGTATTTAACCTCCAGGACAAGTTAGCACAGGGAGGAATTCTGTTTACCGAGCTGGTATTGTTGCTCAGAGTCGATGCTAGTGCAATTATGTACATGAACAGCCATCGCTGCTCTGCAGATTACCTAATTTTGCTTTTTTTAACATTCTTACTGTCATTTCTGTTGCCAGGAGAGTTTCTTTGTGTTTCTTCTACTTTTCTGTTTTGCTGGAATGCCACTGGTGAGAAGTGGAGAAGTGCAGGCTGTTGTCATGGAAAAAAATGTGAAAAAGGCTATATACTGTAGATATAATTCTAGAGTCGGTGGGGGGAAAAAATGGAAAAGAAAATGGGCTGAAGAAGAAGCTGAGCTGTCTATTGGCGATGCTAGAACCAGACGGATTCTTACTTAACTGCTCCAGGGCAAATGACATTTCTGTGACCCGTCTCGCAAGTCGCTTGCAGCCGTGACAAGCGGCCATTACCCATTTTCCACTGGGAAAAACTTCTCACCTATTGCTTCCATATATATTTACAGTAACCACCGAGGAACCTAAGTCCTGGCCATTGCATCTGCATGACAATATCACAGGGCCTCGCATTTCTCTTAAGACCGTCTAACAGAAATCTGCACAGAATAACAGAGTTAGGAAGGGATCTTGGTCGTCTTCCAGTCCAACCCAAAAGGTACTTTTTCAAAAGGCAGCGGGACTTTGTTTTTTCTTTGAAGACGTTTTGCTTCTCATCCAAGAAGCTTCTTCAGTTCTGGCTGAATGGAGGAAGGATTTATATTCCTTACAGTCATCTGATCGTTAGCATCCTTTCAGAAGGCCATTGAGGCCACTTGGAGGTTTATCTGTGTCCTTAGGGTCCCTTGAGTAGTGCAAATGGATGTGGGATCTTCTTTTGAAAAAGCACAGATGCTGAGAAGAAATGGATGCAGAAGCCAGCTGCCAGAAAGTGGAATTTTTTAATGTAGGAAGGCAAGAAGCAAAAAGTGACACAGCTCGAGTGTTCCTGGTTTGCAAGCAGGTTGGGAGTATGAATCTGAGGCTTTATGCTTAATTCCCCTTTGAAGCTCCTGCAGCTTGATGAGTTTTGGTGTGTTTCTGATTGCCCTGGGTTTTGTTTTCCTATTTTACTGGGTTAATCTTGGTCCCGGGACTTTTGTTTTTCCTGTCCTTAAAGGTCAGGAAATCTTATCAGGGGCAGGAAAAAGGGAGTTTCAGTTTACCTTGGAGAGTTTATTTTTAGCCTGATTCCCCTTATCTTAATGGCTCTACTTAAGTGTTTCTGTTACTTCCCTGTTACTTTTGTAACAGCTATTAGCTGCTCTGAGTTTTCCTTTCAGCTGGTGCTTCTTGGTTTTCTTAAAGGGGAAGGGCTGGGTTGAGTCTCTTGGTACTGTTTTCTGAGATTTCTGGTGCTGTGAGGTTTCTGGCACTGTCCTTTTGGGGTATACTTCCCACAAAGCAAAGCACTGAATTATCCACCATGAAATTATCCTGTCGCGAGTTGTCCCATGGCACGTTTCCCATAGCAAGTTGTCTCATCGGCTACAGTAACATGGCCATGACACGTCTTTCAAGACCCGCCTCTAGACCCTTTACTTTTTCTTCAAGTGATTCATTCAGTTTACATTTAGTGCCTGTGTAATTTGGGACTTCTATGGGAATGAGCACATACATGGAACGTATTTTGCAGATCACAAAGGTGTCAGCTCTTTTGCATGAATCTGCTTAGCTTTTTCAAGACCCTGCCAAGGATAAGTAATTTCCAATACATATGAACATCTAAGTATGCCTAGTGTAGAAAGCTAGGCCCCTCTACTAGAAGAATGAAATGTTTTGAGAAATATTAAAAAGACAGAATATTATATTTCCCTGGAAACATGTTTCTTTTTACAGGCAGGAAGCAGACTCACTCTTAATAGTCCCCATCTTTCTTAATAGCCCTCAGCAGAAGCCAGCACTTAAGAGATAAAGATATAGGTAGCTCTGTTCATAGACAAAAAATTCCCTGCAACAAAGTCTGAACAAAGATAGGGTTATCCCTCAGTTGGAATTGCCCAACTCCCTTTCAGAATGCAAGCTCCTTCATTGCATCATACCCTCCAAACTTCAACCAAACCTGGGACAACCTACAGAGCCAGTTATGACCCCTACAACAGTCAATAGAATACATGTTCTTGCACAGGAACAGGAAGCTCAAGTGCAAAGCCCAAGAGAAGATATAAATACCCTTCACTCTCAACTCCACCTGGCCAGCTGCCCAGGATCTCAAACCCATATTCATCATTAAACCATCTTTTCAATCAGCCTCCATGTTTCCAGTGTCTTCCCTGTGGCTTGGAACTGAACCAGATGGATATTTCTTCCAATACTAGCTTAGATGCAGAGACTGTAGGCTCAACTATGAGATAGATCAGTTTGAAGAATGTGTAAGATGACAGAGGCGATCTAGTGTTTCTCCCGCCCCCTAAAATCAAATGATATAATGCTCTGGAAGTGTGCCATCTGAAAATGTGTGCAGAATATTTGATTAAATGCTGCCTTCTCTTCAAGGAGGACTATGCGAATAGTCCTTTTTTCCCCTCCTTTCTTATATGAGGAAATTGATTCTAAGGTTTAATTTCACTAAGCAGAATAAATAAGCTGTCTCCTCCCCATGATAGATGTCCCAAATTGCCAAATTCCACTCACAGCAAGGGACTACTACAGCTTTTGTGGTTACCTCAGAAGCTGGAGGGGATGGGGAGAGAAGCAAAGAAGAAGAAGAAGTAAACAAAGCATTTGATTGTGTTTAGTTAGTTTAATTGTCTGGCCCACGTGTCAAAATCCTTTTGCTGATGTGCAGAAAGAAATGAGACAAACACAAATGAGGGAATCGGAGTAGAAACTCCCAAAAGGTGTGATGACCCAGGGTGGGATACAGAACAAACACAGTCACAGAAAACAGGTGAAGCCCCTTTTAGTCCTTCACTTTGTTTCCAAGCTCCGAATATTCTTGATGGAAGACAAAAAAAATTCCCACACAGTTACAAGAAGAAGGAAAAAAGCAACACAAACTAGGCAAGATAAGGGCTGGAGGACATCCACACATTGTGAAGGACGCCAAACTCAGAGAGGAACCATAAACTAGAGATACTTCCATGCTTTGTTTCCAGCGTTCGCTCGTACGCAAGTCTGTCCTCTTATTCAGTTGTCACAGCTGCAGCCCATGAAGAGGATCAAGGCCCTCTCTTACCGAGTAGACCAAATCTCTCCTTTATCCTCTTCTCCCTGTGTGCCCTAGGATGGATAGGGGATGGGCCTGGGTCCTCCTCTGACTGCTCAGCCAGCCTCTGCCCTTCCCCAGCCTCCTCCACAACCACCGGAGCCACACTTCCACCCCCTGTCGGCTGTTCCTCCTCTCCCTCAGAGTCAGTCTCCACCAGGGGCATGACAAAAGATTATTTATATATAGCTATAGGTACAGGCAGACTTCGGCTTACAACCAAAATTTGGGACCAGAATTTCCAAGGCTAAGCAAGGGAGTTATTAAAGTGAGTTAGGCCCAATTTTACACACTTTTTTTTGCCATGGATATTAAGTGAATGCCTGCCATTGTTAAGTCATCCATTGTTAAGAATGCCATTGCCCTCGTCATCTCCCGCTTGGACTATTGCAATGCTCTCTACATGGGGCTCCCCTTGAAGAGTCTCCGGAGGCTGCAGTTGGTTCAGAATGCAGCCGCGCGGGTGATCGTGGGTGCCCCTTGGAGCTCCCACGTAACACCGCTTCTCCGCAGGCTGCACTGCTTCCTATGGCCTTCCGGATTCAATTCAAGGTGGTACTGACTGTATTTAAAGTGCTCCATGGCTCGGGACCTGGGTACTTACGGGACCGCCTGCTGCCATCAACAACCTCCCGCCGCCCAGTACGCTCTCACAGGGTTGCCCTCCTTGGGGTGCCGCCGCCTGACCGTTGTCGGCTGGTGGCCCCAAGGGTGCGGGCTTTCTCTGTGGGAGCCCCCTCCCTGTGGAACGATCTCCCCCCGGAGATACGGGCCATGACGGACATCCTGACCTTCCGGCGCGCAGTTAAGACCTTATTTTTCCAGCAGGCCGGCCTGGCCCAGTAAATGGTTTATGGGTTTTAAATTTAATTTGGTTTTACATTTTTAAATTTTTAAATTTTTAATTTCTTAATTAATCCCGGATTTTTAAATGTCTGTATTTGTAATTGATGGGATTCAGCCGGATTTGTATATTTAATTTGGTTTTAACCTGTATATATTCTGTGTTTTTAGTAGGCTGTACACCGCCCCGAGTCCCTTTTTGGGAGAGGGAGCGGTATAGAAATTTGATTAAATAAATAAATAAATAAGTGAATCACCAAGTTCATTAAGCAAATCTGGTTTCCCTCATTGATTTTGCTTGTTGGGAGTTGGCTGGGAAAATCGCAAATGTTAATCACATGACCACAGGATGTTGCAAGCATCTGAATTTTGATCACATGATCGTGGGAAACGTTCCGATGCGTAAGGACCAATCATAACTCACTTTTTCCCCAGTGTTTTTATAATTTCAAACAGTTAGTTATAAATTGGGCAGCATCTTTATAGAACGTAATCTTTGACTTATAATAGTTCATTTAGTGACCCTTCAAAGTTGCAAGAACAGTGAAAAAAGTGACTTATGGCCAAAGTTAGAACCTTTGCAGGATCATGTGATCAAAATTCTGATGCTTGGCAACTTGGAGAGTGAGAGTGGGGGGAGATGGAGAGGGGAGAGGGTGGGGGAGAGAGAGAGAGAAAGAGAGAGTATTCTGACCTAGGCTTACCCAACCGCACAAAGCAGACACCTCATCCTGATAAACCCCTTTTATTTAGTTTACAGTGAATTCCTCTCCAGCAAAGTTCCCACTAACAGTCTTTCAAGATATTCCAGAATTACAGACCTTTATCAGTCTTGGAGAGTTGCCAGGCTGATATCTTTCAGATGCCACACTGTAGCAGACAATAATTAGCAAGAATGCAGGAACAGATATTCACCCAAATGAACTAATTGTTTCTTGCAAAACCCTTCTCCCCTTTCGCTCCTCTTTTATTCCCTATGGGAAGGGCCATTCACCGTCCACCTGTGCTTTTATTCCCAAATCGACCCTTGTTCCTTAACTGTTCCCTTCTCCTGGCAGCTCTGTGCATGCGCACATCAGGAACAGGCTCCAGCTGTTCTTCTGCCCCACTGATCTCCAACTCTGAAGGCATCTGATAACTGTTGGACGGCCCTGCCCCATCTCTGTCTCCAACACAGAGCACTCGTCAGAGCCTTCCACAGACTCCAGGACTGGCCCATGTTCCTCCCCAACTTCCTCACTGTCCAAATCTGCTTCTAGCTGGCTACTGGCTGGCACAACAGAGAGAGAGGGAGAGACAGAGACGAGAGAGAGAGAGAGAGAGAGGAGTAATATTGTTAAAAACTTTTTAGAAAGAATTGCTAGAATAATGACACACCACAACTACTTTCCACTCTTGTCCCGCCCATCCCTTGTCTAAGAAGAGATTGGACAATGATTTGTCAGAAATGATTTAGGGTTTCTTGAGCAGGGGATTGGACTAGAATAGGGGTCCCAACCTCCGGTCCATGGCTTGTTGGAAACTGGTCTGCGCAAGTGGTGGGCAAGTGCACAACACTTCATTTGCGCGTGCTCAGAATAAGGTTGCATATATGAAACCATCCCCCAATCGCCTGCCATCTGTCGCCGGCTGCCAGTCTGTGGAGCCAGAATGGTTGGGAACCGCTGGGCTAGAAGACCACCAAGGTCCCTTTCAACTTTGTCATTCTGTTATTCTGTAACAACCACGGGCCAAAAAAAGTTGTAAAATTGGGTGTGAGTCATACAATTTTAACAGCTGCCTTGCTTAGCAACCAAAATTCTGGTGTCAGTTGGGGACGTAGGTCGAGAGCTACCTGTAATAAGAAAGTTTTAAAAGACAGGCTACGTGTCATATTCCCTGAACTGTGATGTTCCTGGGAAATAAAACAAAAAAAGTTGCCCTTTTCATGTAATAAAAGAACAAAATAAATTGCCAGGGTCCAGTCTTCCACATTTTCAGATGCGTGTGTTCCTCTTACCCCTTGCAAAAAAGGGAATTTGAGCAGCTTTTCAAGAGGAACTACGCTGCTCTGAAAGCCACCAATCCTCCCCTTTTAGTTAAAAAGCCTTTGCTGACTGTGATGCGTGCAAGGAGACTGTAATGGCAGGTTAGCAACCAGACATTGCTCATAATAGCTTTAACCATGATTGTAGGAAGTAGCACTCAGGGAAGCGTATTGAGACCATCAAGCTTGAGAAACTGAAAAGGAGGTGAGGCTTGATGTTGGTAATGTAAGCAAAGAAAGCAAAGCAAGAAAGACTGGGATAGTATTTTCTGATAAAGTTATTTCCACACATAATGGGAGTCTAAAGCAGGGGTGTCAAACTTCAAGGCTGGCAGCAGGTCACAGGAGGCCATCACAGCCGAAAACAGACTTCGTGAGGGCTGCACAAGGTCCTCCTGAGCTCTGTTTTCACTGGCAGAGGATGGCAGAAGGCTGTCGCAGCCAAAAACGGAGCTTGGGAACCCGTTTTCGCTGGCAGAGTGCTTGGGCCACCACAGGCGCCTCTGACACAAGTGACGTCGAGCAGACCATGCCCGCCCTGGCCACGCCCATCCCATCACGCCCCCCACCCCCCACCTGAGGTCAAACACAACCCTGATTCGGCCCTCAATGAAATTGAGTTTGACACCCCTGATCTAAAGAAACTTGCATACATACTCAAAGGTGAGGCCATCCACAGATAAGCCGAACCCAATTTTGGCGGGTACATTTTGGCATCTTATCTGCAAGAATGTACCCTGGGCATCCTTTCCTAACCAAGATGATGCCAAAATGACAGGTCATAATGTCACAATAGAAGCATCGTTTATGTTCACTTTGAGAGCCAATGAACCAAGGTTAACGAGTTGGAGTGGCACTAGGATTCACATGGCTAACTCTCTACAGCCATTGCCTCTTGCGGGAAGAGTCAATGGATCACGAGGTGCTGAAAGGTCACTGCCTCTAGATTTGGACATCAAAGAGGCCCTAAGTTCAAGTTTATCAACAGCTATTTAAAACTCACTGGATGAGTAAGGGCCAATCACTGGATGAGTAGGGCCGATCATCCTACAACCACTGCCTCAGAGGGTGGTGGTTATAGAGAAAAAATTGGAGAAGGGAGCATTAATCATATTGCCGGGAGTTCCTGTATAAAGGAGTGGGAGGTATAATTCAAATTAATAAATAACTTTGTTCTTACTGTTAAAAAACTTTTCCAATCAGTCAAATGGAAACTGCCTTCCTATAGTTTAAGTTCATTCTCTTCTGAAATAAGGGAAGAACTTCTTCATCTTCTGTGTTGACACCCGTTCAAATACTGCATGATGTCCTTCATATCCCCTCTCAATTTCCATTTCCCCCCCAGAGTGAAACATAAATTGCCATCTATCTCTCTCCTGAGGACCCTTCCTCTCTTCTGTGGCTGGACCCAGGAACATCTGCAGAAGGTTCAAAATGTTAAGTATCAGACTGCCCACAACTTGAACCTTAGACAGAAATGATCCTTGGCTCCATGTGTTGAGAAAAGTATAGTTTTACTAGAGATCAAGTGTATTGCTGCATTGCATAGACAGAATTGAATATCGTGTGCCAAAATTCCTATGTTCTTCTTTCCCCACTCTACTGTCTCTCCTTGCCCACCCCAATATAACTAATCAAGTCCACACAAGATGTTTTCAAGCATGATTTGTTATGCAGCTCCTTGCTTCTTCCAGCTGAGTGATCTTGAGGCATCATCCCGAAAAAGTACAGCCTCTACTTTCTAGTTCCCAAGCATTTCCCCCCTATATTCTCCCTCCCCACAGTTCATGGCAGTCAATCACTGCATAGAAGTGAAGCATAGCAAGCATAAAGTGCAGCTGACGTTAAGGTTATCACCATGGTGTAGTTCAAAGGTGGTATTCAGCAGTTTCTGACCAGTTCTGGAAAACTGGTAGCGGAAATTTTCAGTAGTTTGGAGAACTGGTAGCAGAAATTTTCAAGTAGTTCAGAATATCACCTCTGACTGGCCCCACCCCTATCTATTCTCTGCCTCCCGAGTCCCAATTGATTGGCTGGGTCTTCTTTTGTTGCTCTGTACAGGAGAACAGAGCTGGAAAGCAGATTAGTTGGGTAGGGAGAGAATGGGGATTTTACAGTAATCTTCCCCCAGGAATGGGGAGGGAATGGAGATTTTACAGTATCCTTCCCTTGCCACGCCCACCAAGCCACACCCACAGAACCGGTAGTAAAAAAATATTGAATTCCACCACTGGTATAGTTGTGGGTGCCATTTTGACTTTTTTTTAAGCTTTCCAAGATCTTTAATTGTACCAGATCACCTTCATGACATCAGATCCTTTCAAAAAGGAATTTGAATTTTTCCAGCTCTGCAGTAAAACATAGTTCCATTGGATTTTGAATTCCAATACTGGATTTGAGGGTGATCTGTTTTCCTCTTAGATTCACCATTCTTCTCCTTAATTCCCATCCGTGATTACATCCATGCAGAAAGTTTGTTTTGAAATGTTTAAACTAGACTCCAGAAAGTGGCTTTTACAAGATCATCCATCATTCATGCTTATGTTACTGGTGAAAGATGTTCAGATAAGTAGTTTACAAGTGTCCATTACTGCTGTTTTGTGTTTTTTGCCAATTTAATATTCATCAGCTCAGCACAATTCAGCAGCCAAGCACAATAGCTAGTTAATCCTACATTTATATTAAAAGCAAGTCAGTTATTTCCATTTTGATCATGATTTATGTCTTCTAAAAGCTAAGTTAGGAAGGGCATGGTATTTAAAAAAAATAAATCCATGTAAATTATAAAAAAGAAGAGATATCATCTGGTACTAAGTATTGGTAGAAGTAAGTAATAAAACTTCATTTCTTTTATTCTTACTAACTTATGGAACATCTAAAATGGTATTGTACAGAGATTAAATTGTTTCGGGCCCAAGGCTCATAATCAAAGAGATTAAAAATAAAAAGAAATGTAAGAAAGGCAATCAAAAAAGTCAAATGGTGGCTGCGATAATGCAATTAAAGTTCCATGCATTTTATATATAATTCATACAAATATTAATTGGGAGAAATAAGTTCCAACTGCAGTTTGATTTTATGCTTTTTTCAGGAATCCATTTTAACTCACATCCAAATTCATGCCAAAGTATTCATTTATTTTTATTGATATTTGATTTTTTAATCCCACCATAATTATTTTTATCATTAACTCAAGGCAGCAAGCATACCTAACACTATTTCCTCCTCTTATTTTCCCCACATCAAAAGGAGTGCTGGGAGCTCCAAAAACAGCACATTGGAGAGTGTTGGGACAGAGCTAAATTAACCCACTTAAAGAAAAGCAGGTCAATAAGAGATCCCATCTCTGGATTTCCAAGGATCTCATTCTGGTTTATAGTTCTCTTCAGTTGGAGGGAGTAGGAAGAAAGTTGAGTTACACCATTGCCAATCATTTGGATGCTGACAATTTATGGAAGAGAGAAGAGAATATTTGTGGCTTAGGGTTGAACTGTGGCCAAACATATCACAATTATGTTTTGTTTTGAGCTGCAGCAGCCCCAATTGGGGCTATACACAGGTAAAGGATATTTTTCTTCAATTCAATCCCATCAATTCTGCATGGAATTATTATAGATGCACATCGAAGAAATCACATCAAATTGATCAAGTCAATGATTATCTGAGTCTTCCCATTTAAACAGGAAAATCCTTTTTATTTCCTGCTAAACCCCATGTGGGAACAACAATAAACCTTTTCTTCTTTACTCTTCTTCCTACCACACATAACGGCATAAATTAACCATATATTCTTTGGTCAGCCCCAATGTCTGAATCATCTTACTGTATGCAGGGGCTTCCCAACCTCTAAGTATTTTTCCCTAAAGGACTACTCAGGTCTATTTATAATTTGGGATTCTTTCTAATTGTTTTAGTGAACTTCTCACTTTTACTTGAAGTTATACCCATTGTTCTATCTCCTTTAAGTACTAGATTTTTACTACCTGTCTCTGCCCTGGGTATTCTTAGTTGTCTCTTGGTTGTTCTCTTGCAGACATTTCATTACCCAACTAAATAACATCATCAGTGCTAAAAGGGAGTGAGGTTTGCTCTCTATTTATATATTAGTGACTTGTCCTATCAGTATTAGTAGGAGTATTCTTGGTGGTTCCTTGATTAGGCTGTTGTTTATTGTTTGTTTGAATTGGTGGTTCCTTGATTAGGGTATTGTTTACCTATTACAGGGGTGTCAAACTTGATTTAATTGAGGGGTGCATCAGGATTGTATTTGACCTCAGAGGGTTGGATGTATGTGTGTGGCTGGGTGTGGGCATGGCCATGGTGGTTTGACATGGGCTCAAGATGCCTTTTCCCCCATTCTCTTCTTTCTTTCCACACTTCTTTATTATAACCATTTCCTATCTCTTCTACCAGATATTACTGGCAAACATTTATTACTTATTCTTCAGACTCCACTAAACTTTTTATTTCTAAATTTATGCCCTATTGTTTAATAATAAATTGCTTTTCCAGGCAGAAAAGCTATTTATATTATTGTATTTTTATTATTCAACTAACAATAGTTATCCGGCTGGCAGAGTGCTGCTGGAGGCTGAGGAAGCCAAAAACAGACCTTGCGGAGGGCTCCATGGCCCCCCATGGCCCCCATGGCCCCCTGTGGCCCATTTTGACTGGCAGAGGCACTGCAGGCTGATCCTTTGATATTTCCAGACCAGCCCCATGGGCCTTGAGGTTGACAGCCCTGACCTATTGATTGTGGGTTTAGTGTTAATCTTGGTGATAATTTCCGCTTGTCTGGGTTTTGATTGCTGGTGAGGAGGTGCTCTGATCTTTTTGTTCTTCTATTTTATGGAAGAGCCAGGCTGAAAGTAATGAGGAATACTGAAGAGGGATCCCCCCAAAATTTCCCTCAATTGCCATTTTTATATGTGCCTTGGCTGTTTCAGAATAGGGAGCCTTCCTTTGACCAGAGGCACATGTGGAATTTGAAAAGTATGTCTCAGGTGCACATCAGAACAGCTGTTATGGAGACCTGCCTTTTGAAAATGCTTTTAGCAACTTCATACAAACTTCTTATTTAAATTTCCTTATTGAAAGAACATTCTTTAAAAGTCAAGCTGGTCAAGGAAGCAGGGTACCAAGAAATGTGCTTGGGGAACATCTTGGTGACTGTAGATATTATACTACCTGTTACCTACCCTATATTTTGGGGAATAGGAACCTACTGGAATTGTAAAGTGAAGGACTCCAATTTTACATTGTTGAATATGCTTTGTGTTTGATTGTGGGAAAGAAGGCACGAAAGACAAGGATCCGCAATACAACTTTATTGGTAAGTAATCAATTCCAACTGCAATCCAATGAACGCTAATGGCTGGCAAGTTCCCTTATATAGTGGTTACCTGCCATGCCATTAGCCAATTATATCTCATGCTACTAGAGGCGGTTATTTCATGTCTGTGGCCGCGCAGACACAACACTCCTCACCCTCCAGCTGGTACTTTAAAACTTGTTACTTTAATTATTAACTATTATAACTATTATTACTTAACTATTATTATATTTAATTATCTTCAGACATAATCCTTCAAGTAGTCTGGACGTTTCCAGGATCGATTCGACCTTTGATCCTCCAGGATCCTGGGTTGCTCATTACACACTTCAGTGTCTCTTTGTTTAATTTCAGAGTCACTGGATGTATCCCTCAGGACTTCAGCCAGTGGTGGGGGTCTCACGCCAAGCGTCACTTTGGGCACTGCAATCTCTATCTCAGGTAAGTCTCTCTCCTCATTCCCCCGTGGTTCAGTGTCCTCTGATTCATCATCGGTCAGTCGCTCCGGGTTTCTCCTCAGCTGGTCGATGTGTCTGCGCCACACCTTACCGTTGCTGAGTTCCACACAGTACGACTGGGGCCCCATGACTTCAAGTATGTGGCTGGGTTCCCAAATAGGTTTCCCAGCATAGTTCTTGCTGTATACCCTTTAACCTTGTTGGAAATGTCTGACTTTTTCTTGTCACCTGCCATGCCATTAGCCAATTATATCTCATGCTACTAGCAGCAGTTATTTCGTGTCTGCAGCTGTGCAGACACAACACTTTGCAAATTGTCTGGCCATATTGTGCTCCAAGGATGGGGAAATCTTATTTCACAATTTGTCTCATGACTTCTAATGGTTTGGAGATGGTACCTTCAATATATTTCCCATAGAACAGGGGTGTCAAAGTCAAGGCCTGGGGTTCCAATCTAGCCCAGGGGGTGCTTAGACTTAATCCACAGCCCCATCTTGAAAATAGTGAAGGACCAGCCCGTGGTGCCTCTGCCAGCAAAAAGGGAGCTCAGGGAGGCCGCACGCAGCCCTCCTAGACTCTGTTTTGGCCCACGATGACCTCTTGCAACCTTCTGCCAGCTTGGGGAGGCCATGTGGCAGAGGGTTTAAGGAGGCCATTGCAGCCCAAAATAGAGCCTGGGAGGGCCACGCGCACCTTCCCCCATTATCTCTGGCAGAGTGCTGCAGGAGGCCATCGCAGCTGAAAACGGAGCCCAAGAGGGCCATGGGCTGAAAATGGAGTCTCGATGAGTGACATCAATCTGGCCATGCCCACCCTGGCCACTCACCCTAGCCATATCCACCCAGCCCAAGGTTAAACATAACCCTGATGCAGTCCTCAATGAAATCGAGTTTGACACTCCCTACCTTAGAAAGATGAGAGACTAGAGCAGCAGATTGAAATAGAAACTGCTTGATACTGAGGAGGTCAAAGCAGTTTCTCTTTATCTTCTACAGACCACTAAACTGGAGGGGGGAATTATCCTTTTATAGAGAGCTATTGTCCATATTATCCTGAGGTTGAATTACAGTGGCTGAGGACATTTCAATCTACTCTCTATCTCTCAAGGAGTAAGTATGCTTTAAAAACAAAGAGGTTTTTATTTATCAGACCCTTAATACAAACTGAGACTCCAAGGGATGGTAATAAGGACTTTAATGGCTATTTAGGCACCAGTGACCTGTTTTCTAATGTGTGTCACTACATACCTGAGATGGCACTGTCAGTGTAAATGGTCTTTTGACGTTCTATTAATTTTGTTCTGCTGACTCAGTACGTGGCTGAATGGCCCCAAATTTATTGGGTGAAAAGGTGAAGTAAGTCATTTTCCAGCTGTGTTCCCTTGACCATCCTGGGGAGATATATTTTTTTTACACCCTTGATAATCCTAACGAATTCTAAAGTGGACCAGGGTTCCAAACTTCATACATATCTTCCCGATATGCATGAATTCAGCTCCCCAAATGGCTGTGAAAGACACATTGTCATTAAAAGTTTTTAGTTGCAGGTCTTTACCGATAAATGATCAGTAAAGATCTTTACTGATGATTCAAAGGACGCAGTGGCTCAGTGGCTAAGATGCTGAGCTTGTCGATCAGAAAGGTCGACTGTTTGGCGATTCGAATCCCTAGCACCGCGTAACGGAATAAGCTTCTGCCAACCTAGCAATTCGAAAGGACGTAGAAAAATAGAGACCACTTTGGTGGGAAGGTAACAGCGTTCCATGCGGCTTCGGTGTTTAGTCATGCTGGCCACATGACCAACAGAGACATCTTCAGACAGCGCTGGCTCGTCAGCTTTGTAATGGAGATGAGTACTGCCCCCTAGAGCTGGAAACGACTAGCAAGTATGTGCAAGGGGAACCTTTACCTTTAACCTTACTTTCTATTTATGACTATAACCTTGTTGATTGTATCTTTATGGTTTATATTGTGTTATTTAGTTTCCTAGTATGATTTTGATTGCTTATTTAGCATCCTATGACTATCACTGTTGTATCTTATGATTCATGATGAATGTATTTATGATGGCTATGATCATGATTTATCACTTATAACTTTTATGTACACTTATGCACCGAAGACAAATTCCTTGTGTGTCCAATCAGACTTAAAGAATTCTATTCTATTTTATTCTATTTATTTACCTATGTAGTATGACTGTATTACTATTATCTTTCTTAGCTTTTCCACTACCTTCTCTTATTAGTACCATTATTATGATTATTACTTTGTTGTTATTATTTTTCAACTGTCATAAATATGAGTCAGTGCCAAGTGTCTGAATTTTGATCATGTGACCA
The DNA here is from genome assembly GCA_023653725.1 of Bungarus multicinctus. Classification (NCBI taxonomy): domain Eukaryota; kingdom Metazoa; phylum Chordata; class Lepidosauria; order Squamata; family Elapidae; genus Bungarus; species Bungarus multicinctus. Next base: position 12,893,635 of record CM042850.1, read on the forward strand.
AGGGGATGCTGCAACAGTTGTAAGTGCGAAAAATGGTCATAAGTCACTTTTTAGCACCACTGTAAGTTTGAAACTGACAAACTTGTAAATCGAGGACTACCTGTAATGATTTGTAAAATAATAGCAGCGGGATACAAATAAATAAAAATGCATGCATACATACTTGGGGGTTATTTCAAGATATCTATTTGAATATAGGTACCCTTCGACTTATGAGCATTGTTTGATGACCATTAGAAGTTACTATGGTGCTGAAACAAGTGAATACAGTTAGTCCATTCAGCATCCATTAGACCAGAAGTGTCAAACCTATGGCATCACAGCGACGTCATGTGATGTATCATGATTTCCCCCCCTTCGCTAAACAGGTGTGGGTGTGGCCAGTACATGATGCATCCAGCTTGCAGGCTGTGAGTTTGACACCGCTGTGTTAGACAATCACAGCATCCATGATCAAAATTCAGGTACTTGTCAACTGGCTTGTATTTACAACAGTTGTAGCATCCCAGGATAATGCAATTGCCACTTGCGACCTTCCCAGCAAAATCAATGGGGAAGTCTGATTCACTTAACAATTGCATGATTTATTTAACAATCCCAGGAAAAAAAGAATATAAAATCCGATACGACTCAGCCAACCAGTAGATGGCAGTGTTTATAAATTTGTATCTATGGTATATACTTTATGTCTTTTTGTTCAGAGTAAAGTTTCCTCTTTCCTGTAGCAGGGTGCGTGTAAAGCACATGGTGACTGTTCTGTAGGGCTATATATAGAATTTCTAACAGGTTTGTTTTCTTTTTTTCCTCAGCACTTCACATTGCTTATGTCCTTATAAAAACCTTAATTCGTCCTGAATTTAATTGGCATTTTTACTATCTCTTTCTTTTCCTTCTTGCTTTATGACCTATAGCCCAGGAAAGGCCCAGAATAATCATTGCAAATCAAAGATGGAGAAAAGGGTCAGTTTAGGTACTCTTACTATGCACTACTGCTGTGAATGTAAAATATTCCACAAATCCACCTCCTTTCTATCCTACCGTTCTATACTGTTTTAATTTAAAGATTATTTTCCCTATCTTCCCTTAGTTGTATTCTTTAGGAACCATGTTCAGCTGTTTATAGTCCTGCCATGCTAATCAAAGCTTTTGTGCTGAGCCCTTGTTTAATTTCCTTCATGGTCACTGGTCCCTAATTACTTCCACTTTAAAAAAAAAGAAAACCTTCTCCATATATATATTCTTTATATATCCCTGGCATTATACCTTAGACATCTCTTTTCATTTTAGATTATGTATTTTTATCCTAGGAAGGCTTAGCAGGATGCAAAGCAATCAAAACTACATTGTCTAGTATAACAGTGGGGGAACTTCTAGCAGAGTGGCACAAAGATTAATAAGATTGGCTTTTGCATCGGTGTGGAAAGAAAAGCCAATCCTTGGAGTTACATTTTCCAATGTTGCCAATATGGGGTGTTTGGCTTGCAGCTCTACCCCAAACGTTTTTCTGGAACATGAAGCGCAAATGTGAAAAACGTAATTTTTAACATGGAGCTTTTCATTCTTACAGACAGAAAGCACTTTAAATACCTATCGACTCCCTGGCTAATGTTATTGTCAGACAATCCTGCTGAGTTACCTTGAATAAATGTCTCTAGATGTTCCAAATTATAACTTCCGTGCTACAACGCCAGTTTGAAAATGTTGTACTATCATGATTGCACATTAATTAAGTAAAGAATTGTTTCAGTTGTCTGAAGTTGTTCGTTTATCTGTCCCTCCCTTCACTCCTGAGAGCCATTTCAGATAAAGGGGAAGGTAAAAATGATTTAAATAATCACTTGATGGAACTAATAAGTAAGGAGAACATAATAATATTTCTTTCTTAAAGGGTTCATGTTTAGGCTTAAAGTACCATATTTTCTAAGGTATATTTTCAAAGGAGCCCTGAGGATTTTAATTAGGCTAATTGTTACCATCTATAGGAGAGGTGCTCACCTCTGTTTCAAGGCCATTGAGCCAATGCTGTCCAAAGACACAGTCATGTGGCCAGCATGATGTCACAGAGTGCTGTTACCTTCCCACCGAAGTGGTACCTATTTATCTACTTGCATTTGCATGCTTTTGAACTGCTAGGTTGGTGGGAGCTGAGGCGAGGATGAGAGCTCACCCCATCGTGTAGTGTTTGGGTCTTGAACCTGGGCTGCTGATTGTCCAGCCAACAAGCCCAACATTTTAACCACTGAGCCACCACCTCACCCCATGGTATTTTTTAGAGAAACTTCATTGTAAATGAATATCCTTATCTGATAGCATGCAATTTTTGTCACACTGAGGACCAAATTAATTTTGGAGTGCAGATATACTGGATCATCCCCATTCACCGAACTGTTTCTTCATGTTGCAGAATAGAGGTTGGATCATCTGGTGTCCTACTTTCCATCCCTATTCTGCTGCCATAGGGACATAAATGGATTAAAGCCACTCCTTCTGGAGCTGTCCATGCTAACAGCCTACAATATTGTTTCCAGAGAGTTTGGAAATTTCTGTGCTGTTCGTCTAACTAGATCTTATCCTGTTTTGCCACTTGAACATTTTGATATTTGCTGGTTTAAACAATAAACCTTGTGTTCTGTTTTTGCTAGCTATACTGAGTGGTTGTGTGTTAGCTCTGATTTGTATACTGATGGTTTTCATTTAATGAGCACTTGTTCATTGATTGTTCCAACTTGTGATGGCATTGAAAAGAGGATAGTTATAACTAGACCTCCAAGTTCCAGCCGTCTCAGCATCCCCTCTCTCACATGATCACAATTTGGATGCTTAATGAACAACCCAGACTTCTGACTATCACCATGTCCTATGATCACCTGATTGCTATTGGCGGCCTTTCCTGCTGCCTTCCCACAAGCAAAGTCAATGGGGAAGCCTGCGGGAAATCAGAAGTCACAGTCATGTGAGATTCTCGCTTAACAACAGTACATGGGATATGCCAGAGCTGGCCCCACTAAGGATGCAGTCACATGACACTGTAATGGAATGTGTGGGTAATTTGGGGGTATTGGGAGTGGGGGGAGAGAGTGTCAAGAAGGATTCGCCATAATGGATCAAGCAGTTAAAAATGGTGATAGGAAGGTTGTACTTTCAGATTTGCAAGATGGTTGTCAGCCCTCCTGGATAAACTAGGCAGGTAACATGACTAGTAGAACTAATTCTACTTTATTGCAAGGTTACATTAACAGAATCTTGCAAAGGATCCATTAGGGTGGTTTCTTTCTTAGTTTCTTTCTTTAACCTTTAAGTCACTGGGGGCTCCTAGGTCTCTTTGATGGTTTCTGAGAGAGCATCCCAGTACCCCAAGATTATCCACACTTTCCATTACAACTTCATCACTGAGCAATGCAACTTTCAATCTCAATTGCTGTTGTTAAGGAACGAGCACTATAGGGATCACGTGGAAGTTTGTTGGGTACAACAGCTTGGAAGTTGGATCCAACACTGTATAATGGACATAACCCAACACTATATAACCCAACACTGTATAATGGACATTAATGCAATTGAGCGAGTCCAGAGGTATTTCACAAGACGAGTACTCCACTCCTTCCCATTTATCCATTTATCCATACGCATTTATTATGTTTATACTTATATCTTTATATATTATGTTCATACTTATACTTGCTTTCTCATGCATACTTGATAAACAGAATAAATAAATAAAGTTAGCCCCTGTCATTTACAAACCATAAATGGAAAGATTGCACAGCAAAAGAGGCAGGTCCGCAGAAGAAAAGATTCTGAATGTGAGAGAAGAGGGAAATGTGAAATTAAGTATCATTACTTTTAATTAATGTCATTAGGAGACTAATCAGTGTTAATGCTCTCTTTCACGCACAGCCCTGCTCACACATGCAGAGACACACAGAGCAGTCCCCGGGAAGGGACAACATCTGCAAAGTGACGGCTGCGTCATTGTGATCAAAGCCCTTCACGTGCAATGAACAGCGAGGAAAACAAAATCTATGGAAAGGTGCTTTGTATGATTAGGGAGACAGTGTCTTGTTATTCCTTGACTTCAGCAGTCTCCAATCTTTCTGACTCGGTGGATTGACAGGGGTGGTGGCAAGGAGGGAGAGGATGGTTTTATTTGCCCAAGTGTGCCGTTTTCACAAATGTAGCTACGTGCATGCTGACCCATCACTTCTGCGGCCCGGTTCCAAATGGGGTGTGGCCCAGTACTGGGCTGCAGACCAGGGGTTGTGGACCCCTGCTTTAATAGACCACAGTTTTTAAAAAGCCTGGGTTATCACAATGTAGAAATCTACCTATTTTGCATGTATTCAAAAGGTTTTATCACTGGTTCAGTGAGTGTGGCTTGGTGGGTGTGCTTTGCATGCGTGCACACACTTTGCATGCACACATGCATCAAATGCGCACTTTGGGCAGGCGCAGAGGCATTCCAATTCACCTCCTGTAAGCCTGCACTCTCCCGGTCGCTTCAGCAGCTGCTCCATGGCACTCTGCTGTGCTGTGTAAAGCTGCTGTGCTTCAAAAGCAGAGGATAAAGGTGAGTATAGGTGCTGTGCCCAACAGCAGAGCAGTGGAGAGAACAGGTTTGGTTTCCACTGCTCATCGCCGCTACCGGCTCAGCAGAACCGGGCCGAACCAGTAGGATACCACCACTCTAGCCGGTGTTTATTATTGAGCCATAAGGAAGGCTGAGCGCCAAAGAATTGAGGCATTAGAACTATGGTGCTGGAAAAGACTCCTGCGAGTCCCTTGGACTGCAAGGCGATCAAAACGGTCAGTCCTAGAGAAGATCAACCCTGGCTACTCTTTAGAAGGCCAGATCCCGAAGATGAAACTCAAATACTTTGGCACCTCATGAGAAAGAAGGACTCCCTGGAGAAGAGCCTCATGCTGGGAACGATTGAGAGCAAAAGTAGAAGGGGATGGCAGAGAATGAGGTGGCTGGATGGAGTCACTGAAGCAGCCGGCGTGAGCTTAAATGGACTCCGGGGGATGGTAGAGGACAGGAAGGCCTGGAGGAACATTGTCCATGGGGTTGTGATGGGTCTGACATGACTTCACGACTAACAACAACCACCACTGTTTATTGTATCTTCGCTGAAGGTTAAGATGTAAGAAAGGGTCATCAAATGTAAAAATAAGAGAGAGAGAGAGACTCTGACGGGTGGGAAAACTGCTGTAGGGCTTAATTATATTTTTTGGATGAAACCCAGCTTGGTTAAACCTGCTTAATCCTGCTGAGATCAGTCAGTATGATTGCCTGTTTTTACAATCCTGAAAGGCAACCTATCTTTACCTGGGGCAGATTCATACATGACATTCAGCGCATCCATAAGTCTCTCTCTTTATGTTATTTGTATGCATGTGTGGCTGTTGGGAATGGAAGATAGGGGTTAAATGAGACACGGTTGCAGATGAAAGCTTTCAAATAGTGACTACTTTACATTTATACCTGACATGGAGAATGCAGAATAACCAACTGCATGCCTTCCACGTTTATTTTTCTACTTGCTTGCAGTGCTATCTTATGTCCTGTGACCTTCCTTTCGGCTTTCCTGGCAGTGCTTTTTAATCTACGGTAATCATTTCTGCTTGAGATTCCTGAAATCTTCTGAGCCTGACAAGAATAGAGCTGAACTTCCTTATAGTTCTCACATCTCTGCTTTTAAAGGAAAAATGCATGCAGGTAATCCTCAGATGATGACCTAGTAATCGCCATCGTAATTCATGTTGGTTGTAAGACAGGATACCCTGTGACCAGACCTGATTTTTTCAACTTTATTTTTGTGATTGTTAAGCAAATGCAGCAGTCCTTAAGCAAATCCATTGTTCATTATAGCCCCCCCCCTCTCTCTCTCTCCCTCTCTCCCTCCCTCCCTCCCTCTCTCTCCCTTTCTTGCCAGAAATTGGAAGTAAATCATGTCCAGCAAAACTACTATAAATTTTATTTAGAATAGAATAGGATATAGAATAGAATGGAATGGAATAGAATAGAATGGAATAACAGAGTTGGAAGAGACCTTGTAGCTTATCTAGTTCAACCCCCCGCCCAAGCAGGAGACCCTACACTAGGGGTATCAGACTCAAGGCCCACGGGCCAGATCTGGTCTGCAATGTGATTGGATCCAGTCCGTAGGGCCATCCTGGTCTATCCAATATGAAGAGGAAAGATCAGGCCAACATGGCTTTGACCCAGTCTACCCTTTGCGAAGAGGATTGGCAATGCCCACCCAGTTGGTCACACTCACCCAGTTGGCCATGCCCAGCCAAACCTCTGAGGTCAACCACAGCCCTGATGCAGCCTTCAATGAAATTGAGTTTGACATCCCTGCCCTACATCATTTCTGACAAATGGTAGTCCAATTTCTTCTTGAAAGCCTCCAGTGATGAAGCTCCCACAACTTCTAAAGGCAACTTCTGTTCCATTGGTTGATTGCTCTCACTGTCAGAAATAATTTCTCCTTATTTCTGGGTTGAATCTGTCCTTGTTCAGTTTCCATCCATTATTCCTTGTCTGGCCTTCAGGTGCTTTGGAAAACAGGATGACCCCCTCCTCTCTGTGGCAGCCTCTCGAATATTGGAACACTGCTGTCCTGTTTGCCCTGGTCCTTCTCTTCACTAAACTAGCCATGTGTTGTAATCACATTAATTGTAATCATATAACCATGGTGCGCCACATATAAATGAGGCCAGTTGTTGAATGTCCAAAATACAATCTTTGTGGTAGGAGCAACAATAGAACTTTGAAGCCAGACCGTGAATCCCTTTTAGGAATCCATTGAACTGTCACTAAGTGAACAATTGTAAAGCAAGGATTACCTTTACTATTTGTAGTGAAGATTGAAGAGGGGAATTGCAAATCTGCAGGGATCCATCATGGATGATTTGAACTGTAGTCCAACTGTACTAAAATAAGAACACATTTTCCCTCTTACAATAGTGCTGGCTTCCCTGCAGTTATTATTAAAGGAAGGAACAGATAATTACTGAATTATTTCTGCAGGGAAGTTCCAATAATATATACATTTCACACACACATTAATATTTATTGCTACCTTATCGATTCTTATTGATCCTTTGTACCATGTCCAGTAGTGAATACAAGCAGTGGCGGAATTCAAAATTTTTTACTACTGGTTCTCTTGGTGTGGCTTGGTGGGTGTGACTTGGCTTGGTGGGCGTGGTTTGGTGGGCATGGCAGGGGAAGGTTACTGTAAAATCTCCATTTCTTCCCCACTCATGTGGGAAGGTTACTGCTAAATCTCATTCCCTCCCCACCCCACTAACCTGCTTTCCAGCTCTGTTCTCCTGTGCAGGGCAACAAAAGAAGACCCAGCCAATCAATTGGGCCTCGGGAGGCAGAGAATAGATGGGGGCGGGGCCAATCAGAGGTGGTATTTGTCGGTTCTCTGAACTACTCAAAATTTCTGTTATTGATTCTCCAAAACTGGTCAGAATCAGTGGTGGTATTCAATTTTTTTTACTACCGGTTCTGTGGCTTGGTGGGCATGTCAGGGAAAGGATACTGTAAACTCTCCAGTCAGAGGTGGTATTTGCCAGTTCTCTGAACTACTCAAAATTTTCACTACTGGTTCTCCAGAACTGGTCAGAACATGCTGAATACCACCTCTGAATACAAGTTACTTTAAGAAAGACAAGCATAAGAACACATTTTTGTCTATGGGGATAAAGAGAGTTGTAGTCCAATATGTCTAATAATATCAAGCTGAAGAAACTTATGAAAGAAGGAAAAACACTGAAAAGTTGGCCTATATTTAAATTAATCTACTGGGGTCATGTATGGGCAGATTTCTGTTTCTCAGAAGACATCCCAAAATTTTGAGGAGATAACAATTACATAGGCAAAAATCAAAGTTGACTTATCACTTAAGTTAGTGATAAGACAGAAGCAACTATAGTGGAAAAGTAAGGTTGGTTAAACTTACAGTAATTTGCATTTATCAATTGATGGAAGTATTTGTAATCTTAAATTAACAACATAGTACAAATCTTACAAATATTATGTCCAAATGCATTTTACTTCCCCGTGAACAACGTAGCTTGTCTTGCTTTTTCTCTGGAAAGAGATAAATAGGTATACAGTAATTCTTATTCTGGAACCTTGTTTTAAACCACCGTGTGCCAAGCCGTAGTTTATTGAATAATTTAGATTCCATTATGGTTGTAAGTCGTCAACTCCTTATAGGCTGCATTTCTTTCAAAGAGACTCAGAGAGATTTGGTTTGAGCATGGAGCTGCTTTCATGCTCTAAATCTCTCTCTAAATAGCAAGAAATCCTGTACTGTGTTAAAAACATGCAGCCAGAAGTTCTGCTCAAGTCCAAGTGGATTACATTTTCCAGCTCCACGAATGCCTTGCAATCAGTTTTACGTAATTGGTTTTCTTGGGGAACTTACATACTGATAGAATCTAATGTGAGATAGATTTTCTATTACTTTACAGGTAATAAGTCTGCACTCTGTCTGCACTATTTCTATATTCAGATTTTTATGCAGGGCTGAGAAGTAAGGAAGAGAGGGATCTTATTTTAACTAAAACCTGAGGTGAATGGCTACCGCTGTGTTGCATTCAATTTTGGAACCAGTTATTTATAGGATAAGGAAGAAGCCCAGGGGTGGGCTACTGGGGGCTCACAGGGGCTCGGTAGAGCTCCTAGCTAAGACTCTGCAGGGCTCAGAGAGCCCCCAATAACCTCAGAAAGAAAAGCAACAAGGGAAAGCTCTTAATAGGTTTAATTGAACTTCTAGGCATTCAGCCAAGAGCACTTCACACCTCGTAAAAGTATTGCAAGCTAGATAAACAATCCATTCAGTGTTTGCGAAGGAGAGCATTGAGAAAAATCAGATAATATAGCCATTAGCCTCTGAGAGGATTAATTCCCAAATAATAAGAATCACGTAACTCACAAGAAACTCCATTAATATTCCAAGATCCCTCTCAGTCATTACTATTAAGCTTGGTTTCACCCAGTCTTTTATTAAGTATTAAATGCACAAAATAATAAACAACTTTATATATATATATATTCGCAAGAACCAGTTGTTACCATTCTAAGCAGTTCGGAGAACTGGTTGTTAGAAGAAATTACTGGCCTAATCCTGTAAGGAAGGCAGGAAGGAAACATTCTGGTGGTGCTTACAGAAATTGCCTCTCTGTTAACTCTTATTATATTCTTGGCAGGACTCTGTCTCAGGAACTTCTTTGGAGTTTTTTTCCCCTCCTTTGCTGGTACTTTGCTTGTGTAGAGTGACCATTCAAAGTTACAGTGGCACTGAAAAAAGTGACTTAGGACCATTTTTCACACTTACGACTGTTGCAGCATCCCCACAGTCATGAGAGGCCAGGCAAGGAGATGCATGCCTCGATGTGAGTGATATTGAGTTGGCCACACCCAGCCAATAACATGACCACCAAGCCATGCCCACCACCTAAGCCACGCCCCCAGAACCGGTTGTTAAAAAATTTGAATCCCACCCCTGTATGTGTGTGTATGTGTGCGTGTATGTATGTATATACATACATACATACATACATACATACATACATACATATGAAATTAGGGCAAAGAAGCAACATCGAGTTGGCCACACCCACCCAGTCACATGACCACCCAGCCACAACCACCTGATCACATGATCACCCCGGTCACATGACCACATAGCCATGCCCACCCAGCCAATCATTAGGGCAGAGGGCCCTTGCTAAAAAAAATCGAAGCCCACCCCTGGAGATGTCTTTTCAGACTCCTTCATCAGGAAAAATATTAAGCAAAATAGCAAGAAAAAATAGCACCTGGGAGACTAATGTCCATAATTTATAACTACCCTAAGATAAATTTCAGAAGGAGTTTTCAATACACTTTTGGGCTAGATAATTAGATTATCTAGCTACATTTGGGGCTATTTGGATAAGAAAGCAAGAAAGCAGGGAGGGAGGGAAATAGACTTTTTCCATTATGAGGGGATATAAAAATCTAGTTCTATTGCAGAGCCTAATCATATACAATACAATTCCTTTAGAAAGCAGGAAAGAGGAGAAAATGTGTTCTTATTTTAATGTAGCTCAGAGGTATCACGTTTACGGAGCCCGCGGAGTTATTTTCTGTAACTCACTGCAATCTTTTGCAGGCCTGGAGGATAAGGCCTAGCCAGGTCAAGGTGCTTGATTCCACTATGAACAATGAATGACGGAGGGGTAAGACATGGTGGCTTAATGTACCAGAAGTGAGGGAGGCAGAGAGGCAGGCAGGGAGGAAAGAAGGAAGGAGGGACAGGAAGAAAGCAGGAAAGAAACAAGCTGCAAATGGCCGTGTTGCCATTTGTCTGAAGTGCAGTCACATGACTGCAGAAGATGGCAACTGTCACAGCTTTACATCCAGATTGCAAGTGCCCTTTTTCATGTAGGTTGTTACTTCAAATGGTCAGTAAGCAACTGGTCATAAGTCAAGAAGTACAGACAGTGGTGTGATTCAACTGATGTAACAACTGGTTCGGTGAGAGCGCGAGACCATTTTTAGCTATAATACTTACCTTCTGCTGCATCCCCGGTGAGTAAAACAGCTGATGCACAGCAAGGCTGCTCTGCTACGTTAATCAGCTGTGCTAAAAAAAGAAAAGAAATAAAGCACAGGAAAAGGGCAGCGGTGGGTGGGTGGGCAGGGCCAAAGAATCACCGGAACTACCAGTTTGCCTGAACTGGTCCAAACCACTAGAATCCCACCCCTGAGTATAGGTACTACTATATGCAGTCTTGAAAGTCCTGCATGTAAAAACAAGATGGGGCTTGGAATGTACAGTCATGGTTGCCTAAAGGGAACAGAACAGAGCAGAACAAAACAGATGGAAGAGATCTTGGGGGGTCTTCTAGTCCAAACTTTTACAAGCAGGAGACCCTATACGATTCTGGACAAATGGCTATCCAGACTCTTCTTAAAAACCTCCAGTATTGGAGCACTCACAACTTCTGAAGGCAAGCTGTTTCCACGAATTAATCGTTCGATCAGGAAATTTCTCCTTAGTTCTAGGTTGCTTCTTTCCTTGATTAGTTTCCATCCGTTGCATCTTCTCCTGCCCTCAGGTGCTTTGGAGAATAGATTGATCCCCTCTTCTTTGTGGAAGCCCCTCAAATATTGGAATACTGTTATCATGTCACCCCTAGTCTTTCTTTTCCTCACTTCATGTTTTATCCTCCAGCCCCTTAATCATCTTTGTTGCTCTCGTTTGCATTCTTTCCAGACATCCTTTATTATAGCATAAGTTATATGATTTATTATGAAGGCAGTCCTTTAGTACAGAAAGCTGTTGTTTAAATCTATTTATTTTTTAAAAACTTCCCTATTGTCCTTTATTTTACATCACTTCACTTTTACTGTACAAATGGTACCACTTAATGCACAGACTTTCACATTCATTGCATAAGAAGTATCTAGAGATACATACATAACTATATGTGTGTGTGTATGTGTGTGTGTGCATATGTATATATATAAATAAATAAAAACATTTGTATATTCATTGGTTTGCTGATATATCTTTATTAAAATATGCATTTTTAAAATGTTTTCCTGATTTTGCTCCCTGAATTTTCCTTTATAAAACAAAGTTATAAACATAAAGAATGATATTTTTTAATCCCTGTGATTTTTTTTTCCAGATTTCCCCCTTTTTCAGTTTAGTTTCCTTTTTTCTTTATTTTTTCTAAGAAAATATTGTCACCACACAGATGCCCCAACATTCCCCTGAAGAAATGGTGATTTTCTTACATTCTTTTTAATTTTTATATTCCATATTTATCAACGTGAACGAAATGAAACAAGAAAGCTTGAGACTAGGTAGATCCAAAGTCTTTCCTGGATGCATGTTGTAATAATATCATTAGAGCTTTAGTAGCCTTGGAAGAACCTTTTCTATGGATCTGGATTCTCTTGGAAAAGGAAGTGTACAGCATCTAACAGAAAATCTGCTTAAAATTGTTCCTGTAGCATTGACCTGCAGGGTAATTATGATCACATAATGTTGATGAAATGCTCTAAAAGCAGTTAGCTTTCATTCACACCTGTCATGGGTTTTCTATCTGTCACTCTCCTTAGGAAGAAGAGATAGAGCAAAGGTTTCTGTATATTTCAAAGCTGACATGATGACGTTCTATCAACCTCTTACTTTTAGATCTCCTTTACCTACAGATGCATAGAGAAACACATTAGCTAATTAAATATAAGCAGCCTTAGTTCTGCTTTACTCAAAAGTAATATCATTACAGACAGAACTGCCTCCCTGCTTTACATGTGATTTTTTTTTAGGATCGTTTTGCTTCATTATTTCTCCAAATACAATCAATGAGAAATCACACTGTATTAGGAGGCTATTAATTCTTTGTAAGGCTATGACCCTATAGGAAGGAAGAGAGGGAGGATGGAACAGGAGAGGGAGGAAAGAAGGAAGGAAGAAGGAAGAGGAAGGAACAGGAGGGGGAGGGGGAAGGAAGTAAGGAAGGAAAGAAAGAAAGAAAGAAAGAAAGAAAGAAAGAAAGAAAGAGAAAGGAAAGAAAGAAAGAAAGAAAGAAAGAAAGAAAGAAAGAAAGAAAGAAAGAAAAAGAAAGAAAGAAAGAAGAGGAAGGAACAGGGGAGGAATGGAGGGAGGGAGGAGGGAAGGAAGGGGAAGGAACAGGAGGAGAGGGGAGAGGAGAGGAGAGGAGAGGAGAGGAAGTAAGTAAGTTTTAAGTTATATGCTGCGGTGTCTGACAGGAAAATCAAAACCAAGAAGATGCTTGATGGCGTTCACAGTGCAACGTTTTATATGTCCATTCACATACAATTTTTGTTTTACACCTCAGTTTATTTTACAAGGTTCTTGTCGAGATATGAAACAAAATCAGAGCCACCTTCAGATCTTGGGAGAAAAAAACCAGATATAAATCTAAAAACTGATCAAACAAACGCATTTAATCTGTAAAAAAGGTTGGGGCTACTTAATTTCTTTCTTTCTTTCAAGTGGGATGAGGGTGATGGAATTTTGGTTGTTCCAGCCGTGAAAATGGCTGGAAGCAATGTACTAATGAAATCCTTGTTCTTCGCATGCTCCTGTTAATTATTCGGAAGAAATACCAATTGATTCATTGATGCTTTCTATGCATTGCCAACATTTTGAGATCCACAAAAATGAAGAAAACCACAAGTGGAGTTAGTGCTTCACAAAGAATTAGAGAATGGAAAGGTCAAAATGAGGAAGACTTCTCCATTAAATTGACACGGAAGAACTTTAACCTTTACAGAAAAGAGGGTAGAAACTAGACACTTCAAAATTTTAGCAGCTTGCTGTAGACAACACAGGCATCTGTTATTTTATTTTGGATGTTGCATTAGCCCTTTTCAGAATGCAGGACATTCAAATAAATCTAGTGTCCTCCAAAGCAGCTTTCTCCTTTCATGAACACCTCCATGTTTTCTACTTATCAATAAAATTGTGGGAAGAGCAAGATGTATAAGAGGGATTCCTAGATTTATGACTTTAATTGGGCCTGGCAATTACTGTGGTAGGTGGTGACAGTTGTAAAGATAGTTATTACAAGACCGGCCCAATTTTATTACCCTGTTTTTGCAAAGACTTTTAAGCGCACACTATGGTTCTTATACAAATCCATTGTTCGCCATGGGCCGGTTTTTGTCGGAAACTGGAAGTAAACACTGGATTCCGGCAAAAGTGTCGTAAATTGTAGTCACCTGATCGTGGGACACAGCAAACAGCAGTAAATGCAGGTTGGTTGCTAAGCAATCCAAATGGGGTAACTGCAGGATGGGTGGGTGTCAGAACTTCAGAACCAGATTGTAAGTAGCTTTTGGGGGGGAGGGGGGGGGGGCTCTGTTGGAACTTTGGTCACTAAGCAACCAATTGTAAGCTGAGGACTACTTGTATTAAGAAGCTTTTGCTTCCCTTGTTTGCTTGCTCTCTTCAGATGTTAGAGAGGACATTGTCCCAACAGCTAATTGTCAGAGTATATTCATTAACTGGCAGAGACATGGTTAACAAAGTCAGCAAGTGAAGTAAGCATGGCAACAGACCAGCCAGTGGGAGCTGACAGCCTGGGTGTGGTTTGGCTCTGTGTGCTTTGCTGGGGATTTGAAACTAAAACTAACTTGCTTGCCATCTAAACTAAAAGTATTCTGTTCTGAGCCCTCTGAGCTGCTGCTTGCTGTCTTTGATTATGTTACGTTGAAAGAATCTACAAATGGTATTGTAAACTTTACTCCTATTATGTATATAAAGAAATTATTGAACCTGCTGAATCAGTCATCGGTGTGTTTTCTGGACTTGAATTTCTGCTGCAAACTCTTAACACTAATGTACATGGATGGAAGGCACCACTTCATAGTCTGTGTGCCAGAGCTCCAAGTAACATAGCCACAGCAAAGAGAACTCCGAGGCAGGCATATTCCTCAAAGAACAATTTATTAGGATATATCATATTGGCACAAACCTGGTAAAAAAAAAAAACAGCTCTAAAATTCCCGCCGGTTTCCACCTAATTAAAAGTTTCGTCATTTCTCCAAAGTCATCGGTCACAAGGTCCAATCAGCACACAGTCCAGGTTGCTAGATGATCCTAGTCTCTTCCTTCTGAACTGCATGAATGTCCTTGTGTTTTGACCCAAACAAATGCAGCAATTCAAACCTTCACAGCTTTAATCTACAAATAAACTTCTTTGTAGATAAAAGATGGCTTGCAGCCAATTAGTCCAACCAGAAAACCCTTATTCTTCAGATAAGCCGGAGTCTCTACACACGATGCTGGGTCCTTAGAGCATTTTTGCCTGTTGTAAAGGCAAAAACCTTTTGAAACCAGGCTTATATTCTCTGGAGGGAGGGGCCATTACGTTGCATCCTTACTCCCGGGTCACCTGTGCTACTCCAGCTGTTCTCTTCTACGAATCATCCTGCGCTCACGTGCACTTAGCACAGGCTCCTTGGGAACCTCCTCATCACTGCTGCCAGCCCCCACAATCCCTGAAGGCAGCAGTCCACTCCGATGGTCCTGGCCCCTCATCCGAGTCCTCGCTGTCTTCCACCGTCCGCACCTGCTGCCAGCTAACCACAATACCTTGGTTCCCATAGGAAAGAATTTTATTTTGGCTACAGCACCACAACTATCTCTACTTCTCCCCTCCCTGCGTCTCAGCTCCAGTCTGGGTCAGCCCTGAAGCAACAGGAAAGAAAATGGCCTCCGCCTGGCCTGCTTTAGGGTTGACGCTATGGAGATTCTCAATCATCCAGATTATGGTTGTCCCAAAGATGCTTTTCCAAAAGGCAACTGGATTCTTTTTACCTTTTGCTTCTCATCCAAAAAGCATCCTTAGTTCTAAAGAATTTTTTCCAAAGGGAAAAAAAACCCCAAGAAAATCCAGTTGCCTTTTGAAAAAGCACCTTTGGAATGGGAATGGGATAACTTGGGGCAGCCAACTCACAGCAGCCAATTCACAATGGCCAACTTGCAGCTGGACAACTTGCCATGGCTAAGTCACTGTGGGACCATTCACTATGGGACAATTCAACAATTCAATTTAAGTATTTAAAATTATTTTTAAAATAATTTTGTCATTCACATTTAATTTTGTCCCACCTTTTGCATCCTGTCTTCAATGATTCTATTCCACTGTTTGGAATAGAATTCTTTATATTGGCCAAATGTGATTACACAAGGAATTTGTTTCCGGTGCATAAGCTCTCAATGGACATACAACAATAGATCATTATCGTAGTCATTGTAAAAAACACATTCATCATAAAACATTAGATACAACACTTAAGTGATAGTCATAAATAAGCAATCAACTTAATTATACTAGGATACTAAGTAAAGAACATAAATTGTAAGATACAAACAACAAAGTTAGAAGAAAATAAGGAGATAGGCAATAGGGAAGATGAGAATGTTGATGATAATTTATTCAATATTAATGTAGTAACTCTTGTTATGTTGCAAGTTGTCTGTGATGAGTTGTCCTTAGTAAGCTCATTCTTTCTTTCTCCCTTTAAAACTCACAGATAACAGATGAGATATAAAATGCCTTCAAACAAGTTTTGAAAAATTAGCATTCGCTTCACTTTTTTTCTTATTTGACCCTTACCAGACTTATGGAGAGGAGATATTTCAAATATAACGAATACAGCACCACAGTCTGGATTATTGCTTTCTTGCCCAAACTAAAACTCAACTGTCTACATCAGTTAGATTAATTAATTTCATAATGGAACTGGCTCTGACAGATGAGAACTCATCTGTTAAAGGAAATAATTTAAAAGCTCAGCTTGTTAAAAGCAACCAATTGTTGGCAGAAACTTCAATGTTTATTGACATTTTTGCTGTCTTGGGGGTAAATAATAGCCAAATCGATGAACACAGAATGAAATATTATTTCTATTATTGATGCCCCTGGGTTGATTATAATAGAGAATAATGAAAAGTGGTGGACGGTGAAAAAAGAACATTTTTTTTCTCCTTTAACAAATGAAAAGGCAGAAATGTTAAATTCAATTGAACACAGCACAAGCAGTCTGTAGCGAGACAGTGTGGTTTGAAGCATTTTTCCAATTATTTATTAGTTGTCATAAATGCACTGCTGCCATAATGAATGTATTTAATTGCCCAGCCTTATACTCGACCCTGTCAAATAATGATATGATCCACATTCTATACCTCTCACCATTCTTGTACAGGTAGGTAGTCCTCGAGTTATAAATGTAACCTGCCCATTCAATTCATAATCTGAGGATTCATGGGAGTGAATATTGTTCCTTGAACGGGATCACTGCCTTCTTTGGGCCAGCGTTGGTTAATCGAATGTGCCGTTCATTAAGCGCACATGAGGTATTTCAGGTTGGGGTAGCCGGGGGGTGGGGGGGTGGGGGTGGGTTTTGCTAGTGATGGAACAGGCCAACCTGATTAAGACTACCCAAGGTTTCCCCAACCCACTGAAATACCTCATGCTCCCCACAATTGCTTCCTCCCCACCCAACCTGCCACACGCACTTACTGTGCGAAGATCTAGCGAGCTGTCTCCACTCCAGCTTCTCAGTTGCGTGCGCCCCTCTGCAAGTTTGTTTTGATGTATGCAGGCCGGGCCTGGCACTGTGCAGGCCTAAACGGAGCATCAGGGGGGTGGGCCTGCCCCTCCGAACCTCAATTTTGGCTTGCAAAGTGCAGGACGGATGTTGCAGAGCCTCTGTGGTTGTTCATAAAAACAAAACTGGCACGGTGCTTCAAGATTCGTAGTTTCAGAACTTGTTCTTAAACGTTAGAGGGTGCTGTGATGACCCAGGACAGTGGTAGGGAACCTTGGCTCTTTTATCACTTATGGACTTCAACTCCCAGAATTCCTGAATGAGCTATAAAAAGTTCCCCATCCCTGGCCTACTGGTTTTTCAGTTGTGAGGGAAATCAATTTGCCTTCTGGGTGCTGGCAAGCGAGTGTGATTTTTGGCACAGGAGCCCAAAAAGGTTAGCCACCACTGCTCTAGATGCTGGAACAGTAAAGCTCTCTTTGCTGCCATTAACTGAGTTTATGAGTTTATGCAGTCCAGATATTATATCCTTATAGAAGTTGAATGGAGAAAGTACCCTTCACTTAGATCATAGAATAACAGAATTGGAAGGGACCTTGGAGGTCATCTAGTCTAACCCCCTGCTCTAGTAGGATAGTCTATTCCAAATATTAGCCTCTACCTAGGATCAAACTCACAGCCTCCTGATTGTGAGGCAAGAGCTCCTCTTCGTAGAAGTATGCATAAAAATAATTTCACACTCATCTAGGTAAGTGACATTTGCTGCTGCCAGAGCTTGAATTTATTCTTACTAGGACTTTTTAATCTCCCTCAAGGCACAAATGTCCAGGCTCAAATTAACTTACTTTGGACACCTACTCCAAAGACATGGATCTCTAGGGAAGTCTATAATGTTGAGAAAAGGTGGAAGGAAAGAGAAGGGGATTGCCAGCAGTGTATGTTGTCAATTACTGTGACAATGAGGACACTGTTGGAAGACTTGAGAGACCAGGTTGCAGACAGATCCTCCTGGAAAAAAAACCTCATGGATGCGATGGCTAAGAATTGATTTACAATAATCCATCAAAAATGGGCCCTCTAATTTAAGAAGCCTGCCAGCCCAGCAAAACATACTGCCGAGTGCACTAATTCAAGAGCTCCTAACAGCTGCAAGCACAGTGCATGGAGAGTTAATTGACCTATTTATTGCATATAATTGGGCCCATTATTATAATTAAAGAAGCATTCCTTTTTTTATGGTTGCTATGCAGTTTTCCAGCCTTTAAGGTGGCTGTTGGGGAAGAATGGGCAAACACGTAGGAGAAGGAAACAATTAGCTTTTTTCCTCCCACTTGGCCTCCAAGAAACTGAGAATATTTATAGGGCTGTCTGTTATTTCCACAAAATTCTTAATGCTGTAATTTAAAAAAAAAAAAGGTAGTGGATTAATTTGAGAACCCTAAAAATGGGAAGGTTTCTTTATATGCTTAATTAATCTCTTTTTACATTTTAAGTATGTTATTATTCTTAGCTGCACTAATGGGCTGTTTTGAATGAAGGGAGAGAGAGAGAGTAAAAAAGTATTTTTTTTTAATTTTGTATTTTTTATCCCATGCCTATCATAAGTTTAGGGTGCTTTACATAATTGTAGAAAGTTAGCACCCACCCCTCCTAGAAGAATGAAATATTTTAGGAAGTATTAAAAAGGCAGAATATTATATTTCCCCTAAAAGAGAAATGGAAATCTTAAGGGAGACAGAAACTCAAGAGCTTTAGCTCCTTGCCCCCAGCAGCTAATTGGTGCCCACTGAGAAGGACTGGACCATCCTATCTACAAAACAGCTTGAGCTCCAGGGTGATGAGATTAAGACATGACCCCTCAAGACATTATAGGATTAACCCATCTAGCACCAGGGCTCACGGCATTGCAAAACCTCCTAAGGACATTACATCAGCCCAGGCTTCAAACAAACTTGATTCAGACAAACGTGATCCTACATGGCCCCATTGGGAGTCTGACAATAGAATAATTTCTTGCACAGGAACAGGAAGCTCAAGGGCAAGGCCCAAGAGAGAGTATAAATAACCCTCGCTCTCCACTCCATGGGGTCAGCTGCACCAGGATCATGGGCTTGATGGTTCTGCTTCATTAAATCATCTTTCCAATCAGCCTCCATGTTTCCAGTGTCTTTCACCCCACTTGGAACTGAACCAGATGCAACATTTCTTCCAACATAATAGAAACCCTACATGATAGTTCAAGACTGAAAGATAACAACTGTCCCAAGGTAGGAATAGAAACGCCAGGCATCTGAGTGTTATAAGGAGATCATTCCCATCCCAACAGTGATCCCAACCTGCAAACTGAATCAAAACGAATCCATCCAAAAACTTGGTTAAATATCAGCGGTGTGATTTGGCATTTAAAAACTCAAAACTAAGCAGGAAGAGCACAAGCTTCATGTTAAGAGTCACCAACAGATTTGAAGTAAAACATCTGCGCCACACAGCATTGTTTTGTGCAAATCATGACATGCCTTAACAGATTGTTTTTCCAATTCAGCAGTTTTTAAGATATATGGACTTCAACTCCCAGAATTCCCCAGCCCACTGTAAACTCCAATTCCCAGAAATCTCGTCTATGGCATGCTAGCTGAGGAATTCTGGGCATTGGAAGTTCACCCATCTTAAAGTGGCCAAGTTGGAAAAACATTGCTTTAGCACAAGACAAAAAGGCTTGTTCAAGAAACCATTGCTTAATGCAATCATACATTATTCCCAACTATGGACAATGCTAACAGAATGGGCAAGAATTGCTGAGGTACCTTTGTCTGTGCTGGCGTTCTGACCCAGCTCCCCAAACACAACAAACCCTCTGAAGTTAAATCAATGACTCCTTTATTAGGAGCGCCAGCAGTCCTGGCAAAAAGTTTCTCTCTCATCACCGGCTGAGAAGTCTGTCCAGCAGGGAGATGAATAGATGTCTGCCATACCTATTCATCTCCGCCCCCTGTCTTTTATCCCCAGAGCTAGGGTGGGGCTTCGCTAGCAGTGGTGGCTCTTCCATCCCAAGGATCAGCCCACGGATTTCCACTCCTCTCCTCTGCCTTCTGCGCATCCGCGGATCAGGCACCGGACCCAGCTGTTCCTCCTCTTCCTCATCAGCCACCTCTAGACCTGAAGACTGTTGACTCTCCATCTGAAGGCTGACGGATGGCCCAGGTTCCGCCTCTGACTTCCTCTCTGACAGTTTCATTCTCTCTTCCTCCTCGGAGCTCTCAGGTTGCCTTGATGCTGACCCTGAGTCCCACGCCTTTTCCTCCTCCTCTGATTTGGCTTCTGGAGGGGCCAGCTGGCAGCTGACACACCACAACAGTTAGCTAAGAAATCTGGGAGTTGTGGTCTAAGCATGCCCAGATAGCTTCAGGTTCAAGAAGTCTGCCCTTCGACTGCAAAATTTGTGTGCCTAATACACACTCTCCGCTTGGCAGCTTGAAGTGCAGACCTTTGTGGACAGCAATATGCCAGATGGACCAATGATAAGACTCATTAGCGAGCTATTTTTTTTAATGCGGTGGTTCGTCCCCTCCTCAAGAAACCGTCCTTGGATCCAACATTGCTATCCAATTATCGTCCTGTCTCCAACCTTCGCTTTGTAGCGAAGGTCATAGAGACTGTGGTGGCACGTCAGTTCCCACAGTACCTGGATGAAGCGGATTATCTCGACCCCCTCCAATCGGGCTTCAGGCCCGGGCACAGCACTGAGACGGCGTTGGTCGCGTTGATGGATGATCTCTGGAGGGCACGGGACAGAGGCTATTCCTCTGTTCTGGTCCTTTTGGATCTATCAGCTGCTTTTGATACTGTCGACCACAGTATCCTATTGCATCGGTTGGAGGGGTTAGGGATTGGGGGCACCGTTCTTCGATGGTTCTCCTCCTTCCTCTCCGACCATTCGCAATTTGTGTTGACGGGGGGACAGAGATCGACCCCAAGGCCCCTACTTTGTGGGGTACCTCAGGGATCGGTGCTCTCTCCCCTACTCTTCAACATTTATATGAAGCCGCTAGGTGAGATCATCCGTGGCTTTGGGGTGGAATTTCACCAGTACGCTGATGATACTCAGCTGTACATCTCCACCCCTGACCACCCCAACGAAGCCGTCTTGGTGCTGTCCCGGTGCCTGGAGGCCGTACGGAGTTGGATGGGTCATAACAGACTTCGTCTCAACCCGACCAAAACCGAGTGGCTGTGGTTTCCTGCCCCCAGATTCAGTCAGCTTATTCCATCGCTGACCATAGGAGGAGAGACATTATCCCCTGTGGAAAGGGCACGCAACTTGGGTGTACTCCTGGACGTGCGGCTATCCTTGGATGATCATATTGCGGCCGCCACCAGGAGTGCTTTTTATCAAATTCGTCTTATCTACCAATTGCGACCCTTTCTGGATCTGGACGCACTTCGCACAGTCACCTCTGCCCTCGTCATCTCCCGCTTGGACTACTGTAATGCTCTCTACATGGGGCTCCCCTTGAAAAGTCTCCGAAGGTTACAGTTAGTTCAGAATGCAGCCGCACGGATGATCTTGGGCGCCCCTCGGGACGCCCACATAACACCTCTTCTCCGCTGCCTGCACTGGCTTCCTGTGGCCTTCCGGATTCGTTTCAAGGTGGTACTTACAGTTTTCAAAGTGCTCCATGGCTCGGGACCTGGATACTTACGGGATCGCCTGCTGCCACCAACAACCTCCCGCCGCCCAGTACGCTCCCACAGAGTTGCCTTGCTCAGGGTACCACCACTGGATCGTTGTCGTCTAGCAGCCCCGAGACTACGCGCTTTCTCTGTGGGAGCCCCATCCCTCTGGAATTGTCTCCCCCCGGATATACGAGCCATGTCAGACATCCTAACCTTCCGGCGCGCAGTTAAGACCTTGCTGTTCAAGCAAGCCAGTCTAGCCAAATGATCATTGGGGTTTATATTTTGTAATTTCATAGGGGTGATTCTTGGCTATCTTGATTATTTACCTGTTTTCGCTTCTGTTTTCTGTATTACCTTGTTTGTTGAGTGTACACCGCCTTGAGTCCCTTTTTGGGAGAGGGAGCGGTATAGAAGTACGAATAAATAAATAAATAAATAATAAATAATGTAAGGTGTTGTTGAGATCAAGCATTCAGTCGCTTCTCTTGCTCCCTTTATATGTTATAAAATAACATCGTGTGCTGTAGTTTTTTCCCCCACCCCTCAAA
Organism: Bungarus multicinctus; assembly: GCA_023653725.1. Taxonomy (NCBI): domain Eukaryota; kingdom Metazoa; phylum Chordata; class Lepidosauria; order Squamata; family Elapidae; genus Bungarus; species Bungarus multicinctus. Next base: position 12,915,964 of record CM042850.1, read on the forward strand.
TCACAGTAACATCCTTGCAAAAGCCTCATCTTGCATAATTTAGATATTTTGAGTTCTAAAGTGCACAGGGATTCTTGCTCAGGGAATAAAAACCAAAAGGAAACTTATGATTTAGAAGTTGAACATGCAGCTTTATAGACCCACTGAATACAGGTAGTCCTCCACAGTTCGCTTAGTGATTGCTCAAAATTACAACGGCACCGAAAAATGTTAACTTACGACCGTTTTTTCATAGTTACAACCTTTGTAACATCCCCATGATCATGTGATTAAAATTCGGATGCTTGACAACTGGCTCATATTTATGACGATTGCAATGTCCTGGGGTCATGAGATCCCCTTTTGCGACCTTCTGGCAAGCAAACTCAATGAGGAAGCCAGATTCACTTAACAACCGGGTTACTAACTTACACACTTAACAACGGTGGCAAAAAAGGTTGTAAAATGGGGCAAAACTCACTTAAGAAATGACTCACTTGACGACAGAAATTTTGGGCTCCATTGTGGTCATAAGTCGAGGACCACTTGTACTCACCATTATGAATAGTGACCATCTAAGGAGGAAAGCTGAGCAGAAGCCTATCAACCAGCCAATATTCTTTTTCTTGCATTGTTACCTAATAGTATTTCTACAGGTTTGAGGTAGAAATAAAAGTGCTCTCTTGCTTGCTTTCTTGCAGATGTTCTATCACCCAAGCTAGGTACATTCTAATTGCATTGACGGTGTTACCTAGTATGGGTAATAAAATGTCTAAAAGAAAACAACCAAGCTCAGAGAGCACCAAGGACTCCTCATTTCAACCCTGAGCTGCAAACATTTTCCTTTATCGCTACCACAGTTTGCAATTAATTTTCCAACCCTTCCCTCCGTTTAATTGGCGAGCATTGCCACCATTCTAGATCTGGGCGCATACTTCAAAAAAATGTACGCCAGAAGTGCTTCAGACCTCCTCAGTCAAAAGCAAGCGGCATGAAAAATAGGTGCTACTCTTTACAATTTAAATTTTTTCAAAGCAATGTAAGAAATGATTCCTCCAGAACGTTATCGAAATTAGGCTTCAGACATGCAAACATTTGGTTCAAAACATCATCCATTCTTTGGAGGGTTTAAAAGATGGTTTGGCAAAGGGAATTAAGCGAGGCATGACAAATCAAGGCCATGATCACATTTTGGGAAATCCCAGAATGTTTTCCATGCATTTAACTCTGCATTTATATAACCTCAAGCATAAACTGTGCCCTATCTCATATAATTTTGCAGTTCTTAGAGGGCTTGGACCCAGGTTTAACACTGAATGTGAATTTAAGGCTATGGCTATGTTGGGAGCCCAGTTCACAGGAACCCTGAATACCTGAAAATCAATTGTTGCATTTTTGCATTGCAAAACCCCTGCCAGAGTCTCTCATTTTCTGCTAGTTTCTAGGCGTATGGACTTCAAATCCCAGAATTCCATAGACAGTATAGCCATAGATGAGAATTTCAGACACTGAAGTTTATAGCTTTAGAAGTTTGCCAAGTTTGGGAAACACTGCTCCAAGTTTTCTGCAAGAGAACCCAAGTGGGTTGTGGTTGAAGGCCTCCTGTTTGATTTTAAATATATCTTGCATGCAGAGGGAAAAGAGCAATAGCAATAGCCCTTAGACTCATGTACCATTTCGCAGTGCTTTATAGCCCTCTCTCAGCGGTTTACACAGTCAGCATATTGCCCCCAACAATGTGGGTCTTCATTTTACCGACCTCAGAAGGATGGAAAGCTGAGTCAACCTTGAGCCAGTCAGGATCAAACTCCTGTCAGTTGGCAGAGTCAGCCTGCAATACTGCATTTTAACCACTGCACTACCAGAGTTCCTTTTTTTCTGAATTGTTTAAAAACCAAATAATGTTGACATTATTTCGCATGATTTAAAATAAAATCAGAGGGGAAAGCAAGGCTCTTCCTTCCTCTGGCCAAAGAATAGCTAAATATTCTTGTGCTCAGCTCTTTAGCCACAATTTTCCTTTTCCCACCCTGTGAGGCCCAAAATGATCACTGCCTTGGACCATTTTGCCTTAGTCACTGCATTTCTAGGCTCATTCTACAACAAATCTACACAGCAATCTTTCCCACATACAAAATGCAGCCACTGAAGCCTCCACAATAGGATATGTGATAGTGTTTTACTGGAGACTTGGGAGTGGGGTCTTACAAGCAGGCAAATACAGCCACATCAACTATATTCCACAGTTACATCATGTGAAGAAAGCCACCAGGTTCAGGGCTGGGGGCTAAGTTTAAGTGGATCTTGCAGTCATCCTTGGACTATCTCTATTGAAGGATTAGAGGTAATATGATAGCAGTATTCCAGTATTTGAGGGGCTGCCACAAAGAAGAGGGGGTCTTATTTTCCAAAGCACCAGAAGGCAAGACAAGAAACAATGGGTGAAAACTAATCAAGGAGAAAAGTAACCTAGAATGAAGGAGAAACTTCCTAACTGTGAGGATAATTCACCAGTGGAACAAATTGCCTCTGGAAGTTGTGGATGCTTTATCACTGGAAGTTTTTAAGAAGAGACTGGACACCCACATGTCTGAAATGGTATAGGATCTCCTGCTTGAACAGGGGGTTGGACTAGAAAACCTCCAAGGTCCCTTCCAGCTTTATTCTGATTGATTACTTCTTATATAAAACCATTATTCTGAAATAGCTGCTTCAGTTAAAGTGAAATTTTAATGTATGATACTTGCTCCCATTGCAGGGCTCTGGTCTATTTAACATACCTAGCTGATTCCCTCTGACATGTGTCCAATTCAAACATTCTCAGCAACCAAAGGTTCTCGCTGACATGAGAGTAGCATAAAAGCAGCCTTGAGCAAGGTCTGTCAAAGCAAACTTTCCCAGCCATCTTCCATAATGCTAGGACTGCAGCTCCAGATGTCCCGGTCAGCGTGGCCTCTTGTCGGGAATTCCAAGACTTGTAATTCCAACACACATGGAAAACACTATATATGGAGAGACATGGATTACAGACAAAAGTTCTTCTAGCAAAATAGCCCTTAGAATTACATACTACCCTGTAGTGCTTTACAGCAGGGGTCTCCAACCGTGGCAACTTTAAGACTTGTGGACTTCAACTCCTGAAATCCACAAGTCTTAAAGTTGCCACGGATGCAGACCCCTGCTTTACAGCATTCTCTGGGTGATTTACAATGTAGAAGCATTATTTGCATATTGCCCTCAACAACATGGGTCCTTATTTTGCAGACCTTGGAAAGATGGAAGGCTGAGACAATCTTGAGCCCTGTCAGGATCGAACTCCAGGCTGTGGGCAGAGTTAACCCACAATACTGCATTCCAACCACTGCACCACCAGAGCTCCTATTATTACTTAAATCAGGGGTGTCAAACTCAGATGTCATGGCGGCATCACGTGACATATCGGAACTTTCTCCTCCTTCGCTAAACCGGGCATGGGCCTGGTCAGTGCATGACGCATCTGGCCTGCAGGTCAGGAGTTTGACAGCCCTGACATAACTGAAAAGTAGGAAACGTATATGGTGCTCCAGTTATTGCCTAATCAATTCCCACTGGTATCCCTATTGACTGGGCTGGCTGGGACAGCTGAGAGACATAATATAACAGTCCTTCAGGGTCCACGGATTATCCACTCCTGCCTAGACTCCTCCTTTTCCTCAGCAGTTCATGAGATATAAACATGTTCCCTAGAGATTTAAAAAAAAAAATGTCTAACTAGCCAAACTAGAAGAACTGTAGCTTCCTCAGGTCATATTCTGCTGTTCAATTTGGACAATCAGATGCAACTGTCTTTTCGCAATAGCAGTATTGAGGTCCCAGAGGAACTCCATCAGCAACCCCTTCAGCAGATTCTCCATAGGTACGAATTGCAAGACCTGCTGTGGGGACTTGGAGTCGAGCAGGGTACTCATAAGTTCACTTAGCTGTTGCAAGTACTGGAAAACCGAGTCTGGAAGACCTTGATATCCAGCACAGAGCAAGACGGCATTGGTCCTTAGAGGCTGAGATGACGTAGGGCAAGCGAAAGAAATACGCTGGAAACAGTTCTGCAATATGAAGACTAAACCAGCCATAAAGCGGGTGAAACAAGAAAGAACAGGCAAAGCCAACGCATCTCCTTTTTGAAGCTGAGGAAATGCACCCAAGAGGCATTCTAAAAAATGCAGTTGATATTTTGGTTCTCCGTCGTGCAGTAAAGTACAGCTAAAAGCCAAGAGAGGTGCTGACTCCACGTTTTTAATTTCCAAGCCAAACCTACTTTCTTCACCGTAAAACAGTGGGAAACCTAAAACTAAGCACTTTTTTTGGCTCGTGCTATCTTGATCTGGAGTATGTTCACAATATCCCATAAGTTCTGATAATTCAGACAGCACCGAGGATGCTGTAAGGACACAGCAGAATTGGCATTCTGCGTACGTCGTCCGGATAAGGTCGTCCTGAATAGTTTGGCCAACCAAGGACTTTTCAATGGCTTCGTTGAGGCTCTTCAAGACCTCGCCGCCACAGAAGGGAGAAAATTTAACTCTTGGCAATCGCTGGCCTTCCAAGATATACCATAAACGACAGTCGAGGTTGCCGGGTACTCCTTCTAAAACACAGCCCTTCCCAATGTTACCGAGAACGTGCTCCTCAATCCAGTGGTTAAGGCATCCTTTGACCACCTTATCTTCCCAGGAGAGGGATTCCAGCAGTTTCCTCTCGTTGTAGGTGCAGAAATACCTGTTCCTCTGCCCAAACCATTTGGAATTCATGCTGTAGCCAGCATGAGGCTTCTTCACCAGCCAGTTGTTTCGGGCCAGGGGTTTCAATTGGAACCTCTGCAAGAAATATTGGACGCAGCAGTCCCGCAAAGCGTTTAACCTGGCCTGCTCCACCTCGTCCATGTGGTCAAAGAGCCAGAGGTTCTCTGAAATGGTCTCCGTTTGCTGCTTGTGGAAGAATAAACAGCATTCTTCGTGGACCTTGAGAAACGACTCTGGGATCAAGTGCTGGGGAAACAGGGCTTTTGCTACCAGTTCTGACCCAAAGTTCTGCAGCATCTTAGATAACACGAAGTGAATGGCCTCCCGGCCCAAATAGCGCAGGCAAACCACGTAGGCCTCAGAGTTCCCTGCTTTGCTCGTCGCAGGTTTAAAAACGTGAACCTCCTCAAAGGAACAGTTGAGGAGAAACAGCAAATTCACCGAACTGTGCTCAAACAAGGTGAACATTTTCAGGACAAAAGAGCCTCCAGGACTCAAAGTCATTAGAGCAGTGACCGTTTCGCAGTAATGCAACGGGGAAACTAGCGTCTCTTGCTCACCTGGGTTGCCTTGGCAATCGAAACTCCCATCGGAAGTGACCAAATGAACGGTAGCCATGTTGCTTATGAAATGCTGCAGCCCTGTGAGGTGATTCAGGCTCATGACATCTCCGGTGTTCTCCGGACCAAAATACCACCAGGGCAAAGTGTTGGCAATAAGCCGGTCATCCATAATCATCATGAGGGTATCATTCGCTTCGTGATACGGATTCAAAGTGTTGGCCACCCAGTTCCAATCGCAAGGGATACGGTGAGACTTCAGATAATGGTTGAGGCTGGCTATAAAAGCCCCGGGTGCCTCACATAGATGAACTGAATTGAGTTCGCCATTCTGGAGAGCATCGCTCGGGAGAAGAGGAAAACTGCAAACGATCTCGTGGAATTTGCACCACGCCTGCGTGCATAACTCGGCGCTGACTGATTTCTTGACATGGGCAATAACTTTCCCAGCTTTGTTGGTGAAGGAAGTGTGCTGGTGCCACTCATCCAGTTGCTTATCACTGAGTTTGTTCTTGACTTCATTCAAGGAATCCTTGAGCGCCTCAAGAGAACCAAACGCTTTGTGATGGGAGGTGAAAACCTGGCTGGGATCAGGCAACTGCCATTCATTGTTGGCTGGTTTGGTGTATGAAAAGGTCTTCTGGAACAGTTTTTCGATTTCTGCAAGGATATCTGTGCCAAACTGGTTAAGATTTATAGTCTGCTCATTGGACATGGTTTTCTGTTTGTTCATTTTCAAACCCAGGAGTATCCAGAAAGAAAAGGGAGAGTCTAAAAAGCAAAGAAATGAAGTAATGGTTTAAGAACTCAATAAAACACTTCCTTAATTTTTCATTTGGCACAGAAAGAAAAAGATATTTCCCCTATGTGGAACATTTTATCTTGCAAGAAAAGATGAAACAAATATGAAAACAAAAACTTATAGTCCAATAATCAGAGGCAGATGAGGTGTTATTGCCTTATTCTTCCTATACTGAAGACTTTTTTCCAATCTGTGTATTGAGGTTAACAAATCCCAATATTTTAAGCACTGTGATTCAAGAACAGCAAAGAATTCTGGGCGATGTAGTTGTAGTACACAGAGTATACTTAAATGGGAAGACTGACCCTGAATGAAAAACATGTTAAGCACTAGAAAAAAATCCCTCTAATGATAATTTTAAAAAGCATTTAAATTTGTCCATTGAAATAATCAGGTTCCCAAGTGATTAAGTTTATTGAATTTTGCAAATGCCACACTGGAATAAAAGCTAAGTAACCAACCAACTTCCATTTGTGCAAAAGATTCCAGTTTCAAAGAACTTAAAACAAAAATGTTGCCAGCTGAGATGACACGGAAAGAATAAATATTTTTGAGCAAAGATAGTTTACTACTTTGAAATTAAATATGCTAAATGACAAAAAAACAACAAAAGCCAGTTTTTTAAAAAAAAACACAGAGTATTGCTCTTAACTCATTGTTTAGAAAAATTTTCCAGCATTTTTACAGATAACTCCTCAAATCTCATTCTTTCAGCTATTTAAAATAATATTGTATTTGAAATCAATGGGAACATCATTTGGGAAAACAATGAACTATAATTGGTATATATCTATATATATTCTATTATAACTATTCTAATATATCTCAAAAGGACATTCAGAAATAATTTAAAGTACATTAATTTAAATTTTCTGTAGCTCCCATTATACTTCACATTTAAAATGGTATGTCTTTCCATTTATTTCTAGAATAATTTCAAAATAGGGACACAAATATAAAAGAAACTGGGAAGCCAGATTGGTCTAGTGATGAAGGCATCAAGCTATAAACCAGGAGACTAATCCTGACAGGTATGAAAGCTGACTGGATGACTTTGGGCCCATTACTCTCTCTCAGCCCAATTCACCTCACAGGACAGCTTTTGTGTGGAAAAAAGGAGGATGAAGGAATATTAGATATGTTAATCGTATTAGATTATTAATACAAATAAGGCAGAATAAAAATAAAACCAAACCTTACCAGCTCACAGATCTCACTGAATGCAGACATGAAGTAAAATGTATCATGGCTGTAAAATACTATGTGGGTTTAATTAAAAATAGCTTTCATAAAGTACAATGATTTACTCAAAGATAAATGATTTTTGGTTTACTGCAGAAAAAAAATTGTTTGTTTAAGTACCCACCTGTTAGAAGGAATGCATTGATTACTCTTCTGAACCTGGTTGCAAATACTATAGGTAGGTCCAAGTTCTACCTATTATGGAGAAAAAGTCCACAATTTCTGCAAGAAATAATCAGTCCATTTTTATTTTTATAATGTATTTTCAATCTAAGACACTAACTTTGCTGTAATGGATTTCTTTTTACCACTGTTTTATTGATTGGCAGCACCAAACCTATCTTCTCTGATCTCAAAAAAATAAGCAGGGTGACACCTGATTTAATACGATGAGATACTAACAGGAAATTCTAAGTGTATAAACTATATTGATGAGTTTAAATAAAAATCAGAAGGCAGATCAATTTATCTTGTTGCTCAAGAAACATGTTGTCCACGAAATGTCCAGCTCAGCTCAATTAAAAGAAGCTGTCTTTTATTGATTCCTTTCAACTGAAGGTTTTTATGGTAGCTAACCCAAATTGTACCGTACTATAAAAGCCATCAAAAAGCTATATTTTATAATAAAAAAGCACTCTACAGAAAGAGTGCTAACTACTGGATGACTGGAAGGAATATAAATCCTTCAGTTCTCCACCATTCAGTCAGAACGGGAGAAGCTTCTTGGATGAGAAGCGAAACATCTTCAAGGAAAAAACAAGGAAGTTATAGTTGCCTCTTGAAAAAAGCACTTTTGATTGAGAATCCCCACAGACTTGACAAAACTGATAAAAACACAGCAAATTTAGAAATATATCAGTATCATTGCAAAGAGAAGAACATGGGAAGAAAAAGAAGCATGAGTGGCAGTCCTCAAGTCCCAAGACCAAAATCAGCCAACATGGAAAAGATAATAAAGGCGCAAAAAGCATTTCAGCTAATATTAAAATTATTATAATTAAGAATGATCATATTGTTATTAAGGTGGCTGCCACATTGATGCAGGAGAACAGCATGACAAATTTCCTAATTTCAGACAAAAACAGCACATAAAATAGTCCTTGCATAATAATAATTGACCCAAAAGAGGATTTTTGTCTTTTAGATTTTACCCTCTGGCATACTAACAAAGGAGAAAATTTAAGCATATTCTGGTTGTGGATTATGGGAACTATACCAAAATGGGGAAACTATGGCCTAGAAACTATGACAAGGTAATGCATCAAATAGCTTCAGGGTTTCCTGATAAAGCCTCTAAATCCAGGGGTCACCAACCTTGGGAACTTTAAGACTTGTAGACTTCAACTCCCAGAATCCTCCAGCCAGCCATGCTGGCTGGGGAATTCTGGGAGTTGAAGTCCATAAGTCTTAGTTGTTAAGGTTGGACAACCCTGCTCTAATGCTTTGGGATCTCACAGCATCTGGTCAGATCTCAGCAGCCTGTTGATGAACAGAGAGCATCTAAGGATGTTTAAAGTTTTTTTAAAAAACGAAACAGCCGATCCTACAAATATGAGCCACCCTTTTCGACATCCCCTTTTCGACATCACTTAACCCAGCACCCGTTAATCGAGCCCCTCTTCAGGTTTTCTAACCTGCCAACTTTCAAAACTCTTCAACTTCGGGCTCCCACCATTGCCCTCCACAGATTCCCTCTCCTAGGGGAGAAAATTAAAAAAAAAAACCTTATTTTACAACTTCACCTTTAAAATATATGTATATATATATCTTAGACTGAAACATCGTCCGACTGCTACGCATGCGCACTTCCGCCCTTCAGTTCCCAAAGTTCTTCACAGAGGGTTTGGAGCACATGCGCACCTCAAGGAGGCCGTCGCTGCGCGTGCGTAATCTGCAAGCGTGGCGTTGGGGCGTGAAAACAAAACTGCTCGGAGGTTTTTTAAACGGAATACACATGCGCAGAAAGACAATCTGCGAGAGCCCTCCCGCCGCTTCTAATTGGACGAGAGACCAGCGAGGCGGGAGGGCGCGCGTTATGAGCTGGCAGTTGGTGGAGCGGATGTGACGCAGCCGGAAGCGGCTTTGGAGAAGCTATTGGAAGAGAGAGAGAGAGAGAGAGAGATGACCCTGACGGGGAAGGGACAGTGTGGCGTTTGCTGCGTAACGTGGGTCGTTGTTTGGTGCGTACGTGGGTCTGGGTTGTGGAACGGGGGAATCCAAGACCTTATTTGAAGCCTGTATGAGCGGCGATACGTCCTTCGACGAAGCCGGGGCAGTCACAGTCTCTGTGTACTCTTAAGCTCCTTTTGGGTAAATGGGACAGCGGTGTGTAAATAAAAGCAATAACTGTCGGAAGAAAAGTCCGGTCCGGTTCCAAGCGGGGAGAAAGGCGCTGGAAATAAAATTGGAGGGGGTGGCTGATTGGAAAGATCAGTTATAATATCAAAATTATTATAATTAAGAATTATATTAAACCCCTGTTTATTACGAAGGGAACCAACATGTAGTTCTGGGACAGCTGAGCAATTGCTTTGATGAGTACATGAATTTTTATACAGGTTCTAAGATGCTACAGGGGGTTGTGCAATGAGCCTGGTGCCTTTTGCTATTCTAATGGTGGTGGGTTAAATCCTATTCTGTCCTAAAGGATTGTATTATCTCTATTGATATTCTTTATTATCTTTTTTCCCCACATTAGCTGATTTTGGTCTTGTGACTTGAGAACTGTGCCATTCATGTCCTGTTCTTAGAATTTGGGCGGAGGGGAGTGTAAATTCTTAATCATTTGGAGCTGAAGGCGGTTTGTGAATAGGCTGGCCTGGATTTCTTAATAGGCACAAAATATCCATCTCTTAAAAGACTTTAGACATCTGCTGGAGGCTGTTGGGGCTGCTTTAAGATTCCCCCCCCCCTCAATTTCTCCTTTGGGGAACTATAATATTCTGCCTCTTTTAACATTGCCCAGAATATTTCATTCTCTTGGTGGTGGTGATGATGGGGTGAGCTTCCAACATAATACTGGTTTTACAGTATTGTGAGAATCGCACCGGTTTACTACGGTGAACTAGCTTGTGTGCGACGCCAAGAAATGGAGTAAAAACACGTAAAACCTGAGTGTGAAAGGATTATGGGATTACAGTAGAGGTGAGAAGCTACAAGGCAGTATTTGATTTACGACTATAATGGAGCACAAAATTTATGTTAAGTGAGTAACCCCATTTTATGATCTTTCTTGCCACAGTTGTTAAGTGAATTCCTGCAGTGGATAAGTTAGTAACCTGGTTGTTAAATGAATCTGTCTTTCCCATTGATTTTGCTTGCTTGTCAGAAGGTCTAAAAAGGTGATCACGTGACCTTGGGGCACAGCAACGGTCACAAATATGAACCCGTTACCAACCATCTGAAATTTGATCACGTGCTCATGGAGATGCTGCGAAGGCTGTAACTCTGAAAAATGGTCATGAGTCACATTTTTCAGTGCCATTGTAACTTTGAACAGTCACTAAACCAACTGTTGTGAGTTAAGGACTACTTGTATGGCCCCTTTATGACTTGTGAACTTCAACTCCCAGAATGGCTGGCCCAGGAATTTTGGGAGTTGAAGTCCACAAGTCATAAACAGGAGCATAGTTCCCCATCCCTAGGTTACAGTGAAGTGAAAGGAAAAGGAAGTTTTATTGAAAGTCTGCTAACTTTAGTCAAAACTAATAATAGCCATTTGTAGTCAAGTATGTTGCAGTGTTGTCATGGAGACCCAAGGTGCACTTTCACCATCAACTACAGGTATGGAGGTTTACTGGATGATTATAGGCTGCTCATTTTCTCTGTTTAATTTATCTCACAGAGTTTTTATTGGGAAAAAATGGGTGATGGGTGCCCTATGTATCCTTCTTTGAGCTCTTAGAGGAAAGGTGAGATATAAATCTAATAAAACGGTATGCACAGGGTTTCTGAAACTAAACAATACAAGTTCCCATTATTAAGTTTGGCTTTATAATGTACCTATTTTTTAAAGGAAGCCCCTTTAAATCAGTTGCAAAATTGAGATTTGTGGTGTTACTAAGGCTAATCTCAAATGCAACATTTAGTAATTGAGGCTTGAGTTGTGTGCATGCAGCCATTTTTAAGATAGTAAAGGCAACAGCACAATTATAATTTAGTACAAAATGGTAAACTGGATATACTTTACACAGGATATGTTTGAGTGAAATAACATCTTTTGTTTTATCAACAGTAAAGAGAAAAAGTAATATCTTTAAAGCTAGTCATCTTGTATAATAGAATCTAAATGCATGACATGGTCATTTCATGGAACTAGCAAAAGAACTATAGAATTGTTGAACAGCCAATACAGATTACCCTGTCTATAGTTTTGTCCGGAATTGGTGAATAATGAATGGATTCCATAGCAAACCTTATTTGATCTGGGAAAGATGATTTGGAATACATGTTGGTACACACATTGCATCTTTAGCATCCCCTTAAATCAAGATGCAGCTTTTTAAAATAATTACTATCAGCTGTGATGTGCCAAATCACCTTTTCTAATTTAAATTTGGGTTACTGGATAGTACTAATAGCATCTGCCAAATGTGCACTGGGAGCAGAGAAAGGAAGGAATCTGTACAGAATAAAGTGAAAGCAAAGTCTCCCAGAAATTGAGCTCAGCTCCTTGGTTACATCTTATCATTTTCTGGTTAACAATATAGAAATGGCTTCTTTTTTCCTGCTTGCATTATGATTTTAGGACGGTGAAATCTAGTCTTCACTAGGATTTCCTTGTGATATTGTATCCATCCCAACCCTGTTTAGCTTTTTCAAGACAAGCAATAGGAATAGTGTTGTTAAAAGGTCTGTAGCTAATCCATTGAAGTGCATATTTGTAACTTGGGGTTTTTCCAGAGATAATAAAGCATTGAAGAAAGAATCAGAGGGCCATCCAAGAAAGTTGTAAGTGTTTTCTTGGATAACATTACAGGGCACTATAACTTGCGATTAAGGATTTCTATTTGTGATCTCCCTGCTGGCTTCTTGCAAGCAAAAGTCAATGGGGAAACCAGCAGGAAAAGTCACAAATTGGCCTGGTAAGTTCCCCTGGGTGTCCTGCCATAACCCTACATTGCACATCTTCCAGTGCTCACAGAGGCATCCCAAACCCTCTCCCACACCTTCCTTAACTCCCACCAGGCTTCCCTGCATCCTTCTAGGGCACCCTCATGCTCCTTACCTGGAATTCCTGCCACTTTCTGCTTAATCAGATGTCTTAGGGATATTACAGCAATAGGAATGATCATTGCTAAGTGATGCAATCCCATGTTATTGTCAAGATTCCAAGTAATACATCCTGAACAATGAGAACTCCAAGGCTGGCATATTCCTCAAAGAACATTTTATTGGGACATATCAAATTGGCACAGACTTGGTAGAAAACCGGCTCTTAAGTTCCCACCAGTTTTGCACCCAATTAAAAATAAAACTTTGTCACTCCCACTCCCCCCCAGAGTCTCCAATCACATAGTCCAACCAGTATACAGTCCAGTTGCTAGGTGACCGCAGTCTCCACCTCTTGAACACCTGCACAAATGTCCTTGATTCCCGGAGGAAAGAATTTTATTTTGGCTACAACATCCCAGCTATCTACACCCACCCACCCTGGCCGTTTAGGTCCAGACAGTGTCAGCCCTGAAGCAATGCGAAAAGAAACCTCCTTAGAGGAAAACTACAGAAAAGAAAATTAGCCACAGTTAGGCCAGCTTCAGGGTGATATCACATTTTACAACTGAATTTGCTTAGTTACCACAATCCCCCGTTCCAACTGCCATTGCAACCTGTATTTGCTACGTGTATATGCTTTTGGAGGGGTATTTTTCAGGATAATTACCTAAGGTGATAAATACACTGTTTTCTCTGAAAGGGAATTTACTCATCTCTTAATAGAATAGAATGCTTTATTGGCCAAGTGTGATTGGACACACAAGGAATTTGTCTTGGTGTAAATACTCTCAGTATACATAAAGAAGGAACTTTCGTTAAGAATCAAGAATCATAATGTACAACACTTAATGATAGTCATAGGGTACAATCAACATCAAATCATACTAGGAAACAGTCAATATAAATCGTGAGGATACAAGCAACAAAGTTACAGTCACAAGTGGGAGGGGATGGGTGATAAGGAGTGATGAGAAGATTAGCAGTAATAGTAGTGTACACTTTGTAAGTAGTTGAACATTTGTTTAGCAGAGTGGTGGCTTTCGGGGGAAAAAACTGTTCTTGTGTCTAGTTGTTCTGGTGTGCAGTGTCTAAAGCGTCGTTTTGAGGGAAGGAGTTGAAACAGTTTATGTCCAGGATGTGAGGAGTCTGTAAATATTTTAACTATATTATCCATCCATATGGTAGTACTGCATTACGAAATAATAGATAATCAAAATAGTAGAAAATAATGTTTTGGGAAGATCCAAAGATCCAACTATATTTTTAATATCAAGGGATATATCTGCAGGGTTTTTTTATACGCAATCGGATGAGTCTAGGAAGCTGCTAAGGCGATCTTGTTGGTGTGCTTTGCCTTGAGGATTAATTAAACAAGATCTTGAGAAGTGTATTGATTAAAGTTTTTTTTGAATTATCTCCATTAGTGCCTTCTTCAGGAGCTCTTTTCCTTTGAAACTGTTGTTGAAGCACTTTTTCTTTTAAACTACGTATTAAATTATCCTGGGCTCATTTGTCCACAAGAGTATCTGTAGCAGTGTGCTGAATTTGTGGGGAACATATTCTTTAAAATCCACATGTCCTTGAGATGCTTTTAAATTGTGTCTATTTGCTACTCTCAAAACCCTGTTTTTCATAACAGCATTTCTATGCCTTTTACTTGAACTGAGAAATTAGAAAACATGAGAGCATGGCTGAAAAAAGAATAGAAATGCACTAATTCAATACCACCGTTTTTTATGTTTTCATTTTTATGCATATTGAATAACTTTAAAAGCATTTGGTATGGAAGGTCAGAAGTCTTCTTGCCTTTCTCCCAGATTGTCTTTTATAATGAAGTAAATGGACTGCTATATTTCCAGTGTATTTTTCCTTGGATACGGATGTCCATATACAGCATTGAAGTGGTTGAAAGGTTGTGGATGAGAAACAAAACAATCTCTATGATTCATGAAATGAACTCTAAAAGAAAAGTTACAAAGCCAATAGATTTTTTTTAAAACTTGCGTAATTATTCCGTATACCATTAAAATAACTTTTTCCCCCTTTACTGTAATGTGAATATACAGTACAATATATTTATACAGTACATATATTGCACATAATACTACTGTATTACTTTTCGATTGAGATATATATTGATGCTAAACATGTTTCTATTGTCTTTGGAAATGCAGCCTTGAATAGTAATTATAACCAACAATGAGAAGAAAAGTGGCAGGAAGGTTTAGACTGAGTCCAAATGAAGAAGCTCAGCTGTTGAAAGAAGAACATGAAAGAAGGAGAAAATTAAGGCTGCAACAGGTGTGTTTGCATTGGCAGGCGTCATTTGTCTTTGAGCAATTAACCCCCCCCCCCAGATATATTCAGCTTTTAAGTGAATATATGGCAACAGGGCATTCTATGGAGTAGGGCAAGATCTTAATGTCCCTAGAGCTGCAGAGGTGCCTGGGAATAACCCAATACGTTTTGCAGTGATCTTTAACCTCTTCCTGGCTCCAGATTTAGGAATACAGTTGGGGTTTTCTGTTCGCTGTTTTCCATGCCAGCCAAGTTGATAAAATGTACTATATCATAATCAGCAAGCCCAAACTACCAGCTCTGAGAAAGGAATATATGACACTGATTTCTTTATTGTTAAAATCTCTGCACAGGTTTAAACTGGCCAATTCAATTGAAGCATGAAGTTAGGATTAGAAAGCAGGGGGTTGCTTTTCACCAAAATAAAGATATGACATAACTCAGTTATTTCTTTAATTTATATACTGCCTGACTCAACAGCTTTGTGGTTCATAAGTAAAAAAAAAATTAAAACAGTGAAAAAGAAATAGAATAATTTAGTGGGACCTCAGTACTTGACTGCTTCTAAACTCATGGTTTTTGATGCATTTTGATGTGAAAATGTCCTGGTACTCATTGTTTGTTTGATACTCGACACACTAATAAAAAGTAGGGGGCAGCCATGGAGAATGGACAGGAAGTTGGTCGTGTTGGGATGGAAACAGGAGATGGCTGCAGAGAGCAGACAGGAAGTTGGCCATTCTGGGAAGATCACTGACGTAGAAAAAGGGACAGACAGGAAGTCCTTCCAGGCCAAAACAAAGAGTCATGTGGTAAATCGTGGGGATTTTTTTGGTACTTGTTTTTAGTACTTCTCGCACCTCCTGGAACCAATTAACGAGCACCAAGGTACCACTTTAGACAAGAATAAGAAGTAAAAGATGATAAAACCCAGACAGGAATGAAAAAAAAGACAGACCTCATCTTCAAGATGCTTCAAAACAGTTGTGCATGCAGGTGCTGCTACTGATAAAACATGGGACCTAGTTAATGTTGGTGTTTAATCGAATAAAACCAACATACTCCAACCCTGTTTAGATTACACCAGCCAGACAAATACTGTGGTAAATAGGTATTCCATCATGTAAGCAGATTGTATATAGTCAATTGAAACAAAATAAAAATCAGGATATAGTAACTGGGTTACGTGGTAAAACCTTCTATGGAATTGTTGACCCTCAATGTATTATTTTTTTCAGGTCAGGCAACAGGAGCGGAATATTGCTTTGCAGATAAGACAAGATGTTAAGCAGCGAAGAGATGAGCACCTGAAGCAGTTGGCCGAAGAACTGGAGGCAGAATGGCAGAAAACACAGGATGAGAAGATTAAAGCGCTGGAAAACCTATACCTGTCAAGTTTAAGAGCTGTAGGAGAAGGACATAAAGAAGCAAAGGAAAATGTAGGTAAATGATCGTGTCACTGAATGCTTTTGCAGAGAAAGAAAACGTACGAATTACTTTTTAAAAAAGCAGTTCTTAAAATTATTTTCCTTATTTAAATTAATGCAGCGCCTAACGTGGTACCCCTGTCTGCTTGTTTGTCATTTCAAAGGAGCCTGATTTGGAGGCACTGGCAAAGCTAGCAGAAGAAAGGAAAGAAGCAGCCAAAAAGAGGTATAAAGAAGCCCTGAAAAAACAGAAAAGCCAGAAGGAGAAATCACTGAGAGAACAAACCAGGTAATAATAAAAGTTTTTTTCTTTGTGTATGTGTCTAAGTTTGAATTCAACATTAATGTGAGTGTCCAACTGAGCATGTTAATTTTGCCCTTCCCTCTCTAGTCACTTGCAAAATCTGAAAATTCTGAACTGGGCTGTTACAAAAAAATTGCCAGAATTGGGGACTACCTCCACAGTTTTTTTAATTTCATTTATTTAATTATTGACTGACCGACTGGCTGATTTGGATTTGTATGCTGCTCCAATATACATAGATTTGGAGTAGTTCATAAAACTTACAACAAAACAGCAAAGAAATAAGTAAATAAATTGCAAAGTTTAGTGCCAAAGGGTGTATTCAGACATCAGAAACATACTATAAAAGGGGGCCCTCCCTCTTTTGCAGCCGTTCGATATCCAAAGCCCTTCGGAACAATCAAGGCTTACAGATTTTTCAGAATACAAACTATATCAACATTGAGGGAAGCATGCAGTGCTTCAATATTTGATCTTGAGCCCAAGTATTTTCATAGTAATAGTACGTAGACTTATATACTGCTTTACAGTGCTTTGCAGCTCTCTCTAAGTGGTTTTACAGAGTCAGCATCTTGCCCCCAACAATGTGGATCCTCATTTTATCCACTTTGGAAGGATGGAAGGCTGAGTCAACCTTGAGCTGGTGAGATTTGAGCTGCCGAATTGCAGGCAGTCAGCAGAAATAGCCTGCAGTACTGCACTCTAACCACTGTGCCACCATGCCTCTAAATCTCATAAATGATTCAGATGTGGGGATGGAACTCATCAATTGAAGATGACACCATGCTGGAGGGAATTGCTAACACTTTGGAAGATAGACTCAAGACTCAGAAAGATTTTGACAGATTTCAGGTTTGGGCCTTATCCAACAAGGGATAGCATCAAAATCATGAGAAAGTGATAGTACTGCTTTATACCACATTAGTGAGGCCACACTTTGAATGTTGAGCACAGTTCTAGTCACCACAATATATTAAAAAAAATGCTGAGACCCAAAGAAGTAAGCAGAGAAGAGCAACAAAGATGTTAAGGGCTCTGGAAGCTAAATTGTAATGGTTGAAGGAGGGAAGTAGAGAAGAGAGGGATTAATGGGGAATGTGATAACTGCCTTCCAGTACTGGAGGAGCTGTTACAGAGAAGAAAGGATTGACTTAGTCTCCAAAGTACCAGAGGGCAAGACAAGAAATAAATGGTGGAAGCTTGTTAAAGAGAGATCCAACCTAGAAGTAAGGAGAAATTTTATGACAGAACAATCGATCCGTGGAATTGCTTGCCTCCCAGAGTTGTGGTTTTCAAAAATAGACAGGACAATCATTTGACTGGGATGGTATAAGATCTGCCTTGAGTGAGGGGTTGGACTAGAACAGGGATCCCCCACCCCAGTCTGAATTAGTACCGATGTGCAGCCTGCCAGGAACCAGGCCACATAAGCGAATAAAGCCCTATCCATGCACGTATGGGATCCAAGCAGCATTCAAAACCACACCCATGGAAAAAAGCATGCCCTCCACAGAACTGGACCCTGGGGCCCAAAAGGCTGGGGGCTGCTGGACTAGAAGATCTTTGAGGTCCCTGTGGCTTTGTGTTTTACAATGGGTCTCCAATCCCTGGGTTGTGGACTGGTACTACTCCATGACTGTTGGGAATCAGGCCGCACGGCTGGAGGTAAGCAGTAAGTTGCATTCGCGGGATCTAGATTGTGTGCTCCTCCCCCCCCCCCCCCCCCCCAATCTGTGAAAAAATTGTCTTCCATGAAACTGGCCCTTGGTGCCAAAGGGGTTGGGGGAATCCCTGTACTTTGTAATCCTGGTAGAGATACTGTTTCACAAAAGGAGGCTCTGAATGAGAAAGTTTCTAGAACTCTTTACAACATGACATTCTCTCAAAGAAAGACCCTGGAAAAAAATGGCTGTCTTACCCGACAGGCAGAAACTACTAAGAATTGGGGGCTCCAAAGATACTTGATCCCTATTTATGTAGAGCTCTATAGGTGACAATCCACAAGAGAATCCATCATCTAATCCAACCTGTTGGAAATGTAAAGAGAATCATGGTACTTACTTCCATCTCAGGTGGACATGCCCAGTGGTCAAAAAGTTTTGGATTAGAATCAAAACTTGGTTAGAAGAAATCGTCCAGGGTGGATTGGAGTAGGAACCTAAATTGTATCTTCTGGGTATCATTAAGGAAGGTTATCCCTCTAAAGTAAAATATTTGATTATCCATATTCTAACAGCGGCACGTATTTCACTGGCTCAATTCTGGAAATCACCTAATATACCTCCAATACAATTAATTATTCAAAAAATTTGTGAATGTGCAGAAATGGAAAAACTTACATTAAAATTAAAAGGAAAAGAGGAGGCAGAATTTTACTTGATCTGGAATAAGTGGTATGAATGGCTAGAATGAAAAAGGGAACCAAGACGGGGAAACAAATTTATGATACAGATTATGACACATACAATAACAAACAGAAATTGTGAATGTTAGACTTAGACTCTCTTGTCTTTCAAACAATCAATAGAAGGAATTTATTGTATAATCCAACAACAAATATTAATAACATAATATGTTTTATAAAATATAAATAACAGAATCTGTAAGTAAAAAGAAACAATTGCCACATAATATAATTTAGGAAATATTTAACTCACTGTCAAATGTAAAAAAAATTTAAATAGTTTTACTACGGAGATTATTGTGATGAATCTTTGTTTTCGAGTTTGTATATTCGTATATTTTAATTTTTTGTATTCAATAAAGTTTTTTAAAATCTAAAAAAAAAAAAGAAGAGAATCACTTTGAATTGATACCCCAAAAGTAACTAGTAATGAGCACAGCTCTGAATGCAGAGAACGTTACACGATAATTCCTAGTGGTAATTATCACAACTTGAGCTGCTACATTCTGAACTGGATCATTGCCAGGTGGTCTTCAAGGGTAGCCCCATGTAGAATGGATTGCGGTAGTCTGAATGAAAGGTGCCTAAGCTTTAGGTGACTATAAGTAGGACTTCTTGTTCCAGGTAAGACTGTAAGTGATGCCCAGTATATAATTGTCTGAAAGCCTTCTAACCACACTTGTTATCTGCTCCTCAAGCAGGAGCTGCAAGCCAAGATTACTAACCAGTTCTAGCATGACCCACTCCAGAGGCAAAGACAGCAAAACATTTTTTTTTTTCTTCTACATTTGTGACTTTTGTAGTTTTGAAATCTTGGAAGAGAGCAGAGCCTTGATTAACCTGTTCTGTTTCTTGCTACTTTTTCTTACTGTCTAAACAAGGCGAGCAAATGCGCGAAAGCATGCGTTTGAGGTAGAAAGAGAAAGAGCAATCAGAGTTGCAAGCCTGCCTCCTCCTCCTCCCCACCCTTTTGAAGTGAGTATTCTCTCCAAATAGTTTACAAACTGCTGAAATTGTAACATTTTAAAATGTGATCTTGTGATAATGGCTAATATAAGAATTTATAATAGGCCTAAGCATAAGACTAATACCAGTTGGTTGATCGTCAGGGTTTGACAGCATTGGATGATCTTCTAGCTGGAGATGAAGCTAAAGTTGTTAAAATCATTTTTGTCCATTCAGATTAAATAATGCATACACAGAAAGTGCCATAATGTATATTTGATGTATGTACTATTTAATCTGAATGGACAAAAATGATTTTAATTATAGAATGCAAAAACAGAAAAAACATGCATCCAACAGTTCCAAAAAAAATTGTGTACAAAAAGGAGAGAAAAAAAGTGACCCAAATATCAAATAAGTCTTAACATTAAACATACAAAACAAATTCATCCTGGCTGGCCACTGGAAGGAAAATTTTAAAAAACCCAATAAATTCTTTTGAATGCTTTAAGAAAAATTTTTATTCCCTTCAACATTTTTCTGGTGCCATAATTCTCTCATTCTCTCTCTCTCACACACACACACAGACTCATACTACTAAAAGAATTGGCACTGCCTCCTTTGTATTCAGCAGTCCTAATCAGAGATAATGAGTTGTTCTTAAATGCATTAAAAATGATCGAATAAGTTAATTATCACAAATTCCTTAATTTCAGGGAAGTTTAAGCATGACTAATTTAGATCAAAGTGAGAGCTTCTGGCTAGGATTTTTTGTTGTTGTACAGTGTTCTTCCTACTTCAAAATATTATATATTGCAATTAATCTCTTTTTCTGATAAACGTTTAGAACATTTTGATGTCATTTAATATTAAAAAGTATGAGCTATAAGATGAAAGATGCATAAGTAAATTTAATCGCAGCTGGAAATTCTCTAGCCTAGTTGCTATTAGTCATCCTTCACTGAAGTGGGAATGGTGGTGAGGATCTTAATGGCTATTGCTATAAGGACCCCTAAGCTTATATCTGAGCACCACATATTTATTATTTATTGCACCATCTAATTATGTTTGGTTTCCAGTCCATAAAACGTATGACATTATTGTCATGCATCAATTTGCTGCATATTACAGATTGAAATACAGTGAAAATGTAGGATTCTTCCTAGGGATGCTATCTTCCTAATGCTGTTTTATTATTATCATTAATATGTATTTGCAATTTGCACCACTTTTTATTATTTTATTTTTGTTGCTAGCTTGTGATATTTTATCCCTGACAGGATTTGTCATCTTATGTACAAGAGATAGTCATGTAATGTTTGTTTTGTAATTGTAAACTCAGAAAAATTCACCTTTGTTAAAACAACACATTATTTCAACTTTTCAGAATATTGAGCTGAAGAACATACCTGCAGTGAAAATTAGTGATGTTGATAATTTTTCGATTAGTCGACATCATATCTTTGACCCACATGTGGACAGAGAAATGAGCACGGAACAGGTGATTTTCAGGTTGCATGTGGTATATATTCTGCATAGTAACCATTATGTATTTTATCTGTTAATTGAACAGATTAACAGATGCTTTTCAGCCTTCAGGAATTGCAGGATAGAACATACCAGTAAAGTGTCTCTGTTTTCAGATTTATAGTTTGGAGCCGGAGAGATAAACAAGGAAAATTAATTATTGTAAGTTAGCAATTCATAAAGTTATAAACATCTTCTATTTATCAGTTGAAATGTAAGTGTTTTCTGATAATGCACCAAAAATTATTCTTCAAATGAATAGCTGACATAGTTAAAAAAGGAAAGACCTTCCTATAATAGCTTTTATCTCAGTTGAGTTAATGGAGTGGCTGTCCTTTTCTCCTTCTGTTGTGCCCCAAAGGTACAGTGATGGATCACAGTGTGAGAAAAGAAAAGAAAAACTCAGGTGAAGTTATCAAGGTAGCTTCTCAGTGTATTAATTCTCACTTCCTTCTGTCTCAGTTGTAGCAAGATGGAAGAAGTCTAGAAAAAAGTGGCCTCATGAGTTTGCGCTGTAACTATAGAAAGCAAACGAATAAAAACAGATTTTTGCTTTTATAAAGCTGAGAATAATAAACCTATTTTCAAAATTACAGCTGCTGTTTCTGGTAGACAGGTTATTAATAAAACGTCAAAATGAAAATGAAAACTTTTCATCATTTTCAAAACAAGTCAGGACTGTTTTTTTTTCTTAATGTATGCTTCTAAAAATTCTCAACTGGTGAACTAGCTTAGTAATACTAATTTGATATAACTGAAAAAAGGACTACACAGAGTGAACAAGGACATAGAAGTAAGAACTAGTAAGACCAACAATAGAATAGATGAAGAATAGACAATTTCACCCAAATTTCCCTTTTTATTCTTTATGCCTTTGGAACTCCTCTTCAAAGATGTTAGGCATGTGTGTGCATATCTTTTTCACTTTTGTCTTGTTGCATGATTATATAATCCTCTTAAAACAGGCTTTCTCAAACTGAGGGGTTACCTCCCTTGGCGAGTCCTGGGGAAGTTTTGAAGAATTCTTTAGTTGTATATTGTTAAAATAAATCCACAAGTGAACAATGAAAACAATTCAATGGACTGTTGGGGGAACATTTCATTGACTTATTTTCACTGTTCACTTGTGTTCATTTTGGTGTTTGGAGTTTTAGAGCAGTGTTTTTCAACCTTGGTACTTTGAAGATGTGTGGACTTCAACTCCCAGAATTCCTCAGCCAGCTCTGCTGGCTGAGGAATTCTGGGAGTTGAAGTCCACAGATCTTCAAACCACCAAGGTTGAAAAACACTGTTTTAGAGGATATGTATACATTAAGATTACACTAAAGGGTGATGCAATGGCAAAACTGCTTAGGAACCCCTGGACTAGAGGCAGAGCAGTATAAATACTATGCAATGGCTCAAAACTGTATGGGAACCTTTTGCGGTTTCAATATGTTGGGAGAATGTGTTACCATGCTATTTCCAGGATATGCATTTCTCCAGTAGGGCAAATACTAGCTATTCTTTGGGACCGTATCATTGGTTCACATGCTAGGTATGGGGGGGGGGATAGTTATTCCCCTCCTCCCCAGTTTTAGAATTTTTGACACTTGCAGAGGTGTCAAAACTCAATTCCATTTGGGCCGCATCAGGGTTGTGTTGGACTTCGGGGGGGGGGGGGGGGGCGTGGCCGGGGGGGCACAGCCAGCTCGATGTCACTTGTGTCGTAGGCACCCATTTTTGGCTGCAACAGCTTCTTTCAGCGCTGCCATCAAAACGCGGTCCTCACGAGCTCCGTTTTTGCTGGCGGATGCACCACGGGCCCCTCCTTTTCACTGTTTTCAAGGCAGCTCCGTGGGCCAGATTGAAGCGCCCAGATCCAGCCAATGGGCTTTGAGTTTGACATCCCCTGCTCTATTGGTTTAAAGCTGATTCGTGGTGATTATAAAAGTACATCTCTTGGGTACTGAGACTGGCCCAAATTTGTTTCGGTTTGATAAGTTTTTAGCCATAGAATTTTTAATTATGATTTTCTTCGAGGCACCACAGAACTTGGTTGCTAACTAGTTGCTGGTTGGTTGTCAGCCAGATGCCCGGTTACTCGCTAAAGAGGAAGCCAAACAAAAGGAAGAGCTGCAAAACGACAAAGAAAGAGAAAGGAGGGAACAGATGGAAAAGGCTTATTTGAGAGGAAAACATGCCTTGAAGATGGTTCGACTGGCAAGGGTAAGTAAAACGTAGACATTCTGCCTTTTCTAATGTGAGTAATAAATGAGAATTAATAATTGCAAATGATATCTTAGCTTCAATTACTTTAAGGAAAAAAAATCTTAATGTTAAAGAATTTTGGGAAAATACTTTGAGGTATTTTACCTTTAAGCTTCCAAATTTGTATTGGGACTATTCTTTCTGTTGTCAAAGGAGAAATATACGGTATTTGAAGATCTGAAAAGCCATCCCGCTTTTAATTCAGGCAGGGAGGAAGGTGAGGTTTGGCTATTAACTACGGTGTTGTCAGACCTGACACCACTTAAACCTCTAAATTGAAATGATTCTTGGCTTTGTGTGTTGAAAAAGGTATAGTTTTATTAGAAGTCAAGTGTATCGCAGTAATGCATAATCAGAATTCCTAAGTTCAACTTTCCCCTTTTTATTGCTACCTCCCATTGCCCACCCCCATGTGACCAGTCAGGTTCAGGCAAGATGTTTTTCTAATGGTCAGTTCAAGCACAGGATAGTATGCAGCTGGTATGCTGGGTGACCTTGAAGCAGCATCTCAAAGAGATGCAGCACTTAACTTTCATTTTCCCCCTTGCCTTCTCCCCTTCCCCTAGTTCATGGCAGTCAGTCACTGAACAGTAGCGAAGCACAATCAAGCATTGAGATGGCAGCTGACACTACATTGGATGGTTTGCAAGCAGTAAAAACTGAATCTTAAATAAAGTTAGCAATCTTTTGAACATGACTTACTTTCTGGCAAGTTTTACCTAGTGACAATAACCAAAACCTGTATGAAATAGTTAGCAAAGGGTTCAGCATCGTACTAGTATTATGAGAAAGGTATGTGATGCCCAGTTGTTCTTTATTGAGAGATTAATGTGCAAAAGATGTGCGGAGGCTGAGGATATGAATTACATGCACTTTTGTATGCAAATGATGGTGCTATTGGTTGAGAACCCAAATAAATTGCTGTGAAAATTAATTAAATTGTGTAATAAAATCAGGAATACGGATCTATAAATTAATGTATTGAAGATCAAGATTTTTAATATATAAAAAGATTTCTTGGTCATGAAAACGCAGTAAAGAACTACCAACTACACCTGTATGTAGCATGTAGAAAAGCTACAGCAACCGAATACATTTATCTTGTGCGCCTTGTTCAAAAATTTCTTCATCTATTTCCTCCACCAGATTCTGATATGGAAAAAACCCCACAAGTGATCTATTGCAAAGAAGAAATGTTTTTCAAAAGAAGTAGAAAGGTTGTGTTTATAAGAGTGTGGTGTTTTATGGATATGAGACTTGGATATGCCAAGAGAGACATAAAATATGTTAGATGTGCTGGAAATGGCTTTAGTTAAGATATGTGTGCAGTAAAGAAAGAAGCTATATAATCAAGATTGAATGTGTGCCAAATGAATGTGGACTGTTTACAGAAGTGAGTGAGCAGTTACAAAAGAAGTGACTTGGAGTGGTTTTGTCATATAGAGAAAAGCAATGAGGTTTACTTCTTACTGCCATTCAGTATCAATTATGAATTATTCCCTTGGCTGTTTATAGCAAAGTAATAACCGTAGAGATGAGAAAATGCAGGTGCACAAATACAAGAAAATTTTTCTGATCCGTAGCTATTGAACTCAGTAAGAATGAATCTTGGTCCCCAAGGGGAAAAATCAGGCTTTCTATCTCTCTCATCCAATAGCCAGAAAAGCTTTTTTTCTAATTGACTTTTTTTTTAAAAGTACAAACATGCACATATTTCAGTAACTTTAGTTTCCTTGAAAAAGTCTCATGGGCCACCTTCCATGCTGAATTCCTTCTGCGCCTGCTGCTCCCTCCTTCCATTTCCTACTCTTCTTTTTGTCCTTGATCCCCTTGTCAAGTTGTCTTACTCCTGCCGTTCTTACCTTCAGTGGGCCGGTGTAAATCAAACGCAGGTAGTACTCACACACAACTGTTTGAAGTTACAGTGGCGGTGAACAAGGGGACTTAACGGTTATACTTCTTAGCTGCGGCTGTTGCAGTGTCCGTGCAGTCATAAGATCGCAATTCAGGCACCGGGCAACCAGCTTGTTATTACAGTGGTCCCAGTGTCCTGCAATCATGCGATCACAATTTCTGAACTTTATTGCCGGCTTCTTTGCAAGCAAAGTCAATGGGGAAGCCAGTTGGAGGTTGCCAGCGATCATCTGACTGCGGAATGCCGTAACCGCACAGGATTTGCTAGCAACTTAAAATGGCTGCCACTGCCGTATTAAGTTGGCCTAGTTACACGATGTCACATTACTGTCACTAAGCAAGAACTACTTGTAGTAATAATAATAAAAAACTTTTTCTCTTACTCTGGGTCATAAGTCACCTTATGACTGAGTAGTGTATCTTATGATTTATGATGATTGTATTTACGATTACGATCATGATTTATCACTTGTTGATTGTATGTACACTGAAAGCTTATGCACCAAAGATAAATTCTTGTGTATCCAATTGCACTTGGCCAATAAAGAATTCTGTTCTGTTCCATTCCATTCTATTCCATTCCATTCTATTCTATTCTTCTCTATCCTTTCTGTTCTATTTTATTCTATTCTCTATATTCTATTCTTCTCTATTCTCTGTATTCTTATTCTATTCTATTCCCTATCCTATCCTATCTTCCTGTTTTCCTAGTATATAACTTCTGATCTGTTCTGCTAACCCCCAACACCCAGATTCCTAGCACCCAAATTATGTCTCCTCTCCTCATAGCAATCCCCTGCCAGTTTGCACCAACTAATTACAATCACCTCTCTTATATAACCAAAACATTAGTAGGGCAAATAAACCCATGAATTATTTCCAATTTGTATCTATATTTGGTAGGCTGCCTGACTTACATCTAGATTTAAATAGAAATGGTATATAAAATGGTATATATGTGGTATATAAAAGCTCTGCTTTCTGTTTTATAAATGGATTAAAAGAGAAGCTTATAAGTTTCCTCATTTTCTCTATTAGGGGTTAATTTCTTTGTGATCTTTTACTAATTCAGGAGAAACACTAGAAAATGGAGCTAGTAAGGGAGAATGCATATGGGTTTACCTTCCCAGAATGCCTAATCTAATTTTAATGTACCTAATGTTGCAGAAAAAGGAAAACATTAATGTTTCCTTTTGAGTAGCAATTAGCAATATATGTATTCAGTACAGAAGAAAATTATCAGAACTGAAGCTATCATTTCATAATGATGTATGACTAATAAAAGTCTGCTTGTGGACCATAAATCATCTTGAAATCGGGCCCTTTTAAAGAAAGTTACATGTAGTATTTGAAGCAGTAAGTTCTACAAAATCATATTGCTTCGAAGTAACTTACATTTTTGCATATACTACGTTAACATCTATACATGTATTAAAACTCATCCTATGATTTATACAGCTGACACTGCATTCTCATTAATAAATATGCCCTATTTGCATTTTTATTGATTGCTTTCTGGGGCTTTATTTACAAAACAACCTGCATCAAAACTGACAGTGACGTGATGTCAATAAACGGATGTTTGCAGGAATGACTTTTTAACAGAATATCTCTGCTTTAAAAGGACAAGGAAAAGTTAATGGAAGAGCTTGAACAGATGCAGAACATTGACTTGGCTCACAGAAGGAAGATTGTCGCCCAAATGCCCCCGCAGCTGTTTGAACCCAGCTATAGACGTGTGGAAATCAAAGAAGAATGGCAGAGGGAGCTGGAGTGTGCCTTCGAAGATATGTATACTGGAAATATGAGTAAGCATAATGTAATTTTTTTAACTATATACAGATTAAAATACAGAATTTTTCTGAGGAAAATATCATTTCACACTGGTGAAGTCCAGTCACTGCTTCACATAAATTATCTGTGTACTCCAGAACGAGCATTAAATTTCGGCAGTGCAAGGTTTATTTATGTCCTTCTCAGTGTCTTTACATATAGTATCACATAATCGCCATTGTTGTTCTGTGCCTTCTCTGGGGAAGGTTTTATTATTCATTCCTTGCCCCACCCACCCCTTGCAGGGAAGAGAAATTGGAGAAGAAGGGATAAGAAGAGAGTATGCTACATCAGAAGCAATATGATTATGCGGGTAGCCCAGGGTGGGAGCCAAGGTGTGCTACACAAACAGTTTACCATACTCTTTTACAATCCCTTTCTCTCTCATTTCTTCTCTCTGCAAGTGCAGGAAAGAGAGATTTACTTCCTCCCCTGCCCACAATGCAGGGAAATTGGAAAGGAAGAGATTTCAGAAGAGTAACTCTTTGCATAGCATGTTCATGTCTCCCAGCCCTGTGTTGCAGGTGTACTACTGGTAGTTCTCAACTTAGGGCCACAACTGAGCTCAAAAGATCCATCGTTAAGTGAGCTTTGCCACATTTTATGACCTTTCTTGCCACAATTGTTAAGTGAATCACTGCAACTGTTAAGTTAGTGACACAGCCATTAAGTGAATTTGGCCTCTGCATTGACTTTGCTCATCAGAAGATTTCCGAAGATGATCCCATGACCCTGGGACACCCCAACCATCATAAATACAATTAATCCTCAACGTGCGACCACAATTGAGCCCAAAATGTATGTTCCTAAGTCAGAAATTTGTCAAAGGGAGTTTTGTCCCGTTTTATGACTTTTCTTGCCACATTGGTTAAGTGAATGACTTAAGTTGTTAAATAAGTAACTCGGTTGTTAAGTGAATCTGGCTTTCCCATTGACTTTGCTTGTCACAAGGTCACAAAAGTGGATCACATGACCCCAGGACACTGCAACTGTCATAAATATGAGTCAGCTGTCAAGCATCCAAATACATATCACGTGACCATGGGGACGGCTACAATGGTCATAAGTGTGAAAAATGGTCATAAGTCACTTTTTTCAGTGCCGTTGTAACTTTGAGCCTGTCACTAAGTGAACTATGGTACGTTGAGGACTACCTGTACATGCCAGCTGCCAATGTCCAAATTTTTATCACATGACCAGAGGGGTGCTGCAACAGTCATAGGTATGAAAAACGGTCATAAGTCATCTTTTTCAGGGCGGGAACTGTGAACAGTTACTATATGAATGATTGTAAATCAAGGACTACTCCAGTCATATTGCTTTTGATATGGGTAAAGACAACAATTCCCCAAGCAGTTACAGCAAAGCGAAAGCATGCAACCCAGGGGTGGGATTCTACTTGGTCGGATCGGTTCTATAGAACCAGTTGTTATGATTCTGCGCAGTTTGGAGAACCAGCAAATCACGCCACTGGCTGGCCCCTCCGCTCCCCGCCCACTCACTCCCTACCTGGCATGCACGCCATCAAACTTACCTGCCTTTGGTAAGTTGCTATTTTTCCTTCCCCCCTCCACCAGATTTAGATTAGTTAGAAAGCAGGAAATCGTTGGATTTCTTGCTTTCTAGCTAATCTAAAAGCAGAGCTGAACTTTCCTTAGAATTGAAATTTCTATTTTTCAGTGCAGGCTCAGGTAGTAGATTGCAGAAAGGTAGATCTGTGAGTGACCTCAGTCTGCCTGCCTGCTTTGCCTGATTTTGCGTAAAAGTTGCTCTTTTTTAATAAAAAAAATTCAATATTTACATAAATATTTACAATATTTACATACAAGCCAGGCCTATCCAGTCACATGACCATCAAGCCACGCCCACAAATTAGGCCACGTCCACAGAACTGGTTGTTAAGAAATTTGAATCCCACCCCTGATGCAACCCATTCTACCCACGGTGCTGCCCCTCCTGCTCCCCCACCATCAAATGGCAGCCTTCTGATAAGAACCTGACAGATTCTAAGGAGCGCGGCTTAGTTTAATAGGCCTCACACTGGAGCCCATCTGGTTGCAGTGGAAAAGCTTAATATAAAAGACTTACAAGGGAATCTTGTGTCCATGGCACTTTCTCTGATTATTTGGCTGCTGCTCTTGATTGATGAATTGTGGCTGACAATCCCCAAATAAATGAGTTTCTCCACGAATAAGAAGGAACTAAGAAGCACCTGTTTTTCTACCTCATCCTTTGTTTCTAATATTTAAGATTTGGAAGAGAACTCCATTTGGGAATCCCATATGTTTGCTTTTTAAGTGGATGGGATTTTACATTTTAACAGCAATGTATTTAGGGCATAGTTTGACGGTGTTATTCACATGCTGATTTTTAACAGCAGATAATTAAAATTACCATATGGCTGAGGCTATCATTATAAATTGTCCCACACGACATAATTTTATCTTGGCACAGTTGGCCGTGATTAGAAATCGAGGTAGGTTTTTTTTTTTTTTTTAGTCTATATCCTAGAGCATTATAATTTTTGGGGGGGGAAATGCATTGTTGCTTTCATTTTGCTTTTTCTTTATGCAGAAATGAAGGGAGATCTTATTTTGCACCTCGATCCACAGCCTTTGCCAGCTCTCTCCGAGGCATCTCAGGATGATGAACTAGAACTTACCCAGGAACCAGAACCTGTGTGTGAATTGTCTCCAAAGTTGGCAAATGAGATAGGAGATAATGAGCCAGGCGGTACGAAGAATTCCTGTATCATGTCCGTGTTCACTCAAACAGCAGCATGCAACAGCTCTGATTATCAGTGAGACTTTTCTAAAACAGTATAAAACAGCAGCTGGAGAAATTTTACGGTGTATGAATATTCTTCATACTTTTTTCCAAAAGCTTGCCTGTAATTTTTACACTCAGATTAGTCAATTGTCCAAATGCATGAGACTGTGTCAGAGGGTTCAAAAGCATAAACACTGGGCGATATAATTCAGTGAAGCAGCAAGCCAACTGTGGCTGATCTCTGACCAAGTAAAGATTGGGTATAGTTAATCTAGGATAAAAGGCCATTAAAAGATCTTGGAGCTATAGATTAGTTTGGGAAGTTAAAACAAACAAGCAAACAAAACATTAGGCCACTGCAATTAACCCAGGGTGCCATCTGGTCACTTCAGTCCAGTTTGCGTGAACCAATTGTAAAAATTATTACTAAGTACCAAAGGTTGCAATCCAGCGCTCTGTATTTACAGCCCATGCATGTGAACTGGCTATGTTCTTAGTTAAGCAGGATAGAAACCTCAATGAAATAAAATCAATAAATAAAGCACAGGATCCCTCTGTTTGGACATGTTCTGCTTAACAGGTTAGTGGGACAGCAACAAAGCTCCACTGAAAATACAAGCAGGGCCTTCCTAGTTAGTGCTCCGTACCAGTTAGCTGAATAGGAGGAAAGCCAAGGCGATTCTGCTCCCCTGGTGCAGGAAGTTATCTCTGACTGCATAGGTCTTGCTGGCCTCAGTGCCTTCTGCTTAGTTGACCCTCAACTTTTTCCTGCTCAGAAACTGATCGTTGCCAAATCTTGATAAAACTCCTGGGGTTACCATTTCCATATTGTTAGCAAGAAAACTCCCTGGATGTGTGCCCAGGTGGTCAGCTGGGGTTCAAGCCCGACTCAAGCTTAAACGGAGCCATTTGGATAATTGTGCAGTAGTAGACAACACGGTGGCAAGGCTTAGCGTACGCACTTGGTTTGATTCGTATAATAGCATAATTTGTGATATTGTTTTGTTTGCTCAGTATGGTGTATGGCTTAGCAAGTTGTGTGAATTCTGCCAATACCCCCATGAACCTAAGCTGTGCATTTGGGATAAGTCCATCTGAACTGATAGATTCTCCAAGTTTTATTTAAAGTGCCCGTTCTGTGGCGGTTTGCATTCATCTTTTTGTGACTGGCTTTTATGGGTTGCAGTATTTAAGGACTGCAGGATAAAATCCTTAATAATTATTCCCTGCTTACAATGCAGCTGTTAAGGCAGTTTTCCTGAAATAGAACCATTTTCAAATGTATAGAAACAACTTGATATAATATTCATTTATACAATAACTACAGCCAGAAAGCTGCTGCATCTCATTGGTGCTTTCAAATTATTATTGCAGTTCATTTTCATTTTTTTTAGGTAGTGAAGTGGAGACAACGTGCCAGCCTTCAGCAAAACTAGCTCTAAAAAAGTTGCTAAACAAGATACGGAACCAAAAAGACAATTGGACATCAAGATGTGAGTCGGAGGTTCAAAATGACCTTGGGACAATTGAGTCAGGGACCATTTCTAATGGAGGAGAAAAAGTGGATGGATTAGCATCTGTGCCTGAACCTGAATCCAATCAGGATCCTGGTGTTGAACCTTCTGAAGGTACAGGGTTTTTTTGGCCCTAATTTGTCTGTACATCGGACTTGAGAAACTGACATAATGATCTTTTCTTTAGTGTATGGCAGTAAAGTAAAGCATCAGCAAAGCTGGAGACATAGAACTGAAATGGGATAGGTGTTTCAGTTCAGTATCTAAGGAAGTTAACCGCCTAACTGTTTCTGGTGTGGCTGTGGTGAAATCAGTCCCAGTGCCTTGAAATTTCCTGAGTTGACATTGAATTATATATTCAGAGTGGTGCGGTGGCCTAGAAGTGGAGCACTCTCCTCACAATCAGGAGGCTGTGAGTTTGATCCTAAGTAGAGGCAGATATTTCTCTCTCTGGGCACAATGAGAATATATTTGCTGAACAAAACTCCACATTGGCAACAAGAAGGGCATCCGGCCAGTAGACACTCTACTAGCTTCATTCAGTTGGCCAGACTCTACCCCACAAGGGATTATGGGGTTATTGAACTATATGTTCAAGCTATGCACTTTGTTCTGGTGCCTTGTGGGCTCTCAGCCATTCCCCACTTAAAGAGCTTTGCTTAATTCTGGCATGGCCTGTCCTGATTCTATTCTGGTGGCTCAATATTTTTGCGGGCAACTGCATTCCTGGAACTGTTTTGTTGTATCTGTGTGATGTGTTTGGTTGTGGCTATTAAAAAGTCGCCATCTTACACGCCATTCTTAACTAAATCAGGGTTGTCAAACTTGTGACATATCACATGACATATCATAACTTCCCCTCCCCCTTTGCTAAATTGGGGGTAGACGTGGCCATTGTGTGACACGAGTTTGACACCCCGATCTAGATTGTAAGAGAGTGATAATGTTATTCCAAATTGGTTTCCTTGATTTAAGCCTGGTGAGAGATGAGTGTCTAAAATTTTATGTATTGGAAGATCTCTATGAATCCATGGCGTATTTAATCTGATTCCACTCTCAAACTGTCAATTGTTGTTGCTTGAGATCAGGAAAGGCAATGTTAGAAAGAATAAGGAGCCATGAGACATATAATGATAATGGCTTTTTAAAGAGAAGAAAACAAAGAAATCCACCAGCCAATGGCATTCCCATTTTGTTCATGCTGCAGTGGGAAGGAATTGTGTTGCTGCAACACAATTCGATTCAGAAAGACTTTTGAAGAGGTAAAAAAAAAATGTATAGAACATTGATGCATTGTAGTTGGATTTTATTAAGGAAAAATCGAAAGTATAAATTATTAAACCTCAGTATGGTGGACTTCTTTTATGTATAAAGAATTTACATGCATTTAGATGCCGTTTACTATATTCTCCATAAATTTCATATCTTAGTATTCTGCTACCATTTTAAATGTTTAATAATGTATGTTTTGCTTAAATTATTCAGTCTTGTCTGTAATCTAATATTTGTTTATGTATTTTAGAGCTTCCAGAAATACTGGACCATACCATTGTTGCTGGAAATGAACTTATAAAACAAGTCCAAGACCAGACCACTAAAATTAGAAAGGAGTTAGAAAGATTCACACAGGTACAGCAATTTTTAGCAATATCAATGCATTTAGAGTGTTTGTACATTAGTTTTTATTTCATATTTGAACTATTTAAGTGTAATTTTGGTTAGGAATTACATTTAGCACTATTCTAATGGTGTTAATTCCTTTTTTCCATTTTTTTTTTGGGTGGGAGGGGCTGCAGAAAAGGCATAGTATTTTTCATATAGTGAAACGTTTTACCCGGAGATCTATCAATATTATTGTATGGAACATAGAATAATAGAGTTGGAAGAGACCTCCAAGGTCTTCTAGTCCAACCCACTGCTGGAGCAGGGTGATTATATACCCTTTCAGACAAATGGTTGTCCAGTCTTTTTTTTTTGAAAAGCTCCGGTGATGGAGCACCCACAACTTCTGGAGGTAAGCTATTCCATTGATTGATTGTTCTGACCGTTAGGAAATTTCCCCTTAATTCTAGGTTGCTTCTCTCAATGGTTTCCAACCATTGTTTCTTTCTGGTGCTTTGGTCCTTTTGGTGCTTTGGAAAGGAGCCCCTCAAATATTGAATGTTTGAATCAATAGTACAGAATTTTTCAAAAATATAAAAACATGGGAACACCAAATAATATCTTCTTAATAATAAAAATAGAGTGATGCAGTGGCCTAGAGGTGGAGCTCTTGTCTCAGATCAGACGGCTGTGAGTTCGATTCTAGCTAGAGGCAGATATTTCTCTCTCTGGGCACACTGAGAATATATCTGCTGAACAAAACTCCATATTGGCAACAGGAAAGGCATCCGGCCCATAAACACTCAGCTCCATTCAGTTGCCCAGACTCTACTCTGCAAGGGATTATGGGGTTGTTAAAAGATGATAAGGATGATCTTAATAATAAAAATATTAAATAGATGAAGATAAGGAATCTGCTGGATCAGTCCAGTCTATTTCCTGTAATCTAAAAGTGGCATGAAAGTGATAGTTTAATTGAGTTTGCTTTATTGTCATTGCACCTCGTACAATGAAATCAAACACCGTCTTCAGTGCACATCCTGACCATGAAAATAAACACAAACACACATCCTTCACTCTCCATACATTGAACCGAAAAACTCCGACCCCTCACCAACACTGCATTATATAGTAGAATTCAAAAGAGCTACTGCCCTGGGATAGAAGCTATTTTTCAGCCTATTTGTCGTTTTTATTATCCTGTACCGTCTGCCAGATGGTACTAGTTCAAAAAAAGGCTGCCCAGGATGAGATGGATCTTTGAGAAGGTTTTGAACTTTCTTAAGGCAGCGGGAGCTATAAAGCTCTTCCAAAGAGGGGAGAGGGCAACCAATGATCTTCTGGGCAATGTTGTTAACCTTCTGGAGTGCTTTCCTACCTGCCCCTGTGCAATTGGCAAACCATATAGAGGTGCAGTTGCCTATGATGGAATGCCTATGATTTCCTATTTAAGGAAAACTGCCTTAACAGCTACATTTTAAGCAGGGAATATTTAAACACTAATAATTAATCCAACAGCAGTTTTAGAGTAGCCTGCAGATATCTTTGTCCATTTTGCAATATTAGATAAGTGAAGAAAGAAACCCAGGCAGATCTTGAAGAAACAATGAATATTAGTCAATATAAATCTGCATCAGCACATTTGTGAAGTTGTGATCACACAAGGTTAGCAAATGCAGAAGTCAAGCTTTGTAAACAGAGATCAGATTTAAACAGCCATATTTAATTCATAAGATTTCTTCCCGCAGTTCATGAATATAAACATATAAATATAAATATAAACAATTCATAGCCAAGCTGAGTGTTTCTCACTATGTGTGATTTTTTTTTTTTTGCATAACACATGCATTATGAAACTCTGTTAAATTTTATTTAGGTGTTTTACATTTTGCTTTGTTTGAATTGTATGTATGTTTTAATTTGTAGGTTAATTAAAACAATTATTTTAAAAGAGCTGAATGTTGCTTATCCACATATACATTTTTTCTGCATCACTATCATAAAAGATGAAGGCAATTCAGATAGTCCTTGATTTATGACCACAATTGGGTCCAGAAAATTTGTCATTAAGCAACACTGTTGTTAAGCGAGGCATCATGTGACCACACTGGATTTTATTATTTTTGCTGTGGTCTTTTAAGTGACTCCAGCCAGTAAATGAATCCATTGACTTTGCTTGTGGGAAACCACAAATATTGCAAATATGATTCTTATATACCGTAGTCTCTTGTTAAATCTGGATTAATAATGGTAGAAAAAGCATTTGTGCTCTCCTAGCAATATATTTAACATTTCTGCCATGTATTATTTGGAGAAACCTTGACTCCTCCTGGCATTAACACAGGACTACTGTTTGGTTGACTAGACAGAGCAGCAACAACAGCAACAAACAACAGAGCAAAAAATACAACTAGAAATTGATTTTCTGAAGGCTAAAGTGCAGCACTACGAGCAGGAAGCTAAGACAGATCAAGAAAAGAAAGAACAAGAATGTCAAACAGAACGAAAAGTTTTCGATTCTGTTGTGCATCAGAAACAGGAAGCAGAATACAAGGTACAAATAATACAAGTAGATAATAGGGTCGTAGAGATTATTTTCCATGCTCATGGTAATTTTATAAAGCAGTGGCCAGATTTGACAAGGTTTTTTGTAAGTTTAGTGCTTGAGTTGACAACACAGGTGCCAAGTTATCTGCAGACGCGTTTCCTGGCACCCACCAGGAATTGGGTGGCATATATACTTATTATATGATTAACATCAGTATTAGAACCTTCGTACTAAAAAT
The DNA here is from genome assembly GCA_023653725.1 of Bungarus multicinctus. NCBI lineage: Eukaryota > Metazoa > Chordata > Lepidosauria > Squamata > Elapidae > Bungarus > Bungarus multicinctus. The sequence continues at coordinate 12,952,112 of CM042850.1, forward strand.
GTTTAAATAAAAAAACTAATAAAGTCGGTATTTAAAATTTGTTTCATCCCATGATGAATTGTGTTCCAGAATTTCTAAACTTTGTGATATTGTCATTAGGGAAGAATGACCTCATAAGTGCCATTTCCAGCACATTTTTTAGACCTGTCTTTTTAAACCATTGTTTGGGATGTGCTGTAATTAGAATTTAATAAAGAGAGATGGAAAATTGCAATGTAAAATAGGATGAAATAATGTAACAATCAAGGAAGCTTTATTATGTTTCTTAGCCCGGGGTACTAAATACATTAAGGCACCTGTTTGCTGACTGTATTTAATAACTGGCCAAGTATATTGGCTGCTATGTGTATTTATTTTGGAAGTTTTTATTTTGTTATTGTTTTTAGTATTTTAATTGTAACATATTTTTTTAATTGTAAGCTGCCAGTCAGTGACTGACGTGGGCGGCTATAGCAATTGAATGAATGAATGAATGAATGAGAAAGTAAGTACTTAGGTTGGTTGGTTAGTTAGTTAGTTTCCTGTTCACTGGAATATCCTCTAAGAATATTGTATGCTGTGACAGTTTATTTATTTATAATGTTTATATAGCTGCCCATCAGTCATGATCGGGCAGCATACAATAAAAAGTATAAAACAATAATTTAAAAAGAATTAACAAGTTAAAAAATACTAAAATTATTATTAGAAAACAAGAAGAGAACAACAAATACTGGAGCATTGGAGTCATCTCAGCAACTCATCATTTCTTTGCAACTTCCATGCCTGATGGCATAATCAGATTTTGAGGGAACTTACAAAGAATTAACAGGGACAGAGCCAACTTCATTTTGCTTTAGGAAATTGCTTTGCTAGAAAAATTATGTTTCTCCATAGGCCTATTGCAATGTGTTATTTTTTTGAATAGTGTTTGAAGTTACTTGATTTAATTTTTAACTAATTAATTTAATTTTTCTTTAGACTGACATTGCCCTGGAGCCACAGGTATCTTGGTTTCCCAAGGAGGATGACCATCTAAAGAGAATTCATGACTGTCAGCAACGTCTGTTGGTGCAAAACAGGTGGGGTTTTTTTTGTGTGTTTGGGGGGGGGTGTCAAATGTAAATTCTGGGGTTGCTTCTTGGCACTTCTTTGACACTTAGAAATCTGTCCTTTTTTCATCTAATAATATGCATATTATTTTAGGATGCATCAAGAATCAGTTGACGAAGCCAGAAAAAAATTAGAAGAATATCAGAATAAACTGCAACAGAGATTCCAGTCAGTTTCCAGGGCACTGTTAAATCCCGTAGACAGACTTGCATACCTAAATGCTCTCCCCGATCCATTGTCACAAGCCCAGGAGTTGCATCAACCCCAGAGAATGAAAGCAACGGCTTACAAGCCACCCGAGAAGTTTTCTGTTCAAGAACTGGCACTATCATGGCAGAAAATCGAGGAGCAGAGGCCTGAAGTCGCCAGTGACGAGCAAGCCCAGCCCAGGGTTGATTCCGAAAAGCAAATGCAGATAAATCAAAGATGTTTTCATTTGGCCCAAGGATCCTCTTCACATCAAGAGAAAGAAAAAATGGATGTGTGGGGAACACCTATGGCACATTCACTGGAATTTCACAAGATGTCTGGATCGTTATTGCCAAAATCGGAGGATACCTCAGTTACCACCCAGTCTGATGCTCACATTCCAAATGCCCGATTCGTTTTACCTGCAGGTGATGCTCCAGGGCCGTCAGAAACCCTCTTGTCCAAAGCACCCACGTCTGACAAACCTCCCGCTGAAAAGATCCTTTTGCCAACCTTCTTAAAGCACCAAGATATCCCCGGAGAGAACAGGATAAACACAATTTCTAACCAGAGCCACCAGAGCCACCATCTTCCCTTGCATTCGACTTCTCCCTCGCCGCCTCCCATAACGGCTCAGATCAAGGGCATCCAGGAGTCCTCCTCCGCATCGAGAAAAGGGCGCGGCGTTTTGTCCAGTTGTTCCGATATAGTGGAATTAAGAGACCACCTGCTGGCTTCCTCCGAGAGCATTGAAGCTCAGCAGGAGCACTTGAAAGAACTGCAGGAGCGACTGGATGAGGAGCGGGAAACCCTTCTGTTCCGCCAGAAAATACAGGAGGACGTGCTGCTCCAGAGGCATACCCAGCTGAAACAAAAAATGGAGCAACAGCAAGAAGCATTAAAAGAGATTATTAAACGGGTATGCTTTTTAGTACAGGATAAAGAAACATTCAGGTGTCTTGAAGTAGTGGGATCCTACCTTAGTCGCTACCGGTTCGGTGGCTGATAGCGTGCGCGTTCCACCCCCAACGCACACACCCCTAACAAATGGGTGGGATCCGACAGGGTCATTTATGAGGTTCGGTGATTTACGATGTGCTTCCCTGCACTCTGCTGGCCGCGCGCCTGTAAATCGTCATCAGCATGCTGCGTGCAGAGAAGCAGCCTTTCAAAAAGCTCTTTTTTCCTGCTTTTTTTAACTGCAGCTGTGCCTCGCACGGCAGCTGAAGTTGACAAAATCAGGGAATAAAGCTCAGGTAAGAGCCCGGGTGGATAAGTGGGCAAAAACATCAGCAGATATAGAACCGGTTCTGTGCCTGCTGCTCTTCAGAGCTACCGGTTCTACAGAGGTGGACAGAACCGGTAGAAACCCACCCCAGCTAACAAGCCAATCAGCTGAGAGGATGAAGAAACGAAAAGCTAGGAGTGACCCTTCCATCCTCCCACGTGCTTTTCGGTCTTTTATCCTCTCAGCTGATCGTTGGAGATTTGTTTTCCTCCTCTCAGCTGATCTGAGGCTTTTTTTTAAAAAACTACTGGTTCAGTTGAACTGGTAGCATACCACCATTGGTGTCAGGGTAATTCTGAAAGAGAAATTCTCTTAAGTCACGCCCAAAAAATGGAGCCCAAGAGGCCTGCATGTGCCCCCTCCTCAAGCTCTGTTTTCTCTGGCAGAGGCACCACAGACCGGTCCTTTGCTGTACCCATGCCAGATCTAAGCACCCTGTGGGCTGGATTCAGCCCATGGGCCTTGAGTTTGACACCCTGTACTAGTGTTTATGGTCATCCAGTTGTCGATTCTCTTAAGTCTAAAGCTTTGAACATTAAAACCAACAACTAGAGGTGGTCCTCTAATAAAAAATCCTCCATCTTCTTGGTCTCAAGAAGGTTGGATGACTTTTTAAACCAAACCTGGGTTTGCAACACGGCATAGAACGAAGGAAAGTCACCTTGTGTGATCAGACATTACTCTCAGTACATTGGGCGTTTACATCACAAAAGACGCTATTTTCTTCTTTACAGGTTACGCAGTTAAGACCGTGCAGGGACATGACTGACACAAAGCCCGACAGCCTCAGTTTGCTGAGTGTGCTCCTTAACGAAGCAGAAGATGGCAATCCAAAGCAGGTTCACTTTGATGATATGAGCAGCCACGGGGAAGATGATCCTTTGCTTCCAAAAGTGAATTCAGTGGAACAAATGGGTAAGAAGAGCTTGTCGATTGTTGTGATGGCTGTTGGATTGCTTTCTTTGTCTTACTGCTTCTTGAACATTTTGGCTGAGATTCTCCCGATTGAAATGGACACGTGTCAATTTGTGTTTCTAGCTCAGTAACCTTGTCCTATCTAATTACTTTCAGTTATGGTCTGTTTTTGAAACTGAAGAGCCTTCATAAAAGGACAATTTCATTGGAGATACATTATAATGGTTTGAGTTCAGGTCAGACCATTGTCACTTTTGGCTTCACAGTATAGTATATGAATGAATGAATGAATGAACGAATGATGGAATGAATGATGGAATGATGGAATAAATGAATAATGAATGAATGAATGCTTTATTTGGTCAAAGAGCATCTTACTGGAGATGTATTCCACACTCCCAATGTTGATAAAACTACAGTTCAGTAAAAGCCCAACTGTATCTTTACACAGAAAAATAGATCTGCTAAGAACTATTTCTATAGCTGATGATACATTTATCTCTGGTGCAGAAACTCATGCAAAGCAATAGAACCATCATTATTGTCATCATACCAATAAGAGAGGGGACTAAAGAAGATGGATAAATAATAAATAAGGATAAATAATAATGTTACAGCCATACTACATGGGTAAATAGACATAGACATCAATATTGTTATCATTGTATTGCAGGGAGAACAGCTTCCTTCCCAGAAAAATAGATTTAACTGGGAAAAGTCTCAGTCCAGAGTCCAAGTTTCTATATTTGCCACATCAATTCTGGATCTGAACATATCTTTATCTTGCAGGACCATTTCAGAGCACATGGACTAGAGAAGAGAAACAGAGACTTTCAAAACCACCTTTGGTCAAAGTAAAACCAGGACTTGATTTGAAGCAGCATGAACTCAGTGCCATACAAGAACTTGACACACCTAGGAGCGACAGATTTTCCACTACAGGTGAATTATGACCATGTAATGCTAATCAAAATCGTAGCTCTTTCTGCATTGAAGCATTTAACTTCATTTCATTTAACTGCGAAAGCCTATGTTTGATACGGTGATGGGCAGCCTGGAAGAGATCATCAGTATCTCTTTCAATTCAATTTTACCCTTACTATTTCTTCCCTGTCCTTCAACTTGCCTTACGTTAAACTTAGCTCATTTTGGGATACTTCGATAGTGTTTGTATCAGATTGGCATTGTGACTTGTTCTATACCAGTTATTGTGCCTTAGTTGTAGCTTGGAGATGGTTTATATACACACTTTGTGTATGTACATGTGAAAATGTTTCTTTAGATTAGGCAAAATGACAGTTTTGCCTTGCTGTAATGCACGTTTGAGGATACCTTGTCTCATGCTTCTTCCTTTTCTCATTAGTCATATTGATTGTCAGGAACAAGAAAAAATAAGATACAATACATTATTGATGGTTGATAACTGATGCGTCATTCATAAGATGTTGGCATAGATACACTATTGGCAACTTGTGAAAAGCAACATTTAACTAGTTTTTTAAACAAACCCTAAAACATAAAAACCCTGTTCGTTACCACACAAAATATTACAGGGGAGCAGCTGCAAAATAAATTTGCACAAATTGCTTATTTGTGTAGGAGATGACCAGACTGAGCTCAAAGCGGGGCAGTCAAACACATCATAAGTCATGAGTCCCTATGCACCTGAAAGAGATTCAAGTCCAGCCCACCTTGAATTCCTCTCTTATCTCCTGGGCGTTTCCTTTAACCGCCAGTTGGCCAGATTCTTGTAGAGAACTTCAGCTTGCAATAAATCTTTATACTCATTTGAATCTCCTGATTTCCTGAATCTCCTGATTTCTCCAGCGCTTGACAATTTGCTTCTTTTAAAAGATTTGGTCACCTATATTGTGAGATACCACTCTGGGCAGCTAACAGGAGTAATAAAAATACAATAATTTAACAAAATACAATACAATACAACTAACAAGAGAAACCAGATGCCCAATCCAATTACATTCAGGCTCCAACCTCACTATGCAGTCCCTGGGGAGAAAGCCAACTCTTCATGGCTTTCCAGAAGTTTAAAAGGGTGAGGCTTTCATTGTCCCAAAGATGGTTTTTTTCAAGGGGCCACTTGACTTTCTGGTTTTTCTTTGAAGACATTTCCCTTCTCATCCGAGAAGCTTCTTCAGCTCTGGATGAAAAGTGAAATGTCTTCCAAAAAAAATCAGAAAGTCCAGTTGTTTCTTGGAAAAGCACCTTTAGGACAACCATGACCTGGATGACTAAGAATCTTCATAGACATTTAATGAAATCTTAATGTATCTCAAGGGGAAGAATATTCTGTAGGGCAGGGACCCTGAAAAAGATATGCCTCCTAAGCCACCCTAGGTGGCAACTTTTAAAGGAGAGGAATATGTCCTGTTCTGACCCAAGCCTCGTTCCAAGCAAACGAACACCAAACAGAGATAAAAGCAAAACCTTTTTAATGCTTCTCTGTGAATTCCGTTCATTCACAGTAAAACACTATTAAAAACTAATTGTCCCAGATAAGAACAAGCCTTGCCAAGGTTGTACAAGGCTGCCAAGAACACTAGATTAAATTGCAAGGAAATAATCAAAACCAAAAGTCTCCAGACACAAAACCAGGATAGTCCAAACTTCCACAAGACGTGAAGTGCAAGAACTTCTTTGCTTCCTGCAAAGAATCCCACCTCTGAGGGCTGGCTTTTATCCCTGAAGGGAGGGGCCATCACTGTGCAGCTTCACTCCCAAGTCTCCCGTGCTGGTGCAGCTGCTCTTCTGCACGCATGAGCACTGGGCACAGGCTCTTCGGGGTCTTCTGCATCACTGCTGCCAGCCTCCACAAGCTCCCAAGGCAGCACTCCACTTTCTGATAGTCTTGGCCCCATCCCTGCATCACACACAGGCCCCTCATCCGAGTCCTCGCTCTCCGAGACCTCAGCCGTCCACACCTGCTGCCGGCAAACCACAACAATGTCCATTCTGTACGACCCTGTGGGGCAGTTGAACAGCAAGTACAGCTGTTTTCTAATACACCTTTCCTCGTCGCTACAGAAATTTCAGGATACAAAGAGCATCTCACTGGAGATATATTCCTCACTCCCCAAATTGATAAACTACGGTCTAGTAAAAGCCCAGCTGAGTCTTTACAGGAAGAAATAGATCTGCTAAGAACCATTTCTATGGCTGATGATAAAGAATTAGATTTCGGCCAAAGCCTGGAACGTATACAAGGATCATGCCACGATGAATCAGCGTGGAAAGCTAATGGTTTGTATGACTCAGGTGAGAAGAGTTACCTTTTGAGAGAACGATTCCTTTTCAGCAGAAGCGGTGGTGGGCTTAAATTTCTTATCAAGTCAGTAACGACAATCAAAACGAAGTCTCTGAAATATCCATGCACGTATTTCACTTTTAAGAAATATTCTGTAATCACTGCCACGGAAAATTAACAAGCATTGGCATTGCTTTTAGAAAGCAATTAAGCTCCAATGATTGGTTATACGGGGTTCCTTAAGGTTTCTCCTCTCTTTATAGACTTGCAAGGGCTTGGTACAGTCAAGAGTAAAATCTTGATAAAGGGAGATGAGGATATAGTGGGTGAATTATTTAAAAGATTTCACCAAAGACAGTAATTTTCCCTGTAAATAAATACTAGCACGGGTAGTCCTTCACTGATGACCGCAATGGAGCCCAAAGTTTATGTTGCTAAGTGGAACAATTAAGTGAGTTGTGCGGAATTTTACAACCTTTCTTGGCCTAGTTGTTAAATGAATGGCTGCAGTTGTTTAGCTAGCAACAGGGTTGTAAAATGAATCTGGCTTCCCCATTAACTTCGTTGGTCAAATGGTCACAAAAGAGGATGACGTGACCCCGGGATGCTGTAACCGTCATAAATATGAACCAGTTTCCAAGCATCCAAGTTTTTATCACATGACCACGGGGATGCTGCAACAGGTTATCTGAAAAATGGTCATAAGGCCACAATTATCGGTGTTTTTTAAACTTTTGAGTCACTAAACCGAGGATTGTAAGCCGAGGATTACCTGTACCAATAGTTCTCCACTTAGAACAGTTCACTTAGTGACTGAACAGCATTGAAAAAAGTGACTTCTGACCGTTCTTCACAGTTCCGGCCTTTGCAGCAGCCTCATGATCATGTGATCAAAATTCAGATGCTTGGCAACTGGCATGTACTTAGGATGGTTGCAGTGTCCCAGGGTCAATGTGATCACCTTTTGCGACCTTTTGACAATTAAAGTCAACGAAGAAGCCAGGTTCACTTAACCAGGTTGCTAACTTATCAACTGTGGCGATTCACTTTACCACTGTGGCAAGAAAGGTCATAAAATGAGGCAAAACTTATTTAACAAATGCCTCACTTAGCAACAGAAATGTTGGGTTCGAATGTAAGTTGATGACTACCTGTTCCACTGTGAGTAGATAAAACACCTGTAGTTTTCATCTTTTTAGGTAATTTTTTTTTTTACCTATCTTAGTGCAAAACTATTGAGTGGGAAATGATTGAAAGTGCCTGTTTCTGAAGAATACCCTGCATTTCTCAAACCTATTTAGATAATTTTCTATGCAAATATAAGAACAGAACACTCAAGAGCCCTCTAGAGCAGGGGTGTCAAACTCGGTCTCATTGAGGGCCGCATCAGGGTTGTGTTTGACCTTGTGGGGCGGGGTAGCTCGACGTCACTTGTGTTGGGAGCACCTGTGGTGGTCCGAGTGCTCTGCCAGTGAAAATGGGCTTCCGAGCTCTGCTTTCGACTGCGATGGCCTCCTGCAACCGTCTGCCTGCGAAAACGGAGCTCGGGAGGCTAGTCCTTCGCTGTTTCCAGGGTGGCCCCGTGGACCAGATCTAAGCATCCCCGGGCCTTGAGTTTGACATCCCTGCTCTAGAGCAGCGGTCTCCAACCTTGGCAACTTTATGACTTGCGGACTTCAACTCCCAGAATTCCTCAGCCAGCGCATGCGCTGGCTGAGGAATTCTGGGAATTGGAAGTCCGCAAGTCGTAAAGTTGCCAAGGTTGGAGACCGCCTGCTCTAGAGCAACATTTCTTAAGTTGGCAACTTCAGGCTGTGTGGATTTCAACTCTCAGAATTCCCCAGCCATGTGGGATCGAAGTTTGAAGACAAGTTAAAATCCACACACCTTAAAAGTTGCCAAGATTTGAGAAACTCTGCTTAGATGTACTACTGTGTGGTGCTGCTGCAATGATTGTCAACCACCGCTTGTGGAATGATGTCCGTGTGACCAAATAGAGTTAAACTTGAGCGCATCATGACTTGCCAGTTGTTTCATGTTGCTTCCTCTTCTTTATATCCAGTCCACTCCGAAGAATTTACTTCTGTAGGTCGACATTTATCAAATTATTCTGCTGAGAACGGAAGAAAAGTTACATCTCCGGATCCATCACTGAGACCAAACAGCCAAGTAAGTCATAAAAACTAGTAGTTAGTATGTTCTATAATTGTACCATTTACTTTAAACAATGTCATTCTCTTTTAATCTTTGCATTTTAAATACTGTTCATCAGTATTCTCAACCTGGAAGTGACTCTTCATGTTTTACACTTCACGTGACATAAGAAGGTCTAAGGCACTCCATCTGGAACATTTACTTGCATATGTTTTCCATGACAATGTCCCTTTTAGATTCTTTAAAAGGCAAAAATCATACAGAAAAGACGGTATTATTTGATATTATGTAAATAACAGCATGGAAGTACAGTCTCTCATTTAAAAGAATGTTAAGCTTTATTTTGATTCGATTAAAAAAGTCATTTGCAAACAAAGTACTACATTTCTTGAAAGCGTTTTAAAAGGCACACGGCTAACACATATTGCATTGTATATTATAATAGTGCAGAATACAGATTTTTATCATTTAATAGCTATAAAGATGTCTTGAATTGCTTTATTATTCCTCTGAGAGCCTCTTATTCACTGTGGTTCTGTGATGAGAAATAGCCAAATATGAGCACTAAAATGATCAGCTGATCTGTGGTGCATGATTTATATACCGTTCTGGGAAGCAATTCAAGCCTGAACTTGTGTTTGGTGATTTGTGAGTTTTGTGTGTGATGAATGAGTATGAGTGTTGTCTGAGGAAGGGAGGATTTTGCTGGGAGATGGGGAGAGGAAGAGAGCAAGAATGAGATTGACTGTTCTGAGCAGTGATGAACCTGACATGTACTGACAATTGAATACATGGAGGTTTCTACACTTGAACTGAGCTCAGAATGAAGTAAGTTTTGATTTGAAGCACTTGTGATTGTAGTAATAAGTACTCATACTGTATAATACTCTTGCCTTAGGTAACACTTTCAAATGCTTGGTCTCCGGGTTTGTTAACACCAACTTATACACAGCAGGTAGCTTCTGGCTATTTTTCTTCAGTGACTCCTGCTGCTGCCAACATTATAAAAAATTACAACGCAGATGATAGTCTTGCTGGTAAAGGTAAGTGTTCTGTCTTCACTACATGTTAGTCTATGTGCAGCTCGACATGCAGCTAAACCCACTTATCCTTCAATAAAACAGACCATGTGCACTGATCTGAATGCTTTATTGAAAGAACAGGATATGGTGAAACTGGGGGAAATAGGAATATCTACAATGAGAACAAAATACATGTATTGAGTTACTGCTGAACTTAACAATTAATAAATATAAGTAATGTAAATCACCAGCAGCGCATTGTGTGTGGGATGTGGGTTTGTCTTTGGGTGACCATATGCCACAGATTAAAATGGATTCTTCTTTGTGCTTCTGTCTTCTCCAAATGCTAAAGGAAAATGGAGTCTAGCTTCCCAACATGCACTTGGTTTGAGATTGTGGGCTGATGGATAAAATGAGTTGGGTCAGCTTCAAACAATATACTTAGTATTATGTCTACTCCCGCCACTAGATGGGGCTAGAGTGTAACAATAGTATATAAAAATATGTTGGGGCACATTTGTCTCTCTGTCCACTAGATGGGGCTAGAGAGCAACAACAGTATATAAAGATTATATGCTGGGGCAATGACAATAAGTTTGTGGCAAGTTCCAATAAAATGACCTGGCCTCTTTTTTATATATATGTTTGCTTAAATAAATAAAAAAAATAGAATGAGCGAGAAAGGTGCTTTTTCAAAAGGCAACTGGGCTGTTTTTTTCTCAACTATCAGACTTATCCTTCCACCCCTGCCACCATCACCATTGATGAAGTTTCTTGAATGAGAAATCAAAACTCTTCCTCTTTTTCCTCAAGGAAAAAACAACAGTCCAGTTGCTTTTTGAAAAAGCACCTTTGAGATAACTATGACCGGGAGGACTGAAAATCTCCATAGGCAGTTAGCTAGAACCTATGTTTGTGAAGCTCTACCTCAGGGGTGTCAAACTCTATTTCATTGAGGGCTGCATCAGGGTTATGTTTGACTTGGGGGGGGCAGGGGGTGTAGCCAACACTCATGTCGGGGGTACCTGTGGTGGCCCGCGAGCTCATAAGCCACATTTTCAGCTGCGACAGCTTCCTACAACCTTCAGCCAGCAAAAATGGAGCTTCAGAGGGCCACTTGCGGCCTTCACAACCTCCATTTTCAGTTGCAGCGGCCTGCTGCAATCTTCTACCAGTGAAAACGGAGCTCGGGACAGCCGCCTGCTGGCCTCACGACCTCTATTTTTGGCTGTGACAGCCTCCTGCAACCCTCTGCCAGCAACCTCTGAGCCCCCCCACACCCCCCGAGCTCCATTTTTGCTGGCAGAGGTGCCGCAAGCCAATCCTTTGCTGTTTCCAGGGAGGCCTTGCGGGCTGGATCTTGCCTCCGGGCCTTGAGTTTGACACCCCTGCTCTACTGATATGAAACTATGAGACACACTATCCGCCCAGTTCTTGCAAATGGAAATGTTTGGGGTTTTTTTTGACGTGAATAAAGTTGAGAATTATTTGTAATTGCTTTACAGAGTCCTGTGCAGCCAAGCAACAGACTAGCCTTTTCTGCTTTCCAGCAAAGGAGAGTTCAAACACTCCTTCCTTTCTACAAAAACCTGATGACTCCTCAAAGCATCCCAGTTCTCGCCTCCCTTTTGAAGAAATGGAGTACGATGGAAGCAAAGTCCAGCAAATAATAAACAAATACAGAAAAGATTTCAGCTGGTCATCACTGAGTAATGTATCTTCTGGCCATGGTAATGGAATTAGAAGATAATAAATGGAGTATTCCAAAGCATTCAGAAAAATTAATTCTCTGTTCATTGTTTCCCCATGCAATATACTGTTTCTACTATGTACTGTGATTGGGATTGTGGGAACGTCCCACCAATTTTACATCATACTGCGATGGTATTCCCCTCCTTAGGAGGTTCCTTGAATCTCTGCATGAAATACATCATCTTGAGTGCATTGCTGTCCAATTACTAAATGATCTAGATCAGAGGTCCCCAAACTTGGCAACTTTAAGTCTTGTGGACTTCAACTTCCAGAATTCTCCAGCCAACTATGCTTAAATAGATATGCTGGCTGGAGAATTCTGGGAGTTGAAGTCCACAAGTCTTAAAGTTGCCAAGTTTGGGGATCCCTGATCTAGATACCCGGCCGTGGGCTTAGCTACCCCAGGAACTGTTCATACATAATTTAATTTTATGCATAATTTTATTCATCACTTGTCCTGTGTGTTTTTGAAAATAATTCACTTCTCTGATGTTTTATATTTTGATAGACACTTTATATGCTGTTTTTCTGAATTTTTTATGCGTTAATGCTGTATTCTGTTACACAGTACAAAATACACACACACACACACACACACACACACACACACACTCTCTCTCTCTCTCTCTCTCTCTCTCTCTCTCTCTCTCTCTCTCTCTCTCTCTCTCTCTCACTCTGTGTAGTGGATCAATAGACCTGAAGCTGAGGGAAAAATTATTGTGTTAATGTTGCATTTTTAAGTCCCTGTTTCTCTGAATTTTGCAATCTGGGAAAATTTGCATCAAGTTGGTATTTCCTCTTAACACAATATTAGGTGTTTTATTTTTTTAGTGTACGCTGAATGTTCCTATTATTTACTCTATATGTCGTACATACTTCCAATTTTATGACTCCAAATTGGTCATCTAAGGTTTATAGAGTTCCCATGGTGACTACAAAGTAACAAGCCACAAAAGTTAAATTCTGAAATAAACGTGTGTGGTACTGTCTGAATTCCATTCCATTTGTTTTTAGATCCAGCGGTTGGACTTGATGCTACTGATATAGAAAGAAATTTTCCAAATTTCCACCGGGAACTTTTTCAGCCTTTGAAGCCGAGTTCTGACTTTGATATCTGCTCAACTCTTTCTCAGTGCAGAATATCTCACAGCAGCAAAGATTTAAGCAAGGTATTTTTGAATGAAGAAAATGGAGAATTATTATTCTTTTGAAAAGTCAGCTCTGGCTTAATTATCTTCAAAAGTACATTCATTATGGCAAATAGGTAACTAAGGCGGTTTAAAGTTACAACAGCCCTGGAAAAAGTGACTTATGACCATTTTTCACACTTAATGACCACTGCAGCATCCCTATCATGTGTTTAAAATTCAGCTGCTTGGGAACTGACTCATCTTTATGACGGTTGCTGTGACCCAGGATTATGTGATCATTTTTGCTGACTTGACAAGCAAAGGAAATGGGGAAGCCAGATTAATAATCCATGTTACTAATTTACAACTGCAGTGATTCACTTAACAACCATGGCAAGAAAGGTAAAATGGAGCAAAACCCACTTAACTGTCTGGCTTAATGACATAAGTTTGGGGCTCAGTTGTGGTTGTAAGTGTAAGACTACCTGTATCTGTGTAACGTATGTTACCATGAAGTCCATAACATGGTTGTATAATGGGCTAACAGTTTTGTTGTTGCATGATAGTTACAAAAATGTTCTGCCACCATTTCAGTTCCAGTGGTTCTGATTCTGATTCCATGGTTCTGATTCTACCAAATCATTAGTAGCACCAGAACTCCATATGTTAAGATGAGAAAACTCCGAAGGTTTTTAGCCACCTCTCGTGAGATTTTCATGCTACACTTTGATTCTCCCCTCATGCATTTTTATTCTATAGGTTTCAGATTTATCTAAGAGCCAAGATTTAACATCATCTACCATAGAAGAGGGAAGGAATAGTACTTTATTTATTAGCAGAGGAAACCTAAGCAATTTTCAGCTAAAGGAACAGAGTGATGAAAAGGTGAATCAGTCAAGGCAAGGTAATTGTTTACTCATTTGGTCTTTGAAGGTGGGAAAATGTTTTTAAAAGTAAAAAATTCCTTTGTTAACAAATGGGAGGATATTTGAATCGATGCTGACTATTTCTATTCAGCTTTGACGTTTAGGTTCCGTTTGATTCACACTTCTCTGTTTTTCCCCAGCAGATTTTACAGCAAAGATATTCTTTCATTCATTCACTCACTCATTTATTCAACTCATTCATTCGATTTCTATAGCCACCCATCTCAGCAAATGACTCTGGGCGGCTCACTTCAGAGACATACAATATATTTAATTAAAATCTTAAAAACATTTTAAAACAGTAGAACAATATTATATTGCTAAGCAAGATATAGAAGAAACATTTGATGACAAACCAATTACCAGCTGGGCTGATAGTTTTGTTTGCATCTCCTGGTTTCCATGACATTTGCATCTGGCATTGAAGATGCTGAGCTTGTGAGCTGGAAAGCTGACAGTCTGGGTTCAAAACCCGAGTGCTGCACAACAGGGTGAGCTCCAGTTCTTTGCTCCAGCTCCTGCCCACCTAGCAGTTCAAAAGCATGTAAATGTGAGTAGATAAATAGGTACCACTTCAGTGGGAAGGTAACAGCATTCCGTGAGTCTCAGCATATAGTTCTGCTGGCCATATGACCACCCAACAACACTTGCTCCCTTGGCTAAGAAACGGAGACGAGCAACCCCCCCCCCCCCTTAGGGTCAGACATGACCAGACAGGGAAACCTTTACCTTATTAAGAAATAATCATTATGACTTGGTTAATCAGGTTCTATACCTTAGGAAAAAAATGTTTTTCGGTGAGGACTTACAGCTCAGTACTGTGTTTTCCCAAAAATAAGACCGCCGTCAGGGCTCCGGTATTCATCCCCATTTAAATCATGAGCCTCTAGCCAGATCTTTCAGAGCTTAAAAGAAGATTTAATAGGAGTGAACATGCCGGTGCTACTTGGGTATACCTGAGTCTACCATCCATTTCCAGGAGTCATCAATCATGCTCTCCAGTTATACAATTTTGCGCACCAGAAATTTTGGTTGCCTAGAAATTATCTATGGAAGCATTTAAGGAATGTACTACTTCCCTCCCCCGCTTTCTGCTGGCAACTCTTAAAAGACCAGAGAAATATTTTATGAGTTGACAACCAGGTCTTATATCAATTTTTGTTCCAAAAGACACATTAGGACTTATTTTCCGGTTAGGTCTTATTTTTCGGGGAAATACAGTACTAAATGTGTCCTTCTGGTTGATGATCTTAACTGGGACTTATTTCTGGGATAGGGCTTAAATTATGAGCATCCTGAAAAATCATGCTAGGGCTTATTTTCTGGTTGGGTCTTATTATTTGGGGAAACACGGTAGAGTGTGATTTTTTTCCCCCGTCTCTGAGATCTTGAAGGTTCCGGTAAGGCCTTTGCTTGAGAATGTTGAATGAAGCATCCATCTGGCTTTAGATGAGCAGATTAGTCTGATCTGGTGGAAGGCTACTTTATTTATTTTTTAATATGTGCAATAATTGCTCCTTCCTCTGCTTCGGTCTTCTAAAACTTCAGTCATGTTCTGAATTTATGCGTACTTAACCTCACCTAAAAACAGTTTTCTGCCACTTCTCAGCTGTTCACCTAGTTGCCGAAGAATTGTCCGAACGGCTGTCTCTGGAAAGTACCTTGAACAACAGTTTTGGGGAATCCGGAGCCTTTGGTTTCAACCCTGAAGAAAACCTTGAGCTAAGCAAGGACTGCATTGAGGACCGTGTCGCTCTTTCACCCGAGACTGGATCATGCGAGGCCCTGCAAGATGACAATGACTTTCGTTACTTCTGTTCATCCATAGAAAATTTTCACAGCCTTATTCCGGTTGAAGATCAGACCTCCACGTACGAGATGATTCCGAGTTTTGGCCCAAGGAAAAGTACTCATGAGAGGACAGAATCGGCAAAAGAGGACACGAGCTCAACGACAGAGAGCCTCTGCTTCGTTGAACTAGCCACGGCGTCGTTCAACAAAAACAATGAAACGGAGACCAGGAACCGATTGATAGAAAGTGACGTCGCCCAATATGCTTTAAATTCCACGCAAGAGCCGAGTTTTCCAAAATCGAAGGAGCTTCTGGGTTGGCCTCAAGAAGTGAACTCTGGCAATCCCTTCCAGAATTCTGCTGCGGAAAATATCAGTCAGCCCGCCATGTTTCCACAACTAAATATGGATGCCATCCAGGCTCAAAGCGCGGATTCCCGTTTGTCACAGTGCAGCATCCCTATGTGGGTAAGTCTGAGGGATCTGAGATGGAGATAATTTAAATTCAGTAAATCAAATTGAAGCTGTTCTGCTTAGAGGGGGCATTATGTTCTGACCCAAACCTTGTTCCAAGGAAACAAACACGAAACAGAGGTAACAGCAAAACCTTTTAATGATTCTTTACAAATTCCTTTCCTTCACGGTTAAAAGGCTGTTTCAAATTAATTATCTCTGATAAGAACGAGCCTTGCCAAGGTTGTGCAAGGCTGCCAAGAACACTAGATAAAGTTGCTAAGAAATATTTCAAACACAAAGAGTATCCAAACACCAACCAAGATATTCCGAACGTTCACAAGACTTGAGTGCAAAAACTTATTTTGCTTCCTGCAAAGAACTCCAGTTCCTCAGCTGGCTTTTTTCTCTTGAGGGAGGGGCCATTACCTTGTAGCCTTACTCCCGAGTCGCCCGTGCTGCTGCAGCTGCTCTTTCTTTCAAGTAGCCCTGCGTGCACACACACTGGGCACAGGCTCCTCGGATGAAAGCCAGGTTTGAAGAAACGTTCTTTGCAGAAGGCAGAGACGCTCTGAAGCTGAGCCTCGTGGACATCATAGTTAGTATTTGAAAACTCTTGGAAACTACTTCTTGTCTCTGGGTTTTTGGCAGCCTTGACAAACAACTTGGCAAGGTTCTTTCTTGTCGGAGCTAATTAGTTGAAAGCAGCCTTTTATCTGTGAAGAAACAGAATTCGTGGATTAAACCTTAAAAGTTGGGGGCTGCTGCCTTTGACTTGTGTTTGCTCTCTTGGAACCAGGTTGGGCCAGAACACTTACGGACTTCAACTGGCTGGCTAAGGAATTCTAGGAGGTGAAGTCCATAAGTCGTAAAGCTTGGGAAGCCCTTCCCCTAAAGGGTTGGGATAGAATGATGCAGTTCTTGAATCAAATGCTTATCTCTGGCAGACAAACGTGCAGTTTTTTTGTAGAAATTCTGATTATTTACGGTTTCCTACCATTAATTTCTTAGGAGACCCTCACAGGAAGAGGCATCATGGAAGAACCGGACCTGACGCTAGTAAGCTCTAATGATATCAGCACTGCAGAATCAGAGCTTATACCTGGTGTTCATTTGGAAGTTAAGGAGTCTCTCCAGGTAAAAACGTGGGGAGTGATAATAGGCACTTCTTAATCTGGCCAGATGAATTATTGAGTGTACATACGATGGAAGAATGGTGGAATCATCTAGAATAGAGTGCTTTGAATTTGCAGGCCATTTGGCTGCTTAATAAGATCGTAGTTGACAAAGTGGTTACGATAACATTGTAGGCCAGGACTGTTGTCACTAAGGAAAATGCGACATCACATGACCGCATCCCTTAGCGACAGCAATCCTGGTTGCTGCTGTGACCTTATGAGGCACCGCTTGAGTTGAGGAAGGCTAGAGAGCGCCTGGGAGACCCAGTTACAAGCTTTTAGGCAGGAATGACTTACACAACCAGCCTTGACTTCGCTTGTGGAAAACCCACCAGGAGATTGCAAATGGCAGTCATATGACCGTGTCTCCCTGCAGCTTAATACAATGGTACCTCTACTTACGAAAGCCTCTACCTACGAAAGTTTCAGGTTACGAAACGCGTCTTCAAGAAAATATCGTCTCTACTTACGAATATGTTTCAGGACACGAAAGGCTTTCCCTGAAAATGGCGCGTCCGAGCTACGCTGCCATTGGTTAACTTCCTGGCATGTCTTCCTGGCTAGGAAGGATCTGTGTGCACGCACCGCGCCGCGTTCTCAGTCTCGCGCTAGCAATCCAGCAAAGCAGGAAGTAAGAACGAAGAATTACAGTTCGGGGGCTTGGAACGGATTAGGATATTTACAGGTAAAGTGTGCCTCTACTTACGCAATTTTCAGGTTACGAAACGGCTTCCGGAACGAATTAATTTCGTAAGTAGAGGTACCACTGTAATCAGCCAGGCACCCAAGTGACTGGATCGTGATCATGTGACTGCAGGGCTGTTGCAATGGCTAAGACTTCAGGGACTATTCGTATATCCATTATTTTCATCACCGAACCGTCATTGAACAAATGGACGTAAGCCGAGGACTACTTGTAATATTCCAGTTAAAAGTGTAACCTCAGCTATTCTTTATTTTAGGTATGCATGTCTCCTTTTAGTGGTTTTGTTTTTTTTATTGCATCAATCCTTCTTACTATGCCAACAACACCTTACTACATTTACATACTAGCTCGATACCCGTGCTTCCCTATGAAACTATGTGGTCGGGGAAGAAAATAAGAGGAGGAAATTGTGCCTCTGCCTACCAGCATCCATCGGTATTCATCTGGCTAGCGTCCTATCAGTATGTGAGAGAGTTGAGGGCTGTTTGGAAACTAAAACATGGCAACTGAAAGAGTATTTTCTGTGTGAGCAAGGAGACAATAAGGAGCCTGGGCATGGCTTAGCTCAGCTGTTCTGTAGTAAAGCTGCTTGATGCTGTGAAACTAAAACTGAAACTCCTCTCCTCTGCTTATGTTTTGCATTTGGAACAGATTTTTTTTTCAGGTGGGGAAGAGGAGTAGAAGTCCTTAGCATCAGAGCCTGTTAATAATAATATACGAAATGTTAATGCTCTGATGGTCATTTTGAAAAATCATTTCTTAATGCCAAATTTCAAGTTTGTAGGCTTTACGGTTCTGGAGATTTTGTGATGATGCGTGAGTGGCATTTCGCTTTTATTATATATAGATTATTTCTTTGACAGGGTAGAGGATTTCTCCCATTGAACCCAGAAGTGGATGAATTTTTCACGCAGCTGGACTATCCAACAGTAATGCCAAGCCTCCTAAATGATCCGAATGAAAACTGCAAGCCAAGAAGTGGTAGGTATAGTTGTAAATGTATGAATGTAAAGCAGAGCCACTTGATATTCAGAGAGGATAGCAGCTTGAATTAAAAACTGTAATACCCAGGCAGGTAATACAGGCAGTCCTCGACTTACGACCACAACTGAGGCCAGAACTTACATTGCTAGGTGAGAAATTTGTTAAGTGAGTTTTTAGTCCCCATTTTATGACTTTTCTTGACATATTTGTTAAGCGAATCATTGCAGTTGTTAAATTAGCATATGGTTAACATAGTTGCTATGTCAGTCTGGCTTCCCCATTGACTTTGTTTGTCCGAAGGTCGCAAAAGGTGATCACAGGATCCCGGGACATTGCAACCGTCGTAAATATGAACCCCGTTGTCAAGCATCTGAATGTAAATCACGTGACTATAGGGATGCTGCAGCGGTCGTTAAGTGTGAAAATCGACAAGTCGCTTTTTTCATTTCCACTGTAATTTTGAATGGTCACTAAATGAACTCTTATTAACTTGAGGACTCCCTGTAGTCTTGTGAATGAAGGCAAATACACACCTCCCAGGATAATGGTTGCAGGATCCAATCTTGACTCCTTTATCAGGACCAAAGGTTTATTCTTCCAAGCTTTTGGGCTCATGCTAGAGCCCATCATCAGGGAACTCTCTTTCTCTCTCTCTCCAGAATATGTGCAGTGGGCTGTTCTATGTGTTGTATTTATATGATTCCTGGTTGTGTGTAGCTTTTAGTTGTTAATTAGAGTGTTGATAGTTAGGTTTTAAGTCAGCTTATAGACAGAGAGGGCTTCTCTGAGGATACTGTGTCATTGTCCTCAGTCTTGTATAGACCCTCCAAAAAAGGAATTTTAGTAAGATGGCTTTATTTGTTTGTTTGTTTGTTTATTTATTATTTATTCAATTTATATACCGCCCTTCTCCCGAAGGACTTAGGGCGGTGCACAGCCAACTAAAACAATACATATAAAAAAGTTAAAACAGAATTAAATATGGGCTGCTCCCAGATCTAAAACCCCCAATACTAAAACCATAATTAAAACCCAATTTAAAATCAGCCCAGGCCGGCCTGCTCAAAGAGCCAGGTCTTCAAATCACGCCTGAACACCCTCAGGTTGGTGGTCATTTTCAACTCTGGGGGAAGCCCATTCCAGAGAGCAGGTGCCCCCACAGAGAAGGCCCTATTCCTCGGGGTCACCAGGCGGCACATGGAGGCCGTCGGGACCCGGAGGAGGCCCTGTGGGAGTGCACTGGACGGTGGGAGACTACTGGCAGAACGCGGTCTTGCAAATAACCTGGTCCGATGCCATAGAGCGCTTTAAAGGTCAAAACCAGAACCTTAAAGCGCACCCGGAAGGCCACTAGCAACCAATGCAGCTCGCGCAGGAGAGGCGTCACATGAGAGCTTCTAGACGCCCCCATAACCACCCGCGCGGCCGCATTTTGCACCAATTGAAGCCTCCGGGTGCTCCCCACAGGGAGCCCCATGTAGAGGGCATTACAGTAATCTAGGCGGGAGGTGACCAGGGCATGAGTGACCGTGTGTAAGGCGTCCCGATCGAGAAAGGGCCGCAACTTCTAAACTTCTATTCTCTTCTAAAAAGACTTTATTAACCATCCCTGTATCAGAGCTTCCTTCGTATGCCAGCCAAAGGAAGTAAAGGAAGAATGCACCAAGCACATTAAATAGAGTGACTTCATTACACTTGCATGCTTTTGCATCCAGAGTGTGCTTTTGTGGGTTCCATCTTGCATAGAATCTAACCGCAATGCTTACAGGATCTGGCCTAAGGCCGGTTTATTAGTTTTATTACTGTGCATAAGGCTTTGAACTCAAAAACTGTGCTAGAAATGCTCCAAGCATGAAAGAGCAGAGATTTGGGTTGGATCACTTCTGCTTGTGATTAAAAAGCTGTTTTGTGTTCACACCACTGTTTCAGGTCATTGTGCCTTAATTTCCATGTTTAAAGGGTTATGCTCTGAAACAAATATCATGGTTCACCTGCCAAGGTGTCTCTAATGACCTGCTGTTCTACATTCAACATTTAGTATGTGCAATAGATTTTATGTAGCTAAATTTGTAAGTTTAAAATACAGAAGCAATAGCACTAGTCTTCTGCATTTCCAAAAGATTTCTTGCCCTCAAACTTATGATGATGATTGTTTACTCTGTGTGTTATGTATTTTTGAAAATAACCAGTGCCTTGTGGGGCTGGGGCTGAGGTTATTGAAAATCACACTCTTCCTATTTGTAAAAATGCATTTTTTTCCTCTCCTCCCCAGTTATATTGTCACCTGTCCACGGCAGCTTGCAGGAATCATTTTTGAAGCAGAAGAAAGATTTCATTGAGAGATCTTTGAAAAGGGTGGAGAAACTAAAAAACCGAGAGCGGAGCTCTGAAAAGACCCAGTCTAAGGAATTGCCACTGAAAAAACCACAACTCCATAAACGAAAAGTAAACCGGGCGCCTCATGGTAATCATCAGCAAACAAGTATAAATTGAGGGAAAGGAGTGTGAAATGTGAACCATCATTTTAGAAGAACCCTCTGCTTGTGGCCCTTAATTTGGGAATGTTGTGATTTGTAAACATTCTGAGGAAGAGGGGTGTGTGTGTGCAGGAACACAGGCAAAAAAACATCCCAAGTATTTCTGTAGTAGTTCTCGTACCTCAGTTTTATGCACATGTTGGGAGGAATTGCTTTTACCTCTTATCTTTCCTGTCCTGAAAGATTTCTCTAATTTAAGCCTTGTTGTGTTTCATGTCCTGCTTGGATTCAAGGGGCAGCTGTCAATCTTTTGAAGAAAGTGGAAGAAAAAAGGTGCTCACCACTTGACAGGAAAGCGGCTGCGGCACAAATGCAGCAACGGACTTCAAGGTATTGTACCTTCCCTCAACTTCAGAGAAATTAAACCGATGTATTTTTTTAACAAGCCGCGTTATTTTATCCAAAGAACTGCCTTTGATTTTGGCTTTGCAGACCATAATCAGTACCTTGAATTGCCCCTGAAGCATCCCCTGAAGGCAAATCGGTGCAGCTTATAAAGGTGTCAGTCACATCAACACGTATATTTATTTGATTTACCTGGTTGCCCATCTCATTTTTATTTTGTTCTACCCAGCCTACAGTAAAACATAAAATACACAATATAGAAAAGCAAATAATAAAAAAATAAATAAAGCACAAGTCATAATTTGATCAGCCAGCCAGCCAGCCAAATGAGTTCTGTATACATCCAGGGCCACACACATTTGGCACAAAGGCGGATTTTCAAGGATTTACAAAAGCCCAACAGGGACAGTGTCAATCTAATCTTAGGAGGGATGATGCACCAGGGGGCAGGTTAGACAGCAGAAAAGGGTCTCC
The DNA here is from genome assembly GCA_023653725.1 of Bungarus multicinctus. Taxonomy (NCBI): domain Eukaryota; kingdom Metazoa; phylum Chordata; class Lepidosauria; order Squamata; family Elapidae; genus Bungarus; species Bungarus multicinctus. The sequence continues at coordinate 12,974,310 of CM042850.1, forward strand.
TTCTGGATCACACCAGCTGAGTGCTTGGAGAACGCCCTTCCTGCCAGATTGGGTACAACAGGTAGAAACAATTGGAGAGTGTTTCCACGAGGAAGCCTGGCTCTTAGGTCTAGAATTACTATTTCTGATGTCTTGGCTGGAGACTGGAAATTTCCCCTAAAGGCTACTATTGCCTTTTGAATAATTTACTGGTAACTGAAACAACTTTTGACTTTTTGGCAGATTGTACAATAATCTGGCGGAAGTGAAAAACAGAAAGGAAGAGAAAGACAGAAAAGAAAATTACGCCAAGAACAGGGAAAGAGCAAAGGAATTTCAAAAGGTAAAACATCTGCAATATTTGTAATTTGTAATATTTCATCCCAGGATCTAATTTTTTTTTTTTAAAAAAAAAACCTCTAAATTTTGCTGGTTGTATTTGTTCTTTTAACTGTGAATCAGATTGACTGTAAGTTTAGGCATTGACTATATTTAGCAATGGAGGAATTCATCCTGTTCACAATTCAGAAAACTAAATGCGGTTGGCAGCAAGTGTCAGAAGTCAAATTCCTTTCAATACCATGTTTCTCTTGTGTTCAACTATATTTAAAAAGTAGCTGTTGACATTCCATGCGTCATGAAAGCTATCAGTATAGAGCAGGGATGTCAAACTCACGCTGTTGTTGTCACATGACGCATTGCAACTTTGCCCTTTGCTAACCTGGAGGTGGGCGTGACCAGCGCATGACACATCCAGGACGTGGGCCGGACATCCCTGGTATAGTATAAAGTAGGGGTCTCCAACCTAAGCATCTTTAAGACTTGTGGACTCCCAGAATTCTGGGAGTTGAAGTCCACAAGTCTTCAAGTTGCCAAGGTTGAAGACCCCTGGCGTAAAGGATAGGTTAGCCCCCAGTTAACAGTTTGAAGTTGCAGTGGCGCTGAACAAGTGGCGCTTACACCCAGTTCTCAATGTTCCAGTTACCATACCATTTGCAACTTTCCCTGCCAGTTTCCCACAAGCAAAGTCAGTGGGGAACCCTGCCGAGAAGCTTGCAAATTGCTTCTGGACCTTTCTCTCCTGAGCCCTGGAGAACAAAATTCCAGGGACCTTATACTTCACTCTCGCACCATAGTAACCATTCCCCAGCCTGCATGCAATTGCCACGGCACTTTCCACTTCACTCAAATACTTACCACCCCACCTTCCAGCCTCCTTTGGAGCCACCGGGCAATTACAATTTCCAACTGGCTTCCCTACTGACAGCTTATGGGAAGCCAGTAAAGAAGTTGGAAGTCAGTCACATGAGGTTCTTGCTTAGCATCAAGTCTTTTTTGTTTTAACCACAGCAATGAGAACTGCTGGGATTGCCATTGCTAAGTGATGTGATCATGTCTCTTTAGAAAAACAATCGCTTAGCAATTCCAGTCCCCAATTTTTGTGAAGCAAAGGCTACTTACTGTTTATCTAAAAACAGAGCAGGTAAAATAGGCAATATCCCCCAAATCATTGTAGCTGTCCAGGAGTTTGACTATATCTTTTTGTCAGAAACCATCCATACTACCTTTTGGTCACTTTTAAATTTCTAAGTGGTATTGCTGTTATACTTCTTCCATTTATTTAGATTATTTTCTTTCCCACTTTCCTACAGAAAACATTGGAAAAACTACGAGCCAGAAAAATCAATTGAAAACTTAGTATTTTGCAGATACACCACCAATGGAGGATAATTTATCAGCATTGTATTTGAGGTCTCCATGATAATTATGTGGCAGTATTTGAGATAATTCACATTTCGTATGGATGTATTTGCAAATTGCCCACTGCTATCTATAGACCATTGTCTTCAATTATGGCTTTTCAACTCAAAAAGATTTTTATTTTCAAATGTCACCTGTTTTCTTTTTGTACTATTATTTTACCTATTTATAATAAAATATTTGCAAAAATGTAGATTGACAAGTTATTCAAAAGCCATCAGCAGAATGGGAAAGGGAGCTTTATTGTCAGCCTCCTGCCAAACAATCCAGAACAAGGGTCACCAACCTTTTGGAGCTCAGGGACCACTAAACACATAATTTTAAATCCTGCGGACCAGAGACCCTGAGAAAATCCCCCAAAAAGTCTGCAGGAAAATTCCCCACCCTGTTTTCATACTGATCGATCAATCTTTATTTGGGATTGCAGAATAGTTTCCAGCTCCATTCTCATGGGGGGGAGGGAGGGAGAGAGACTTTTGGCATCATGCAAGGAAAGCAGCAGCAATCTTTTCTCACCTCCAAACTCTGCCAGAAATGAGTCTTTGTGAGACTTTTTGCGCCAGCAGGATGCCTTGCAGGGTCCCAAAGATTCATTTCTGGAGGAGTTGGGGGGAGAGAAAGAAAGACTTTTGCTGCTTTCCTTGCGTGCAGCCAAAAGCAGAAGAAACAGAAAGAAGCAGCCTAGTGGCCAGGCCCGGTGGGGTTGAGTGGGGCAAGTTCCCCCCCTCTGCCCTCTCCCCCTCCCCTCACTAGCTTGTGTTCGCAATGTGTTGCCATGTGGGCAGTGCAGCCTTGTGTTCCTGCGCAGCCTGGATTAATTGCTTTGGGGGAAGGTGCTTTGAGGGGGTGACATTTCTCTGCAGACCAAAATTTTATCATGAACCACCAGTGGTCCCAGGCCCACTGGTTGGCGACCACTGATCCAGAAGATGGAGAATGAAAAGTAACTCCGGAAGAATAACCAGCTACCTTGGAAATTTCAGCTGCCAGTAAGAAAAAAAACCCTCAACACAACCTCAGATTTTTCTTAACTTGCCTAATATGTTGCATTAACAAGCAACACCAGTCGGAATCTACTGTGTTGCTTTCTAGAAGCACATGGGAGAAGTAAAAAAAGATTCAGAGGATACAAGATCATGAAACAAGACTTCACAGATTGTGTGACTAATGCCCAGTCTGGTTTATTAAGTAAGCTATCCATTAACCGCAGTTCAGCAAAACAGCAGCAGCAAATGCAGTTGGAGACAGCTAGATTATTCAAACAAGTATCTGTTTAACAATTAGAAGCACAGAAATGTAGCTGCTTGCAAGAAACACACCTCAAGGTTTTGCAAGCTAATCAGCGGATTCCACAATTATTCAAATACTACTTAATGCTCCAATATTGGGCAAAGACCATTCTGTTCCATGTCTTCCCCTTGGCATTCTTCAAGAGCCAGCAACCTGAAATGGAAGCAAAGTAAGGTCAATCCAACGTATTGTTGATCTTTCCACCAACCCTCAATGGAGCTGGCTTAGCTGCTTATTTGGTTAACTGCAACCCCATGAAGGACAGTCCTTCTAAACAACTGTTGAAATTTGTAACCGATTTTTCCTCCCCAAATTTCTCCAATGAACAACCTTCCACCTAGTCCAGGGGGGTCAAACTCGATTTCACTGAGGGTTGCATCAGGGTGGTGTCTGAACACGTGGGGGCGTGGCCAGCTCAATGTCACTCGATCTGAACACTCTGCCAGTGAAAACGAAGCTCCTGAGCTCCATTTTCGCTGGCAGGAGGGTTGCAGGAGGCCATTGCAACAGAAAACAGAACTCGGGAGGTCCGTGCAGGGCCCTCCGCAGCTCGGTTTTCACTGGCAAAAGGCACCGTAGGACGGTCTTTCACTGTTTCCAGAGCGGGCCAGATCTAAGCACCCCGTGGGACGCATCTGGCCCACGGGCCTTGAGTTTGACTCCCCTGAATTTCTGATCATTCATCCTAAATGTCACACATCCACCCACTTTTGACTAATGAACATGTCTCCTCTCGTATAGATCACAGAGAGCTCCAGGTACCCCTGGATATCCTACAGAGGATTTCCATATAAGGTCGCCGCGTTAAGAGCTGCCTGTTCAACTGGCACACAGCCCTCTTTGAAGTGACCTCCTGTACAGCATCTTCTCCACAGCCTTCCATTTCTTTTACCTTTGGCTCGAAGTCCACTGTCAGCCAACTTTGCAGATTCCCACCGAGATTTCCTTGGGGGTATTTCTCTGCTGGAAACAGAGTAAAAATAAAAACATGGTTAAGCATCAAGTTACGGGAAGCGGATCTTAAAGCTGTGAGTTATTAACCTGTTTTAGATGAGAACCTAAGCAGAACTGAGATACAGGGAAAAAGTTGCAGGAAACTACAGACTTGCTTTCACTTTGCAGCTTTTAGATTCTGGGCCTCAATTCTTAATTTTTTCCTCCTAATGTTCCCACCAGATTTGTTGCTACCAAGGCAGCAACGTAAAAATCTAGAGGAGTTGCTTTATGGTCACGTCCACAGCATACGAGAAATAAAATTTTCTAGCAGCCTTGGTAGAGACCAAGTCCAGGTAGTCTTCAACATACAGCGGCAATTTATTTATTGATTTGATTTATATACCGATCCCTCTCCCAAATTGGGACTCGGGGCGGTGCACAGCCCAACTAAAACAATACAATATCAAATATAAAATTTAAAAATATATTAAAAATGAATTAAATTTATGGCTGGGAGATTAAGAGTATAATAAATAATAAAACAGGCTAAAAAATTACAAAATTAAAACTATTCCAATGATACTAGGCCAGACCGGCTTGCTGGAAAAGATGGGTCTTCAATGCGCGCCAGAAGGTTCGCAGGTCAGGGATAATCCGCATCTCCGGGGGTAACTCATTCCACAGAGAAGGCCCTTGCCAGCAAGTCTCTGAAGGCTACGATCAAATCTAAAGGAGCCAAAATCGGTCACATTACCTTTTCACGGACACCTTTTCAGAAGGGTCAGCACGACTGATGTCACGTCCCCCCACCTGCAGAACGAGAAAGCATTTCTTCACGGCCATTCTTTAGGAGGAATCCTGGGACTATCCTAATATCTTTATTGTCTTGTAATTTGACTGCACCCATCAAGCGCAGAGATTGATGGGTAAAACGAAATCACAAGTTGGTCACTTTATGAGGCGTTTCCAACGATAAAGAACCAACAGTTAGGTTCCATCGGGATAGACCTCAATATTGGTTTTTCAATATTGTTATATCTAGACAGGTTCTGTCCACCAATTTGGGACTCCGTTTTATCGGAATCAGATATCTATGAAGTAAGGACTTCATTACATTTTATCACCTCCAGCTCAGTATCATCTATTTCCAGGCTACAACACATTCAGCAGTTCCAAGAAGGCTCCACACCCATTTGCACTACTCAGGTGACCCTGAGGACACAGATAAACCTCCAAGTGGCCTCAATGATTCTCTGAAAGAATGCAAATTGTTAGGAATGATAGTCACCTAACAGTTGGGATGGCAATATATAAACAAGGATAGTCATTTAATACTGTCTCTTTAAGGGAATACTGTAATTGTAATTGGGTGTGGTTCCTCCAACGGCCGTAAGATGGAGCCAGAAACCGGGTTTGTTAGTTCTCGCATTTCCCTATTGCCATTTTGCCTGATCATTGTTCTGCTCGGATTGCTGTGAGTCTTGCAACTGTTAGCAAACTACGTTTACTGAACTTCATGTATGATACTGAACTTTGTTTTTATTTATCCCTGGATTGTCTGCAAGGAATATAAATCCTTCCATTCCCCACCACCCAGTCAGAATCCAACTGGACTTTCCGGTTTTTCTTTGAAGACGTTTCGCTTCTCACCCAAGCAGCTTCTTCAGCTCTGACCACCATCCAGCTCTGGATGAGAAGTGAAACATCTTCAAAGAAAAACCGGAAAGTCCAGTCACCTCTTGAAAAAAGCACCTTTGGGACAACCATGACATGGAGGACTGAGAATCTCCACAGACCTCCAACTCAAGCATTACATCAGCTAAAAATGTTTTGGCAGGTGAAAAAAAATCCAGCCAACATTCAATGTAATCTGAAAGATGAAAACGAGATTTCATACCAAGCTGTGCCTGTTTTTTCATCTGAAGTGGCTGCAGTTCACTTACGCTGTGCGCTCAACCAGGGAAAATCAGTTGTCAATTTGCAGCTGCAGAAAAACAGCTATCAATTTCAACTACTTTGCAAAAGTATTCAATTTTTTTTATTACCGGTTCTGTGGGCGTGGCTCAATGGGCGTGACTTGTCATGTGACTGTGGGCGTGACTTGGTTGTTATGTGACTGGGTGGCGTGGCCAAGTCAACATCACTTTCTTCCCCTAATGACCTACAAGAAGAAGATATACAAAAAGGTAGTTTATTACTTTGTGCTTAAATAAGTACTTTGTACTTAAATAAGAATAAAAGTACACAAAACAATAAAAGAGGTACACTACATAAGAGGTACTTACATAAGAACAATAAAAGTACTATTTGTCTTGAAGGTATTTCCAAATTGATGTTTGATTGGCAACCTCACTTGCACTTTTTTTCACTTTTACTCGAGCATCGTCAGCTGTGTGTTGTGTTCTCAACCATTTTATGACTGTAGGAATAGGGTCCCAGAGTGAAAGTGGGACTCAAAAGAAGGGATGGAGCAGGACCTCCGTTCCACGAGAATAGCGGCAACCAAGTTTTTAGAGATACTGACATATCTGGAAGAATAACAGGACGACTATAAGCAAAAGGAGATGGGAGTTAGAGGAAAACCTAGACTAAATATTTGGAAAGAACACTAAAAAAATGAAGACTATGAGGAATATGCTTATTATTCTTGTTGGAGTGATGTTGGACTTGGAACACTCAAGGAGACGAACTTTCAGCATTTAAAAAGAGACAGAGAAGGTGCCATCTACTGACCAGAAGAAGCATACAAAAGGGAAGTGACTGATGCAATATTTATAAGGATTCCATAAGGGCCCCTGTGATATTCAGGGAGGACATTAACCAATTTGAATGTGGAAGAATGAAAAAAGAAGAGCAATGTTTTTGGTGAACTTGGAACTGTACATCTATCCAGATATTGTTTTGGTAAAAGTCTTAGTGACTTGACGGGTTTTGGGGCCTTGGTGGATTACAAATTCTAAACTGCAAAAGGATTCCCAAAGGACTATAATAAGAACAGTGTGGATTAATTCCCAAAGGGGATTACAAATTTGACTGCTGAAGAAATGAGGCAGCACTTACCCTTAAGATTTATGAGTAATTATTAAACAACACTTAATTATTGTATTAACTTTGTAATCATATGAGATTGTGGGTTTATCTTTGATCTTTATTTATATCTATATTGATATCTATATATGAGTCGCCATGGGCGAATAGGCAGCAATATAAATCAAATAAATAAAAATAAATATATATTAATATTAGAATTGTACATTGTACACCAAGGGGTGTGGGAAATAATCTTTAACAGTATAAAAATAATTATTGTGTTTGCTAGTTTGGAGAAGCACGTTTTGATTTTTAGAGATGACAAGTACATCTAACATATTGGTCCAATCTTTGGACACATGAATACCTTTCTCTTTTGCGAAGTCATGTTTTGCACAATACTTGCAACCTATATTTCTCTTTAAAATTGTTATACTGTTGCATGTCCAGCAGTCAGGAAAATTACTTTCAAGCTAAGAATCACCAATAAGACTTACTGCTTTCTCCAAGTTCAAGTGGTGGTGCTTGTAGTGGTGCTTGTGATACAATTCTGTTGTATCTGGTTCCAATCGTTGGTCAAACTCTGTCGCCTTTTCATCCTGTTAAAGGCTACTACTGCAAAAGAAATGAAAACAATATTGTACTTTGGACTCGATTGTGGTTTTGGCCTACAGGTAACGGAAGGGATCTGTTTTCACCCAACAATGTACAGTCTTTTCATCCAAGGAGCAGAGATCAGTAATATTTAGTCACTCTTCGTGTCTGACACTATAGATAGTGTTTCAAAGATGTTATGGAAGAGGAACAAGTTTCACCAGACAAGACTGAGACTGGGCTGAAAGAGGATTTAAGAATAACAACAGATATACCAGCAAGCTTGATGGATTTTAACCTAGCTCCCCCCACCCTGTTGCCAAACTAATTTTTTCTGCAAAATTTTATTTGTTACAGACTCCTTGATTAGCAAACATTTTATTTGCTAGACTCCTGCTCTAGCTCTGGTTTTTTAGGAACCAATCTCCAGGGGAAATATATTCCATTGAAACAAGCAGCTTAGTAAGACTTTCTCCTGTTCTTAAACCAGGGAGAAAAGACCAGACTATTGTCACATAAACATTCCTTTGCTCCTGATCTTCCTCTTCCACATAGGATCTTTTTAAATGACAGGAGTGGGGGAAGAGAGCCATATTAAGCTTATTTTCAAAGCTATATGGGAGCTTCCATTTATTTAAGCTAAAATGGCAGCAAAAATAATAAAAGATTGATTCCTGCCTGGGGGGAGGGAAGGGGGGGGAAAGAATCTTCCTTGAAAAGAGCTGAGTTTGCACTCTATCCATTCCCATCCATCTGAAATGACTATAGAGATAGAAAAGCCAGGGGAAAAAAAAAACACATAAAAATCGAGAGAAAAACAGATCGCCCCGCCCCCCCAGCCATTTGGAAAACAACAGGAAAAAAAAAAACCTGGTTTCCCTGCCCATTTTTCTCTCCAGGTTTTTCCCCCAAGGTTTTCCCATCTCTAATCATCACCAATAAGGGAGCCCATTGTCCATCCACGTTAGTTTCAGGGCGCTCTGTAATCTCATCACCTGCTCAGCAATACTCAAAATATCCCAAGGAATGTCATTTTTTAAAGCAAAGGCCCAGAAAGTCAACAAGCTATTGGGTAGAAAGGCTACTCCTGTCACTTTTGTTCAGAATGGCTGTTACATCATCTTCTCTTTTCAGAGCAGTTGAACATCTTGCCAATCATCATGACAAACCCCATCCGTCTTATGAAAGGAACCTCAATTTTCACGCCAGGCTTTGGCGCGACCTTATTTGTAATTTTAAAAGCCCTTCTAGGATAACCCACTAGATTCCAAAGTTATCTACCGTTCTCTTAGTAATGGGTATCGGTTTTAGAATTAACTTACTTCAGTATCTTACCAAATAAGCCATAGATGTCAATGGAAGAGAATATCTGTAGCTCAGGGTTCAACAGTGGAGTCCTTGGTGCTTTCTGAGGTTTGTGGTTTTCTGGCAGATATCTCATTACCAAACTAGGTGACGTCATCAGCTCTCGTAGGGTTTGTTCTCATTTTATACTCTAGAGTGCCTTGCCTTATCAGGGTTGGTAGGAGTAGCCTTGGTAGGTCGCTGTCAGCTTGTTCGTCACACTCCTTGACTGGGGTATTTTTTGCTTTTTGATGGTTGGTCTAATGTTAATCTTGGTGTTCTGTGTTTAATTTTAGTTTTATTTAATTTATATACCGCCCCCTCTTCCAATTCCTGGGACTCAGGGCGGTGTACAGCCAGAATTAAAAACCATACAAAAATACAAAATTTAAAAACAGATTAAATCAATGGCTGGAAATTAAAATAATAAAATATGGTAAATAAAATAACAAATTTAAAACCTCCAATATTACTAGGCCAGACCGGCTTGTTGAAAAAGATAGGTCTTCAATGCGCGCCTGAAGGTGTTCATCTGCATGTTCACCGATGGTGAGGAGTCTTCAGACTGCTAATTGGCATTTATAGACATGATCTGCTAGACTTCTGCCTGTTTATCCAGAGTGGTTGTTATGGGCCTTGCAATATATGTTGTAGATGATTCCTGTTTTTTTTTCTGGGGCTGCCAGGTCCTTCGGTTTACTTCTGTTTTGGAGGGCTTTGGTTGGTTGGTGTGCTGCAGTGACCCCAGGTGGTTAAGAGTTTGTTGCTGGGTCAGTGTGGTGGCTTTACAACAGACGTGTATTTCTGATTTGCCATCCCTGCTGAATTTTACTTCTTGAAAATGATGGGTCCTTGGATGGTCCCTAGTTGGCCCTTTTAAATCATGACGAAGGTGTCATCTACGTACCCAATCTATATTTTGGGTTGCACGTATGGGCATGCTAGCGACATCAGGGGTAGTATAATGGTCTCAGCTATTAGTTCTGAAAGTGGTCATCCTGCAGGGGTTCCTCTGATCTGTTGATATACGTGTCCTCCGAACTAAAAGTACGTGGTTAGGCAAAAGGTTGATGCAATCCAAATTCCTGGTTATTTCAATTTTGGGTGTATTTTTTTAGGTGAGCGCCGTCATGGATTATTGACTAATTTTGGATCCCTTAATATAAAAAGAGCTGTGACATCAAATGACGGTGATTTTGTCTTCACCTATGATCGTCTCTTTGATTATTCAGAGGCACTGTGGTGAGTTGTTGGGAATATTTGGTTCACTCTGGGAGGTATCTGAGTCTTTCAGTCAATCCTTTAGCCATGTTGTAGATTGAGGTTCCTGGTAACGATATAGCTGAACGAAGAAGTATGTCTGACCAACAAACTTTGGGGCATCCACAGAAGTGTAGCAGGAGGGGTCCACTGCTTTTCATCAGCCACTGGTCTTCTTTGGTGATTTGCCCTTTCTTGGTGAGGTCACTGAGTGTTCCCTTGATCCAGATGATTAGTTTTTTTTCTATCACAGGTGTTCGCCGAGATGTAAGTTTGTCTTTTAATAATTCTTTTGCTTTTTATACGTATTTTGATGTAGCTATGTAACCCTGGTTTCAACCATCTTCTGGAAAAATGATAATTTGGTACCATTTTAGGTTTTTGAGAGCTGTTCAGTCTTCTGCTCTGAGTTGGTTTTGTTCTTGTCTTCTTTCTGATGCTTTTTTTGAGGGGGGGGGTCTCTGTGAGGAATCCTGTAATTTTATAAATGCTCCTTCTAAGGCTGGCAAAGAACTCTAGTTGACTGGCATCCCCTGGGTTATGCTTTAAGCTTTAGTGTAGGATGTTGGCTTCTGCAGTAGACAGTGGGTGGCCTGGACCAGCCATTCAGACTATGATTCCTCTTTGATTCTGCAGTTTAGTTTGGCTTTCCTTTCTCCAGCTTGTCTTGGGGAAGTAGTCTTGACCGTGGGTTTGTCAGACTTTCTACATGCTCTGGTGTGATCTGTGCTAGTTGTTCTTTGAAGTTCTCTATGGTGTGCTGGCATTTGTTTAGTCTGAAATGTGCATCTGGGATCTTCGGCCATGGATCAACAGCACGGGCAGCTTGAGATCTACCATCAACCATAGATTCATACTTTGGATTCCTTTAAAAAAAAAAGAGAGAGAAAATGTTTGCTTTGTCTAAATCTGGTAAGCTTTCCTCTAATGTAATTTCTTTTTTTTCCTACTTCAACAAATGTGTTTTGTTGAACGGATTTTACTTTTGGGTAGCAGTGACATAAACCAAACTCTTATGAGTTACCTTTACCTTTTATTACTAGCCAGCATCAAAAGAGCTGACACAGGGAATAGCCATTCAAAAAAATATGGAGTTGGTGATATAACAGACTCTAGCGCTAACAGCCTATGCCTTCCGATATAGAATAGAATTGAATTCTTTTATTGGCCAAGTGTGATTGGACACACAAGGAATCTATCTGTCTTGGTGCAAATGCTTTCAGTGCACATAAAAGAAAAGATACATTTGTCAAGAATCATAAGGTACAACACTTAATAATAGTCATAGGGTACAATAAGCAGACAATATAAATCATAAGGATACAAGCAACAAAGTTACAGTCATACAGCCACAAGTGGGAGGAGATGGTGATAAGGAGCGGTGAGATGATTAATAGCAATAGTAAATATCTTTATTTGGCTAATGAAAACTGCAGAATAAATTTATCCCAGGTCTCATTGTCACCAATATAACTTGTTTTACAATGATGGAAGCACAACCTGTGTTTTCTGTAGCCTCGTTGCATCGTTTGGCAGACACAAAATGAGATGTGCCCACACAGAGTACTTCGACAAGGCAAGAATTTAAATTTGAGTCCACAGTACAAACGGTATTCCCTTCAAAAAAAAACCCCAACAAACTATGGTATTACCTTCAAAAGATTTGCTCCAATGACCACAACTTGCTTTTAGTTGCTCCTTGTCGAGATTTTTCTGGAATAGAAAATATTTTACATTATGACATTTTTCAGGAACAGAGGCTGTGTAATGCATGTAGTCCTCGACATACGGCCACTATTGGGTCCAGAATTTCCACTCCTTCAACCGTGTTACTAACTTATTAGCTGCAGTGATTCGCTTAACAACTGGGGCCAGAAAGGTGATGAGGCTAAACTCAATTAACAAACATCTCACTTAACGATTTGGGACTCAACTGTGATCATAAGTTGAGTAGTAGACTTACAACAGTTCATTTAGTGACCGTTTGAAGTTACAAACGTGTGAAAAAGTTACTTATGAGCATTTTTCATACTTAGGACGGTTGCTGCATCCCCATGGCGATGTGATTTACATTTGGATGGTTGACAACTAACTCATATTTATGACGATTGCAGTATCCCAGAGTCACGCCATCCCCTTTTGCGACCATCTGAAAAGCAGTCAATGGGGAAGCCAGATTCACTTAACACCCATGTTACTAATTTAAGAACTGCAAGGATTCACTTAACAGGGTGAGAACAGTCGTAAAATGGGGCAAACATTCACTCAACAATTTTCTCACTTAACACTATACATTTTGGACTCAATTGTGGTCGTAAGTTGATGATTACCAGTACTTGGTTTGGCCCAGGAACTGTCTCCTGATGGGAGAGAAAACCCAGGAATAGATGACTTGCTTGTTACACCAGTCACAATAGCTCAGCAATATAACAAGGGAGTTCTAAAATTGTTGTGGCCTGTCGGCCGCTGGCCCCTTCGGCAGCCGAATCAGAGGAGGCGGCATGGGAGTCAGGGTCAACATCAAGGCAACCTGAGAGCCCCGAGGAAGAAGAGGCAATGGAGCCGTCAGAGAGAGCGAGGCAGAGCCTGGGCCATCCATCAGCCCTCAGATAGAATATCAACAGTTCCCAGGTCTGGAGGTGGCTGATGAGGAAGAGGAGGAACAGCTGGGTTCAGTGTCTGATGTGTGGATGCCCCAAAGGCAGGAGAGGAGAGCAGTGGAAATCTATGGGCCGGTCCTTGGGATGGAAGAGCCGCTACTGTTAGCAAAGGCCCGTCCTAGCTCTGGGGATAAAATGCAGGGGGCAGAGATGAATAGATGTGGCGGACAACTATTAATCTCCCTGCCGGTCCACCGATAGCCTGCACTTCCAAATCCTATCTAAAAATTATCAGAATACTTGGAATCGGCAGCGTGTGTGTGTCTGCTGCTAGAAGAAAGCGAATTCACCTTCCAGGACTTCCTTTGCTAGTGTGGGAAGAGAAAGAGAGAGACTCCTGGTGTCTTGGGCCAGGTCAGGGGGGAAAGGGAGCAAGTCCCACTTTCCACAGGACTTGGGAGACTTCGTAGCCTGCTATGAGAGAGTGGCTTCTAATGCTCCTAATAAAGGGAATGTTTTATTACCGGCTTGTCGTGTTTGGGAGCCGGGTCAAAACAAAAATATTGAATTTCCTTTAGTGCAACACTGATTTAACTTTTCGCCTGAACCCACACTTTTCACTGTTCCGACTTGTCTCAACAAAAATACCAGGTTGCACAAGCACAGCAGCTTGAGAACCAACGATGCCACATGCTGAACTGATCTTGCACTGTTTTTTGAACAAGCCATCAGGAACAACTGCTGGTTGCAGATACCATACAGTGCACGGTTATCGCCTCTTTTTTCCAGAGCTACTACAAAGATACACGAAACATTTCACAAAGAAGCGGTTTGCATCGCTTCAAACGTTATTCATCTCGGAAACTGATTATTTCACATATCCCAATGGATGCCAACGTACCTTTTATCTGTCACCAAAATTGGTTGTCCAATCTTTATTTTCCAAGAGTCTGAAATCAAGAATTGTCCATGAATCAGAAAACATTCTTATCAATTATCTGTGAATTATGTTAAGCAATCAAAGCTTTAATTTTACAAGCAGAGACTTTGACATTTTGCCACTTAGAACAGATTAGATTTATGATTCTATTCCTAATTCTATTCTATTTCCCCCAGGGAGGCCTGTCATGTCTGTCATAACAATCCCTGAGTGATTGGTCAAAACTCAAGGAACACCTGTGAAGTTTCTCACACCAGTCAGCAGACACCGTGTTTTCAGATTATTCTACATTAAGCTAAGACCCAGATATTACATTCAGGGCTCTCATCATAAGTCAAGGACAACCTTGTAAGGTTTCTTCTACCTTTCAACAAGCTTCATTCCTTCAGATTATTCTAAAAGCCCAGATGTTACAATGTCCCTTCCTTTAAGTAACACAGCAAATACAAATTAGCTGTGGGTTGCAAAGAAGGTTGTATTCTTAGCACTGACTCCACGGCTTCAATCTGAGAGGCCAGTCAAAACCTGGAGTTGTGCTGTGCCAAAGTAGAAAAAAAATTCTAAACGTCAGAATACATAACAAAACTACAAAACACAATCTGTATCAAGGGTGGACAACGCTGGCCCCTTTACAACCTGTGGACTTCAATCCTGAGACTTCTGGGAGTTGAAGTCCACGGGTCTTAAAGGCTGGAGTTAATCTATGGCAAAAAAATAAAACCTGTTTTTCTTCTGCATGTTTTAAAGAAGCCTATTAGCACCCACTTTGAATCAGAAATTAAGATTTTTTTGTGGGGGGAAAAAAGGAGTAATGATAAACTTACTTCTTGCCTAAGCTGAACTACAGATCTTATCTATCTATCTATCTATCTATCTATCTATCTATCTATCTATCTATCTATCTATCTATCTATCTATCTATCTATCTATCTATCTATCTAGTTTATATACCGCCCCCTCTCCCCAAATTGGGACTCGGGGCAATGCACAGCCGAGCTAAATACGATACAATTACAAATATAAAATTAAAAACAGATTAAAATGAATTAAATTAGTGGCTGGAAAATTAACACGATAATAAAACACTAAAACAGGGTAAAAGATTACAAAAGTTAAAACCAATTCCAATAATACTAGGACAGACCGGCTTGCTGGAAAAGATGGGTCTTCAATGTGGGCTGGAAGGTTTGCAGGTCAGGGATAGTCCGCAGGGGGTAGCTCATTCCAAAGGGACGGTGCTCCTGCAGAGAAGGCCCACACCCTCGGGGCTGCCAGCCGGCATCGCCCAGCTGACGGCACCCCGAGGAGGCCCACCCTGTGAAAGCGCATTGGTTGTTGGAAGGCCGACGGTGGCAACAGGCAGTCCCGTAAGTACCCGGGTCCCAAGCTGGTATAAATGGCCAGTTACAAAGCAAAGCAAGAAAATCCAATTTTTTTTTTTTTCTTACAGACACTAGTTCTTTTTACAGGTAGTGCTATCAGAGATTCTTTGGGCTAATTTGGATCCATGGATGTAAAAAGAGCTGTGATATCGAATGATGAAGGTGCTTTTGTCTTTGCCTACGATCATGTCTTTATTTGGAGGCTCTGTAGTGAGGAGTTCTTGGAGTATTTGCTTCCCTCTGGGAGGCACCTGAGCCTTTTAGTCAATCCTTCAGCCACGTTGTATGTTGGAGTTCCTGATAATGATACAACTGAAGGGCTGGCTTGGTCTTCTTTGGCGATTTGCCCTTTCTTGGTGAGGTTGCTGAACATTCTTTTCATCCAGATGATTCATTTTTCTGTGGGATTCATGCTAAGTTTTGTCTTTGAATAATTCTTTTGCTTTTTGTACGAATTCTGATGTATCTATGATAACCCTTATCATGGATACATCAGAATACGCACAAAAAGCAAAATAACCTTTATTAACCTTTATCTGCTGGAAGGATGGGTACTTCTTTAGGTTTCTGAAGTCTGCTCTCTCTTCTGCTCTGAGTTGGTTTTGTTCTTGTTTTCTTTCTGATGCTTTCTTGGATCTCTGGGGAATCCCGTGGTTTTAAATGCTCCTTCTAAGGCTGGCAAAGAATTCTAGTTGACTGGCATTCCCCTGGATTGTAGCTTAGGCCTTTCTGCAGGATGTTGTGTTGGGCAGTAGATAGTAGGTGGCTGTTGTGGAGTTGTGCTGCCAAATAATGAAAATGGGAAAAAATCTAAATATCAGAATACCTTACAAAACTACAAAACAGAGTCTATATATTCAGGGGTTGGCAACTCTGGCCCCTTTATGACCTGTGAACTTCAACCCCCTGGGATTTCTGGGAATTGAAGTCCACAGGTTGCAAAGGGGCCAGAGTTGCTTACACCTTGGGCCTATATCTTAACCAAACAGTAGCAGAAAAATCAAAACTCTAATTTTATTGCTAAAGGTGCCATCAGCCTCCACTTTCAATCAGAAGGATTTTCTGTGGGGGAGAAGGAAATAATGCAAACTGACTTCCTGCCTAAGCAATAGCACTTGAGACTTATATACCGCCCTCTCCAAGCGGTTTACAGAGTCAGCATCTTGCCTCCAACAATCTGGGTCCTCATTTTACCCACCTCGGAAGGATGGAAGGCTGAGTCAACCTTGAGCCTGGTGGGATTTGAACTGCCAAATTGCAGGCAGCTGGCAGTCAGCAGAAGTAGCCTGCAATACTGCACTCTAACCGCTGTGCCACCACGGCTAAGCTGAATTGCACATCTTTTCTTTACCAGATAGTATTGATGGCCAATTACAAAGCAAAGCAAGAAAATCAGTTTGGTTTTTTTTTGCTTAGCTGCAACTGGATTGCATTGCACTGTGTGATAGATGACAGCAATGCAAGCCACTTTCTGAATTTCTATCCAGTTTATGTTCTATTAAAGCCAAAGCTCAGGTACCAATCAGCTCATTCATTCTTGAAAACTATTAAGGAAGCAATTCAACTCAGATCTTAAGTCACTACATGATGCAGATCAAGTTACCAGAAAGACAACTATCTGCAGAAATGGTGGTTTTGGGGGCTTCTCGGAGCTCTCATGTTACACCACTCTTGTGCGAGAGCTGCATTGGCTCCCAGTGGTCTTTCGGGTGCGTTTCAAGGTGTTAGTTACCAT
Source organism: Bungarus multicinctus (assembly GCA_023653725.1). Lineage (NCBI taxonomy): Eukaryota > Metazoa > Chordata > Lepidosauria > Squamata > Elapidae > Bungarus > Bungarus multicinctus. The sequence goes on from CM042850.1 coordinate 12,991,161, forward strand.
CTTTAAAGCGCTCCATGGCTTGGGACCTGGGTATTTATGGGACCGCCTACTGCCACCATCAATCTCCCGTCGGCCGGTGCGCTCCCATAGAGTGGGTCTCCTCGGGGTGCCGCCGGAAGGACGGCTGGGGACCCCGAGGGTGCGGGCCTTCTCTTTGGGGGCACCCTCCCTCTGGAACGAATTACCCCTGGAGATAAGGATCATCCCTGACCTTCTGGCGCGCGTTGAAAACTTATTTATTTCATCAAGCCGGTCTGGCCTAGGGTTTTATGGGGTTTTAAATTCGGTTTTAACTGGTTTTAGTCCTTATTTTTAAACCCTTGTCTCGTTTTTATTATTCAGCCACCTAATTTAATCTTTTTGTTTTTAATTATTGTGTTATTATTGTATTTTTTAATGGCTGTACACCACCCCGAGTCCCGCAGGGAGAGGGGGGCGGTATATAAATCTTGCAAATAAATAAATAAAATAGACACCATGTTTAACCTGGGAGGCAGGAGGGAGCTCTGAGCAAAGAACAGCCCCATCAAGCAGACACTGAGGAGAGGCTCCAATTAAAAAATTCCAGCTGAGTCTCGATGGCTTCATTTGGTTGCAGAGACCAAGGCCCATATGCTTTTTAGCACAATGAGACCACTTTTTTCTCATAAACTTTCCTAGTCTGCTACCAGATTAGAGATTTCCAAGTGTAATTCATCAAGGGGGGGAGGCATTGTGGCCACTGTTGCCCTCTGTTGAAACTTTTAGGAGGCCAAGATAACACCATGAAATTGATCTGAGTGAGGAGAAATTGAGCAAATCTGAAGTACCACAGTAGACGTGGGTGGCTGAATGCATCCATTTTCCAAGCTGAGGTAATTCAGGATTGGCAAAATCACAAAAGCTTCTTGCTAAGAACAATCAGCTCAAATATTTTTTTTTTGCCTTATAGTCATCCTTAAAACCATCATTTGAAATGAAATACATGCGCATTCAGTGGTTTCGCTAATTCAAAGACAGAAAAAAACACATCAGGTGTTTATCGATTTGCAGCATTATCTCAGGTTTTGCATCATTTACTGTGTCCCTTTTCTTATCAATGTTTTTTCAGGTAGCCAATTTGTTCAAGCTACCTCAGGCTAACAATTTCCTCTGCATTCAGGTTCCGATCAGAGTGTTAAGATTTAGTTCATTTGTGAATCATTTAGCAGTTGAACTAAAAAGTCATCATGGGAACGGCAGTGCAGATTTTAAATCCAATTATTTATTTATATTATATTAATTATATTATATATATATATATATATATACATCCCTTAGTTATCTGGATTATTGGATTTAGCAAGCACTACCAAGAATTCAGAATTCACCATACCTCATAAATGCAAATTTTGAATCATATAACTGCTTTAATATATTAGGATAAAAGGGTGAATGAAAAGTATGCACACTCATTGTGCCAAAACAGTAATTAACTCATTGTCATGCAAAATTTCTGTTCTGAAAAGTTATACAAAAGGAAAATTATAACTAAATACCTGGCTTGTATTTTGCTTGCTTTTAAGACATTATTTAAGGTAGCTTTGATCTTCAGAACATTAAAATTTTATTTGCCTTGCCTACTATGCAATTCCATTTAAATGTCTTGAATTCTAACAAAATTGCCACTCATTTTCTCCTCTGGTTCAATTTCTTCTTTTTCTTGGGCATTTTGCAGCCCAATATGAAACAGCTGTTGTCCTGGAAAAGAGAAATCAGCAGGGCATGAAAAAAAAAAGAGTGTTCAAGTTAAGGAGGGAGAAGTAAAAGCCAGAGTGTGACAGCAGAATTGATGCAACAAGCTTTGGTTACTGGCAACTTACCACTATTTTGGCACCAATGTCTTCATTACTAGAGTCTTCGTTGCTGAAACAGAACAATTATCCTATTAAGACTTATTTAGAAAATTTATATACCGGTCTACTTGCCCAAGTGATTCTAGGCTGCTTACAAACAATAAAACACAGTATAAAAATTAAAAAAGGAATAACCTGGTCCCAAGCTATGAAAGGGTTTAAAAGTGACATCCATGGTCATTAAAGAAATGGTTTTAAGTGAAGGACTATCCATATTTGTATTATGTTCAATGGAGAGAATAGGGACAAAGCTGACTACAATTTTGCTTTGGGCAACTAAATTCTTAATTCCTGAAAATTTGGATACTTTATCAATTGGAAAAAATGGCCTTCGAATAAAACTTCATCAGAAGCATTACTCAAAAGGTATTAGATAAAATATAGCCTATCAGGATTATATGTTGACACTAAAGAGCCAATTTCAATTTCCACACAATTATGGCTGCAAGTTCTGCTCTTTAGAGGTTGCAAAACCCAATTTAGAAACTCTCATTATATCTACCTGGTCTCTGCAATGGGAGAAATGGGTCCATCATCATCCAGGTATTTGTGCCTCCGTGATTCCAGACATTCATTTTCAAGATCGCCCACAGCATTCAACTGTGTCAAGGACTTCTTCAAATGATGTTCGTATTTCAACATTTCAATGTATTTGAAAAACCCCTTCAAAGTGGCATGCTGGGAAGAGAAGGATTTTTTTCTTGTCAGCCACAAACAAAACTGCAAGCCGAAAACCCACTCAAGTTAATAGGTAACAAGACAGTCAACTGGAAAGACTAGCACTGATAATGTTACCTAGTTGGGTAATGAAACGTCAGCAAGAAAATGGGCGTTGTCTTATGTGAACACTACTTCTTGTAGGAAAGATAGGCAAGAAAGGTCAGACTATGGGTTGCTCTTGTCCTAGCTCAGTGGTGGCTAATCTTTTTGGGCTCCTTGTGCGCACGCTCATGTGCCAGCACCTCCACGCATCCTGTACACATGCGCACGATCCCCACCACCCTCTTACCTGCACTGCATATGCCTCCCAGCTGATTTTTGGCCCGTTTTGAGGCCTTTTTCAGCCTCCCAGAGGCTCAAAGGCAGCCTCTGCAGCCTTTGGAGGCCGAAAAATGGGCCCATTTTGTCACTTCCGGAAATAGTGACGAAACAGACTTGTTTTTCGGCCTCCAAAGACTGCAGAGGCTTCCCTTGAGCCTCTGGGAGGCCGAAAAAGGCTTCAAACAGGCCAAAAATCAGTTGGGAGGCACGTGCATGCGCAGTGCAGGTAGGTTTGGCTGGGGCTCACATGCCCACACAAATGGCTCTGCGTGCCACCTGTGGCATGCCATCACGGTCCCAGCTGATTGGACTGAGTCTGTCAAAAGGCTGATTAGCCTAGCTCCGCCCACTGTGGGTGCCTCCTCCTAGCTTTCGGCAAAGACATCATGACAGACAGGACTGCCTTTGAAACACAAATAGAGACCGGGTTATCGCCCCCCACAACCTGTCGGTCCACATCCCGGACAAGAGTAATCAGAGTGGGGCTGACCTATCTTGCCAGCAGAAGTGGCATTCAGATAAGACAACGCCTATTCTCTCTTGTAAGACTGCGATAGGTCAGACAATGGGACGTACCAAAGCTGGATTGTCCTCAGGAGGGTTCAAGTTTGATCCTGGTCCCCATGCTCTGTGACAACTCTTTGCAGAACTCTTCTGCCATACGCAGAATCCACCGAAGTGAAAGTGTCCAGATGGCTGTGTTGTACGAAAGGAGATGGGGATGTCCAAGTGGCTGCTTTGCAGACCTCTTCAATCAAAGCCTGCGTTGCCCAGGCTGCTGTTGTAGCAGCACTGAGAGTGGAATAAGCCATGATGCCCCTGGGTACCGGGGAGGGAGTGACTCGAATACATCCTGGACATGCATGACTTGATCCATCTGCTGACTGTAGATGGAGTTACCTTAACCCCCAATATGACCGGTTGGAAGGAACAAGAGGGATTCCATTCTGCAGAATTCAGAAGTCCTCTTGATATAAATTCTTCAAGGCCCTATGCACATCTAGGGTATGCCAAGATTTTACCAAGTCATGGACTGAGCTGGGACAGAAAATTGGAAGAACCAATTCTTGTGATCTATGGAACAAGGTATTGACTTTGGGAATAAATGTTGCACCCAACCTCAAAACCACCCGATGAGGGTGGAATATATACAGATCTGGGCGAACGGAGAGAGCCACTAACTCAAATACTCTCCTGGCTGAAGTGATAGCCACCAAGGAGGCTACCTTAAGCGTGAGGAGATGCAGACAAGCCAATGTGAGAGGTTCAAATGGAGCCTTAGTCAGGGACTGCAACACCTGTAGGATACTTGTGGACCACTGGAGGGCGAAGATTGGCGGCCCCTCTGAGGAACCTATGGACTGTAGGATGGTGTGCTAAGGACTCCCACTTGCCACAAGTCAGTATTGATATAGCCGCCACCTGACAACGAAGGGTATTGGGAGAAAGGCCTTTATCCAAACCCGCCTGTAAACATTCCAAAATGTGTGCTACAGAAGCCTCTAAAGTCTGGATGTTTGATTTAGATCTCCATAAGGCCTTCCCTCAGCAGTAGGATATTGTGTGGGATCACTTTCAACTGCATCAGATGACCAGGTCTGAGCCATGGCCCTGGAGGAAGGTCCAGGTTCCTGATCCTGTAGATCAACTGCACTGTGATGAGGAGGTCTCTCTGACTGGAGATCTGATGATCCTTGAGGCTTTTTGTATCTTGGCAATTTGCTTCTCTAGGGCTTTCTGCCGCCTGGAAGCATCCTTCTCTTCCGCCCTAGAGGCCTTCTTAGCTGGCAAGGCCTGCTTCCCTTGCTTGCTCCTTGAAGTCAGAGCAGATGAAGCTGCACTGTGGGATTTTCCTGCTCTGGAGGCCCTGCTGCCTCTAGGGGCATCTGCCATCTTGAAAGAAGGCATTGGGAAATTGCAGCCCTGTGCAAGGAGAAGCACACAAAGGGAATTTTTAAAAACAGGGGATATCTTCACTGCTTATCCCCTAGCTCCTAACCACTCCTCTTCAGCTCTATACAACTTCAGTAGGAAGTTTTAACACTTCCTACTGGTACTAACACCCATTGGGACCTAATAGGGTTTCTAATTATAGACCAGGTCCGGCCTGAAAGCCCTGGTCTACCTCGGAGAAAGGGACCAGGTCCCCCACCGGAACAATTTTTTAGTGCCTACCCTTTGTAGTCTTCTGGACCAGCAGCTTCCAGAGGCCAATGGCCTAGCGCTGGTCCTGGTACTGGAGTGGCTAGAGAAGCACTCCTGCTGATTAAAATGGCCACTACAGGCTATGAGGCCCTACAAAATGGCTGCCGTCGGCCTCAAGGCTCCCTGCTTCAACCAAGGCTCCTCAGCCTTTTGCTGCTCCCTGATGGGCAGAGGTAGCTTCTTGGGTGGCCACTCAAACAGCAGCATCCTTCGCTGCGGAGGGTCGAAAATGACTTCGTGGCTTTGCAAAATGGGGGCCGATGCTGCCCACGCTCCAAAATGGCCGTCCAATCCATGCAACCTCCTCTTCACCGTGTAGGCCCGAAAGGCGTCACCATGGCCTTTGCTGGCTACTCTGGACTGCCGGAGCAGCCCTCAGCTGTTTCATGGCTCCGCCAAACAGCTGAGAGTCAGAGACGCGTTTTTTGAATTTTTTTTTCTTTTTTAAGCTCCACAAAGTAAAAGCTGCCTTTGAAAAACCAAAGGAGAGGCGATTGATTGCGTCCGCCCTGGCTGAGGACTGAATTGAAAAACTGGAAAGAGCCACCCAGCCAGCCTTTTGACAGACTCAGTCCAATCAGCTACAACAAGAGCAACCCATTGTCTGACCTATCGCAGACTTACAAGGGAGAACAAGCAAGCTCAGAGAGCACCCAAGGACCCCTCGTGTCAACCCTGAGCTACAAATATTCTACTTCATTAGAACTGGCAAGTTCTCCTTCCATCAAGACAATCAAGAAGCAGGCAAGCGTAGGATCAACTTTCCCAACTCACGTTGCTCAGAAACGTTGGCCCTAACTACTGTTAGACTTCTGGAAGTTGGCAAATGGTTGGATGGCAACTTCAAAAACATTACTGAGCATTCCCCCCCCCTCCAAAAAAAAATAGTGTGAAATTATAATTTACCTCATATTGTCGCACCATTTTCAAAGGGAGATGCTTCCTGCCGTAGTATCTCTCCATGAAGGGAAATACAATTCCTCTCTCTTTCATTCTCTTCCCTTGCTCATCTTCTGAAATTCTGTGTCTTCCCGGCCATTTTCTGGCATACCGGCGAGATGTGCTTGGTTTTATCTCCCTAGGGTTCCATCTTTTGCGGAACCGGTGCTGCTTTCGTGTGAAGTGGTAATCGAAGAGGGCTCGGAGATCGATTTTAGGCTTGGGTAATTTCGTCTGAGTCTTGGCCTCCAGACAAGCTGAGGAAGGACCGCTCTGCATAGCCACAGAAGACGACTGGCCAGCGCCTTTTGCTGAATTTGAAGCTTTTTTCCTTGAGTGCTTTGATGAACTTGGCCCAGGTCTGAAGTCATAAAAGGTAAGAATTACTCCCTAGTGGCACAGTAGATTTGTTCATCTCTCCCCCATTCCCAGCAAGTCTCCAACCCAATGTTGGGCATGGATGATTATTTTTTTTACTCAGGTCAATAACTTTTCAGTAGAGATGGATGCAAAATAGCTACCTGGAGATGTTCCATCCATAAAGCATAGTAGCAGCCATCTCTTCCTGGCTAAAATTACACAGGAGCCACAGATCTACCATGGCTTGGTATGAGAATCCAGCTAGCATGGTTAGTGTAACTGAGGAACTCTACCTTTAATGCAGGGGTCCTCAAACTTGGCAACTTTAAGACTTGTGGACTTCAACTCCTAGAATTCCTCAGCCAGCATAGCTGGCTAAAGAATTCTGGAAGTTGAAGTCCACAAGTCTTAAAGTTGCCAAGCTTGGGGACCTCTGCTTTAATGGAGTATGACTCTCTTACAGAGCACATAAGAAAAACAGGACATAGGAATAGGAAATAATTTCCCTAGAAATGTGTGTGTGTGTCAATCTAAGCTAAGTCAATGGAGAAACCAGATTTACTTAACAATTGTGTTAACTCAACAACTGCAGCAATTCACTTAAAAAATGTGGCAAGGAAAAGTCATAAAACAGGGCAAAATTCTACAAATTTCTCACTTGGCGTCATAGATTTTGGGCTCATTAGCTAGAAATAGTACTAACTCCAAATGAAAAGGCCTTAGAGTCATGGTATGTACAACCTAAGCCTAGAAGAGAAGCCATTCCCCCCCCCCAATATTTGGAAAGATCATATTAATAGGAGACAATCCAATATACAAACTAAAGGCAGCTATCCAATATGCCTGATTAAAACAGTTTGCTGAATGCTGATTATATGCATTGAAATGCAATATTATTCAAGATATGACTATTTCATGACTTCAATAAAAGGCACTCACATTTCTGTATCTTGGTTATCAAGAATAGCTGCAGCTGTTCCAGTTTCATTAGCCATATTTGTTTTCGACCTTGAAAAGATAACAGAAATTAGTTTCACGGATTCAAGGCTGAAATACACCAAAAGCAGTCTATGAGCCATGAAATCCCAAGCAAACTAATTCAAGAAACAAAAAACAAAAAAAATCAAGGGAAAGATGTGCTTAACACTTTATAATAACAAAAGATTTATCTATAGATCTGATTTACCAAAGAATAGAATAGAATTCTTTATTGGCCAAGTGTGATTGGAAACACAAGGAATTTGTCTTGGTGCAAATGCTCTCAGTATACATAAAAGAAAAGATGCATTTGTCAAGAATCATAAGGTACAACACTTAATAATAGTCATAGGGTATAAATAAGCAATCAAATACTAGGAAAGTGTTTTTAATAAGTTGGGGGAACCCCCCCCCCCAGTAATCTACAAAATCTTCAGTTAAAAGCAACTAACAGCAAAATCACTGTAATTATTAGAAATAATTAGCACCTATCAGAAACAAGAGCTAAAAGATAGTTTTACAGGCAGTATTCAATATTTGCATTCCAACAGTTCCTTGTTTATAAAAGACCATCCCAGCTCTTGTCAGTACGCAACAAAGATCCAAAATAATTTCTACCCCCTTATGATCTAAAGCATGTGCCAGAATTTATAAAGACCTCTCAAAGACTGAATATGTGAATCCATAAGTTATAAGACTTGACTCCCTTAAGAAGTGTTTAACACCAACAATGGTTTTCTGGAACTTGAGTCATGGCAAATGCACTTATTTTTTGGTTTGAAACCTTAGGAACATCCATCCTTCCCTTCCTCCCTCAATAACCCTATTCACCCTGTTAGGCAAGAAATAAAACCACTCTGGAGACATACAGGTAGTCCCTGACTTACAACAGTTCATTTAGTGACTGTTCAAAGCTACAACTGCACTGAAAAAAGTGACTTATGGCCATTTTTCACTTACCTTTGTAGCAGTCCCCAGGATCACATAAACAAAATTCAGGTGCTTGCCACCTGGTTTATACTTATGACCTGTGGCCCAAGGTCATGTGTTCACCTTTAGTAATAGGGAAGCCAGGTTCACTTAACCTTAATAACCTTAACCAACTACTTTGTGGTAGTTTGAGAATTACCTGTAGATGCCCCCCCTCCCCCCCCCCAACCAACTTGTTCAGACAGAAGCAGCTACTTGGATAAGCAGTGAAACTTTTCAAAAAATTAAAGAAATCAAGTTTGCCATGCCTCAATTTCCAGTCAACTTTACCTGGATGGCTACGAATCTTCATGAATAAGCTGCCAAGTTTACATAGCATGCTGCATCCAAAAAGTTCTATCATGGCTTGATTTGGTGTATAAACCTAGTCTTTTCTCTACCGAAAGGGAAACAGCTATATCACCTGGGATAAAACATTTCCAGCTAGAGACCCAGGTTCAGTTTCTAATTCTGTCACCAAGTTTCTAAAATATTCTCCTAGAAGTGGATCACTATTTCACCATCTTGCACTCTAAGCTACCTCACAGTGTTTGTGTTAGGATGAATATAAAGGGAATATACAGTAAAAGTCTTCTAATCTTTTAAGTTTCTAATTTTCAACATAATACATCATAATTTCAACAACATTCTTGACATCTATACACATTATCATAAATATCTTAATGCATTGTTTTTAATAAAAGATAAAAGTCTCCTAATCTATGCTTTCTAGATATTGTATACAGAGAGGCAACCTTAAATCAGAAGAGCTGCAAGGGACCTTGGAGGTCTTCTAGTCCAACCCGCTGCACAAGCAGGAGACCCTATACAATTTTAGCCAAACGCCTATCTCTTGTTAAAAACCTCCAATAATAGCAACTTCTGTTCAGCTGATTAATTGTCCTCACTGTTGGGAAGTTTCTCCTTAATTCCAGGTTGCTTCTCTTTCCTTGATGAGTTTCCATCATTGTTTCTTCGGTCTTGTCTTCTGGTGCTTTGGAAAATAAGTCCCCCCCCCTCAATACTGCAGTACCTTCTCTTAAGTCAAGATCATGAGTCTCCAACCTTAGCAATTTTAAGGCCTGTGGACTTCCCCTCCCAGAATTCCTCAGTCAGCCATGCTGGCTGGAGAATTCTGGGAGTTGAAGTTCAGAAGTCTTTCAAGTTGCCAAGTTTGGAGACCTCTGGTCAAGATTATCTTGAGAGGCAAGGTTGAAGGCCACAACGTGAATGAATCTTAGTTCAGGGTAAATTTTTAACTGGAATGGGCCTATTTTAAGTGTTGGCCATGTCAAAATGACAATTTCTATAAATTTTACCCATTACGAACCCTGTAGTAAGGAATCTCGAACCTTGGCCACTTTAAGACTTGTGGACTTCAACTCCCAGAGTTCCTCATCCCATAATTCCTCAGCCAACTGGCTGAGGAATTATGGGATGAGGAACTCTGGGAGTTGAAGTCCACAAGTCTTAAAGTGGCCAAGATTGGAGACCCATGATGTAGATCATTTGTCCAACTCCTATTTTCCCTTTCCTGGGCGAAAGCTAGATTCCCACCCCCCTCGCATATTAAATGGGGGGAGGGGTGAATAGGGATCATCTTAACATCCGAATTAGGGATTTGCGTATCTCGCGCTAAGCCACTGGGTTTGATGAAAGAAAGCTCAGCTCACCTACCACCACCTAAAACCATCCAGCCAACCAACCATATTACGGTCTGTAACACGACGGGCGAATTTAAGCGCAACAGCCATCCATCGAATGCAGGTTTTCTATCGAAATGGCGGCACAGAGGCTTGAGAAATATATTAATCAACAAGCCGCGCCGAACCGAGATCGGAAAACGGACGGATGGCAACAGATTCCACGCTACTCACCTCATCCCGCGTATCGGCAAGGCCGCAAAAGCCCCAGGAAGGCCGTTTATATCCTGATTTCTGGTCTCGCGAGTCTTCGTAAGAATCGACGTTAGCAGAACGGGAAGTGGGATGGGGGGGAAGGCCGGGCCCGCCCTTTTGAAAGTGGTCAGAAGGAGCTCTGGGCGTGGCTTGCGAGCCTAATCCTTTGAGAAACTCCGGGTGGAGGATAACGCCCTGCGCGCGTGTTCCGTGTAAGTAGAGCCAATGCAACGGCGGGCGTGTTTTGCACGATTTGCATTGGGTGGAATACTAGTTTAAACTTTAAAGGCAGTAATTAAGGTTCTGATTTAATACCTTCCGTAAAGTGGTGGTCCCAGGTCACTCATCGGCTGTGGGCTGTGCCTGATGGGATTTATCACATTTGGAAATTGGAAAAAAAAAAAACCGCGGAACGCGATCCATCACTTCAGTGCAAGACTACCCGGGAGTAGTCCCTATTGTAGCTAATGGAGCTTCTATGTAATAAAGCTTGCATCAGACTCCAGGCAAATTTGGCCAACTTGGAGGCTGCTTTATACTTTGGAGAAATCTCTGTTGCAAAGAGATGGGGGAGGATTCACACGCTAAGATAAAGGTTTGTTTGTAGGTTTGTGCAGTCGGCGACTTGTGCAGTTTAGAGTAGTTACAGTGCTTTTGTTTCCAGGGTGTGAATCCAGAAAATGGGTGTTTTAGAGCAGTGTTTTCCAAAACTGGGGGCTTCTGGGAGTTGAAGACCGCACATCTTTAAAAGTTTGAAAATCACTGCTCTAAAACAAGCCCAGATACAACCGTTGAAACAACAACTTCTGAAAAGACTGCATTTTTATTACTCATCTCATAATTTCTGCTTTATGAAGTGTTCAGTGTCTTAGTATAAGATGCTCCTAATAAAAATGTTAACTGAAAACTATAAAACGCTGAGGTGGCAATTTGGATTGGTTATAAATAATACACAGTTTCTAGGAAGCAAGAGAGTGTAAAAGTTTTGTGACTGCTAAAAAAAATTAGCAAGATCAATCATACATTTTAATGTGATAAGTTTATCACTGAACTTTAAGAGGAATTGATAAATTCATACTAAGAAATGTTAATATTGTAAACAAGCTGTTCTCAAAATCTTGGGAAATATGTAGGCCTGATAATGAACAATTTGCATGATTAGTGGTTTCACCTGCTATTATAATTCCTTCTTGTGAAATTTCCCTTGACCTTTTTTCTATAGAACTTAATTTATTTCAAATCCTTCATCTTGTTTTAGGCAGTAGTTAATTGGAGTTTACTTCTAAATAATGTCAGCTGCTGAAGAAAAAAAATCCTAGTTTCCTTTTTTGTTGTTAAAGTTTGATTTGAAGCAACTAGCAAATAAATTTTTCAAATCTAATGTCTGTAAAACAGTCAACAATTGAGAACTTTGTTTCTAAGCGATACATCCTATGTGTGAATGGCTACCTATGGTCTACAGATCACATATTGCATTAAACCATAAACCACAGTTTATAAAATGCTAAAGGTTAATCTAACAAACCACCTTCTAGGAATCCTTAAAGGAAGAACAGTATTGCAGCCATCTTCTATGTTTGATTTACTTACTGGACATTAACTGTAGAAAAATACTCAGGATTTATTCCTTTACAATGAGATTACTGGCTTATACTGTAAGCCTAAAACAACATTTTTTTCATGTCCAAAATAGTTGAAATACTGTGGGTGGTGATTCATCAACAATATTGCTTGTTGAATCATCTGATTTTTCCCCCCTCTGAATAATCAAAAAGAGCAGCTGTGGGCACCAACATTAACAAGGAAAAAAAGACTGAAAAAAGACAGCAGAGCACAATTAGGTCCATTATTCTTTTTTTAACATGTAACACTCTCAGAAATGACCGTGAATATCTGAACTGTTAAAAACTTGGTTGAATTGCAAAACCAGCATGTTCATTAACAGACCTGTAATTTGTTCTTCATGTACTTTGATCTCTTAGGAACCAACCTTCTTGGTTGTCTGCCTGGAATAAAACATGGCTAGAGTGGAAAAATTTGCTTTTCACATACCTACTCTGGAAGAAGTGGCTGATGGTAAGCAAGCATGGTTCTTTTGTGTTAGAAAAGCTGTGAGAAAAGAATCTGTATAACAGCAGCAGTTAGAAAAGCAGGCTCTCAGGCCTGATATAGTGCAGTGTGTATATTTGTTTGAAAGGGAGGCAAGCTTTCTTGAACATTAGAGATGTCCTTGAAGGAAACACTTGGAAGTTATTATAGATACAAGGGCAGAAGCATTCCTTAAGCCCACAGAAAGGCGATAGTTTCAAAGAGAGCCTGTCGCTGTAACTATTTCAGTAAAATATAGTTAGAGGTAGTCTTTGTTTAACCATTTGTTCAGTAACTGATGCTGGGTGAATGATAGTTAGCATTGGCCAGCCAAGTTATGGTTGTTGCAGCGACATAATCAACATTTGAGTGTTTGGCAGCTAGCCTGCACTTACAACCATAGCACTGGAGGAGTTGTGGTGGAGCAGTGGTTAGAATGCAGTATTGCAGGCTAACTCTGTCCACAGCCTGGAGTTCGATCCTGACTGACTCAAGGTTGACTCTGCTTTCCATCCTTCCTAGGTCGGTAAAATGAGGAACCAGTTTGTTGGGGGCAATATACTAATAGAGAGGGCCTAAAGCACTATGGAGTGGTATATAAATCTATGTGCTATTGCTATGTGCCCCCCTCATTTCTGCCTTTTTGGCCCCCTGCACTCTGCTGCCATCACCTACCCCTGCTGGTGTCCTGTCCCAGCTGATCTTAGCTGTCTTCTGCTGGCGATCCGGGATCCAGATGCTAGACAAGGATATAGCCCCGGGATGCATGGAGCAAGTGTGGCAGAGCCTCATCTCCCAAAGGGCATTCACTGGGTCTGGCCGGGAGGAGGCAGGGCAGCATCTTCCACCACAGAGCAGAAAGATTGCAGTGGAAGGGATTACAAGAGGATAAGTAACCCCACAATGGAAAATGTACCAAGCTATTTGCATAACCTACTTGCAGTTGCTAGTGCATTGCTTTCAGTGTGTACTTCCCATTGTGTGCTTACTCTCCAATTTCTGCTTTATGAGGAGGGAAAAATGAAAAATCAGGCACAGGATGACACATTCTGAATGGTCTGAGTTGTAAATATGAACATTGGTCGTAAAAAAAAAATTTTTTAGCATTGTTATAACTGAATGAGACAGTAAGTGAGGACTATCTATGTAACTATGTGCAGGCGGCCAATCCATTTGTTTTACAAACACAGTGCCTTATTTTACATGCAATTAATTTGAATTGACAGTAATTCGTTCAATATTGATTTGTTGTCTTGGCTTTGCCTTTGTTTTAGAGCAGGAGTGTCAAACTGGATTTCTTCGAGGGCCGGATCAGCATTTTAGTTCTTCTCTGTGGGCCGGGCAGGGAGCGGGTGGCGGGAGCGATGCCTCTTACAGCCCACTGCTGGCCAGAACAGAGCACGGGGGATCCATGCCAGCCCCTCTGCGCCTTGTTTTCACCTCCAAGGGCCTCCTACAGCACTGTGCTGGCTGAAACAGGGCTACATGGGCCAGTTTGGGCTGGTTTTCAGCTCGGTTTTGGCTGGCAGAGTGCTGCAGGAGGCCATGGAAAGTGAAAACGAGGCGCAGGGGGCTCATGCGGCATGTTTTAGCCACCAGAGGCACTGTAGGCCAGTCTTTTGATAGTTCCAGGCCGGCCCCGTGGCCAGCCCCGGATTTAAGCATCTTGAGTTTGACACCCCTGTTTTAGAGTGTGGCTAGAGCATACGTACACGATTAGCTTTCATCTAAGAAAATAGTACCAAAAAACCAGGAAGCATTAATACTCAACTGAAGGGCTTTACCCTGACTTCAACGTGGTCAACTTTAGCATATTCCATTCTTCAATTTTCTTTGAAATGGTCTATTTTCCTTCCAGTACTACAGAATGGACTTCAAGAAAATTTTGCAGATGTCCAGGTATCCGTGGTGGATTGTCCTGATATGACTCAAGAACCCTTCTGTTTTCCTGTTAAAGGTAACATGTGGTACCTGTAACAAAATATTGGCAATATCTTACATGTGGCCCACCAGGGGAACAGGGAAAAAATTGCTAGGATTATTTTTGGCAGAATAGATTTTCTTTAAAGAATGGAGTAGATTTCCTTAAGCCTTTCCAAGATTGGATTATCCAGGTTAAAAGTCCTTTGTCGCTAAAAGACCTTAAAATGCTGAATGCTCCTTTTAAATATGCTATTTTTTCCTACTTTTGGAGGGTTTCAAATTTCACAGAGCAGCCCCACTTTTGCCATCATGCTGGCCATGCCTCCCTGTGATCTTGTATAGGTCGGAGGGATGCTATGCTAAGTGATGGTTTGCTTTAACTATGGTTGTTATACAAGCCACCATTGCCTAGGTTCATAATACAAACAAACCACAATAATTGGTTTTGGGGTGGTCTACTAAACCGTGATTGTGTATTATATTGCTTTTATATTGTTAGTAAAATAAAAATCTGGAAAAAAATGAATTTGCTCACCTCCCCCCCTTTTTTACAGGTATTTGTGGCAAGCCTAGAATTGCAGATGTGGGAGGTGTTCCATATCTTTTACCACTTGTACAGAAAGAGAAGGTAAATAAAACGTAATACACTTGCAACCATATGCAAAAGGTAGTCTTTCATCCAATAAGCTCCCATTTTGATCAGAAACAATAACTCGCATTTTTGGGAGGTTGGAGTGGAATCAAATCATTTTTGCTGATATTGCAGTGATCCTAGTAAAGTCAGACTAGTCCATTCTAACTTTTTGCGCATGTGTTAATTGGTTACCTTTTAAAAAATATATTTTGAAGGAGATTTGGTTCAGATCCTAACTTTGCAATTTTAAAAACGCAGGTAGGTTTCGATTAATAGTTAATGAGTCCCACAAGGTGGTTGCTTTATTTGAATTCACACTACCAGCAATAGCAATACCTGCCCTTAGACTTATATACTGCTTTACAGTGCTTTATAGACCTGTCTAAGCGGTTTACAGAGTCAGTCTATTGCCCCCAACAGTCTGGATCCTCATTTTACTGACCTCAGAAGGATGGAAGGCTGAGCTGGTGAGGATCGAATTCCTGGCAGCTGGCAGTCAGCAGAAGTAGCCTGCTACTAATACTGCATTTTAGCTACTGCGCCACCACGGCTCTTAATCTTATAATCCTCAGTTTACAACCATAACTGATTTTGCAATTTCAGCGGTACGTCATGATGGTTATAAACTGAATCACCATGTAAGCTAATTTTACAGCCTTTTTGGGACAGTCATAAACTGAACGCTGCAGTTATTAAGCAAACCCACTGTTTTCTATAAGGTGTTTTTTTTTTTTTTTTGCTGAAAACCAAAAGTAAATATTAGTTTTTGGCAAAAACATAAATCACGGATCTCTTCTTGCTTTTAAAATTTATGGAGAGCTCCAAGAAAACTTTTGTTTTTATGGGTTGTATTTATATTTACCATATTAAAAATTAAAACTGATGCATTCACTGCCACTTCTCGTGATTATTGATGAGATTTTAATATTCTATTCTTTTTTTAATGGGGTGGCAATTTTAAATTTGTAAACTTTACATTTAAGGATTCCTGAGAATGGGAAATCCTAGGAGTCCTAGGAACACTCTTAAGAAGTGCTGCCCTCTGTCTGGATAACATGCAGAGGAGCAAATTTAACTGTTCTTTTCTCATTTAGGTTTATGACCTGAACATAATAGCGAAAGAAATACAGTTACCTGGAGCATTTTTTCTTGGTGCTGGAGCTGTTTCCTCCAGAGTAGTTGGAAGCAATGCTGAGGTAAGACAATGGGTAAAGAAATAGTAGCCTCAGTGTAGACTTGGAGTGTATACTGCCCAACCTCAGCACCATGAAGACTTGTGGACTTCAACTTCCAGAATTTGCTAGCCAGCATAGCTGATCTCAAGTTTTGTTGCAAGGATTCCACCATTAGGCTATAAAATTCCTTTTAAAATTTCATTTATTTAATCCAGTCGTCCCCAACTTTTATAGCTCCACAGACCAGAGTGGGAAGGAGAGTATGGTTTTGCATGTACAACCTAGATCCTGCACATGCGCCAATGAAACTTCACATGCTTTCCTGCCGTTTTCATGGCCCAGTTCCCAACAGGTTGAGGACCGATACTGGTATTGCGACCTGGGGAAATGTGACCTCTCAATCGATTTTGCTTAAATCTACTCTCTTTTAGTAGACTTCCAACACCTCTGTTGGTTTTTTTCCTGGACTTTCTTTGTGTATAAGATGAGGCCTTAACCCCACTTCATTCTGAGCCACAATATGTTAAAGTAGGGGTGTCAAACTCATGTCATCATGGCGTTGTCACATGACATATTGTGACACTTTTCCTCTTTGCTAAACCGGGCGTGGGCGTGGCCAGCATATGACACATCTGGCCTGGTGAGTTTGACAGTCCTGTGTTAAAGGATTTACTGAATAAACCATCATTGGGTAGGTTCATACTGTACGGTAGCAAATAAACCACGATTTTCAAACCACGTAGCTGACTTTCTGCAGTGGAATAAGCTATAAACAAAACTTGCTGCTTGTTTGAATGATTGCGAAATGATGGTAGTCCATGCTGATCTATTGGAAGATGTTCATCTGTTTTTATCTAGTTTATCCCAATTGTTCAAGCTGGAAAGGAAGAGAAGGCAGCAATCAATGGAAGTTACCTAGCCAAGATCCATCCTGAGGATGGCAGCTGTCTGCTCCAAAAATACAGCTCCCTGTATAATGATTGTGAATTTGGGCTGCTGGCTAATCTATATGCAAGTGAAGGCCTTCCTGGTAAGGTATGTGGATCGGTCAGGTTTATTAAAATGGCTTTTTACAAACCAAACATCCAGGCAAGGTCTACTAAAAAAAAACCCCAAACTCATTAAAAGACAGAAAATTTTAAAAGCTAATAGGCCCAAACAAACAAACTTCTACGTGTGAACATGCTTTGCTTCATTTTGTTTTGCTTCATTTTATTTATGAATGTATGAATTTATACAGCCACACATATTACCAATGGAACTTCTGATGTAAACACATAGGTTTACAGCTCATCCTCAACTTACAACAAGATTACGGTACTAAATTATGACGGTGGTTAAATGGGTTATCAAATCACCAACCTGATTTTACAACTTCTTTTTTTTTGCAGTGGTTGTTAAACAAACCCATTGTTTGCAATGGGCTTTTTTTTTTTTTTTTTGACAAAAACCAGAAGTAAACACCAGTTTTTCAGCAAAAAAGGTAAATCACAGTGGTGACTGTGAAATTCTACAGACAGCTATAAATGCAGGCTGCTTGCCAAGCGCTCAAAATGCAAATATATGACTCTTGTAATTTTGAATGGTTGCTGGTTGTTAAATATTGTACCTGTGTACAATAAAGATTTACAGAAGTATATGTAGACACATACAATGTTCCACAGCTATATTCAATGTTTTACACGGAACAACACTATGGACATTATTTAACATTTCCCTATATTTTGCAAATCTACAAATCTTATAAGGGAGTTTCTTCTTTTAGCATCCTACTAGCTTTCTTTATTGGATGCAGAAGACTGATCCCTTGTGGTATAACACTACCAATGTCATTTTAGATTGAGTACAGTTTTGCCCATTTAATTGACATATGTTTCTCTAATTAAAAAAAAAAAGGCAATATACTTGGTGCTTGTGAATGCTTGGTTGATAACAATTCACAAATTGGCTGCAGTAAGAGAATAGGTTTGCAATTCCACAAGACCAGGAACAGTCTTAAGAAAAGCAGTCTAATCTTTTTAAGATTTTGTCCGCTGCATTGTTTTTTGTTTAAGTAGCGGGCACACTTCCAAACAAGTTTATAGAATAGTATAGGAAAACAAAGCTGGAGGGGACCTTGGAGATCTTCTAGTCCAACACCCTGCTCAGGGAGGAAACTCTATACCATTTCATGTACATATCCGATCTCTTCTTAAAAACTTCCAGTGTTGGAGCGTTATCAACTTCTGAAGGCAAGTTGTTCCACTGATTTATGTTCTAACTGCCAGGAAATTTCTCCTTAGTTCTAGGTTGCTTCTCTCCTTGGTTAATTTCCATCCATTGCTTCTTGTCCTGCCTTCAGGTTCTTTGGAGAATAGGTTGATTCATTTTTCTTTATGGCAGCCCCTTAGATATTGGAACGCAGCTAGTAGGTTACCCTTAGTCCTTCTTTTCATTAATCTAGACACACCGAGCAACCATTCTTTATATGTTTTAGCCTCTAGTCCCTTAATCGTCTTTGTTACTCTTCTCTGCACTCTTTCTTGAATCTCAACATCTTTTTTATATCATGGCAACCAAGATTTATATCAGACTATATAACGCCTAGATGCTTTTTTCAGATATAAAAAGATATCATTAAAATACATTAAAAATAAGGATTGAAGATAAAGGAGCATATTGGATGCCCAGAATTCACAAACATTTTATTATTTAGAACTAAATTAAAAGGGAAATATAAAAAACCAAATCTTCTAGATCACCTTTCTCTGAAGACACTAATTTCCTGAGAGGAATAACTCAACCTGAACTCCTGGCTTTGTGCTTTTAATGCAGGGAAAATGATTTTTGACCATTAGAATTGTCAGGTGGAGATCACAGACACAAAATGTGTTAAGAAGGGAGCCCTGAGTCATAATGAAATCTTATAAGTGTAATTCTCAACTCACAATGCATTACATGAAGCTTAAGTCATTTCATTGTTATTACAACTGCAAATTACTGCACAGAATTTTCTCTGCTTAACATGACAATATTAACCTGCCTCCTTTCTTTAAGGTCATTGAAGTGAGAGCAAAGAAAAGAACTGGTGAGCAGAATTTCATATCCTGCATTCGGAAAGCCTTAGATAAGCATTATGGAGACAAAACAATGGGAATGGGAGGTACCTTCATTATCCAGAAAGGAAATGCAAAAATTCATATTATGGTAAGTCAGTTACAAGAAGATTTTTCTTTTTTTTTATTTGGAAGCATGAGTTACACAACAAGAAGAAGAAAAAAGAATAAGGTCTATAAACATTAAAAGAGTAAAATCTTTCTATAAACATTTGCAACTTGCTTTTTTATGGTGCACTATCAAGTAGATGTGCAATGGCTCAGAGGTTAAAGATGTTGAACTTATCAGCTGGAGATCTGACAGGCCAAGTTCGAGACCCAAACTCTGTGCAACAGGGTCAATTCCCATTACTTGCCCCAGCTCACCCAGCAGTTCAAAGGCATAGAAATGCAAATATATAAATAAATGCCACTTTGGGGGAAGGTAACAGTATTCTGTTACATGACCATGGAAAATGTCTTTGGACAGTGCTGGCTCCCTTAATCCATGAACACACCCTTAATTGGCAGGATTTTCCCAAAATTTCAGATGGGTCTTTCCCTCATAAATTGGGGGAAGCCAGACTACAAAATTTTTGTGTTCAAAACAGCCAACTAAGCGTTCATTGAGCTACTTAATTATGGTCCCAGTTTTTTTATTTTTTACTTTTTAATTTACTTTTTAATTAATCAAATTTTAATTCTATGTGCTGGGTGGAGAATTTTCTGGCTTATGTTTCAAAAGACATTGAGATATTGCCAGAGGTGCAGAATTGCATCAAAGCAAAACTTATGTCATGTTCTATATGGAGAAGAAGGAAACAAGACTGATGACTTTGAGTTCCTGTACTTTTCTTTATTCAAGTACAGGCATATGTTTTGTTTTAATTACAGCCTTCTGAATTTTCTGCCTGCCCTTTGGAAACTGATGAGAAAGTGAACAATTGGCTGAAGTTTTTTGAAATGACAGCTCCGCTTATTTGCCAGCCTGTGATTGTTTCTCAAGATCCAGTAAGTAAATTCGATTGCTGTTTTCTCAAGTGAGATCCTAACTTACAGGCCTGGATGCAAAATGGTCATTATTTTAAACAACCATCCACTCCTCTTGTTCTGAGTGCCATAACATGCACCAAAGAATTGGGAAAATATCCAGCGAGAGCCTGTTTGGTGTAGTGGTTAAGGTGCTGGCCTAGAAACCAGGAGATGGTGAGTTCTAGTTCCACCTTAGGCATGAACGCTGGCTGGGTGACCTAGGGCCAATCTTTTCTCTCAGTCCAACCCACCTCACAGGATTGTGGTTGTGACAAAAATAGGAGGAGGATGGCATATTGTGCATGTTCCCCACCTTGAATACCTGTATTGATAAAGCTTTGTTAAGTTTGTTATGACACATCTCACCCAAAATGCACAAATTTTCCTCATTTAACTACCACTATAGAGAGTGGCAATTTGGTTGCTAGGCAACCAAGGCAAAGCGGTCAGTGTGAAGCCATGACCGTACTTATGGTCTTACTGCTTTATAGACCTGTGAAACCTGTCAAAAAGTTACCTTTTAATCACTGCCATAACTGAAGAGTAGCTAAATGAGACTGTTGCTAAATGAGGACTGCCTGTGTTGCCAAAATAAGACAAAATAGCACATTGTATGTGATGTACCTGAGCTGGGGGAAATGTTTGCTGCTTGGGGCCAGCCCCATAGATAGGAATTTATGGGTTCTTGGCTTTTTCCCAGGGTTTTGATCTGCGTGTGGAGCACACCCACTGTTTCAGCCATCACGGTGAAGGAGGCCACTACCACATGGACACAACACCAGAGACTGTAGAATATCTGGGGTATTTTGTACCCGCTGAGTTCCTCTTTCGGATCGACAGACCAAAGGAGACGCATATGGTGGGTCGGGATTAAAGTTGAACCCGCCCAGGAAGCTGACGTTAATTAAGAAGCAGAAAATCAAGAGATGACTAAATTTGCTTTTCACTGAGGTCAACGAATGTCTAATTGCAACTTGAATGTATTATTTGTTTGACACTTAAAATAAAATATAGCAAATTTATATTTTTTTCAGATTGGAAATGAAGCACATTCTGGCTGATTGCACAAACCAGAAGCCCAATTTTTACTTAAATATCTACATTTTAGATCATTCTTTCTTTCTGTCCTTAGCATCTAGATTTCAGCTGCAATCTGGGAGGGAATTCTATGCCTATCCCAAGATTGCTGAACTACTATTTCTGTCATCTGTCACTTCATTACATCAGAGCAAGGGTCTTCAAACTTGGCAAGTTTAAGACTTCAGCTCCCAGAATTCCTGAGCTAACATGACTGGGAGAGGAATTCTGGGAGTTGAAATCCACACATTTTAAAAGCTGTCAAGTTTGAAGACCCTTGCATTAGAGAAAGGAAACCTTCAATTAGCATAGCCTTCAATGGACAAAGGGATTAATTGCATAAGTTGATCCTCCTGCTCTCTGCTGCATCTTTGTGGCAGAGAGGCAAAACATGATGGCCAAGATCTTTCTCCCTTGTTGAGGAGAACTCAGACTTTAGTCACCTATAATTAATCAGAACTGAAAGGGATCTTGGAGGTCTTCTAGTCCAAACCCCTGCTTAAGCAGGAGACCCTGGCCTATACCAATGGCCTTCCAGGTGCGATTCAAGGTGGTCACCTTTAAAGTGCTCCATGGCTTGGGACCTGGGTACTTACGGGACCGCCTGCTGCCACCATCGGCCTCCTGCCAGCCAGTGCATTCCCACAGGGTGGGCCTCCTTGGGGTGCCGTCAGCCGGATGATGCCGGCTGGTGGCCCCAAGGGTGCGGGCCTTCTCTGCTGGGGCTCTCTCCCTCTGGAATGAATTACCCCCGGAGATGCGGACCATCACTGACCTGCAGACCTTCCGGCGCGCATTAAAGACACACCTTTTCCAACAGACCGGCCTGGCCTAGTATTAATTATTAGGGTTTTAAATTTTGGATATTTTTAACTTTTTTACCCCTTTTTATTCTGTTTTTATAATATTCCAGCCACTAGTTTAATTTCTTTTAAATCTCTCTTAAATTTTTTACTATTTATGTCGTTTTATCTTGGCTGCAAACCGTCCCGAGTCCCTTTTTTGGGAGAGGGGTGGTATAAAAGTGTCATAAAATAAAATAAATAAATAATACCATTTCAGAAAAGTGGCTGTCCACTTCTTAAAAATCTCCAGTGATGAAGCACCCACAATTTCTGAAGGCAAGCTGTTCCACTGGTCAATTGCTCTGACTGTTAAGAAAGTTTCTCCTTAATTCCAGGTTGTTTCTCTCCTTGATTAGTTTCCATTTTGTTTCTTGTCTTGCCTTCTGGTGCTTTGGAAAATAAGCTGACCCTCTCATCTTTGTGGCAGCCCCTCAAATACTGGGATAATGCTATCATGTCAACCCTAGTCCTTTTCTCTAGACTGGCCCTACCCAAATCCTACAACCATTCTAAATATGTTTTAATCTCCAAACCTTTAATCATTTTAGTTGGTCTTCTCTGCACTTTTTCCAGAGTCTTAACATTATGTTTGTAATGTAGTGACCAAAACTGGACGCAATATTTCGGTTATGGTCTTACTAAGGACTTATAAAGCAGTACTAATACTTCACATAATTTTGATTCTGTGCCTTTGTTTATACAACCAAAGATTGTATTATCTTCTTTGGCAGCGGCTGCACATTGCTGGCTCGCTGATGGGGAATGGAAAGATTTATATTCCTTGCAGACAGCTGGTTATTTGTATCTCTTTTAGAAGGTCGTTGAAGGACTTGGAGGTTTATCTGTGTCCTCAGGGTCACCTGAATAGCGCTCCTGGTTCCTGCAGTCTGCAATTTTTCCTCTGGAAATCCTTTCCTACTCCCACACCATTCAAAAGGTGTTTCATCCCAAATTGGATAGCTAAATCCTTCCAATCCCCACTACCCTGTCAGAGCTGAAGAAGCTTCTTGGATGAGAAGCAAAACGTTTTCAAAAAACGAAGTGTGAATATCTCCCTGTGGATTTGTAATGCTGGGATGTGTAGTAGGGTAACCGGAGACATGTACCTGTGTAGGTGACTCACAGTAAAGTAGACAAGATGATAAATTTCAAAGCAGAAGTTTTCATTGTCAAATGTCTATTCTATGGAGATTTTCATTCATCCAGGTCATGGTTGTTCCAAAGGTGCTTTTTTTTTTCTCCAGGAGGCAACTGGACTTGTGTTTGGTTTTTTTTGAAGATATTTCGATTCTCACCCAAGAAGCTTCTTCAGCGGTGATGGGATGGGGGGGGGGATCAATGTAAATTACCCTTATGTTATCCTATATCATCCAGCAACAGGCACCCCCCCCACTTGCGTCTGCCTCATGCCCGCAGAACTCCCAGCATCTCCGAGCCCTTTCCCACACTATAAAAAAGATGTTGAGACTCTAGAAAAAGTACAGAGAAGAGCAACCAGGATAATTAGGGGACTGGAGGCTAAAACATATGATGAATGGTTGCAGGAACTGGGCTTGGCTAGTCTAGTGAAGAGAAGGACCAGGGGAGACAGGATAGCAATTTTCCAATATTTGAAGAAGTGCCACAGAAAGGAGGGAGTAAGATTATTTTCCAAAGCACCTGAAGGCCAGACAACAAATGATGGAAAAATGAACACAGATTCAACCTAGAAATAAGGATAAATTTTCTAGGAACAATCCACCCATGGAACAGAAGTTGCCTTCTGAAGTTGTGGGAGCTTCATCACTGGAGATTTTCAAAAAGAGATTGGACTGCCATTTGTCAGAAATGGTGTAGGTTAGGATCTTCTGCTTTGGGGTGGGGGTTGGACTAGATGACCCCTTCTAACTCCAATTAACAATCTGTAATCTGTACCGACCGCTAGGGGTCGCCGGCGTGCTCCCTGGGAATCGCGGTTTTCTGCTTGTCCCACTGCGGGCCCCCGTAGTTTCTTCTGCGCATGCTCCATAGGAGCGGGAGGCGGCGGCTGCCGAGCCGCCGAGGGAGGAAGATGTCGGGTCTCCAGGCGGTGCGGATCAGCATCGAGTCGGCCTGCGAGAAACATGTGCAGGAGGTCGGCCTCGACGGGAGCGAGACGTACCTGCAGCCGCTGTCCATGTCGCAGAACCTGGCCCGCCTGGCGCAGCGCATCGATTTCAGCCAAGGCAGTTCCGGTTCCGAAGAGGACGAGCCCGTCCCGGCCGGCGAGAGTCGCGAATGGCCCGGCGGGGATGAGGAAGAAGAGGACGAAGGTGGGGAGAAGCAGGAGAAGCTTACTCGAAGGGAGAGTGGGGAATGGGAGGACGTCCCTTGGCAAAGGAAGCTAAGCGGGGTCGCGTCTGGTCGATACTTGGATGGGAGACCACCAGGAGATCTCAGCGCTGGGAAGGTTTTTTAAAAAAGAAACTTCCATAACTCTTCAAAAACAACGCATGGAGGCATTCAGTAAGGCTATCTCGCCTTAAAAGCACATTTCCCTGATCTTGTTTAGGAGTAGCCTCCCTAATTTCAATTAATTATAGGATTATTTTTTTAGCCACCCACCTCCCCAGATGACCCTGGGTGGGTTTTACTAAAAGGAAACGGTTGAGTGTAGGTTTAAATAGCAATAGCACTTAGACTTATATACCACTTTACTCTAAGCAGTTTACAGAGTCATCTTATTGCCCCCAGCCATTTTGGGTCCTCATTTTACCTACCTTGGAAGGATGGAAAGCTGAGTCAACCCCTCAGTTCTGGGAATTGAAGTCCACAGGCTGTAAAGGGGCCAGAGTTGCTTACACCTTGGGCCCCTATCTTAACCAAACAGTAGCAGAAAAATCAAAACTCTGTTTTCCTACTGGGTTGTTCTAAAGGTGCCCATTAGCCTCCACTTTGAATCATAAGGACTTTCTGTGGGGGAGAAGGGAATAATGCAAACTGACTTCCTGCCTAAGCATTAGCACTTAGACTTGTATACCGCTTTACAGAACTTCACAGCCCTCTCTAAGCAGTTTACAAAGTCAGCATATTGCTTCCAGCAATCTGGGTCCTCATTTTACCCACCTCAGAAGGATGGACAGCTGAGGCAACCTTGAGCATGGTGGGATTCGAACTGCCAAATTGCAGACAGCAGTCAGTCAGCAGAAATAGCCTGCAGTATAACACTCTAACCACTGCGCCACTGTGGCTTTAATCCTGACCTGAGGATGGACAGTGTATATTGCCTTTCAGAGATCCTTTTTGGAGGAACTGAGATTCTGCCAGGATGGGTAGAAGTTGGACCCAAGTTTGTGCATGTGGATGGGAGACCACTAGGAGACCTCAATGTTCGAAGTCGGGGGCGGGAACCTCTATAACTCTACAAAAACATTGCATGAAGGCACTCAACAAGGCCATCTCGGCTTGAAACCAGATGTTCCATGATCTTGTTTAGGAGTAGCTTCCCTAATTTCAATTAATTATAGGGTTATTTTTTAGCCATTTGCTTGAATTCTGACTTGAGGATGGACAGTGTATATTGTCTTTCAGAGCTACCCCAAGGGAGTCTTTTTGGAGGAACTGGGATTCTGCAAGGACTGGTAGCAGTTGAACCCAAGTTTGTGCCTGTGGACGGGAGACCACTAGGAGATCTCAACACTCGGAAGTTGGGAAAAAAACCCTCTCCATAACTTTGTTCTTCTATTCTTGTTTTTCAGGCCTAATAAAATTTCAGCCTTCTCTCTGGCCTTGGGATTCAGTGAGAAATAACTTAAGGAGTGCTTTGACGGAGATGTGTGTGCTTTATGATGTCCTCAGCATAGTCAAAGATAAAAAGTTTATGACTCTGGACCCAGTTGTACAAGAACCACTTACTCAAAAGCAGGTGCGAGGCATAATTTCTCTTTCTTCTGTTCAAATATTTGTTCCAAGTTTCTCATCTTGGCTTGTAAAGAGAGTTGCACTTTCCAAAGTGTGGGTGAAATCCCCTCTTTGGGCTATATGGATTTATTGGGTTGGTTTCTGTCCATTTTCCTCCCACTTCCCATATTCATGCATTGCCTCTCTTGTTTTTCAAGGGGTGAGTCTTGGTTTTTAACACTTTTTATTTGTAATCACCCAGAGTCATCGGGACTCAGGCAGCATATAAATTTAAATGGTACTACTGTACTATAATTATATCATTAAACAAGGATGCTCACTCCAGATACAGATCTGGCAGAAAATACAGAACAATTAAAACTCGGACCACATGTTTCTAAATAGTTTTTATCCCAGAGCTATAATTGCACTTAACAATGAACTTAAGGACCACCATCGATGAGCTGTATTACTTGGTCTGTTGTGTAGATGTTTGTGTGTTTTTAGGGGGCGGGGAATTTTAGTGGGTAGGGATGTGTGTTTGGGGATTGTCGTGTGTGTGTGCGTGTTGGGCCTGGTCTCTGGGTGTTATGTGAAATTTCGTTGTATGGGTATACTGTGTATATATGTACAATGACAATAAAATATATATGCTAAATCAGGGCTGGGTGATTTTGTGTTTTTCTGTTTGGGGGCAACAAATTCCACAGCCATTAGCCATGGTGATTACCTTTGAGAGTCAAAAACATCTGGAGGCATCTGGTTTCATATTGCTATATTAAATAAATAATGTCAGATTACCTCAGCCATTTGCATTCAGGTAAAAATATCCTTTCAGTCTGTTATCCGACAAAAAAGATTGGATTTAAATTGATTTTGAGTTCTTTCTTCATTTCTAGAACCCTCAGGTTTTGCAGCTGATGTCCAAGAAAAAGTCCTTAGCTGGAGCAGCCCAGATTCTTCTGAAAGGAGCAGAAAGGTTGACTAAATCAGTTGCGGAAAACCAAGAAAATAAGCGGCAAAGAGATTTCAACTCAGAACTGCTCAGGCTGAGGCAGCACTGGAAGCTGAGGAAAGTGGGAGATAAAATCCTTGGAGATTTGAGCTACAAGAGTGCAGGTGAACCCCAGCAGGGCATAATTTGTGTGGCGTTTACGGTGCTGAACAACCATTTGGGTAACCAGTTGATCATTATTAGACAGCCATTTCTCTGAAATGGTGTGTAGGGTTTTCCTGCCTGAGCAGGGGGTTGGACTAGAAGACCTCCAAGGTCCCTTCCAACTTTGTTATTTTGGTTATATCTATATAGGTAGTATATATATAAAACTTGATTTACAACCACAATTAAGTCCAACGTTTCTAGGGAGATGATTGTTACGTGAGTTTTGCCCTGTTTTATGACCTTCCTTGCCACAGTTATTAAGCAAATCACTGCAGTTGTGATGGGAGTAGGACGGTTGTTAAGTGAATCTGGCTTCTCCCTTGACTTTGCTTGTCACAAGGTCACAAAAGGTGATCACGTGACCTGGGGAAACTGCAGCAACTGTCATAAATATGAGCCATTGCCAAGCGCCTGGATTGTGGTCACATGATCATCGAGGATGCTGCACTGGACATAAGTGTGAAAAACAGTAATGAGTCCCATTTTTCAGTGCCTTTAACCCTAACTTCAAACAATCACTAAATGAACTGTTTTTAAGTCGGGGACTGCCTGTACATATCAAAGATACTCTGTAACTGTTGATGGAGATAATGTGGGTGCATGCAAAAAATTAAGCTTTAAATTCAGCTTTATTGTAATATAAACGATGAAGAAAGTAGAAACAATATGTTTTGCTCTAATTGTAGTGTTGCTCGATTAATATTTCCTCATCCCTTTAGAGCAGGGGTGTCAAACTCAAGGCCTATGGGCCAGATCGGGTCTGCAGGATGCTTAGATCTGGCCCGTGGGGCCACCCTGGAAAGAGAAAAGGACCAGCCCTTGGTGCCTCTGCCAACGAAATGCACAGGAGGGCGATGGACGGCCCTCCTGAGTTCTGTTTTCACTGGCAGAGGGTTGCAGGAGGCCGTTGCAGGCGAAAATGGAGCTCGGGAGCATGTTTTTGCTGACAGAGAGTTCAGGCCACCCCGCCCCCAACTGACTTGCGTTGGCCAGCCCATGCACACCCCACCCCCCCGAACACATCTGATGTGCCCTCAATGAAATAGATTGTGGACACCCTATTTTGCCGAAAGCTATGCCCTCTGGCCACTAAACCCACACCCCAACCCCCCCAGGGTCAAACACAACCCCTATGATGCTGCCCTCAATGAAATAGAGTTTGACACCCCTATTTTAGAGGTTATATGGAGTTGCTTTGATCCAAGGCAAATTTCTTTGAAGCGGTATTTGATGCTTTAAAAATGATGCCTACACATAGGTGCAAACATGTACTGCATATTTCAGATCAGTATAATGTAAAATATAAATCACTGTTGCAACTTGTCTCCTTTATAAAGGGTCTCTCTTTCCACATCATGGCACGTTTGAGGTCATAAAAAACACCGACATTGATCTGGATAAAAAGATTCCCGATGATTATTGCCCTCTAGCTGTTCAGATTCCAAGTGACTTGGAAGGCTCTGCCTATATTAAGGTTTGTCAAGGTTATCTGTTTATGCATTGGTTTGCTTAAAATGCCCTAGAAGAAGAAAACAGAATCTAAACTTGTGGTTTTTGTTTTTTTTTTAACGTTTAGGTATCTATTCAGAAACAAGCACCAGATATAGGGGACCTTGGGATAGTCAATCTGTTTAAAAAACCTATCTTGAAATCTAAGCCAGGTATTGTTTCAGAATGTTAATTGTTATATTTCAAAGAAGCATACTTTGAAAAAGATGTCCTTAAATAGTCCTCAATTTACAATCACAAATTGGGATCAGAATTACCATTACTAAGTTGTTAAATGAGTCGTAGCCAATTTTGTCCCAAAGATATTTTTTAAGGAGGCAACTGGACTTTTTGGGGTGTTTTTTTTTCCCCCCTGTTTTTCTTTGAAGACGTTTCGCTTCTCATCCAAGAAGCTTCTTCAGGTCTGACTGGATGGTGGGGAATGGAAGGATTTATACTCCTTGCAGACAGCTGGTCATTTGCATTCTTCTAGAGAGTCGTTGAGGCCACCTGGAGGTTTATCTGTGAATTCAGGGTTACCCAAGTAGTGCATATGGGTGTGGAGCCTTCTGGAGCTGCTGAAAGGTGTGCATGTGGTGTGGAGCTCTGCTTTTTGCAGGATGTTTTCTGCCCTGTGTCCTTTCACTGTTGAGTACAGGCGTAGGCTGTTGGGGATGAGTCTGTGTTGTCAGCATCTCAAACTGAAGTGCAAATGGTTCCTATAGTCTGCAATTCTTTTCTGGAAATCTGTTCATCCTCCTGCACCGTTCGAAAGGTTTTCATCCCAAAGTGCCTAGCTAAATGTCTGGATAGTCTCAGCCATTCATTCTTTGAAAAAAAATAAAGGGGGAGGAACCAATTCCAGTAGCCTTTGAACAGCCCTTTCTCAACAGAAGGGAGGGATACGACATCACCTATCTCCAGTCTACAACAGAGTCCTTTCAACAGTTCCAAGAAGGCTCCACCCCCATTTGCACCACTCAGGTGACCCTGAGGACACAGATAAACCTCCAGGTGGCCTCAATGACTCTAAAAAAAATGCAAGTGACCAGCTGTCTGCAAGGAATATAAATCGTTCCATTCCCCACCATCCAGTCAGAGCTGAAGAAGCCTCTTGGGTGAGAAGCGAAACGTCTTCAAAGAAGAAGCCCAATGGCCACTTGAAAAAGCACCTTTGGGACAACCATGACCTGGACAACTGAGAATCTCCACAGACATAGCCAATTGTATTGTATGCCATGGGTAAGCAAATCACTGCAGTCGTTTAGTGAATCTTATGGTCATTGAGCAAATCCAGCTCTTCCTATTGGCTTTGCTTATCGCAAGTCAGGTGCGAGGGTCACAAGTGGCGGTCTCGTAACCCTGAGACACTGCAATGATTGTGAATACATGCCAGTTGCCAAACACCCGAATTATATTGGTGCGACCCTGGGGATGCCGCGACAGTTATAAGCCAGGGTCCGTTGTGATTTTGAGTGTTCGCTAAACAAAATGGTTGTAAGTTGAGGACTACTCTATACTGCAGGGGTCCCCAAATTTGTCAACTTTAAGACTTGTGGACTGACTGGAGAATTCTAGCAATTGAAGTCCACAAGTCTTAAAGTTGTCAAGTTTGGGGACCTCTGCTCTACTGCTTTGGGGATATTGAAAAATGTTTTGTACACTAACTTGAACAAGAAGGTTACAATTGCAAGCAAAAAGAATGCATTTTGCTTTAGTGGACAGGGAAAAAATATATATTGTCATCTTTCTTCCCTCTTTTAAAACTTTTTTTTTTTTTTGCAAATACCTTGAAGGTGCCAATGCTTATGAATGCTTATATCCCCCGGGGTCAAAGTGCAAAGATCAGATTCTCTGTTTGAAATCAGGAATTGCTTTGGAAGCATGTCCTGTTTAAACTATTAGCAATAGACTTCTATACCTCTCCATAGTGCTTTTTTAGAGTGGATCCCCAACCTTGCCAATTTTAAGACTTGCAGACTTCCACTCCCAGAATTCCCCAGCCGGCAGGTTCATTTTCTGTTTTTACTGATTTGTATATAAACAGCAATTCTCTTATTCAGGGGTTCTGCATTGGCAAACCAAGTTGGAGACCTGCCCAGAACGTCCTATTGTGTAAAGAAATCTTTGCTCAGCTTTCTCGGGAAGCTGTGCAGATCAAATCACAAGTTCCTCACGTTGTGGTGAAGAACCAAATCATTTCTCAGCCCTTCCCAGGTGAGATACAAGACAGTATGAAAAAAGGTGAAATTGATCCACTTGTTTGTTTGAAGGGATAGACTAGATTCCGTTTGAAGTGCATTTGAAGCATTTTACTTAGTTCAAGTTTATCTCCATTATTCTGGCTCCTCAATGCTACTGTTTCTGTCCATGTAGATAGGGATGACTCAGATACATGACATGGACTGATTTTAACCAAACTATTGATCCCTCCATCCTTCCCTCCCTCCCTGCCCTTCCCTTCCTTTCCTCCCTCCCTTTCTTCCCTTCCTCCTTTCCTTTCCGTCCTTCCCTCCCTCCCTTCCCTTCCTTCCTTCCCTTCCTTCCTTCCCTTCCTTCCTTCCTTCCTCCCTTCCCTTCCTCCTTCCCTTCCTTCCTTCCTTCCTTCCTTCCTTCCTTCCTTCCTTCCTTCCTACCTACCTTCTACCTACATTTACCCTTATATTTAAGAAATCAATGGCTATGTATAAACAACCAGAATGTAATAACACTACAACATGCAGTTCACACCCAGACACATACACATTTTTGCTTTTCATTTTTTTAGGATTGCAGCTCTGCATTTCCTTGTGTCACTCCTCAGAAGACAAGAAATCTCAAAAATCTACTTCTGAGAAACAAGGCCCAGAAGATCATCTTTATGTTCTAGAGCATAATCTGCACCAACTGATCAGAGAGGTAAACAACTTGACTCCAGTGGAGTTTTGATTTCAGATTCTCCCCTTCTTTCATTGAATGTCTTGTGAAGCTTTTAGGGGTACAAAAATATTTCATGTTCAACATGTCCCTAAAAATGGAACTTCTTGTAGATGCTGAACATAACATGACCTCAGAGCAACCTGTTTTTATGTCAGCTGTGAGATTGGATGAAAAAGGACGAGTGTGTGGCAGCAGCTTATGCCTTTGTGTCTCCTTAAGAACCCCATCATTGAAGGAGTTATGAGTTGTCTGTCCCTTTTAAAAGAGCTTTGACTACAACTGAATTCATGATGGTATCAGTAAATCTAAAGGAAGAAAAAAGACAAAAATTGGAAAATCCCACACCGCCTTGAGTCCCTTTTTGGGAGAGGGAGCGGTATAGAAGTACGAATAAATAAATAAATAAATAAATAAATAAATAAAATAAACAGGCTCAGCAGCAGTAAGATTGGCAGAATTTAGAATGGAGTGGCAAGGAACATCAACATATGAGCCTCGGTGGCGCAGTGGTTAGAGTGCAGTACTGCAGGCTACTTCTGCTGCCTGCCGGCTGCCTGCAATTTGGAAGTTCAAATCTCACCAGGCTCAAGGTTGAGTCAGCCTTCCATCCTTCCAAGGTGGGTAAAATGAGGATCCAGATTGTTGGGGGCAATAGGCTGACTCTGTAAACCGCTTAGAAAGGGCTATAAAGCACTGAAAAGTGGTATATAAGAGCTAGTGCTATATTTGAGCGATTAGCCAAGCAGTGATCCCAGGGCAGTGAGCAATTGAGGAGCAACCCAGAAACCAACGTTTAGGAGTAGCCAAAATTGCTTTGTCCTGAGAGAAGCCCTGGATTCTTGCAATGCAGAATGTTCCATTATGTGGGTAGAAGCACTGCCATTCAGAGAAAAGGTTCTGGATACCAACTATCCTTATCTCTTTAAGGATCAAGTCCAGAGATTAACATCATGGAACATTTTGCATACACAGGGAGTCCTCAATTTATGACGGCAATGGAGCCTGGTCTGTGGTAAAAGCCAGTTAATGTTGCTTTTCCCTCCCACAGTTTCACAAGCAGACCCTGAGCAGCAACGTGATGCCTCATCCAGCAAGCGCTCCTTTTGGCCACAAAAGAATGAGGCTGGCAGGACCTCAGGCTTTTGATAAAAACGAAATCAGCTCCTTGCAACCCAGCGAGGGGCTGCTGGAGAAGATCATAAAGCAGGCGAAGCACATCTTTCTGAGACGCGCGTAAGTAGCCCATCTGCCTGTTGGGGCCTGTTGACTGCCAGCAGAGCTAGCAGCAGTCAGACTGGGGATGTTGAGGGGGAGACTGGGCTAGCTTCGGAGCCTTTGGAAGGCTCTGATAAGGAAACTACATCTGAGACAGAGGCAGACCTGTGGCCTTCCGTCCTCCCCTAGGTGGAGAGGAAGCTGTCTTTGGGGCCTGAGCTGATTAAGGGGGAGGAACAGATGGGGCCCATCCCAGATGTGCATATGTGTATAGAGGAAAGGAGAGGAGAGCAAAGGAAAACAGTAAGCCGGCTCTCAGGGAAAGGCAGACACAGATGCTAGCCAGTCCCTCCTTGGCTGGGAAATAAATAGGGCAGTGGTAGCTAACCTTTTTGAGCTCCTGTGCCAAAAATTGTGCGCACACTAGTGTGTCAGCACCCAGAAGGCAATGCACATGCCCCCTTCACTCCCCCTATGCATGCACGCGCAATCCCCCCATGCTGCTCCCTTACCTGCACTGCGCCTCTGGAGGCTTTGCAGGATGAATAATAGGCCTGTTTTGTCACGTCCGGTATTACAGGAAGTGATGTGATGAAACGG
Organism: Bungarus multicinctus; assembly: GCA_023653725.1. Taxonomy (NCBI): domain Eukaryota; kingdom Metazoa; phylum Chordata; class Lepidosauria; order Squamata; family Elapidae; genus Bungarus; species Bungarus multicinctus. The sequence goes on from CM042850.1 coordinate 13,024,515, forward strand.
GCCTATTATTCGTCCTGCAAACCTGCAGAGGCTTTTTTCAAGCTTCTGGGAGGCCGAAAAAGGCCTCAAACCAGCCAAAAATCAGCTGTGAGGCACACACATGCGCAGTGAGGTAAGTTAGCCTGTGACTCCTGTGCTGGCACAAATGGCTCTGCGTGCCACCTGTGGCATGCATGCCATAGGTGGCATGCGTGCCATAGGTTCGCCATCACAGAAATAGGGGTTTGGGAGTGTTCTTTGTCGCAGACAATTGTTCATCTTCTAGCATACAGCAAGCAATTCAGATTCCTTGGCCAAACCCAGGTTGGTTGGGACTACATTTTGATTTTTTATTGATCCACGTGAATAAAAGACTTGTTACTGCCGTTAGAAAACGGGGGTTATTCTACTCATGAATAAATGGCTTATTACTTGCAAAGGCTGGGTCAGAACACCTATGTGTGGCTTCTTCCCTTCTCTTGCGCTACCAGTAACTTGCGGTTCCCTAGGTTGCCAAATCAATGCCCATTTTTTGTATTCCTTATTGATGCCGGTAATCCTCGACTTACCACCCTAATCGAAGCCCAAATTTCTGTTGCTAAGCAAGGCAGTTCTTTCCACTCCCAAGTTATGACCTTTCTTCCCCATAGTTGTTAAGCAAATCACGGCAATTCTTAAGCGAACCAGGCGGGTCATTAAGCGAAACTCATTTCTCCCCCTTGGCTTTGCTTGTCAAAGGCTGGCTGGGAAAAGTTACAAATGGTAATTGTTAAGTGAATCATGTGGTCGTGAAACTGGCTCCATTCCCACATTTACCTGCTTGTCGGAAGCCAGCTAGGAAAGTTACAAACGATGAACCCATGACCCCAGGACAGTGCAGCTGTTATCAATGCATGCCAGTTGCCAAGTGTCCAAATTTTGATCATGTGACCATGGGGAGGATGCAGCGGTCATAAATGTGAGAACCATCACTTTTTTTTTCAGTGCTGTAACTTCAAAGGGTCATGTGGGAAGCCTCCCTTCTTCTTGTGCCATAACCGTCATCGGATGTTGGCAATCACGTTGACGAACCTATTTTTATCAACAGCCTCACGAAAAAGTGCTGTTGGGTTTGGCCAGTTCCTTAGATTTTGAAGCCTTGATGGGTTTTTTTATGCCTATTTATTACAGTTAGAGACGAGAACAAATAAAAACACTCTGTGAATATACAGTTTAAAATTCTAGAATCTCTATATATAAAGGCGAAATACCACTCCTGCATCATCACAAAACCTCCAGAACCATAAAGCCCACAACCTTGAAATTTAACACATATGTTCCTCTTGGCTTCTAGGTGCTCACTAAGAAAGGATTTTTCGAAATGACCATCAGAGCATTAGTATTTCATATATTATTATTAACACCCTCTGATGCTAAGGAGTTCTACTCCCCCTCCCCATCTGAAAAGAAATCTATCCCAAATGCAAAACACAAGCAGAGGAGTTTCAGTTTTAGTTTCACAGTACCAAGCAGCTTTAGTGCAGAACAGTTAAGCTAAGCCACACCCAGGCTCCTTGCTGTGTCCTTCTTGCTCACAGCAAATACTGTTTCAGTTTCCAAACAGCCCTCAACACTCACACACTGACAGGACCCTAGCCAGATCAATACCAATGGATGCTGGTAGGCAGAGGCAAACTTTTCCCCCCTTTTTTTCTTCCTGAAAAACTAAGCCCGACCTCTTAGTTTTGTAGCGAAGCATGGGTATCGAGCTAGTAAAATAATAAATAGCAGATACAATCTATATTAAAATCCAGTCTATCAGTTACTATCTGGCCTAACTATACTAGAATAACAATCCATAAACCGTGAGGCCCTTAGTCAATTAAATACTAAAATGCAAAGAAATGGCAATACAAAGGGGTTTTGCCACATTTGTGGTCTAAAATACTATGGTAGGTTAGTCACCTGTTGGACTTTAAACTCCCAGAATTCCCCAGCCAGCTTTGTCTTTGTGAGATTTAAGATCCCCAAATAATTATACAAATACTCACAACACGAAGACAAGTCTCTGGTTTACAATTTCAAAAGTTCATTGAAAGAAAGAAAAGCGGTTGCAAGCGCGGCCTCAAAGACCCTTCCTAATTGGATTGAGTACAAGGAGAGCAAATTTCATTACTTAAACATTATATTTTATACCCCTGCACGCAGAGGTGGGATTCAAATTTTTTAACAACTGATTCTGTGGGCATGGCTTAGTTAGTGGGCATGGCTTGGTGGTCATGTGACTGGCTGGGCATGGTCAACTCAACATCACTCACATCGAGGCACTCATTTCCTCGCCTGGCCTTCATGACTGTGGAGATGCTGCAACAGTCGTAAGTGTGAAAAATGGCCATAAGTCACTTTTTTCAGTGCCATTGTAACTTTGAATGGTCCCTCCACACAAGCAAAGCACCAGCAAAGGAGGGGAAAAAAACTCCAGAAAAGTTTCTGAGACAGGAAGTCTAGTTCTGCCAAGAATGTAATAAGGGTTAATGGAGAGGCATTTCTGTAAGCAACACCAGAATGTTTCCTTCCTGCCTTCCTTATAGGATTAGGCGAATAATTTCTTCTAACAACCAGTTCTCCGAACTGCTTAGAATGTTAACAACCGGTTCTAGCGAATAGGTGCAAACTGGTAGAATCCCACCCCTGCCTGCACAGAACATGCCACGTCTAGAAATCTCTCCCCTTGCACCCCCTTATTTTCTATATACTAAACTACCAACTTGGGGTCAGCATGACATTGTTTCCTGTGCTTCAGTGTCTTATATTTATTGTTGGGCTGCTGGGCTTTACCTTGGACAGATGTTCTTATCTTATTTACTCTTCATAGCACCGGACAAATCTTCCTGTTTTCTTAACAATATATTATGTATCTGTGGAGTATATCATGTATCTGTGAATGACCGGCCTAGGGTCTCGGCACCTCCTTGGCTAGGGTGATAATTTCTTTCAGTAGAAATTAACAAAAGGGAGGGGGTTTTATGCAAAGACAGAGAAAGCTGGCAAGAGCATCAGAAAGGAATGGAAACAAGGAATCTTCTAGTCTGTTTTATATACAAAATGAACCAAAGAGACAGTTCATTATAAAAGAGTAACTTATAATTTTTCTCTCACCTTGTTGTAAACTAAAACTCTGGTGGGCTTTTATTTCATTTTAGGACCGCTCGGACGATCGACAGTCTTGCCAGCCGTATCGAGGATCCCCAAATTCAAGCCCACTGGTCCAACATCAATGATGTGTATGAGTCGAGTGTCAAGGTCCTCATCACCTCCCAAGGTTATGAGCAGATATGCAAGTAAGCGTGAAAAGAAGGGCCACATTTATGCCGTGCCTTTTTTCTAAGCAGAAAAATGACAGGCAATCCGTGACATTTGACCTTACTGGGAGCCTGCCCAGGGGTGGGCTGCTGGGGGTTCACAGGGGTTCGGGAGAGCCCCTAGCTAAGAGTGTGCAGTTCGGAGAACCCCCCCCCCCCCAAATTCCACTCCCAGCTGGCCCTGCCCACCCTTGCCCCATCCCTCCCAGGAGTCTCCCCGTGACCCATTTTGGATGCAAGTGACTGCAGGGTGTGCATGGAGGCTTGGAGAGGGGCAAAAAACGGGCCTCCCGGAAGTTCGGAAAGGCCGGAAATGGGCCCATTTCCAGCTTCCAGAAAGCCTCCGGAGCCCGGGGAAGCCGTTTTCACTCTCCCGGAGGCTCAAGGAAAGCCTCCGGAGCCCAGGGAGGGCAAAATGCCTCCCTGCTGTGATGCAGGAGGCCGACTGGGCCACGCCCACCATGGCCAGGCCCACCCAGCAACCGGGCAGTTCAGTTGTATATCGTGATAGTTGTAAAACAGATCTGTCACTTGACCAATCTGATTTTACAACAAGTTTTTGCACAATGGTTATTAAGGGAACCGGTGTGTCAAGTTCAAAGTATGATTTTGTTGTTGCAGCTATTGCCGCTTTTTCACTTGCCACACAAACTGTGGGGGGGAGGGGAGGAGAACCCTTTCTGGAATGCCAGTTTGCCTTGTGTTTTTATTCTTTATTTCACTATGCTATTAAATGCCATAGCTGTATGGTTCAGAATATTCTGCATTGACCCTAATACAATGGGATAAAAATTTCCACGTGAGAAGCATTCAGTTGCTGGATAGTATTGCAAATTGCTTTCATTGTGGATATGAAGGCAATTTCCAATACTATCTAGCAAATGTATGCTTCTCACATGGACATTTTTTCTCCCAATATGTTAGTGTTTGACTATGTTTGATTTTATTTTACTTTGATTTAAAGATAATTATGCTTAAATGAATACTTTTTTTATTAGAGAGCAAGGAAATTTGTTTTTGACATTAGCACCATGTAGTACAACTCCACTTAAAATAGTATCTTGTGATTTTCAAAGGTCTATTCAATTGCAATTGAATATTGGCATTGAACAGATCAGAGTAGTACACAGAGATGGAAGAGTGATCACACTGTCCCATCAAGAACAAGAATTAAAAGATTTTCTTCTTTCTCAGGTAAAAAAAACAATATTTTTTCCCATTCTGGTTTGCATTGACATTTTTTTTAGTAGAACTGACTTACTAAGACAGCAAAGTCCTCATTCCATTATTATTGTTGTTGTTGTTAGTTGCGAAGTTGTGTCTGACCCATCACAACCCCATGGACAACGTTCCTCCAGGCCTTCCTGTCCTCTACCATCTTCTGGAGCCCATTTAAGCTCACGCCAACTGCTTCAGTGACTCCATCCAGCCACCTCATTCTCTGTTGTCCCCTTCTTCAATTGCCCTCAATCGTTTCCCAGCATTAGGCTCTTCTCCAGTCAGAAGATTATTATTGTAAAAGAGATTAATTAAAATGCCAAGGGTTAAAGAGGTTAACTAAACTGCCAAGTGTTATTTATGTTAGCATAGCTCACAAAATATTGGTATTTTGAAAGAATGTAACAGAAGCTAAAAAAAGTAAAACAGCTAAAAAACACGCTTTTTTTTTTTTTAAATTCCAGATGTCACAACATCAGATTCTTGCAGTTCAGCAGCTGGCAAAAGTTATGGGATGGCATGTGCTCAGTTTCAGTAACCATGTGGGGCTGGGCCCAGTAGAAAGCATTGGCAATGCATCTGCCATAACAGTAGCATCACCTAATGGAGACTACGCTGTTTCAGGTATTGTATTAGAGAGTTTTCCCAAAAATACGACCTATCCCAAAAGTAAGCCCTAGCTTGATTTTTACATGTGCGCCCAATATAAGCTCTACTCCCAAAAAATTAAGATCTTGCCACTCCAGGTTGCATAAATAAAAATTAAGCTGGGGTGTGGGGGAGGTGGAGCTGTCCTACTACTTACCTTCGGACAGTTACAACCAGGCCTTGCACTCCTGCCTTACCGGTCCATTTCTTCTGCAGCTGGCAAGGCTTTCCTGAAGGCCTCTGCAGCTGATAACAGAGCTCGATCGATCTGGACCTCTGCTATCGGCTGCAGAGGCCTTGCCGGCTGCAGCAAAAAGAAGTTCCTGAAGGTCTCTAACAGTGAAAAGGAGGCTGGGGGCAATGCATGCAAGTGAGGTTAGTCAGTGGACAGGATCCCCAGAAAATAAGACCTGGTGCCTTTTTTTGGTGGCCAAAAAAAATATAACAGGGTCTTGTTTTTGGAGAAACACGGTAGTAATTTAACTCATGGAGAATTATATTTCTTCCTGTACGTCACTTAAACATCACTTAGGAATGTTATTTCCTAAAATAGTAAATTCACTATTGTATATTCTATAATTGCAAGGCTTGTAGAAAAGCTTTTAGGTACAGTAGTCTTAATTTTTATTTACAGATTGATTTTGGTTACTGTGCAAGCAGTGAATCACTGCGGTTGTTAAGGGAATCACACAGTCGTTAAGTGAATCCATCTCCCTCCCCCCCCCCCCTTGATTTGCTTGTTGGAAGCCGGTTGGGAAGATCACAAATGGTGCTCACAAGATCCCAGGATGCTGCAACCTTCATAAATACATGTCAGTTGCCAAGCACCTGAATCTTGATCACATGACATAGGGATATGGTGATGGTTGAAAGTGTGAGTCCAGTCATAAGTTACTTTTTTCAGTGCTGTTGTAATTTTGAACAGTAGCTAAACAAATTGTTGTAAGTTGAAGATTGCTTACAGTACAGTGCAGTGTGGCATGATGTCCTATACTAATGTTCTTCTCAGAGGAATCCAAAACATTTTGTAAAAGAACAGAAAAGACCAAAAAAAAGTAAAGCAAACAATTCTAAAATTAAAACGTTAAGAGAGGATTTGGTTGAAGAACAGTCTAAAACAGGGGTCGCCAACCTTTTGGACCTCAGGGACCATCAAATTCATAATTTTAAATCCCACGAATATGAATTTTGACTGACAGTGGCTTGCTGATGGTGGTGGGAAAGTCGGTTCTGTATTCCAGAGCTGCTGTAGTCACAGGACTGACCCTTTGGTCATCCCAGAGTAGCTGCTCCTCCACCCGGGTATGCCAGCTTGCCATGGACTGGAGGAGCTTCTCCGGGATGACCAAAGGGTCAGTCTTGTGACTACTGCAGCTCTGGAATATGGGACCAACTTTCCCACTACCGTCAACAAGCCACTCCGGGGCAGATTTCCCTCCCCCGCTGTTGGTCTTGCCTTCCAGGTTCAGCTCATGCGGCTCTACTCAAGGTAAGGTTTGCGCTTGACCGAAGGGTGGGGGCCAGCGGGTAGGCGGGCCATGTGGGTGGCGCAGCCTGGATTGCTTTGGGGGGGAACATTTCTCTGCAGACCACCAAAATTTTCTCACGGAACACCAGTGGTCCCCGGCTCACCAGTTGGTGACCACTGGTCTAAAACAGCTGTGGTGGTGCAGTGGTTAGAATCAGTTGCAGGCTGACTCTACTGACTGCCAGCAATTCGATTCTGACCGGTTCAAGGTTGAAACTCAGTCTTTCGTCTTTCCGAGGTCAGTAAAATGAGGATCCAGATTGTTGGGAGCAACACGCTGACTTAAGAGATGTTGTAAAGCACTATGAAGCGGTATGTAAGTCTTAAGTATTATTGCTAAAAATAATGTCGATGTGCTTTCTCCTTCTCATGCAGTACGGAACGGTCCAGAAAGTGGCAGCAAAATCATGGTTCAATTCCCACGGTGCCAGTGCAAAGATCTCCCTAAAAGTGACGTGTTGCAAGACAACAAATGGAATTACCTGCGTGGTCCCTTCAAGGAAGTTCAGTGGAACAAAATGGAAGGGCGTAACTTTGTATACAAAATGGAGCTCCTCATGGCCGCACTGACTCCTTGCTCCTAGGCTAAGGACAACAATCCAAGGAAATGATTTTGAGGCCGGCATATAAGCAAAGTGAGTGAGAACAGCACATACATTCCTGGAAGCAATCTGTTTCTGGTAACTCCATGGATTTCTCTTCAGTGATATTTGATTGCATCTTTTATTGCCCTGCAAGTTCTGAATATTCAGTTCAACTGTGACAGCTTTTGAAATAATTAGCCACATTACCAAAGTTCAAATTTTATTAAATACTTTATTGGAAACTTTGTACAAAGGATAACAGGTTTACATTTATGTTTTGCCTTTAAATGCTATTTAAATTGCTTGATTACATCTTTGAACAAATGGACTAATAATCCTATTCATAAGAGGAATCCAGAATTTTATTTGGGTCAAAATAGTATTTTGCCACAGCATTCTTGGTTTGGCTTACTCAAGAACTGAAATGGTGGTGTTACTGAAAAATCACTTGTAAGCTTGGGTAAAGTGTTTTCCCTCCCATTTTTACACTTAAAAATGAGTGTAAAAAGTTTACAAACATGCTCAACCAACCTAGGAATAATATCTGCTAATGAAATAAAAATTGATAATATCTGTTTGGCCACAACTTGGTAACAGGAAACCATGAGGGAAAATACCAAAATAAATGGAATGTTTACTATTGCCTTCATCAAATATTGGAAAGTTAACGATACCACAAATTTCCATATAATAATCTGTTGGGTGTTTTTATAAACCCATCAGTAACTCTTTGATGGTAGGGGTCATGGGAACCTAAAACCATAATAATGTATTTTTAAATATAATTTAATAAAGAATTGCAGTTTTTCTAAAAGCAGTGTGGTCTTCTACCGCCCTAGACGTGGAACTCTCACCTCAAAATCAGGAGGCTGGGCAGTCGATCCTGGGTAGCAGCAGATATTTCTCTCTCTGGGGCAATGAGTTATTGTCTGCTGCCAACTCTGTAGGCATCAAGAAGGGCATCCGGCCAGTAAATGCTTGCGCTCCGTTCAGTCACCCTGACTTCACCCCGATGCAGAGAATTACAGGGTCATTTTAAAAAATGTGTGGGCTTCTATTACTTGTATGAATTCAAGGCTATTGTAGCTTTGCTTCTGGCATGTTCTCTTGAATCGTAACCTCTTGATACTATCACCTAGATGTCTTGTGAATGTTTGGGCAAAACTGTGGGAACTGCAGGTCTTTTTTTGAAACGAGTCCATTATAAATTACGATATGGAAAGGACCGCATTTCTCGAACCTTCTGTGTATCATTTTCAGGACCTTTTGCCTTTTCTGCTTCAGAAAAAGCATTTGACAAAATGGATATGCCCAGTCTTTTGTATATGCCAACCATGTTTTTCATGCTTTGCTTCTTGAGGTAGAAAACTGATTTGCGCCGATTCTACAGCATTGCACAGCTAACACCCCATTGTTTGAAGCTCGGTCTCTTCAGTTTCGCTTACTGCAAATGAAGGGAGAATCCTATTGATTAAGACTGTATCAGATGGTAAGGAAGCAGTCAGAAATAAAGATCTACAGAGGTTGGACAGATTGTACACTAACCTCTTCAGTATAGCGGAAAAGCATGTAAATTTTTTAGTTAGTACATTTAACTAAAAATTAGTGAACTAGAGTTGACAGGACTGGCTCTGCTTTGGGTTGCATCCCTTTCCCAATCAGTTCAGATTGAACACTGATAGGAAGGCGTGCATGCTGCATGCTGTCAACTCGTAAAGCATGCCTGTTTCTGAGTTGCCATAAGCAAGGGGGGATGGGACCAGAAGTACATTCCACGTTTAATCTTACAAAGATTTTAGCTAGGCTACCGGATCTTCTGCCCGCAAAAATCCTTCATTGGAGAGTGTGATTGATGAATGTGCTTCGTTGGAGAATCTGATGTATGACACACCCAGGGGGGAGGGGGGAATTAATGTGTCAGAGTTGGCTTCAACTGGGATAATGCCGACACGTTGCTCCTAATAAATCTTTTGGATTCTTTTGAAGCTTCGCTCGAGGCTCATGATTTAATTAGGGCAGTTGCCAGAACCCTGACATATGCGCGCGCACGCACACACACATACACACACACAAGTATCTACAGAAACATTTTAAAAGATATTCTCCAAAGTTTAAAAAAATGTGAAGGGGAAACCAGCACAACAAAATCCAGCAAGAAGACTTGGGGTTTTCCTTAAGTTGTGTTAAATAAGCATTACCTCGGAGTTGCTGCCTCTCTGTTTGCAGAAAGTGCACATATTTATTGCACAGCCATATCAAGCAGATCAGAACAGCGGACGCAGCAGCCAAAAAGGCAAAGAAGACGACCACAAAATGCAAGTCTTCATAGAGAATTTCTAAGGGAGGGAGAGAGACAATGCAGTGAGGTTTGACCACACAAATGCATCAGCTTCACTTAAGCTGCTAGGAAAAATAATTCCAGGCTTCCGTCAGCCTTTACCTCACCTTTCCTCTGTCTTGCAGACACACAACCAAACATACACCTTCTATTTTGCCCTCTAAGATACACTCAATCTTCTCTCTCTCTCTCCATTTTCATTTGCCCAAAATAAGACCTATCCTGCAAATAAGCCCTAGCATGTTTTTTACATGTGTGCCTAATAAAAGCCCTACCCCCAGTGTAAGCTTTACCCCCAAAATTGTGGCCACAGGACAATTGCTCCTGTTCCATTGCGGCCATGCGCAAGCAGAAGGGGGTCAGCCATGCGTATAATCATAGTGGACAGGGCTGTTGGAACCCCTGCCGCAATGCAATGTTATAAATGACCTGGCTGCGAGGGCCCTGAGGTAAGCCAGTGCAAGGCGCATGGGGCAGCTCCACCCTCCCCGCCCCACCTCATGGGCACAACCTCCTGCCTCACCACGAGGAAACAGGAGAAGTGGGCCTCCCATACATGGGGGGAAAAAACTCTCAGAAAATAAGCCCTGGTGCTTATTTTGGGCCCCAAAAGAAGATAAGTTTTATTTTTGGGGAAACATGCTATGTGCGTGCATGTGTGTATGGTGTATAAAATTTCAAAGTGGTGTTGCATTATGAAGTGTTCTCTATGCAAGTTGAAAAGCAGATGAGAAAAGAAACAGCAGGAGAAGAGCTAAGCTTGAATATATGTTGACCCATGCTGTTTGCTTTACATCAAGATGTATAGCTTTTGTAGATACAGTCATGGATTAATGTCAGGGTTATAAGGTATGTGACATAAATTCCTGGAAATATCTTAGTCTCTATGTACCTGCCTATGGTCATCTGCAGGTCAAAATATATAGAATAATGGACAGGATTATAATCAAAATCCTGCTCGTGTATGGAATAGAAATTTCCAATGACCCACTCTCTCACACGTACACATTTCCTGATCTTCAGAAAGTCAGTGACAGGGATGCCCGCAAAATTTAATCAAAAGAGTCAAGGTGATGTTTGCAACAGGGCAACTGAACTAGAAGACTCTACACCAGAAGAAAAAAATAGGAAGTCATCTACAATACAGGTAGTCCTCAACTTACAACCACAATTGAGCCCCAAACCTTTGTCACTACACAAGAATTTGTTAAACGAATTTTGCCCCATTTTATAACCTTCCTGCTCTGGTTGTTAACGAATCACTATAGATATTAAAACAGTGACATATTTGTTAAATTAATAAGGCTTCCCCACTGATGTTGCTTGTCAGAAGGTCGCAAAAGGTGATAACATGACCTTGGGACACCGCTTCAAGTGTCATAAACATGAGATCGTTGTCAAGTGTCTGAATTCCGATCATAGGATCTTGGGGGTGTTGCGAGAGTTGTAAGTGTGAAAAACAGGCCATGTCATTTTTTTCCAGTGCCACTGTAACTTTTGAGCGGTCACTAAACGAACTGTTATAAGTCGAAGGCTACCTGTATAGAGTGTAAGGACTGTAGCAGCCACTAAGAAGGACTGACAAGCAGAAGACTAGGAGAAAGAATCCATGACAAAATCAGAAAACTCCTTAATTGCACAAACACATAATTGTAACCATAGTTTTATCAGGGAAACTAAGCATCCTAAAAAGCTAATATAAAAAAAAAAAACCCGCTAGAGAATTGCTTGAAGCTGAAGACAAATCAGCCATCAACAGGCAGACAGAGATAAACAACATCTACATACCATCCAAAAGAAACCCAAAGGTGCTTTTTCAGGAGGCAACTGGACTTTCTTATTTTTAATTTTGATTTTTTTTTTCTTTTGAAGACATTTCGCTTCTCATCCAAGAAGCTTCTTTAGCTCTGACAGGATCCGGTCAGAGCTGAGAAAGCATCTTGGATGAGAAGCGAAACCTCTTCAAAAGAAAACAAAAAAAACAGAAAGTCCAGTTCCCTCCTGAAAAAGCACCTTCGGGACAACCGTGACTTGGATGACTGAGAATCTCTACCGACATCCAAAATAAACAGTCAAAAAGCTAAAAAGGAAACAAAACTCCTCACCAGCAATCAATATTAAATCATTAAACCTCACCAGCAATCAACAGATAAGCAGAGATTAACGTCAGAATTAATATCAGGCAAATAAGCAGTAAGTGATAAACAGTAAACCAAAAAAAAAAATCAAGGAACTACCAACTCAGATAAAAAGAACCAAACAGAAACAACAGTCTAATTAAGGAACCATCAAGAACATTTCCTACCAACACTGGCAGGGCAAAACACTGGAGTATAAACAAAGAATAAACCGCACTCCCTTCGTGCATTTACCGTATTTTTCGCTCCATGAGATGCACTTCCCCCCCAATAAAAGTGGGTGGAAATATCTGTGCGACTTATGGAGCAAATATTGTATCACAGACCAGGCCGCGGGGTGTGTGTGTGTGTTTCTTTTACAGAGGGGATTGCTGCAGTAGCGACAACAGGTGGTAACCGCGAACGGCAAATGGCGGTGACAATCCCCGCTGCACTGAAAAAAGTGACTTATGAGCCACTCGCAGTGGTTAGAGTGCAGTACTGCAGGCTACTTCTGCTGACTAGCAGCTGCCTGCAATTTGGCAGTTCAAATCCCACCAGGCTCAAGATTGACTCAGCCTTCCATCCTTCCGAGGTGGGTCAAATGAGGACCCAGACTGTTGAGGGAAAGAGACTGACTCTGTAAACCACTTAGAAAGGGCTGTAAAATATTGTAAAATGGTATATAAGTCTAAGTGCTATTGCCATTATGACCATTTTTCACACTTCTGACCAACACAGCATTCCTTGTGGTCATGTGATTTATATTTATGACAGTTACAGCATCCTGTCACGTGTTCCCTTTTCGTGACCTTTTGACAAGCAAAGTCAATGGGGAACCCAGATTCACTTACCAACCATGTTACTAATTTAACCAACTTTTGTTTAGTGATTCACTTAACAAAAGTCATAAAATGAGGCAAAATAAAATTGGACTCAGTTGTACATTGAGGACTGCCTGTGTTTCTAGCTTTTGGGCCTGCTAGCTCTCACGCCGAGAACTTGCTTTCAATATATGGACCTTGAAGTTCTGTTAGAAAAGCAAAGCTCATAACTCTGGGCCCACATTTGCTACACGGGCCTACATCTGCTAAAACTGGACATCAGACATATTAGAGAAAAGTTGAGGTCCCGTCATTCCATACCATAAACATTCAACAGGATGGTCCCATATAGGATGATTCCCAATTCGTCTCTCACCGTGACTAAGTAATAACCGGAGTCTTTAAAATCCACCTTCAGGAGCTGCAGAGAGCCATTATCATACATGTTTACTCTGTCTTTGTAACTGCTGGATATATTGGCATAAACGCCAGGCTTCCATTCGGCTATTTTGGTTGTGCCGCTTGCTGATGTGTGTTTCCACTCAATCACGGGGTTTGTCTCGCCGGTGTAGGCCACTGACAGCAAAACGTTCTCGGCCACTGAACTATTGATGTTTGGCTGTGAGACTAGTAAGGATATTTCTCCTCCTTGAGCTGAAAAAAAAAAAAATCAAACAGAGGCATTACTGTAAAACAAGCTTCACCAAGTGGTCCCTGTCAGTGTGATGACCGACAGCAGGGGTATCAAACTCAAGGCCCGTGGGCCAGATCTAGCCTGCGGGGTGCTTAGATCTGGCCCGCAGGACCACCCTGGGAACAGCGAAGGACCGGCCCACAGTGCCTCTGCCAATGAGCCCTCCTGAGCTACGTTTTCAGCTGCGATGGCCTCCTGCAAAAATGGAGCTCAGGAAGGCCAGCCCGCTGACAAAGCGCTCCAGCCGCCACAGACACCTCCGACAGGAGTGATGTTGAGTTGGCCACGCCCACCCTGGCCACCCCCACCCCCACCCCTATGGTCAAACACAACCCTGTTACGCCGCTCAATGAAATCAAGTTTGACACCCCTGACCTACAGTATTTTTGTTTTTCCCATTTCTTTTTTGGATTGACAGGCCCATCTCGTATCCCTTTCACCATGGCCTAAAAATACTTACAAATCATTTTTAAATACAGGTAGTATTTAATTACGGGTAGTCCTCAACTTATGATCACAAAATTTACGAGCCCCAAATTTCTGTTCCAAAGCAAGACAGCTTAGTTGTTGCAAAGCAAGACAGCTTAGTTTTGAGTGTGAAAACTAGTCATAAATCACTTTTTTCAGTGCCATGATAATGTTGGAAGTATCTGCAGTATGTCTTCCAGTCATAACCTTCATTTTCTTCTCAACTGGCTATGGAGAAAATAGAACATCATCTCTATCGATTCCAGTTTTACAGTAATCTTTCTTTTTCTCAGAATTGTTGTTGTGGATTTGATCTACAATGCTTCCTTGATGACCTAGTATCAGTTCTATGGAGATTCTTAGTCATCCAGGTCATGGTTGTCCCAAAAGTGCTTTTTCAAGAGGCATTTGGGACTTCTGGTTTTTCTTTGAAGATGTTTCTCTTCTCATCCAAGAAGCTTTTTCAGAGTTTCTTCAGAGCTGAAGAAGCTTCTTGGATGAGAAGCGAACCGTCTTCAAAGAAAAACCAGAAAATCCAGTTGTCTCTTGAAAAAGCACCTTTGGGACACCTAGTATCAGTGTTTCTCAATCTGAGCAATGTTAAGATGGACAGGCTTACATTCCTAGAATTCCCCAGCCACCATGCTGTCTAGGGAATTGTGGGCGGAACTTGCCATGGGCAACTCATCATAGTCAACTCACCACATGGCCAATTCGCTGTGGTCAACTCAATTAAAAAATCAAAAAGAGGGCTGTGAAAATATTTACAGACTCCTCACATTCCGGACATAAACTGTTTCAACTCCTTCCCTCAAAATGATGCTAAAGAGCACTGCACACCAGAACAACTGGATACAAGAACAGTTTTTTTCCGAAAGCCATCACTCTGCTAAACAAATAATTCCCTCAACACGGTCCAACTATTTACAAAGTCTGCGCTACTATTACTGTTAATCTTCTCATCACTCCTTATCACCCATCCCCTCCCACTTGTGACTGTATTACTGTAACTTCGTCGCTTGTATCCTTAGGATTTATATTGACTGTTTCCTAGTATGATTTGATTGCTTATTGTACCCTATGACTATTATTAAGTGTTGCACCTTATGATTCTTGACGAATGTATCTTTTCTTTTATATATACTGAGAGTATTTGCACCAAGACAAATTCCTTGTGTGTCCAATCACACTTGGCCAATAAAAAAAGAATTCTGATTCTCTAAATTATTTAAAATAATTTTTAAAATATTTTAATTTTGGTCATTCACATTTTGCCCCTCCTTTGGCATTTTTTCTTTAATGATTCTATTCAACGATGTCTTTGATATTAGTGTGATTGTTGTCCTACGTTGAGTTGGCCATGGCGAGTTGTTGTAGATCCACTGTGGGAGTGACATAACTTAAAGTTGGTCAGATTGAGAAACACTCCAGTAGATGATCAGTCAAAATCCGGGCTCTGCCCAATCATTGGCTACTTTAGGCCCACTCCTGCCATGGTTATCTCCTCATCACCATCTGCTTGGTGAACCTAGAAACTCTCCAAGCAACTCTGTAAGAACTAATTGGAGGCCAGTAGCTGTGCTTTTGTGTGTGCATGCGTGTAAGCGTGAAGGATGGTATTTGATCCTGTGGATCTTGACAGAAAGAAAAGGGAAAGAAATGGTCACTCAGTAAACAGGATATATCTGATGATTATCAGGAAGAAAGGGCTGAAGCAATGGGAAAGATCCTATCACAACTCAATTTGCTATGCAAGCATCTGAAGGATCTTCAAAGACAGGGTCTAATTGTTTTTATTTACTTAATGTATTGATTTATATATATAGCTGCTCACAATCTCACAATTGGTTGGCAAACATGGGAATGAAAACAAACAAAGCAAAAATAATAAACAGAAGTGACAAGAATGATATCGGGGGATAATCACTCAACCATACAACCACAATCAAGGCAAAGAAAAGCTTCTTTCATGCCCACATCACATCCAACAACCACAAGTTTCCAAATCAAATTTTCTTTGAAAAAGAGCAGTAAAAGCACACATACACCTTATACACACACACCTTGATCTATTATCTCTCTCTCTCTCTCACTGTCTGTCTGTCTGTCTCTCTCTCTCTCTCTATCATCGTTCCACCCATCCATCTATTCACGTCAGTGGTGGTATTCAACAGGTTCTGACCTGTTCTGGAGAACCGGTAGCGGAAATTTTGAGTAGTTTGGAGAACCGGCAAACACCACCTCTGACTGGCCCCACCCCCATCTATTCTCTGCTTCCTGAGTCCCAGTTGATTGGCTGGGTCTTCTTTGGTTGACCTGCACAGGAGAACGGAGCTGGAAAGCAGGTTATTGGGGTGGGGAGGAAATGGGATTTTGCAGTAACCTTCCTCTGCCACGCCCATCAGCCACGCCCACAGAACCGGTAGTAAAAAAAATTGAATCCCACCATTAATTCATGTGTCTATTTACATATCTATATATCTATCTACGTATCTATCTACCTATTGATCTATCTTTCTCTACCTATCCTCTATCTATTCATCTATCTATTTGCATATCTATCTATCCATCCATCCATCCATTCATCTATTTACATATCTATTTACATTTTGTCCTCTGTGTCTTTCTAGCTATCTAGTTATCTATCTAGCTATCTACATTCTATGTATATACACATACATATACATATACACATACACCTTGTATACACACACACATACACACATTTTTGCTGTAATAGAACCTAATTGGTTATTCTAGCTGGATCTAGCAGTAGAAAAATCATTGTACGACATTTTAAAAGGAAAGGTCTGCAATGTTTGATCAAAGAAAGAGAGAACGGTGCCAATGTAAACTGCCAGTTAAGGAAACCACCCCAACAAGCTTAATCAGTTGTTCTTTGCAATCCAGATAGATAGGGCAATACCCAACTAAGTAGAGTTGGCCCTGGTTAGTAACTGGGTGGGGGAGCCTAAGAAATGTCAGGGCTGGAGCCTTGACTGGGAAGTTGAGAAAAAACCTTCTGGAGGAAGTCAATGTTAAAACACTTCCATACAGGTAATCCTCAACATATAACCGCAGTTAGGAGCAGGACTTTCATTACTAAGGAAGGCAGCAGT
Source organism: Bungarus multicinctus (assembly GCA_023653725.1). Classification (NCBI taxonomy): domain Eukaryota; kingdom Metazoa; phylum Chordata; class Lepidosauria; order Squamata; family Elapidae; genus Bungarus; species Bungarus multicinctus. Next base: position 13,041,373 of record CM042850.1, read on the forward strand.
TAAGGGAGCCGTACCCAATCTTTTCTGCCCTGGTTGTTAAGCCAATCAGTGCAGTTGCTAAGCGAAGCATGCAGTTGTTAAGTGGATCTGGTTTTCCCCTTTGATTTTGCTAGTCAAAGCCAGCTGGCAAAGTCACAAATGGTGATAGCATGACTCCCAGTTTTAAATACACACCAACTGGCAAGTGTTCAAATTTTGGTCATGTGACTGTGGAGATGCTGCAATGGCCATAAGTGCCGGGACAGGTCTCAAATGATTATTTTCAGTAACACTGTAATTTCAGATAGTCATTAAACAAAGACTTGTAAATTGAGGATTATAAGTGTTTTTATGGCTAAGAAAATTACCGGGACATGTTCTGAAGTTGAGCTCAAATGTACTATATAAAGGTTATGGGAACGGAATGACGTTTCAGACATCTGTTGGTCAAACCATGGACTGGCCTGGTCAAATCCTAGAATTGTGACCTGCTTGCATAGGCACCAATTATCACACATAGAAGGAAATTGCAACTTCTTTACCCTGTACAGCGATAAAGAGACTCTCTCAGCAGCCAGATCTCAAGAGAGAGCCTGTCAACTCTGAAGCTGACCTGACTGGAGCCATTTTGAGGCTTCAGTGTTGCCACACTGGAGCTGAGGGACAGGGAGGAGGGAATAGAGATAGCTGGGGTTTTGTAGCCAAAACAAAATACTTTCTCCTGGGAACCAAGGACATTCCCATAGGTGGCCAGATAGAGGAGGAGTGACGTTACTAGGCAACCGGAGGGCATCCTGATTGGACCATGTAACTGATTGTTGGGAAAGGAGGAAAGCTTTGACTTTTAATTACGGTAAAAACTGCGGGAACATTCAGAATCGGTTTTCACCTGCTTGTGTCAATAGGATATGTCCAATAAAACTATTCTTTGAAGAACCTACCTGCCTCGGAATTCTGTTTGCTGTGGACTTATTACTTGGAACTCTGACAGAGCCTCATATAGGAAAGCCTCAACTTACAAACGGTTCATTTAGTGACCGTGCAAAGTTACAAAAGCAATAAGCCAGATTTAATCCATAAACTGTGTGACCCATTGTAGGTTCAACACTAAAAGGGAAAAGACTAAGCAGTGCAAAGGGGTTTGCACATTTGATATATAACATAAGTATGGTGGAGAAGACACGTGTTTGCGACGAATCCCCAGTGCTGCTGTGCAGAATCTGGCCACCTGCACTGCAGTTATGGACTGTTCATCCTTAAGCAGCCACTGAAGATAGGAAGTATCGGAGCTGCCAAGATACTTAGCAGTTATTGGCAGAATATGTTTTTTTCCTAACCTCTGTGTAAAAGTAGCATCTAAAAAGCATGTGACCCACAGTCTCCACTTAGATAGGTACTTGAAGGCCTGTCAGAACTTCAAATGGTCATTAAGCAATGGATCATAAGTCAAGGACTACCTGTATATTTCCTATGTTGAAAACCATGCTCTTTGAGATGTTTGCTTGCTTGTGTGATTCACTACCATGTGGTGAAAGTCTGCCATCAACTCTGGAGAGAGGGGGATGCTTGGGAAAAAGAAAAAGTACGGCTTTTATCTCCCCGGCTGGGAGAAGAAGGCAACTGCATACCACAAGAAATTGGACCACATCACACGCAGCCAATCAAATCAGCCGAAACCAGACCATGGCATCCTCATAAGACACCCGAACAACAACACCAGCATCAATTTACATTGCGCAGACGGTACTTAAAACCAAACGACTATGACTCAGCAACTACAGCCAGCCAATCACACAAGCCGTAATCAGACCAGGACTCAGAAAGGTATTTTAAGGCCAGGGCTCGCCCCCAATCCAAAGCGTACTGAAGACGTCTCCCTGAATGGGGACGAATCGTTTGCAACCAAATCGCCAAGCTTGGAGCTCAAACCAACAAGATAAATACCAACCTACGCTTGAAGTGACAATTCTGAAAACATCATGCTTGCACCTGATTGCTCCTGGGGCAGGGTGGGGGCGCAGCGATGGGAGGCAGTTAAGAGAGGGAAAATTAGGGATTTGGGGGGGCACGATTCCAGAGGTGGGCTACACATACTTTAACAACCAGTTTGTCTAGTGCAGAACCAGAAATGTGAGCGTGCACCCTTTGCACACACACACACACACACTTTGCACATGCGCCATCAGTGCTTGCGCACGGTGGCAAAACCAAGGGGAATTCTGCATGCAGCAAGCCAGGGTGAGTAGCTCAGGTGAGGCACGGAAAGCACTTGGGCTGCGAGAGCAGGGCAGGCGAGCAAAAACGTGAGATATATAGGATGGGATAGCACCGGGGCAGATGGGCGGAGCCAACCAGTGGTCGTAACGACCAGTACGGGCGAGCCGGTCTGAACCACTGCGCAATTCTCAGTTCTGGCTATGTGTTACTGCTTAACTTAACTTCTAATAAAATTATACCTTTATACGTATGTACTTATACCTCAATAAATGGAGCTAATCTACAATCTGGGTCCTCATTTTACCGACCTCAGAAGGATGGAAGGCTGAGTCAACCTTGAGCCAGTGAGATTCGAACTGCTGGCTTCTGGCAGGGCGGGCAGGAGGGAGGTAACCCTCCCAGGAGTCCCCATGCGGCCCATTTTGGATGCAGGTAAGCGCAGGGCATACGTGGAGGCTCGGGGAGGGTGAAAAACGAGTCTCCTGGAGATTCAGGAAGGCCAGAAATGGGCCCATTTCCTGCTTCCAGAGAGCCTCCAGAACCCAGGGAGGCCATTTTGGCCCTCCCGGAGGCTCAAGGAAAGCCTCCGGAGCCAGGGAGGGCAAAAACACCCCACTCCCCTGGCCGTGGTACAGGAGGCTGACTAGGCCACGCCCACCATGGCCACACCCATCCAGCAACCGGGCAGGGAACCCATTGCGAAAATTTTTGAAGCCCACTCCTGGGCTAAGATAAACATTTCAGAGAGCGAGAAAGGGCTTTTTTTGAGAAAGGAGAGATTCTCTCTCTTTTAAATCTTACTTTCCCAGCCCACTGATCATTCAGCTTGTCGGTGTCTGGAAAAATTAGTCCTGAGTTATGCCTCTGCTCTTGTAAAAGCAGCAGTTATTTGGACTAGAGATCAGGAAACAGAAGGCAAGAATACCAGACAGTTCTTATATTAGCAGAATGGATATTAATTTTCAGTGATGCCTTATTATTTATTCATGCATGGGTACAGGGATTATATTTTCCTGAAAAAAGGAAAGGACAAGACTGAAAAGGTAGAATTTATAAGAGGTCATTATAATAATATGTAGTAACTTTGTTTTACAAAGGAAAATTCAAGAGCAAAGCTAGGAAAATCAATAATTACATTAATCTAATAGTTAATCTTGTCTCGAAACATACTTTCCCATTGTAGGAAGTTAGCATCCACCCCCCTCCTAGAAAATTGAAATAGCCTAGGAAATATTAAAAAGGCAGAATATTTCTCCTAAAAAGAACAGTCACTCAAGAAGCAGAAACTCACCCCCACCTTTGTTAATGGGTGGGCCATTAAGGCCTGGGCCAGAATACTTTACATAAGAAGGAACTCCAGGGTGATGAGATTAAGGATGGCCCTCAGGAAATGATAGGATTACCCATCTCACCACATGGTCTGGGAAGATTGCATTAGCCAGCATTCAGGTAAAGCCATGTGGTCCAGACCAAGCCTACAAAGTTAAGACCCCCGCCCCTGGGAGTCTGACAACCAATTAGAATACAAGCTCCAATTCAAATCCCAACAGAGGGTATAAAACCCAGGTACTCTCAGCACCTCAACACTTTTTTTCTTTTTCCCCTTTTCCTTTTTTCCCTTCTCATCTTGAAGCATGTGATCATTCTTCTCTGGAGCTCTAGGCCATGTGGCCCTGTAACCATTAAACCTTCCAAGCAGCCTCCATGTTTCCAGTGTCTTTTTTCCCCACTTGGAACTGAACCCAGAAGGATATTTCTTTGAACACCCATCTTCAGCTTTCCTTTGCTTAACAGACTCACAAAAGGCATAAATGCGAGGATTGTGTCATAAAGTTCATCATCGTTGTAACTGCAAATAGTCACTGAATGAGGCAGTTGCTAAACAAGGATTACCCGTACTGCTTTTTGAAACATTTTTATCTGCTGTTGTCCACCCTTTGCTATTCATTGCTGTTGTATGAAAATTTACAGAGTTATATTTTAGCATGTTATTTATATCTGTCCTTTTCCATCCAGGCAACAAATAAATTTATTGTCATAATTCTTGACTCTTGACGAATGTATCTTTTCTTTATGTATACTGAGAGCATTTGCACCAAGACAAGTTCCTTGTGTGTCCAATCACACTTGCCCAATAAAAGAATTCTAATTCTAATAAAAATAGCTATTTAGATGTGTTTGGCTTATCTCTGTAATTCCCAGCTTCTCTAAGAATGGACAACTTAAATCAATTAACAGATACAAGTAATCTTCCATTTACAACTGCAACTGAGCCCAGAAAGTTGGTTTTAAATCATTGCAGTCATTAAGCAGGTCAACACGTGACCTGACTCAATTTTTACAACTACTTTTATGATGATCACTAAGCAAATCACACGTTAAATGAATCCAGCGTATCAAACGGCCATTTTCTTCCAGAAGTCTAATCTTACAAGATGGGACATTGCATTCCTATTTTTTTTCTGGATTACTGTACTCCAGCAAACAAATGAAAACGAGTCCCTGACTTGTATTCCTTTCCATGCCAAATTCAAGTAAGTGTAATACATAAAACATATGGCCTATCAAGTGCGGCACGTTGCCCAGTCCAGCTAAGTGTGATGTCTCACCACAGAGGAGAAAGAGAGAAGGAGAAGAAGAAAGAAGGGAGAGCAGGAATGTAATGAGAGAAGTTTGCAAAAACACAACACTTCTAAAATATTCAGCAGTGAAAAAGGTCCAGGACAAAGTGAACAAATATTTGCAATAAAAATTAATGCATTAAACTGGCCTTCATGTTAATAGTAGCACACACGAAGGCTAATTAAATTTAACTGCCGGTACCTAAACATTTAAAGAACAACTTTGAATAAAATCTCCTCTAGTTTAGGATTGGTATTTCAGGAGGGGAAACAGAGAGCAGGAGCAGAATGAATGATTCAGGAATTTGAAATACTAGCACTTTAAAAGAAAATGAAAAAAAAATTTTTTGGTATTTTTTAGTTGAAAAGAAAAAAAATGACTTGGGGAGCCATTTGAAGTTTTGTAAGTTTACAAAAGACAATAGAGTGATAGGAGGCACTAAACTATTTCACTCCCACAGAACAGTCACCCCCAAATCTTCACTGGTATAACAGTACGTAGTGGCTCAGTAGCTAAGACATTGAGCTTGTCGATCAGAAAGGTCGGCAACTGGGCAGTTCGAATCCCTAGCACCGCACATAACAGAGTGAGTTCCCGTTACCTGCCCCAGCTTCTGCCAACCTAGCAGTTCAAAAGCATGTAAAAATGCAAGTAGAAAAATAGGGACCACTTTGGTGGGAAGGTAACAGCGTTCTGTATGCCTTCAGTGTTTAGCCATGCTGGCCACATGACCACTGAGATGTCTTCGGACAGCTGGGTCTTCAGCTTTGTAATGAAGATGAGCATCGCCCCCTAGAGCCAGAAAGGACTGGCACGTATGTGTGAGGGGAACCTTTACCTTTATAACAGGACAGCAAAGCAAAGTCTACTACATAGCAACAACTCCTGGAACTAACTGTCACAAGATATGGTTTTATCTACAGGTAGTCCTCGACTTACAATCATAGGTTTAGCAACAGTTTGAAGTTACAACTGAGAATAATGAATTGCAAATAATCCTCACCCTTACAACTGTTCCAGCACCCCTATGTCACATGATCAAAATTTGTGTGGTTGGCAACCGATGTGCATTTATGATAGTTTCAACATCACGGGGTCATGTGATCACTGTTTGAAACCTTCCCAGACAGTTTTGGACAAGCAAAGTCAGTGGGAGAAACTGGTTTCACTTATCAACAATATAATTCACTTAACAACTGCAGTGATTCATTTAACAAAAAACATGTCATAAAATCAGGTGCAACTCACTGAACACTGCCTTAAGTTAGCACTGGAAATTCTGGTTCCAATTGAGATTGTAAGTCAAGAATTATCTAAAAGTCTGTAGAGATTCTCAATCATCCAGATCATGGTTGTCCCAAAGGTGCTTTTTTCAGGAGGCAACTAACTGGACTTTCTTGTTTTTTTTCTTTTGAAGATGATTCGCTTCTCATCCAAGAAGCTTCTTCAGTTCTGACTGGATGGTAGAGAATGGAAGGATTTATATCCCTTGCAGACAGCTAGTCACTTGCATTCTTTTAGAGGGTCCTTGAAGTACTTGGAGGTTTATCTGTGTCCTCAAGGTCACCTGTGAGTGCTCCTGGTTCCTGTAGTCTGCAATTTTTTCCTCTGGAAATCTGTTCATATCCCCACACCATTTGAAGGGTGTTTATCTCAAATTGGATAGCTAAAAGTCTATAGAGATTCTCAGTCATCCAGGTCATGGCTGTACCAAAGATGCTTTTTCAGGAAGCAATTGGACTTTCTTTTGTCTTTCTTTTTAAATAAATCCTTCCATTCTCCGCCATCCAGTCAGAGCTGGAGAAGCTTCTTGGATGAGAAGTGAAACGTCTTCGAAGAAAAAAGAAGAAAGAAAGTCCAGTTGTCTCTTGAAAAACAAAAACACCTTTGGGTCAAGGATTATCTATATATGGCTCAGATGGTCCGAACTGAGGATAAGAGAGATCTAACAGCACGTGAAGCCAACAATTAAATGACAAACAATGAACAATACAATGACAATGATGAACTTAGCACATTTAGCTAGTCACCAGAAGAGCCTGGACAGCCACTTGTCTGAAATGGTATAGGGGTTGGACTAGAAGACCTCCAAGGTCCCTTTCAATTGTTATTCTGTTATTCAGTCACATTCTTTTGCAAAACCCATGCTTTTTTGTTGTTTTCGCTTCGCCTTCATCTCGCCTCCTCACATCACTCTGTCCTTTTTTTAAGATGTTTCCTATTTTGGCAACGCTCCCATTCCCTGCCTCTGCAGTTGCCATCCGCTTGTGCATAAACATGGCGCAAAGCAGGGCAATCCAGAAATGGGACTGGGAACTAAAAAAAAGGAATAGAACTATAACAGAGTCAGAAGGGATCTCAGAGATCATCTAGCCCAACCCTAAACCATTTTAGGAAACCCTAAACCATTTCAGATGTACAGTTGTCCTATCTCTTTTTAAAAATTTCCAATGCTGGAGAATTATAACATCTGGAAGCAAGTTGTTCTACTGATTAACTGTTCTAACTGTCATAATATTTCTCCTCAGCTCTAGGTTGCTTCTCTCCTTTGATTAGTTTCTATCCATTGCTTCTTGTCCTGCCTTCAGGTGCTTTGGAGAATAGGCTGACCGCCTCTTCTTTGCGGAAGCCCCTCAGATATTAGAACCCTGCTATCATGTCGCCCCTAGCCCTTCTTTTCATCAAACTAGACTTTATATATTTTATCCTCCAGTTCCCTAAACCATCTTCGTTGCTTTAAATGCCAGCCGTTGAGCAGCTGGGAGGGAGGGGAAGAAGGACCCGGGGAGGGGGGAAGCAAAACGACCGATATCTCCTTCTCTCCACATCCCCCCACCCCCGCACACACACAAAAAAACCCCATATGGTTGCCAATAGTTTTGCTCCAACCCCGGTTTTGAGGACGCGTCAGGCAGAAACGCAACAGGCGCGCCAATTTCCTCTCGCTGCCTGCCCTGCGCCAGGGAAACGACACCTGTTTCAGCGTCCAGAGGAAAAAGGCGAGGCGGCGGAGGGAAAATAGGCTATGAAGGGGTTTTTTTTCCCCCCTTCAAAAAACGGTCCCAAGGCCGGACTTGCACTCACTTTGCAGAGCCCACTGGGCGGCCAGGCAGAAAGTCACCAAAGCCACTCGGACCCCCGGTCGGCAGCGCTGCGGTCGGTCGAGAGGCCTCATCAGAAAGCGGGGAAACGCCGCTCGGGTTCATTCAGACGATCCTCTGGGCCGACCTGGCAGAATACGGGGTCCGGCGGGATACGGGATTCTCCCCAAATTCTGCTCCCGCGTCGTCGGCATGGAGATGGCAGAAAGCCCGCCTGCGGCGCCCGGGGCTCCATGCAAACGAGCGTTCTGGCCCGGCTCTTCCCTTTGCCGGAGGCAGAGCCGAGAGATTGAAGGCTGGCCTCCTTTGCCTCCCTCCCGCCCGGCGGTTCTTGCTTTTGCGCTGCGGCTGGCCCAAGGCCAACGGCCAGCCACGCTCAATGCTCGGCCTGCCAGACAAAGGAGCCGCCCGGAACTGTTCTTGGGCAGGCTGGTGAGAAGATGGATTCTCCCAACCGGGCAGAGCTTCGTGGAGTCTGAAGGTTCCTTGGGGCTCTCCGAGCTTGCTTTGTTTTCTTACAGACATTTCATTATCCAAACTAGGTAACATCATCAGTGCTAGTGAGGAGTGAGAGCAAATGTGGGAGTGGGAGATGAATGTTACCTATATTGGATAATGAAATGTCTGCAAGAACCAAGGACCCTTCGTGTTCACCCTGAGCTACAAATACGACAGAATAACAGAGTTGGAAGGGACTCCTCTTCAGCGCCCTTGTAACTTTGGTCACTAAATGAATTGTTGTAAGCTGAGGACTACCAGTATAAAGAGAGCTAGGTCAAAAAAAAGAATAGTTAGCATCAGAAAAGAGAAAGGTCAGAATGCTAGAGAAAATATAACTTAATTTTTAGAATCAGCTGAAAGGGACCTTGGAGGTCTTCTAGTCCAGTCCCCAGCCCAAGCAGGAGATCCTATATCATTTCAGACAAGGGACTGTCCAGTCTCTTCTTAAAAACCTCCAGTGATGAAGCACCCACAATATCTGAAGGCAAGTTCTTCCACTGGTTAATTGCTCTCACTGTCAGGAAGTTTCTCCTTAGTTCTAGGTTGCTTCTCTTTAGTTTCCACCCATTGCTGCTTGTCCTGCCCTCGGGTGCTTTGGAGAATAAGTTGACCCCCTCTGTTTTGTGGCAGCCCCTCAAATCATTTGGCAGGAAGATGCTCAGGCCCAGGACTGTGGGTTGGTCTCAGAAACCCCGTGTGTGTGTGTGTGTGTGCGCGCGGCGCGTGTGCAAGAGAGCCAGCTTGTTGTGAGGGTGAAGGCGCTAGCCAGAAAAGAATAATAGGTAGTCTTTATAAATATTACTTTTTTTTGCCACAGTTATTAAGTGAATCACCGCAGTTAAGTTAGTAACACACTTCTTAAGTGAATCTGTCTTCCCCATTGCTTTTTCAAAAGGTTGCAAAAGGGGATTATATGACCCTTGGATATTGCAACGGTCATAAATTTGGATGCCAGACATCCTAATTTTGATCACATGACCTCAGGGATGCTGCAACAGACTTAAGGGTGAAAAAACGGTGATGTCACTTCTTTCAGTGTTGTTTTATTAACTGTGAACGATTTACTAAACCAATGGTTGTAAGTCGAGTATACTGCCTGTATTTAAGAAAAGGAATAGGATAAAACACTTGAGAATAGCATGCTGGACCTAGGCATCTCAAGCAGGTTCAAACCACTCTACTGCTAATTTTGAAGACCAAATACCTTCAAACCATCAGGACAAACATTATTTTTCCCTCTGCTATATTTAACTAATCCCACCAGTCCATGCTTACATTTCTGTGAGCACTGTAAGGTCAAGCCTGGAGTGCATTTTGAAGATTTCAAAATACCTTACCTATCCTAGGAATCCTGGGGATATCCCCCCAAACTGTCTTAGGAATCTGTGAAATCAAAATTATTTTCCAGATATTGAATACATTTGCCAAATTTTGAAACAGTGTTTTCTCATTATTATTTGTAATTTGCTAAAAAGAGGCTTTTTTCATACAAAATATTTTTATTTATGTTAAGAGTTTAATATTGTGTCAATAGAAGTGGATATTTGTAACTCAGGAATGAACTGCAGAATCTTTGGTGCTCAGGACCCCATGGTTTAATATTATTTCTACCAAATTTGATGAGGATTTGCTAAATCTTCTCTTACCCAATCTTCTCTCATTCTTCCAACCTAATTGGGCTACAGCTTATTGTTCCTATATTTTTCCATATAATAAAAAAGTATTGGCTAGGATAGTAACTATTTTGATTGCTCCATATTGAGCTTGGATGCCATATAGTAATTTTAAAATTATTATCAATGGCACTACATAAGCAACTACTCTGGAGGAACAGCTCCCACGTATAATGTATGATGAGTATAGCCAATTTATGAATAATGCAGTGGCCTTGATAGCATAGTATTGAAATCATAAATTAAGCACACGGTTGGTAGTGCACTACATGCTCAGTTATACTTTAGCCAACCAGGTTTTTGGTGTAAGGCTTTTCTGAAACAGTTGGAAGGAACTCTTGAGGTCATCTAGTATAACCCACCCACCCCATGCAATGCAGGAGTTCACTACTGCAGCATATTCATCAGATAGTTGTGCATCTAAGTACATCTAAGAAGACCAGTGTGGTATATTGTTTATGTGATGACCCAGGGTGGGATATAGAACAAACACCGTCATAGAAAACAGGTGAAGACCCTTCTGTTCTGTCACTTTGCTTCCAAGCTCCAAATATCCTTGACGGAAGACAAAAAACTCCCACACAAACAGTTACAAGAAGGAGGAAAAAAGCAACACAAACCAGGCAAGTTAAGGACTGGAGGATGTCCACAGATAACAAAACACACACTGGGAAGGATGCCAAACTAGGGAGGAACCATAAACTAGAGGTATTTCCACACTTTGTTTCCAGCGCTCACCCATACACATGTCCGTCCTCTTATTCAATTGTCACAGCTACAGCCCATGAAGAGGATCAAGGCCCTCTCCTCCTGAGTAGACCACATCTCTCCCTTATCCTCTCCTCCCTGCGTGCCCTAGGATGGATAGGGGATGGGCCTGGGTCCTCCTCTGATTGCTCAGCCAGCCTCTGCCCTTCCCCAGCCTCCTCCACAACCTCCGGAGCCACATTTCCACTCCCTGTCAGCTGTTCCTCCTCTCCCTCAGAGTCAGTCTCCACCAGGGGCATAACAGTTTAGGGCATTGCATGCTGGCTAGAGAATCTTGGGAGTTGAAGTTCAGATCTCTTAAAGTTGCTACGCTTGAGAAACAATGGTGTTGACTAAGGCTAAATTTGGAGAGAGACAGTGTGAAATCTATGTAGTCCATGGAAACTATTTGAGTTTTGTACACTTGTTAGAAGCACCGAGGCACTTCTAGGTTGAAAGGATTAGCCAATGACATCACCGTTGCCCTGGGAACGTCCAGTTGGGGCTCCTTTCACGTTTCCAGCAGGAGCTAGGAACTTACCCCATCCCACAGTAGCTCTCGGGTCTAGAACATGGCCTTGCTAACGTTCTCCCCATGTCCTAACTAAACTATTTGAGAAATCTTAAACTACGCCTTATATCTCAGCTCAGTCTATGCCCCAGATGTTCTGTCTTAGAAGGGGGTACTATTGATGCCATTCTGGAACTCTGGGTATAAAATGAATATCTAAGAAAACAAGCAAATAAATGGAAGGATGGGTTTAGTTTATTTATTTATTTATTTGATTTGTCAGTCGCTTACAAGATAATAGGTATAAGTATAAACATGAATAAGAATACAGGAAATAGGTACGAATAAATGGGGACAATAGGACAGGGGCAGTAGGCATGATTGTGCACTTATGCACAAATTTTAACTTCCATCTTTGAATGCCCTACTGGCGGAAGAGGCAACCTTTAAATAGTTTTGAACTCCTATGATCACATGTCTAGATTGCTGACATTCTCTAAATCAGTGTTTTTCAACCTTGGTGCTTTGAAGATGTGTGGACTTCAACTCCCAGAATTCCTCAGCCAGCAGAGCTGGCTGAGGAATTCTGGGAGTTGAAGTCCACACATCTTCAAAGCACCAAGGTTGAAAAACACTGCTCTAAATCACCTCTGTACTTTTCCATAATTTCATTGTTATTGGTTGAGTCCCATACGTCATCCTTTGCTGATTAGCTCAGGAGATCTTTTCTAGATTCCTACTAGTACAAACCAAAAGGGACAATTGAGTTCAGTTCTTCCCAGGATAGTGCTCATGAGCTGGAATTCATATCTCATTATTCCCAGTCCAACAATTCAAAAATTGTGAGATTTGACGTCTCACTCACCCAGTAGGACCCAGGCTGGTGAAGGCTTGGTTTGTTAATCTGATCATCAGTTTCCAGTATCAATCAACCAGCTGGACATGTGCCCATTCTTTGTTTCGTTGTTTGGAAACTTCTTTGTGTTTACTCTGCAGCGGCAAGTTCTAACAAAATCTTCATCTTCAAGTTGTGCCCTCGAAGGTAGGATTGTGGTTTTTTTTTCCCCTCTGCTTTGCCAAGATGCCTTATATTTCCTCAAATTAGCACGCTGTCTGCTGATCTCACAATCTCATTACTATCTGTAATGAGATTGTGAGATCAACAGACGGAGTGCTAATTTGACTTGGCCCAACATTTCTGTTACTAAGTGAGACAATTGTCAAGTGAATTTTTCCCCGCTTTATGACCTAACTTGCCATTGATGTTAAGTGAATCATCTCAGTTATTAAGATAGTAACACAGTGGTTAAGCCAATCTGGCATCCCCAATGATTTTAATTGTCAGAAGGTTGCAAAAGGAGATAGGACCATCCCTGATCTCCTGACCTTCCACCGTGCGTTGAAAACTCATTTATTTCAGCAAGCCAGTCTGGCCTAGGCGTTTTTAAATTTTTTAATCTGGTTTTAACTTTCTTAATTCCCTTATTTTTAATCTTTTGTAAGGGCCAATGTATTTAATTCTTTTAATTTTTAAATATTGTATATGTGTTTTATATGTGTATTTTATCCTGGCTGTTCACTGCCCCGAATCCCCTAGGGAGAGGGGGGCGGTATATAAATTTAAATAAATAAATAAATAGTATGACCGTGGACACTGCAACTGTCATAAATGTGAACCAGTTGTCAAATCATCTGAATTTTAATTACATGACCAGGGGGATGTTTCAAAAAAGTCACTTTTTTCAGCGCGGAATGCCTATTTTGTTTTTCCAGCTGGACTTATTTAATTAGTGGTACTTTTCAGTTCTCAGACTCACCCATTTCTCTTTTGGCATCTGAGCATCTTTTTAAACATGTTGTAGTCACTCAAGGGTGTATGCTCAACCTATCCTTTCCTGCTGTCAGCAGTGGTTCTGATAAGTTGTCATCATTTCACAGGTATTTTTTAAAAAATCAACAGAGAGCATGGTGCTTTGAATGGATGCAACTCCCTCTCAAACCAATAGCTTAGATTTTTATGGAAAGAAGACATATGAGGAGCAAATACAATATATGATGGAGAAGGGCAAGCACTGAATGGATGCTATTTTTTGCCCTGTTCCACAGGTCAGATAAAAAAGCATGATGGGTCCATGATATTCTTAAGAGAGGAATAATAGAAAAAGCTAGTTGTTCAAGTTTAAACTGTTTTATTACACTGTGGAACAGAGATAGATGTGCCTGAAATGGCACAATAATCAAGTTAGAACTCACTGCAAATAAATACAATAAATGTTGATGAACCTTATGAAATAAGAAAATAGTATAGGCCTTAAAAATATGTAAAAAAACCAAGAAATGGACAGTTATGTGTGCGATAGATTTGTAGAAAAAAATAAGAGTACCCTGACAAACAGCGTTTGCCAAAATAGGAATGCTTCTGGATCAGAATTCAAACAAATGCATTTATTCGCTTTATTAAAAACCTTTCATGGGCAACCTTTGCAGTTGTACGATAAAATCTTAATAGGACATCTGTTCCTGGCAGCAAAACAAGCTGTAATAAAATGCTGCAGAGCTTTGAAGGGATTGATGTGAACGACTTACTGACATGAACAAGAACAAGAACAGAAAAACAGCCAGAGGACAATTGGTTAGCGTAGGCTTGGTGGTTTTGTTCAAAGTCACGATAGAACCTTCAAAAAAGACTTACAACCCAGTTTTGAAGTTCCAACATTGCCCCCTCTCCTGTGGTCACATGACCCCATTTGGGGTGCTCAACAAATGGCCTGCGTTTACGACTCTTGGCAGTACCTCAGGATCATGTGATTAACTGGCATTATTCTAGGTTTCTGGCAAAAAAAATCCAGCCCAGAACGAGCAATGGGTTCGTTTAATGATTATGATGCTTTACAACTGCCATGTTCACTTATTGACTACTGCAGGGGTGTCAAACTGGATTTCTTGGAGGGCCGGATCAACATTGTGGTTGTCCTCTGTGGGCCAGGGGGGAGGGGGAGATGGAACGGATGGCCTCCTGCAGCACCTTGCTGGCCAAAATAGGTCACAGGGCGCAGGGCCATTTTCAGCCTGGACAGCTTCCTGGATCACCCTGCTGGCCAAAATGGGGCACAGGGCCATGCCATGGCCTGTTTTCGCTAGCAGAGGCACCACAGGCCAGTCCTACAGGCTGGATCTAAGCCCCCCATGGGCTGCATCTGCCCGCGGGTTTTGAGTTTGACACCCCTGGCCTGGACTATTGTAAAATAGTTGTAAAAGCGAATCCAGCCATGTGGTGACCTGTACTATGACTGTCATGGCCTACTACTATCTCTGTCAGGCTCAATTAGGGTTGCAACTCACGGTCTATTTGTAAAAGTGTTATGAATGCAAAGAAGCTGCCAGCTGTCATGTCCATTTTTTCGTAAGACAGAGCAGCTCCAGTGCTACAGTGTTAGTCCACACCTCCATGAGGGAGATTTGGAGACATTGGAAATGAGATGCTTCACTCTATCTTTCTGTTGGGGATAAAAGCACCTTGATGATGTGTCATCAAGTCAGTGGTGGTATTATATCTTTTCGGCCCAGTTCAGGTAAAAAATGCTACCGTTCAGCTGAACTGGTAGTAAAAAAAATAGCTACCGGTTCAGGCTAAACAGGTATATTTTTCCCTCCCGACAATCATCCAAACCCATACATGCAACCCTGTACAATGCTGTTACCACACTGGGACTGGAACAATTAGTAACAAACAACACTAGACTCAACAACTGCCTTGACCTCATCTTCTGCAACAGCCCAAACTCAATTTATGGCCTATAAATACAAGAACCCTTTTCAAACAGTGACCACAGTATGATTGACTTTGTCTCAATTTACGCCCTCACAAAGAAGATCATAATGATGGATCTCCAAAATACAATTTCAAAAAAGCCAACTATGATCTCATAGATGCCAACCTATCATCTCTTGATTGGCACGTTCTGTTCTGTAATTGTAATATTGCAGAAGACCATTATAATGCATTCTGACTTGAACTTGAAAGAGTCATTAAACTATATGTACCTATTAGTAACCCTTAAAAAAAAAAACAAATTATCCATAACAATAAGGAAACTTCAATTTAAAAAAATCACTATGGCGTAAAAACAAAACTAGCTACGTAGCAAACCTTTAAAAACTAATACAACACCTTATGCCAACAGATAAAGGCAGAATGCACAAATTATTACTGCAAGCAGGAGGAAAACCTGCTACGTACAAAATTACCTGCACCTTCTACAATTTTGTAAACTCCAAACTTAAAGACTCAAGAACCATCCCACCTCTAAAGGGACCAAATGGGAAAGACTGCAACGACGAAGCTGCTAAGGCCAACCTCTTCAACATATTCTTCAGTTCAGTCTTTGTTAACAGCAATGGCTCATGCCCCACATTTCCTAGTCATACCACAACTAACTGCAATGATCTACTACATATTGACTTTACAGAAGATAATGTAGAAAAGGCACTATGAAACCTAAAACCATCCCTATCTATTGGCCCCGATGGATTATGTTCATACTTCTTAAAAATGTTCTCCGCTGCCATAGTAGAACCCCTAAGCATTATATATGATATATCATTCAAAACCAACTCCTTACCGAACCTGTGGGCCTTAGCTATGGTCATCCCTATCTTCAAAAAAGGTGACCCCAGCCTGGTTGAAAACTACAGACCAATCTCATTGTGTTGTGTCATGTGCAAAGTCATGGAATCAATCATTAACAAATTCATCATCCTCCACTTAGAGTCAAACAACCTATTCTCCCAAAAACAATTTGGCTTCAGGAAAAAATTGTCCTGCAACCTACAACTCCACACTGCAAAAACATATGGACTACTCTACTCGACCAGGGTAAAGGAATAGACACAATTTACATAGACTTCTGCAAAGATTCAGTGGTACATGACAAACTACTGTTAAAACTGAACTCTTACATCATTTCCGGATCCCTTCATAAATGGATTACTGTATTCCTGTCAAACAGGCAACAAATAGTAAAAATAGGGAGTGCTATTATCAAATCCTGCTCCAGTCAACAGTGATGTTCCCCAAGGCAGCATTTTAGGACCCACACTCTTTATACTCTATATAAATGACCTTTGCGATCACCTTATTAGCACCTGCATCCTCTTTGTGGATGATGTAAAACTATTCAACACCACCGACAATGCTACTGTTCTTCAAAGTGACCTTGATTATGTGTCTGAATGCTCAAACATTTGGCAACTCCAAATCTTGACCAACAAATGTTCTGTCCTACACATTGGTAAAAAAAAATCAGCTTAGCAAATACAAGCTAGGTGGATATGACCTTGTTGACCCTCACTCTGTCAAGGACCTTGGAGTACTCATATTTAATGATCTAAATACCAGAGCTCACTGTAATAGCATTGCCAAAAAGGCATTAAGAGTTGTAAATCTAATCTTACGAAGCTTCTCCTCTGGAAATATTGAATTGCTAACTAGGGCATTCAAAACCTTTGCTAGACCAATACTTGAATACAGCTCATCTGTCTGGAATCCGCACTGTATATTGGACATTAATACAGCTGAGCAAGTCCAGAAGTATTTCACGAGAAGAGTACTAAACTCCTCTGCTTGCAACAGAATTCCCTATACCTCCAGGCTTGAAATTTTGGGCTTGGACAATCTTGAACTACGCCGCCTATGGTTGGACTTAAGCATAGTACACAAAATTATCTGCTACAATGTCTGCTACCAGTCAATGACTACTTCAGCTTCAACCGCAACAATACAAGAGCACACAACAGATACAAACTCAATGTAAACTGCTTCAAACTCGATTGCAGAAAGTACGACTTCAGCAACAGAGTGATCAATGCACTACCTGACTCTGTTGTTACATCCTCTAACCCCCCCACTCCTTTAACCTCAAACTATCCACTATTGAGCTCACCCCATTCCTAAGAGGTCTGTAAGGGGCGTGCATAAATGCACCATCGTGCCTCCCATCCCTGTCCTATTGTCCCCATTTATTCATATCTATTTCCTGTATTCTTACTCATGTTTATTCTTATACCTATTATCTTGTAAGCGATTGACAAATAAAATAAAATAAATAAATAAAAATAAAATAAATCAGCTGTTCCGATGATCCCCCTCGCTGTCTTACTGCTTCGCCCAGGAGGCAAAAAAGGGACACGCCGGGTGTGTGTGCTGTGCTGCGCCCCCATGCTCCATTTTTTGCCTCCTGGGCCTCAGGGAAGCCTCCTGGAGCAAAAACAGGCCCAGGAGGCAAATAAATGGAGCACATGGGGAGGTGCTTTAAAAAACCACGCCCACCCAGTCACATGGCCACACCCACCTAGCCACGCCCACAGAACCAGTAGTAAAAATATTTGCATCCCACCCCTGCATCAAGTCATTGTTGATGCTTAGCAACCGCTTAAATAGATTTACTCCATGATCATCTGTCCCTAGCATGTTTTTTCAGGTCTTCTAATGGTACAGTGATCCCCACTATAGCTCAGTCCATCCATGTTTTTGCTGGTTATCCTCTTCTCCTTCCTTCCACCTTTTTCAGGATTAGAGCCTTCTCTAGTGAGGTGGGTCCTTGCATAATGTGTCTGAAGTTTGGTAATGTTAAAACAGAGGCAGAATAAGAGAGAAGTGAACTGTATGGATGGGAAAAGTAAGGGATTGCCCTCACTCCTTGAAGCCTCTGAATAGTAATAGCACTTATATACCACTCCGTTGTTCTTTGTAGCACTCTCCGTGTGGTTCACAGTGTCAACATTATTGTCCCTAACAATCGGGATCCTCACCTCAGAAGGATGGAAGGCTGAATCAACTTTGAGCTGGTCAGGATCAAACTCTTGGCTGTGGGTAGAGTCAGCCTGCAATACTTCATTCTAACCACTGCGTGCGTCACCACAGCTCCTGATAAAATTTAAAATCTTACCAAAAAGGTATCACTATCAAATACAAGTTTATAATTCTACAAAAGAACTATCATCCTGGATATTATATAAAAATGATATGCCTCAAATTTGGCCTGCCATAGAAATATTGACACTTAAGGATCTTTTATTAATTATGAAAGAATGTGTGCTTTAATCCAGCATATATATTTTCTATATTTCTATATATATATATATATTTCATATTTCCTGTGTTATATTATTATTTTAGTTTGGTTACACAGAATGAAACAAAAATAGAAACTATATTTCCAATTCTGTATATCCCCTCTTTAGGTATCAGAAGTTCAGTTTTCCTCCCACGTTTGTATCCTGTGAGGTTTTAAAGTTTGTGAAATCATTAATAATAGAATTAAGAATAGACTTAGAAAAGAGCATCAGACTAAAAGGAGCCAAAAAGCTCTTAATCTGCCACATGGTGCATTAGAAATTTACCCTAAATGTGGCAGGTTTTTTTTACACAATATGTAGCTTTCAGACTATTTTATTAGACTAACAGTAAACTGTCTGCCTTTCACATTGTTGGCAGAAGGATTTTTTTCCCATATTGTGCTTTGTCAGACTCAGAAGATTCTTGTAGAAGATCATTCTTAGATACACATATCCATGTTGAACCACAAAATGTAGGCTGCTGGAACTTGACATTTTTATGTACAGGTTATTTTGATGCGTTGCTCAGAACAGACGTATAAAATGCACGGTCTCTCCAATATCAGCTGTGAGACTTATAGGCATTAAGTAAAGACTCCAAGTTGGTATGTTATTTTGAAGAACAGCATGGCAGAACAATTCGCTTCTCATTATTATATAGATATGGATGGATATTCTCTATCAGTTGTAAGAAAATATATATGCATCCAGAAAGTTACATTGGAAAATGAGTGGGGTGCGTGGTTGTTGTTAGATTTTCTATCTGGAATGGCAATAAAAGCAGAATATCCAGTTTAAAAAAAAATGGGGGAGGCATGGCAAATTTGGGACCTTGAGAAAATGCTAAAGGTTCCATCATAAAAATGTGCGGGTCTTGAAGGAAGGAGAAATGTACATTGGCCAAACGGTACTTATACTTCAGTGATATGGGCAGATCCAAAACAATCTGAGAAAGCAATTTGCTGAGCCTACAATACAAAATTTGTATGTTGATCAATGTTCCTTGGCAACTTTAAGATGTATGGACTTCAATTCCAGAATTCCTCAGCCAGACATGTCAGCTAGGGAGTTCTGGGAATTGAAGTCCACATATCCTCAAGCTGCTAAGGAAGTAGAATACTGTAATAGTTGAACACAAAGTCCTAATGGAATGGAGCAACCTGGAAATCTAGCACACTGTACATGGCAACACTTTTATGACAGGTTGTACTTGTTTAATTGATTTATTAAAAAAGTAAGGGTGATTTTAGTCACTGGGTTGATAAGAAAGAAGATCTTTGATGCCCAATATTTATTTTCTAATTGATGGGATGTATAAAGTAGGATCTATAACAACATTCCCCTCGAGAATATAGACTGGGTTGTTAAGTGTGCTATGTAATAAGTGTTGCTATTTCTGTATGATTTCTCTGTAAGGATCAAAGGAGAGTAACTTTCTCTGTGGTTTCCTCCTGCATTTCTTTTAAATTTTTAATTGTAAGACAATCACTGCCAGAATCCCTATGGAGTCAGGTAGCCTCAGAATTGAAATATTAAGTAAAATAAATATTCAGTAAAAAAAAACAGCAAGTAGCAGTTCCCTAACTATATCTAAATTAATATTCTTGTCATAAAAAGCTCAGCTATCCAATCAGAAGTACTTGCAGGTATTCCAGCTACTACAATGCAAAGACACTGCTGTGATTTTGAATTCTGACCTATCTGTCAAAATTTTTTTGCTCTGTAGAAAGTTAGCACTTACCATCCTCCTGGAAGAATGAAATATTTTGAGGAATATTAAAAAGGCAGAATATTATATTTCCCTAAATGAGAAATGGAGAAACATGGTTTTTTTTAGGCAGGAAACAGATTCAGTGTTTTTAATAGCTCCAACTGATACTGAAGAGGCAGCTTTTAGAAGTGCAGATTTGGTAAACTATTCAAGATAGGATTAACCCTCACTCATTAAGCAAAAGTCATTAAGCTACAATAGAATTGCCTAACACCCTTTCAGAGCAATCCAACTTCAACCAAACTTAGCTCAAACAGACATCTAGGATTTGTATTTCCTCTTTTGCCTACAGAGCCAGCTATGACCCCTACATAACCCCATAGGAATCTGACAACAGCCAATAGAATACAAATTCTTGTACAGGAATAGGAAGCTCAAATACAAAGCCCAAAGAAAGTATAACCCACCCACCCTACTCTCAACTCCATTTTGTCAGCTGCCCAGAATCACACTGTGGTTGGTGGTTCCGCTTCATCAATAAACCACCTTTCCAATCAGCCTCCATGTTTCCAGTATCTTTCTCCCAGCTTGGAACTGAACCAGATGGATATTTTCTTTCTACAGCTCAAAGGAACTTCCCAACAATCGTGGTAACAGAAGAATAATACTGTCAAATATCTTTCATAACCGCTTCCTCTGCTTGCTCACAATTCTGGATTTTTTCCATCTGTCTTTCTCCCCAAGAGAAGGGATCAGGCACTCTGGCATCCATAGTAACTTGGCAGATGTCCCATTCAGCAGGAAGGATTCCTCTCTTAAACATAAAGCTGGCCAGGTGGGAAGTTGAGAAGATGGTGAGCAGCGTGATTAGCATGGTGACCATCTTGAATGGAAAGAGCTGGACGTAGATACCTTCTACAACCGAGCATCCTGGGTAACAGATCACAGGGGGGATCTTCAAGGATGGTTCTCCTGCCAGTAACCGTAGAAGAAAGCCAAGGAAGAACCCAACCATTGAGCCGTAGGTGTTGGTGCTGGGAAGAAACAGAGCACAACACAACTGCGGGAAAAGGAGAGTGTATACTAGCTCTCCACTCAAGAACCAGAGGTCATAAATCGAAGAGGAGTAGAAAGCCAGAAGTGCTGAAATTATCCCAAAAACCACCATGGAGATTCTCATTGCCCATAGGACCTCTTTCTCTGTTGCCTGTAAAAAATCAAAGAGAGAGAGGAGAGAAAGGGAGGAAAAATTGCCTCCAAATTAAAATGGGTCAAATTCATGAACAGGGTGAATGTTGCATGTTTAACAATAGCACTAAGTGTCAGGGCTCCAATAAATCCACCCTCATTCAAATCAAAAGTCTCTAGCCGCATCTCAGAGAAAAGTAAATTGATTTATTCGAAGTTGCCATATTGGTGTGGGGCCAGGGTGCAGCCAATACTAAATTACATCATACATTTCCCCCTTAACCCTGGTTTTTCCCCCACCCCCTGGATGTGACTTTTCCAATGGGACACATCCATCTCCAATGAGTCATCCATCACGCTCTCTTCTTATGCTCCGACAACTTTGGGCTGCCAGGGTGATTATCTAGGCATTTCAAGAATGCCTTGTTTTCACCCACTCCCTTTTTCTGGCAGCTAAAAAGTCCAAAGGAGTATCTTTTTAGTTGACACTTAGACTTATATACTGCTTTACAGTGCTTTACAGGCCTCTCTAAGCGGTTTACAGAGTCAACAATCTGGGCCTTCATTTTACCCACCTCGGAAAGATGGAAGGCTGAGTCAACCTTGAGTCTGGTGGGATTCAAATAGCCAAATTGCAGGCTCACCAGACTCAAGACTGACTAAGCCTTCCATCCTTCCGAGGTGGGTAAAATGAGGACCCAGATTGTTGGGAGCAATATGCTGACTCTGTAAACTGCTTAGAGTGGTCCGTAAAAGCACTGCAAAGTGGTATATAAGTCTAAATGCGATTGCAATTGCTATAATAATGGTCCTGTATCATTTGTGGTAGACAAACATTAACAGTCAATCCCTCTACCTTTCTCCAGAATATTTTCCTATAGATGTTGTGAGCAAACATGGAACCAGCAGAGAGCAGAGCAGAATCTCCAGAGGACATCACAGCGGCTGCGATGGCACCCAAACCACAGACGGAGATATACATCGGGCAGAGATGCTGAAGGACTAGCGGAAGTATGAGAGCAGATTCATTTCTTTCGTACGGGGTGGGGAGGCCATAGTCAGTCTGGTTCCAGTCTCAAAAAGGAAACACAGAAGTGTCATTTTCAAAGGTTGCTTCAGAATTCAATCAGTGGTGGGCTTTGTTTTTTATACATGAGATTGTTATATGCCAGGGATGTCAAACTCGTGACGTGACATATTATGCCTTTTTTCTCCTTCGCTAAACCGGGTTTGGACATGGCTAGCACATGATGCATCTGGCCCATGGGCCGCGGGTTTGACACCCCACTTATATGCCCAAAGAGGGAAAGAATAAAGGTAGACCTCAATTACAATCATTCATTTAGTGACTGTTCAAAGTTACAATAGCACCCCCAAAAATGATTTAATAGCACTAACACTTAGGCTTATATGCCACTTTACAGCCCTCTATAAGCGGATTACAGAGTCAACCTATTGCCCCCATCAATCTGGGTTCTCATTTTATCAACCTCGGAAGGATGGGAGGCAACCTTGAGCCTGCTGGGATCTGAACTGCTGAACTGCAGACAACCGGCAGGCAGCAGAAGTAGCCTGCAGTACTGCATTCTAACCACTGCACCGCCATGGCTCTTATGACCGGTTTTCACACTTAACAATCATTGTAGAATCCTCATAGTCACATGATCAAAATTCAGATGCTTGATAAATGTTCGTATTTATGACGGTTTCAATGTCCCGGGGTCAGATGATCAATCTTTTGCAGTCACCTGACAAGGAAAGTCAATGGGGAAGCCAGATTCACTTCACAATTGATCAAAATTCAGGCATTTGACAACTGGCATGTATTTGTGACAGTTGGACTGTCCCGGGATAATTGATCACTCATTTCTAACCTTTCTAGCTGGCTTCCAACAAGCAAAGTCTGCATGATTCACTTAACAACTGCAGTGATTCACTTAACAATCGTGGCAAGAAAGACTGTAAAATGGGGCAGAACTCACTTAACAACTGTCCTGCTTAGCAACAGAAACGTTGTGCTCCACTGTGGCTGTAAATTGAGCACTACCTATAGTATATATTTACAATGGAAGTATGGACTTTGAAATGAATGGCAAAAATTACTGCTTTGCTGAGGGAATAACATGAATGAATTTCTTTTGACTTAAAGACAAGATAAGGTGGGGGAATCAACTTTTGATTTTGGGAATTGAGGATTAAATTTAATCTGACTTGAGAAATGTTGAATTAGGGTCAAGATTACAGTTGTTTAAAATTCATTTGATCCTTAATATTTGAAACAAAAGTCTAGCTTCTGTATGGATACAGCTGGGCTAAGTGACTTCTGAAGTTCCGTTTTGATGTAAGTTGTTCTATTTATTGTCTTCTTTTATTCATTGAGGTATAGTAGTTTTAATATTGTATTTCTTATATGCTGCTTTGAATATATTTTGTGAAATATTATATACACATTGAGCAGGTTTCTGGGCAGCTATCCAAGACGATAAGCATGGTGGCTTAAGCATCTTTCCCAAATTATTTTTACAAAATGATAGACAGTTCACAGGATCACCAGATAACATGAGATTATACCTCTGAGCAGATAGATTCTGTCAAGAATGCCAAAATTGGATGACATAGCAGCATTTTCACATGAGATATGACTAGCCATGCACCATATCAAACAAAGCTCCATCAAAGAAGGGTGAAACCTTGTGGAAATGTGGGATTTGTCCATGTGAGATGTGTGTAATTTCTTACCCACTTTTTTCATTAGTGAAAGCAATGGCAAAGCAGGATTGATTTTTTAAAAATAAAAAAAAAATGTTGTGAGTTGACCAGCAGAGAAATGGGTTGGCCAGCTCTCTTAAAAGATTCTATGTTCTTGATCCTGTTTTTTTTAAATTGAGGTTTTAAAATACAAAGATAAAAAACTATTATCTTCTTTTAACGACTCCATAATCTCTTGCAGGGTGGAATGTAGGCAATTGAGTGGAACTGAGTGTTTACTGGCCAGATGCCCTTCCTGTCACCAATGCGGAGCTTTGTTCAGCTGATATATTCTTATTGTGCCCGGAGAAAGAAATATCTTCCTCTACCTAGGATTGACCTCATAGCCTCCTGATTGTGAGGCGAGATCTCCACCTCTAGGCCACTGCACCACTCAAAAACATAAAAAACGAATGCAAACTAAGAAAAGTATTTTTAGCTTTCTCAAGGCCAGCTTTATATTCCTTTATATGAGCTACTGCTTTGGGTTAATAATTATTTTTATGCTAGGGCTCCTTGAACTGATTAGGATATAAGAGTTTGTTTAACGTTTATTCAAAACAGTGTTTCTCACTCTCAGTATATAGACTTCAACTCCCAGAATCTCCCATAGTATGGCAACAACATTTCTAGGGCTGAACCACCCAAATTATGGCTCTGGCTCTCCAGTTCTTGTTCAGCCCTGGTTACCTGTGGAGGCAGCCACAGCTCCTATCAATACCGAAGGGATGGCCATGATGAAGCAGCCCAGTCCAGAAAAATAGGAAATTAACCTGGCTTCTTTGTGGGAGGAAGCTGCGAGAACTCGCTGGAAATAGGTTTGCCATGGGATGGCCCCAAGCACCTGGAAGAAAAGGAGAATCTTGAACTGGACTGAAATAAAAACAAGATACGACGGTATGCTTGATCTTAGCCAAAAAGTCAGAATTTAAATTTGAACTAGGTTGCCTTTAACCTAACAGTGGGGATGACTCTGGAAAATTTATTTAACAGAAAGCATGATGGGCTACTCTTGGAGCATCTCCATAGCTTTCTGGATCATTGTAGAATTTTCTCCATTTGCCTTTCTTAAACCAAAGCAGCCTCCCAACATCTGCCACATTAGGTTATCATCCCAGTCTGATGTGCATTATGTCAACCCTGACATTATTAATTGATTTCATCTTTAATTTAGAAGTGTGTTTTTCTTAATGTCCTGTGGAAAAGCCGTTTTCCAGCCATCAAGAAGAGAATGGCCTGCATGTGTATCTCCCATTCCAGTTTGGAAATACCTTGGATATATTATCTACACTGCTATTTAGTTTTTATCCCTCCTTGTTTACTGTATCAGCAACAAGATCAAGTGAGGTACTAATACCATCTATAAAGCCTTAGTAAGACCACATCTAGAGTCTACATCCAGTTTTGGTCACCACACTATAAAAAAGATGTTGAGAGTCTAGAAAAAGTGCAGAGAAGAGCAACCAGAATGATTAGGGGACTGTAGGCTAAAACATATGAAGAACGGTTACAGGAACTGGGCTTGGCTAGTCTTGTGAAGAGAAGGACCAGGGGAGACATGACAGCAATTTTCCAATATTCGAAGGACTGCCACAGAGAGGAGAGGGGTCAACCTATTTTCCAAAACACCTGAAGGCCAGATAAGGAATAATGAATAGAAACAGAACAAGGAGAGATTCAACCTGGAAGTAAGGAGAAATTTTCTGACTCTGAGTACAATCAACTAATGGAACAGAAGTTGCCTTCGAAAGTTGTGGGAGCTTCATCACTGGAGACTTTCAAGAAGAGATTGGACTGTCATTTGTCAGAAATGGTGTAGGATCTCCTACTAGGGTGGGGGGTTGGACTAGATGACCTAAAAGATCCCTTCCAGCTCTGTTAAACTGTAAACTACCCTGTGTATCTTTTTTTTTAAATAAAAAAATAGTGTTTTTGTGGCGAGAAGAACATGGGTTACCCTTAATTTAGAAGAACCACTGTTTTTATTATTTAGTTGGATACAGTAAGTGCCTTAAGCCCCCAATTTCCCACCCACTTCAGGAATAGATCTTACCAAATATAAGAAATCATCAAACCATCTTCCATAAAACTCTGGTTCTATTTTTCCGGTCCAAGGTACTTGGGATATATTGTGAGTAGCTGTATGAAAAATGTTTTTTGTAGCAGGGTTCATGATGGCGAAAGGGATACAAATCCACTGGCAGCAAAAAGCAGAAATATTAGAATTAAAATGTTTTCTGAAGGATTTCTGGTAGTCAAGAATGTTCCGTGTGCTCCACAGTCATGATAGTGAATTAATGTTTAAAAAGTAAATGAATTGAAAATAGCGTCACTTGCTGCTTTCGTGTCTTAATCCCACCCACCTCTGTGTTTTGACCCCACCTGCTTCTTTGTATTTGGCCCTTCCACTTAGATCCTGTCTCTACTCTTGAGTGTATCCTGGTTACTTCACTGTTTTATTCATGTAGTGTCTTTTTTCAATGTATAGTGCTCTATTTTTTCTGTGGGGTTAGGCTATTGAACGTTCAGATTATCCTTGGTGGTCTCTGAGGTTGGTTTTCTTTTCTTGCAGATGTTTCATTATCCAGATTACACAACAACATTAAGAGCACTAATGAAATTACTTAACCATACTTTGGGTAATGAAATATCTGCAAGAAAAACAAAACTCAGAGAGCACTAAAGGAAACCACATTTCAACTCTAAGCTACAAATACTCTCCCTTATTGGTTCAGATTATCTCCCAGTTCAATGAATAGCATGTCCTAAAGTTTGTAATCTATTGGGATGTCACCAATCAGTGCTTCTCAACCTTGGCAACCTTTAAGCTATGTGGATTTCGACTTCCAGAATCGCCCACCCAGCATGCTAGCTGGGGAATTCTGAGAGCTGGTCCATATATTGTACTAGCTCTATACCCGTGCTTTGCTACGAAACTATGTGATCGTGCTTAGTTTTTTGGGAGGAAAATAAGGGGAAAAAATTGCGCCTCTGTCTACCAGCATCCATCGGTATTCATCTGGCTAGCGTCCTGTCAGTGTGTGAGAGAGTTGAGGGCTGTTTGGAAACTGAAACAGTATTTGCTGTGTGAGCAAGAAGGAGACAGCAAGGAGCCTGGGCGTGGCTTAGCTCAACAGTTCTGTACTAAAGCTGCTTGGTGCTGTGAAACTAAAACTGAAACTCCTCTCCTCTGCTTGTGTTTTGCGTTTGGAACAGATTTCTTTTCAGGTGGGGAGGGGGAGTAGAATGCCTTAGCATCAGAGCCATAAGCATAAAATCCATTCTTAGTGAGCACCTAGAAGCCAAAAGAAACCTACGTGCCAAATTTCAAGTTTGTAGGCTTTACAGTTCTGGAGATTTTGTGATGATGCATGAGTGTTATTTTGCTTTTATATATATAGATTTCAAAGTTGCCAGGGTTGGGAAATCCTGTCATAAATAATGTAAGTACGCTGATGTTTTGTTCTGGATTTTCAATCACTCCCAGTAGTGAGTGGTAATACAACAAGATAAGAACTTACCAGACTGAGTGATATAAAGATCAGTTGTATCACATCTGTATAGGCCACTGAATACAAACCTCCTAGCAAAGTATACAATATCACCGTACATGCAGAAAGTATGATGGCAACATAACCCTGGATGTCCAAAATGACCTTCATGGTTGCTCCTAGGAAAAGATGAAGTAATTACTACTTAAGTGCAGTAATACATTTCATGCTATGCCATTTCTCTTAACCAAATATATTAATTTACAGGTAGTGCCTCGACTTACAAACCACAATTGAACCCAAAATTTATATGGCTAAGTGAGATAGTTATTAAGTGAATTTCCCTCCATTTTACAAACTCTTGCAACAATTGTTAAGGAAATCACTGCAATTCAGTCAGTAACATGATTGTTAAGTGAATCTGGCGTCCCCATTGACTTTGCTTGTCGGAAGATTGCAAAAGATAATCACATGACCTCGGGACACTGCAACTGTCTTAAGTACTTTTCAGTTGCCAAGCATCCAAATTTTGATCAGGTGACCTTGGAGATGCTGCAACAGTCATAAGTGTGAAAAATGGTCATAGGTCCAGGAGTGGGCTTCAAAAATGTTAGCAACTGGTTCTCTGCCAGTTTGCTGGGTAGGCATGGCCATGGTGGGCCTGGCCTAGTCGGCCTCCTGCACCACGACAGGGGGGGTGCATTTTCGCCCTTCCTGGGCTCCGGAGGCCCTCTGAAGGCCTCAGAGGCCCTCCGGGAGGCCTGTTTATCGCCCTCTCCGAGCCTCCACACAGGCCCTGCACTTACCTGGCATCCAAAACGGGCTACATGGGGACTCCTGGGAGGGAAGGGGAGGGGAGGGGTGGGCATGGCCAGCCAGGGGTGAGATTTATTGGTTCATTGAACCGGTCATTAAAAAATGATAAAATTAGCTACCAGTTCACCCGAACCGGGGAAAACCAGTAGCAGCCCACCCCTGCATAGGTCACTTTTTTCAGTGCCATTGTAATTTCAAACGGTCACTAAATGGACTGTTGTATGTCGAGGACTACTTGTATATACAAAATAACTGTTCCATTTGATTAATTGATTAATAAATTGATTAATAAATTTGTAACAAAAACATAGCCATTGTTATAGAAATTCTATTCCTAGGATTATCACTTTTGGGGCATTCTTCTGAAATTCTGAAAGGTGAAGCTGACCAGGTTAATCTATGAATTTTAAATCTCTGGCATCAATTCTATTTTCATAGGTTAAATGAACATCATATTCTATGACCTCCATTCCTAAAATGGTTGTCATATTGAATGAACTTAGATATTCGAATGTATATTCTGTATATTCATCTTTCATACCAACCAGCAAGTATGCTGTTGAAAATTATTCTTACCCTCAAGACTGCAGGGAGGAATTTCAGCATAACTAAATATTCCTCTCAGTAGTGGGGGATTCAAATATTTTTACCACCGGTTCAGTGGGCGTGGCTTGGTGTACGTGCTTTGTGCGCGTACACACACTTTGCATGCGCGTGGGCAGGTGGGCCGAAAGGCAGAGCAGCGGCGAGAACCGGTTCAGTCTCCGCTGGCTCATTACTGCTACCAGCTTGGCAGAACCGGGCCGAATCGGTAGAATACCACCACTGATTCCTCTAAAATATCAGTACTGGAAATAAAGTACTTTTAAAACTTCTGACACTCATATATACATAAATTAGAGTGATTCAAATTCAAATTTAGAGATGAGATGAAAACACTCTTAGATATATATAAGAGTGTTCTTACCTCACCTCTAGATTTGAATTATAGATTTCTGTGGTGTTTCTAAATTATTTAGAGAAAATCCTTCTATCATCTCCTGTTTATATACCAGACTTTAGAAATGTGAAGCAGATGGAGATTGGAGCTACAAATATCCTCAGATCACATTTGAAGTAGTTATCCTGAACATGTCTCCACTAATCAATACATCATTTATAGGATGGAAAGCTAATCTCAGCTGTCTTCCATTGGCTTCCAGGTGGCTATATTTAGTTTCGGCCAAGACAAGTGAAAGACACAAATATTACCTAAAGAGGCAAGAATGGCAGCAAACCAGAATATATCCGCAATCAATGGTGGGATGAAAAGAAGGCAGCTCATCACGTTCCCATACATCTCTTGGATTGGATCCATCAGAGTCACAGTAATTTCTCATTCTCATGGGATTGACAAAGAAGAACCCTCCTGTTTTTTTTAAAAAAAGAAGCTGTATAACAATCAGTTATTTTTGCAAAAGGCATCATAGTGCTTCACAGTTCAGCTAAAGGTAAATGTTTCCTTTGTCCAGTTGTGTCCAACTCTAGAGGGCAGTGATTCATACTGTGTATTCGTACACTCCATTTCCTAGTGGAGGGAGCCAGACATTTCTGTGACCAGCATAGCTATACACTTTTTTTATAGGTTACATAGCTTCATCTCCTGATTTTTTTAGCGATTTTCATACAAAGGAGCCTCAGATAGATAGGCTGAGATTGGCAAATTGCCTGGAACGTTATCTGTACAGGTAGCTCGGTTCCCAGGTGGGCAGTTTGCCCAGATTTTTGAAGATGGCTCAATTCTCAGTTTCAGCAAAGGGGAATCAATCAAAAACTAGCTGCATTCTGTACATGCTCTTAATCCATATTTTGATTAAAGCAGAGAATTGACACTAAAATTTGACTCCATCAAGAGGGTTTACAATAAGAATGTGAAGAATTCATGGCTATTGCCAGCACAACAGACAAAATCATGAAAGGTATACAGTTGACTTTGCAAATAACTTTTTCTTCTAATTTTTGATAAGTACAATAAAGTGTAAATGATGGAGTTATGTAAATCTAATTTTTAATTTTATTTTTAGAAAAACTTATCTCTTCAATGTCCTTTACCTGACTATGTAAGATGTATTGTTTGTCTAATGATCCTTGGCTTGTTTACTTAATGACTTCTTTCTTTCCTGTCCTTATAAGGATCGTCATGATGATACCTGGAAAGTGTCCTGCTATTTTAACTTTCAAAACTTTTTCTCAACAGCCTTTTGATTTAATCTCTGACTCTCATTATGTGTGTTAACTTCTTTTAATCTTCCATGTGCTTATATTATGCCAGGATTGTCCCTAATCTTGTGACCTTATTTTTAATTTTGCAACAGCTACTACAAGACCAAAGATATTTCTTACATACGTAGTCACTTGCCTCTTTCTGGGCCTCTTTCTTAAGGCTGTAGCTTTGCTGATTTTTTTTTTCAGTCACACTTTTTCCATAAAAATGCTTGATTGTTTCATCATCAACTTTGGCAAATGGATATTACCTACTAGGCAAGCCCTCTCTTTACAACATGATATTTGGTTTTTTTGCAATTTTGTACAACTTGTAATATAGCCATAATGGAACATGCTCATCGGTCATCTAAGGCCTGCCTCCACAAATAAGTAAGAAAGGAGGGGAAGGGTCTCTAAAAAGTTTTTAAAAGTATTATTTACCTTAACTTTAACTCAATTGAATGCAGTTGAATGTTTCCATTTACTTAAATTAATTGAATGTTTTAGTTAACTCTTTGGAAGTGAGGGGTCGAGGCTGTGTTGTTGTGTTTGCTCCTACAGGATCTTTGTGGATTCCAGCTTGTTGTGTCCGCCCAGCCAAGGATGTCTACACCGGTCCCTGGATCCAATCCCAGGAATTTGACTTTACAGATGGCACAGTGTCCAATTTGGGCTCATTTGTTTATGCTTGATTGTTTACAGTGTCATTGGCTGTCATTTCACCTAAACACTCACTTAAGCAACAAATGAAATAAAACTTATGGGTGCAATTCAGTGGTGGTATTCAGCCGGTTGGCAACGGATCGAGTGAACCGGTAGCAAGAATTTGGCATGGGTCGCTGAACCGGTAGTAAGTTCTGGCTGGCCACGCCCCTCACCGGGTCACCCTCCCGCCCGATGCTCGCTTACCCCGTCCGCCTGCCTGACATTCGCCTAAGGTATTTCTTTTTTTTCCCCTCCCGACAATCAGCTGTAGATAAGATCAGCTGTGCCGGGATTCCCCTTGCTGAGACCCAGGAAGGCAAAAAATGGAGGGAGGAGCTCAGCCCCCCACTCCATTTTTTGCTTTCCAGAGCCCCAGAGGAGCCTTAGGGAAGCAGAAACACCCCCCCCCAAAAAGGCTTCTCTGAGGCTAGGAAGCTCCCAAAACGGAGCTTGGAGGAATGCTGCATGCCTCTCCCATGCTCTATTTTTTTCCACCCTGAGCCCCAGAGGAGCCTTAGGGAAGCAAAAACACCCCTCAGAGGCTTCTCTGTGGCTAAGAAGCTCCCAAAAATGGGTGGGGACTGCAAAAAAGAAAAGCCATGCCCACCCAGTCACATGGCCACGCCCACAGAACCGGTAGTAAAAGTTTTTGAATACCACCACTGGTGCAATTGGCTAACATCACACAGAAAAATGTCTTTTGCTTATCTGAAACCTATGATATGGAACATTTGTTTTCTACATGTTTACTTCCTGTCTGCACTCCTTCTGCAGTAATTCAAAACTTCAGGATTTGCTATCTATTATGCAATTGCTTTACACACCTCAATGGTAGCAGTCCCTGTAAATATAACTTGCGCAAAAGTAGTTAATTGTACATCTTCAAGTAAAAAAACCTCAGTCTTCGCATTAGCTTACCTACTCTGAACTGCACAGCTTTGCCCATATTTGGCTACTGCAAGGATGGTTTTTACATGTGTCAAGAAACTTTTAATTATATTCCTGCTAATATTAATGAAGCGCAATGTTGCCTCAGCCGGCTGATTCCTGTTTTGCTTTCTAAACAACAAATTCATCACTTGAATTGTTCTCGGCATAGGGTCACACTAGATAGCATTTGTGACTCTAAAGCAACCTTACTTAATAAAGCAGAATATGTAGTGCTAGCTTTGTCTATAGTGGGCGTGCCAACAATTGTTGCTTGTGCTCACCTTAATATTAACTCTGTGGCATGTAATTTAGCAAAAACAATGTTACTTCTTCAGCTTTCTCAACAGTCAACCACGAGATGCAAGCGTTGAGGAAGGCTATTCTATTCTATTTGTTTGATGAATCATGAACCATCCAGCACCAGCTTAATATTTTACACAATTTGGCCTCAGATTTGAAAATTGATAAATTAGGATCTTGGTGGGAAAGCTTTTGGGCTTGATTACCTATAGGCTTAATGGGAAAAAATTTACACTGTGTAGTCATTATTTGTGCTTTAATTAGTGGGTGCTGCTTTGTTCAATGTCTCCCTTCTCTTTGCAACATATGTATCACAGCTTTTCACCCTAAACCTTCTCCTACATTGCCTTAGGGTCAAGTATATGCCCTGTATAAACAACTGCAAGTGTATTCTTCTACTGATTATTATAAGTCCCTTACTAACCTCTCTTATGACTATTCTTTGTCTAAACAAAATAAAAAAGAGTGAAACGTGGTAGCTACTGAGATCCTATAGATGGTGCTAGATGCTAAGCAGCAAACTGCCATCTAGAAACCCTATGTGGGCCTCTTGGCTATTGGCATGATCTCATTGCCTATATCTTGGTGAAGGTGGAAAGTCCCTAATTTTCCAGACATATAGTTGATCTTATTTACTAACATCACCACTAGTCTTAAGGATTGGTTGGGAGGTTGTACCAATGTGGATGGGAGCTTTCACCCGTGTGGCATCTATTCTCCAATCCAGATGCTGTATCTATGTTGCCTTTCTCTTCTTGTAAAAACCCTATAAATGTAATAAACACTGCCCAGGCAGTCAGACATCTTGGCATTCTGCACAATGACTGGTCTTTGATCATCACACTACACATCTAATAAACATGCAGTGATAGACAGGAAAGAGTGTAGTGAGATACTGGAGAGGAAAGGAGATTGGAAGCAGCTTATTCTGCTCGATTCTGATATGAAGATAATGAATCATATGCTTTTTTTACAGCGTAGGATGAGACGGTAGGAAGTAATCTCAAAGTATAAGACTAGTTCAGCAATATGCTTTAACAAACTGTTTTCGGGAAAGGGATTACTGACATACTACAGATACTGATGAACAAGAAATCTCCCAGGATAAGTCTTATTTATTAACGAAGGAGACAATCAATCAATCAAGGAACTGCCAAACAAGCTAAACAGCCCAATCAAAGGAAATCCCTCCCCCAACATTGGCAGGGTAGGCCACTAGAATATGCAGTAAATTGACAACAAACCCAACTCTCTACTAGCACTGATGATGTTCCTAATATCCAGAAGAAAACAACCCAGCTCAGAGGACACCAAAGACCCCTCATTTCAATCCTGATATACAAATATTTTCCTTTATTGATAACTAAATCTATCATTCTGAGCTAAGGGTGCAAACCAGTCATGTATTTTCCAACCAAATGAAATGTTGCTTCTGGTCATTGACAAATGCACAAACCGGGGCAGATCACTTGAGATAAAATTAAACATGGAGAGAGATTTAAATATTTTGACCTGGTGTTCAGTGGTGGGATGCAACCAGTTTAACAACCGATTCGGTGAGCGCGTATGTGTTGTGTTCAAAAACCGTCCATTTTAAGCTTTAAAACTTAACTTCTATGTCAGCGTTGGTGAGTAAAACAGCTGATGCGCGGCAATCTGCTGTGCCACACCAATCAGCTGAGCTAAAAAACAGGAAAATATAGGACAGAAAAGGGCAGGGGCGGGTGGGCAGGGCCAACTATTCACCAGAACTACCTAGAACCAGTGTGAACCGGTAGAATACCACCACTGCTGGTGTCTGTTCATTTGTCTAACACCATAATGGTTTGTTTAAGAATCTTTAAAATCTTTACCAACAAGGAGAGACAAAGCAAAGCCAACTGGAGCTTGAACCCACACCAGTCCTCTTGAAGGGAGGTAGACAATTTCAGCCGTGCCATTGATGTAGGCTCCTCCAACCCATGTTGCTGAAAGGAACCGAGAAAAGGGAAAATGAAGTGAATAAAAGAGACATGGATAATTACAGACGGTCCTTGACTTACAACCAAGGTCCCAAAGTTTTGTTGCTAAGCGAGACAGTTCTTAAGTGAACATTGCCCCGTTTTACAACATTTCACAACATTTCTTGCCACCGTTGCTAAGTGGATCACCACAGTTATTAAGTTAACTGTTAGTCATCTGGGGAGGATCGGCTCACTCATGATTAAAAGCATGTCGCTTCCAATCCCCAGATTTTGACTAAACCTGCTCTAGCTCATTTTCTGTTGGCTCACCACCCCTGCATTCACTGTAAGAGAATAACAGAATAACAAAGTTGGAAGGGACCTTGAAGGTCTTCGAGTCCAATCTCCTGCGCAAGCAGAAGACCCTACACCATTTCAGACAAATGGTTGTCCAATCTCTTCTTAAAAACCTTCAGTGTTGGAGCACCCACAGCTTCAGAAAGCAAGCTCTTCCTCTAGTTAATTGTTCTCATTGTCTGGAAAATTCTCCTTATTTTTCAAGTTTTCTCCCCGATTAGTTACCATCCATTGCTGCTTGTCCTGCCTTCAAGTGCTTTGGGGAATAATGACTGCTTCTTTTTATGTACAATGAAAACTTATGCACTGAAGACAAATTCCTTGTGTTTCCAATCACACTTGGCCAATAAAGAATTCTATTCTATTTCTACTCTACTCTACTCTACTCTACTCTACTCTACTCTACTCTACTCTATTCTACTCTCTTCTCTTCTATCCTATCCTATTGTTTTTCTACTCTACTTCTACTCTATTCTATTCTATTTTTCATTTCAGCCCCTTAGATGTGGGAGCACTTGCTATCATATCACCCCAGTCCAGAGTAAGCATTAGAGTAAAAGATGCTATTTATCATTCTGAAGTCTTCGTACTTACCAGTTGCTGTGAACAACCCAATGCAAAAATTCATGTTCCTGCCTCCCACCATGGCTACTTCACTGGGCTTCTGGTGTTCCTTCTGTCTGGTTTTCCGAGAAGCCCATATTCCAATAGCTAAAGTCAGGGCATAGAATAAAAGCAGAGCTACTAAGCCACTGATATTCAAAGCCATTTTTCATAAAAATCTCAAGAACGGACTGAAAATGGATCCGGGGGGCAAGCAAGCGATGCAAGCCGGCCAGAAGAGCCTTACAGAATGCTCCCTTTGTATAAACCATGCAGAAGAGCTGTAGCCTTGTGATAAAGACAGTTGTTTCTTCTCTAGACAAAACAATCTCTTGAGTCTTTAAATATTAGATAAGAATAGTTTTTTTGCCGCTGAGTTGGGTGCTCCAAATTCATCCACCAATATATTTCTTTATATGAAGCAGACAAAAGTGGTGTGAAGTTTTCTGCCTAAGCAGGGGGTTGGACTAGAAGACCTCCAGGGTCCCTTCCAATTCTGTTATTCTAATATTCTAAAGTTAGATCTTTGTTTTTTAAATGAGATTGTATCCAGCCTGTCAGAGTGTTTGCAGTGTGACTACTGTTGTGAGACAACCCAGGAGCAAAACACAGGACACAGAGGCTTTGTCTTTTAACAGTAGTTTATATACAAGACTGCTATGTACATACATACATGTGTTAGGCAAATATCAGGCAAGCAATCAACCTTCAACTTTACATGGAGAACTACAATGTAGATAGAACACAAGAAGAGAGAGGCGCTCTCACATGGCTGCCCTTATATAGACAGCTTCTTAAAGTGGCAGTACTCTGCTGACTCATCCTCAGTTCATCATCTTGGCTTATAGCCTTACAGCAACTGGTCAGCTATTACCTTAACATAGCCATAACTGATTTTTTTCCATTTCTTTTTCCAGTTTTTTTTTCCTGACTTAGTTTCTCATCCACTTCAAATTGCAAATTGTGTTTGATGCACTTGGGTGGAACGGTTCTCTGCTGTAATTCCCCCCCCATCCCTCTAAAATATTTGCAAGAAGCTGTATTTGTGGGATTGCACCAGTTTGGGTGTATGTGAAAGTATAGGCCTTCTTCAAGTACTACACTCCAGTGTAGAAAGTTTGAGGAATTAATCCTGGGTTCACTACAGGTAGTCCTTGACGTATGACAACAATTGAGCCCAAAATTTGTTGTTAAGTGAGACATTGGTTAAGTGAGTTTTGCCCCGTTTTATAACCTTTCTTGCCATGGTTGTTACGTGAATCCATGCAGTTGATAAAGTTAGTCACCCGGTTGTTAAGTGAATCTGGCTTCCCCATCACCTTTGCTTGTCAAAAGGTTGCAAAAGGGGATGACATGACTCCGGGACACTGCAACCATCATAAGTATGAACCAGTTGCCAAGCATCTGAATTTTGATCACATGATCATGGGGATGCTACAAAGTTTGTAACTGTGAAAAACGGTCGTAAGTCACTTGTTTCAGTGCCATCGTAATTAATTGAATTAAACAGTCACTAAATGAACTGTTGTAAGTTGAGGACTAGCTGTATTCCATTCTGAAGGCCGCAAATCCACCTGACACCGATTGGACTGTTCAACCTTAAGTCTAGAAGCTACTTCTAGCCAGTCACTTGGTTCTGATAACAGGACCAAGTGACTGGCCTAGAAGCTTGTATTTCAATCTTTCTGTCTCGTTTTTCTTATCTGAAATACTGTAGTTTAGGTTCCCCTGCTTGAGCAGTGGGACAAGGTCCCTTCCAGCTCATTCATTCTGTTTTATTTCATTCTTTCCATGTCATTGTGTGTTATAGAGGACTGTGCTATTTGGGAATACCCTTGGATTGACACAGCGGTCCCCAAACTTGGCAACTTTTAAGATTTGTGGACTTTAACTCCCAGAATAAGTCCACAAGTCTTAAAGTTGCCAAGTTTGGAGACCTCTGGACTGACACCTATAACCATCTGAAATCCTGTTATTGTATTTAAACCTGACACTCTTGTCTCGGACAACCCCCTAGACTTCAATAGAGATACTTGTTTTATTCATTGACTCTTAAATTCTTGTTTTTTCCTTCACGCAGAAAACAAAGAACTATGACTTAAGCCCCATTTAATCACAAACTCTACAGTTGTAAGGAGGAACTCCTGTGCCTTTCAGAAACCTTGACTGGATCTGTTTTGTTTTGTTTTGCATCATGATCCCAATTATGTTGGAAGGATAATTTTCTTCATAATATATCCTCCAACTTTGCAGCTTTGTCTTCCAAATTGCAGCTGACAGATTGCTGGACTATTTTGTTGTTGTAGTTGTACATTGTCCTTCTATCACCAAACTGACCTAGAAACAGACAGCTGTCTGGACTTTTACTTCTTTTCTCGATACAGATGTTTCTTGTATATCTCAGGCAACTTTGGTTGGAAATACGGCTCGTATTTGGATTTGATGACTTACAACCTGGACCAAGGGCAGGAAACTATGTCCACCTTTACGACCTGTGGACTTCAACTCCCAGAATTGAATTCAACTCCCATGCTGGTCTAGGAATTCTGGGAATTGAAGTCCACAGGTCATAAAAGGGCCATAGTTACTTATCCCTCATTCTTGCTAAGAAAGATGATTGCTATTGGATGTGTAGGACTGTTCCTGAGTCAGCCATCTTTAGGGATTTGTCTAAGTCAGAGTTGGGCAACTGTGGCCCCGTTAAAACCTGTGGACTCCAATTCCCAGAATTCCTGAGTCAGCATGATAGAGCCAGCTTGTAACAAAGCACTTCAGATAGACTAGATTTGGTTGAAGTTAATGCATGTCTCACTTGCAAAAAAATGTTTAATAATTTACTAATAAATTAAAGCTCCAGGCCCTGATGTGTAGGCAATCAGATGACTGTTTTTTTTTTTCAAACTCCCTATCGAAGCCAAAGCAAAGCCATTCTTAATGACATCATGGGCTCCTCTTAACCTCATTGGCTGGAGGTTGCCATGGCAAATGTCAACATTTCCGGCCTCGTTGATTCTTTTGGACAGCAGCACCATAACATCCAGTTCAAAATAACTGGATCAGAAGAAAAGCGACTCAAAAATTATTTTATTTAGTATTTATTTAAATAAGGGACAAGATCAAAAAAAGAAGACAATGTCATTGGAGGATCTCTCGGCAACCAATAGGAATTTCCGTCTCCAGGTAGAGGAACTGAGAGAGAACATAGCCTGCTTGGACTCCGAGAACCAGGAGTTTCTCCAAGAGAAGAAAAACATCAAAGAGCAGCATAGGTGTCTTCGGGAGACAGTAGATCACCTTAAATCCACCATGGAACACCTGCAGAAAACTGTGGAGGACATCAGAGAAAGTTTGGATCATGTCAACATGGCGATCCACGAATTAGCGCTGCAGAACAAGTCCTTGGTGAAAGCCAACAGCGACCTCAACCAGGAAATGCATGAGGTGACCAGCCAAGTGGCCGTCTTCAAAAACGACAAACCGACCCACGAGAATGACCTCAGAGAGATGCGGAACCTTCCATCGGAGGTTCAGAAGTACCTGCGGAACCTGGAGGACAAACTGGTGGAGACGGAGCACCACTACTGCGTGGAGAAAACCCAATCCGGCCAACTGAAGGAGAAAGTCACGACGATCCAGAAAGCCAGGGAACACCTGAGGAAGCGCATCAAAGAGCTGCAGAACCAACAGGACCTCTGCGTGCAGCAGGCCACATTTATGCGGCTGGACCAGGAAAACCAGGTGCCGACGGGCATCCTGATGCATGAACTCGTGGAGGCCAGGCTGGTGGGGGTGGCCCGGGATGGGACAAAGGAAAGGATTCTGCATTGGTTATGGATGGCAGCCAAAATCCTGATGATGTTGCTTTTTGGCTGTTGTCTCTTGTTTGGCCTTGCCTTGGCATACACGCACTTTTTTAATCCGTTGTTCATCTCTGACACACTTTTGGTGCTCCTTAGTGACCAGAGCATCAACAGACTTCTGCACTGTTTCTCCCCGTATCTTGAACAGACAAACGATGGCCTTTTACCGTTTTGACAAATTAATTTCTCTCCCTTCGTTGACTTTTTACCTAGGATGCAAGTAGAAGGGCATACCTGATAATTGAGTTTTTGTGGACAACAAAAATGGATTCTGTGTCTTGGGTCTCTCGCGTTGAATTCTCTATATAAACCATAGATATATGTATATAAATCTTTTTTCTATTGTTGGCCCTATCTTTTTTTCCCCTATTGTTTTATTGTTTCTTCTTTCGGCTTTTGCTTAATTAAAGAAAATAAAAAATAAACACGAATGAATCCATCGTGTTTTCCTTCTACAGCTTTCCAAAGTGAGAGAAGATACACAAAAGGGAGAAAATGAGAATCAATTCTCACAGGATCCAATTCACTCGAAGAAATCATTTGCATGAGAACCTATCTAGCTTGTAGTACCAGTTAAGTTTGAGGAATCTTAGTTATCTCAACCTGAATGTCCCAAAGTTGTATTTTTTCATGAGGCAACTGCACTTTCCTGGTTTTTTTTTAAGACATTTTGCTTCTCATCCAAGAAGCTTCTTCAGCTCTGACTGGAGATGGTGGGGAATGGGAGGATTTATAGTCCTTGCAGATAGCTGGTCATTTGCATTCTTTTAGCGAGACGTTAAGGTCACCTGGAGGTTTATCTGTGTTCTCAGGGGTCATCTGAGTGGTTCAAATGGGTGTGGAGCCTTCTTGGAACTGTTGAAAGGATTGTGTTGTAGATTGGAGACAGATGATGTCATATGCCTCCCCGTGTTTAGAAAAGGCTGTTCAATTTTGACATAGATGGCCTCTTTGATCCCTCTTGATTTATTTTGATCTATGTCAAAACTAAATAGCTCTCTGAGTGGAAGGGAAGGGATATGGCATCATCTATCTCCAATCTACAACACAGTCCTTTCAACAGTTACAAGGCTCCACAGCCATTTTCAGGTGACCTTAATGACTTGCTAAAAAGAATGCAAATGATCAGCTGTCTGCAAGGAGTATAAATCCTTCCATTCTCCACCATCCAGTCAGAGCTGAAGAAGCTTCTTGGATGAGAAGCGAAACGTCTTCAAATAAAAAACCAGAAAGTTCCAGTTGCCTCTTGATAAAGCACCTTTAGGACAATCGTGACCTGGATGACTGAGAATTTCCATAGACATCTCTCAAACAGAATGTCATTTAAGGATATTAAGTGGGTGTCATCTGCCAGATGTCCAGGATGTATATGTGCTTCTAAATGGGTGGTCTTGTGACAGTTTGAGAAAGTTGTGATATAGCTTCAAAGGACCACGGGTGC
The DNA here is from genome assembly GCA_023653725.1 of Bungarus multicinctus. Classification (NCBI taxonomy): domain Eukaryota; kingdom Metazoa; phylum Chordata; class Lepidosauria; order Squamata; family Elapidae; genus Bungarus; species Bungarus multicinctus. Next base: position 13,082,177 of record CM042850.1, read on the forward strand.
AGGAAATTATCTGACTTCATGGTGTTTGGTGAAAACTCTACCCATGCCAGCTGGGGAATCCTGGGAGCAGTAGTTCATCTATGCCCACTGGGGAATTCTGGGTATTGAAGTCCACATATCTTCAAGCTGCCAAGGTTGAGAAATCCTGATTTAGGATATTGTCATACTACCTGCATTTTTCCAAGTAATGCAGGTTTTTCTAAAAGCCCTTGGATGAAACAGGAATGGATAGAATCTAACTCATAAAATACAGATAGTCCTCAACTTAGGACCAAAATGGAATCTGCCCATTATGGTTATAACTCATGGTGGTCACATGACAAACATGATTTTATGATTTTTTAAATAACAGCTATTAAGCAAACACCACAGTCTTGAAGCAAACACCATGGTCATTAAGCAAAGCAATTGTTTGCTATGGGACGGTTTTGCCAGAAGCTGGGAATAAATGCAACTCTAGTTAAGATTTTGAACAGTTTCTGAACCATCTGGAGGGGATATTAGATCAGGAATGATTAAATTAATTGAGAAGAAATTGGATCTTGAAATGTTGATGTTATATATATTGATGGCAGCAAAAATACTATGCACAAAAATGAAAAGATACTTCGATTTCCACAATAGACAAATGGCTGCAAAAGTAGATGGACTTAGCAGAGATGGCTAAACTGACTGCTTGGATTAAAGAAAAGTACACAATTAATGTTGTTTCTGCTTGGAAACCATTTTTGAACTTTGTGCTTGAAATGGGGGAAAAATGAAACTTTGATTTTATGTTTTGCTGGTTAAATAGGTTTGTCATTATAGAAATGGCTAGTATATATTATTATATAAAAATAAACATCAGAATTTCATGTTATTATTACCTTACTCTACTGCACCAAAAGGAGTCGGAAGTCAATGCCTTTTTTTCTTTTTCCCCTCTAACCTACAAACTTGAAATTTGGCACGTATGTTCCTCTTGGCTTTTATAGGTGCTTGAAAATCCAGAACAAAACACCAGTGTACTTTCATTATTTATGACAGGATTTCCCAACCCTGGCAACTTTGAAATCTATATATATAAAAGCGAAATACCACGCACGCATCATCACAAAATCTCCAGAACTGTAAAGCCTACAAACTTGAAATTTGGCACATATGTTCCTCTTGGCTTCTAGTCCTCACTAAGAAAGGATTTTTTGAAATGACCATCAGAGCATTACTATTTTGTATATTATTATTAACATGCTCTGGTGCTAAGGAGTTCTACTCCCCCTCCCCACCTGAAAAGAAATCTGTTCCAAATGCAAAACACAAGCAGAGGAGTTTCAGTTTTAGTTTCACAGCACCAAGCAGCTTTACTACAGAACACTTCAGCTAAGCCACACCCAGGCTCCTTGCTGTCTTCTTGCTCACACAGCAAATACTGCTTCAGTTTCCAAACAGCCCTCAACCCAGAAATATTAGCTCTATCTTTCTTTTAAGGTTATATTAACAATATCTTGCAAGATAAGAACATCTCTGACCCCCTCACTTTTACAGTCCAAGAAACTAGAGATATTTTCCACAATCTCATTTCCTGCTGAGGTTCAACTATCTCTTCTCTGACTGTCAGCTAGCCTGTAGCTCTCTCTTCCTTCTGTCTCCCAAGGTTATTCACAAACATCATTAGATCCAGAGACTCCAGGATGTGCTGTGAAGGGTAGAGATTGCAGGGGACCTCAGAGGACATTCCCCAAGGAGGGTGGGAGAGAGTGTCAGACTGGTTCGTTTGTTTGAGGGTCAGACCAGTCCCACACGTGCAGCGATCCATCGCTTGCAGCCGAGAGTAATGTCTGGGGCTTCCAAGGGTGCCATGTGTGGGTGCTGACCAGTGGGCTGCCCCCATCCTTGCCTGGGGTGCCGAAGATGTGTCCTTTGTGAATGAACACCGGCTTGGCTTCCTGCCCCGAGGAGTCCCAGTCCTGTGTATTGTAAACCTGAACAGTCCCAGTCAAAACCTTGGAGAAATGAAAAATGCAAATAAATAGCAAATAGCACTCAGACTTATATGCTGCTTCGCAGTGCTTTTACAACCTTCTCTAAGTGGTTTACAGAGTCAGCATATTCCCCCTCCCCCAACAATCTGGGTCAAATGCTTTATTGGAAAGGTGCAAGAGAGGGGAGGGGGATTGAACCTGGGGGTGGCACATAAGGGAAAAATGGTGTGAAACAAATGTTCTTTATTAAACCCAAAGGGTTAGGGAGAAAAAGTGAGAGAAGGCAGCCTTTGATCTATTGATTAAAGCAAGGGGTGTCAAAATGGCGACCCGTAGGCCGGATGCATCACGCATAGGCCACGCCCACCCCAGCTCTGTGAAGGGAAGAAATGTTGCAAAATTTCAGTTTGACCCCGGTGGGTTAAGATGCTGGCTTAGAAACCAGGAGACAGTGACTTCTAGTTCTGCTTTAGGCAGGGGTGGGATTCTACCGGTTTGGATCCAATTCGGGCGAACCAGTAGCTCCGAAGATCAGTTGGGAGAGAACTGGTTTGCTCCAACGATCAGCTGTTGGGCCCACCCACCTGCCCCGGCTCTAACCTGTGCTTTATATCCTGACTTTCAGGCTCAGCTGATTCACGCGGCACAGCAGATTGCCGTGCACCAGCGTTTAACACACAGGGGTTGCAGGAGAAGGTCAGTAGCAAATGCTCTGTGCGTGCTCAAAACGTGTGTTTGGCGTGTGAAGTGCATACTACCGAACCGGTTGTTACACTGGCTGAATCGCACCCTGGCTTTAGGCATGAAAGCCAGGTGGACTTTGGACCAATTAACAGGAGACTGTGAATTCTAGTCCCCCCCTTAGGTCTGAAAGCCAGTTGGGTGATCTTGGACCAGTCCCTCTCTCCCAGCCCAACCCATCTCATAAGGTTATTTTTAGGGGGATAACAGAAGGAAGTTGTGACCCACAGGTGACATGACCCAGCTGAGCCCTTCTGCAAATTGTGACTGTTTTTCATTTAGGTTGCTCCTCTCCTTTGTGCACCACCCACCCCTGCAGACCCCATAAGGATGATGGCAGCAAAAGCAGCAAGCGGCTTTGCAAAGGTAAGGACCATCACAGCTTACCTGACACCGCCAGGTTGTCGCCTAGTACAGGAGCCAAGCTGATGGACAGGAAATCTGCCCCACGGAGATTAGAGGTGGATGCACAGCATTGGGCCATTTTCAGGGGGCTGGAAGGGTGTCTGATGTCTGTCAACACAACGAGGCCACCCGAGGAGAGACGGGCAATCAGTGGCGCCTCGCCAGAACCGACTCCTGCACACCAGCTCAGCCCTTCCGTCTGGGCCCAAGGGGATTGAGCCTTCTCAAGCTCTCCCAGAATCCCCTGCTGTTGCCGGAAGTCCACAAGAAACAGCTGTCCTTTGGCACCACACACCACAGCGGTGGCTTCATCCAGGAAGTCCAGACTGGCAATTTTGTCAAGGCTGGCAGAGCCTGAAGGAGGAAAGAATTGAGTGGGTTGTGGGAGAGAATTCTGCCACGAGAAATGAGTTCAAATGATGGCTCCCCCCAAAAAAACTAACTTCGAGCCAATCATGAGGAGACGATGGGCTTCTAGTCTCTCTTTAGGCATGAAAGCCAACTGGGTGACTTTTGGGCAATCACCGGGAAGCTGTGAATTCTAGTTCCACATTAGGTGAGAAAACCAGCTGGATGTCTTTGGGCCAATCACCAGGAGACACTAGTCCTGCCTTAGGCAGAAAAGTCGGATGGATGACTTTGGCCTAGTCCAGGGGTCTCCAAACTTGGAAACTTTTAACACTTGAGAACTTCAACTCCCAGAATTCCTCAACCAGCCATGCTGGCTGGGGAATTCTGGGAGTTGAAGTTCACAAATGTTAAAAGTTTCCAAGTTTGGAGATCTTTGGCCTAGTCATTCTTCCTCAGCCCAATCTACCTCAAAGGATTGTTGTGGGGAAAATAACAGAAAGATGTGTTGCATATGTTTGTTCTCATGAGTTACTTATAAAGTAATACAAGTGGGATACGAATAAAATAAAGAAATAAATACATCTATAAATCACATTTACTGGTATATTTTTAATGTGTGCCAGTATGTATATAGAAAAAGTGATACTGGTACTAAGTTATCTTCTATATAATCTGTATTACTTCTGAAAAGCAGAAAACTCTCTGCTACTAGTTTGTAGATCTCTTTAATCATTCTCAAGGAAGGCTATCTGAAGTTCTGTATAAAAGTCTGTATGCAAATTCCGAAACCCATTGAAGACCAAAATCATGATTATCTTTGGCAACCTCCAAAAATCAATTCCCAGTTTTGTGGCAACCTGGCAGTACAGCTGGCTTTATATCTGTAGTGTAGATACACCTGTAATTAGAAGAGAGCATCTCTCTTTTTCTTTCTCTAATTTTTGTTACAAACATTGCAGATTGGGAAAAATAATTCTGCTATCATTGCAAAGCATATACATTTATAAATCCCCTTCCTCTTTCCTTGAATTTAATCTGAGATCAAAAAATAAAGCGAGGAACAGAAACAAGAAAAATAAAATCAGCATCTCTCCCTATTTCTAACCCTTTGGAAAGCTCTCTTCCTAAGAAAGGATTTTGGAGCGGGTTTTCAAACAAACTGCCTACCAGCCACCCAAAGACTTTTCTCTGATTCGATTTCCGTCATTTGGAGATTGGAGATTCTTTGCCCGTGGAGGACGCAGGTCGGTTTGGCACAGCTGGTTGCAATTTTGGACCAGGAAGTATCTTCAGTCTTTGTGGGAGAGATGACACTCAGTAGCTTAATCATATCTAGGGTGGAGGAGAGGAAAGAAATAAGAATTTCCACAAGACTTCATTTCCATCAACAAGTAGTCCTCAATGTATGAACACAATTGGGACCTGAACTTCCCTTGTTAAGGAAAGTGGTTGTTAAGTGCTCAATTTTACGCTAATTTTTGCACTGGTTATTAAGCAAATCACATTATCATTAAGCAAAGCCAAGCTTTCCCGATTGACTTTGCTTGTCGGAAGCTGTTCTGGCCAAGTTGCAAATGGCAATCACATTACCTTGAAACAATGCAACTGTTATAAATATACACACCAACTGCCAAGCATCCAAATTTGGATCATGTGACTTTGGGGGTACTGCAATGGCCAAGTGTGAGGAATGGTTGTAGATCACTTTTTTCAATGCCACTGTGACATTGAATAGTCACTAAACAAAGGGTTGAAAGTTAAAAACTCTATGTAGTTTCCAAAGCATCACTTTTCTCCAATTTCTCTCCCTTTAGAGATCACAGCTCAGCCTTTTTTCCTGGATATTCTACTTGGTGCCTGGCTGAAATCATACTTTTGTATGATGAAATCATACAAAAAAAATGCCAGCCTCTGAGCACTGGTGAGCTGCACCCTTCTCTCTAAGTCAAGAATTATAAGGCGAAGGTTAGAGGAAAAGCAATTTGCTGTGTGTGTCTTCAAAGGAGTAGAACGACAAAGATATATCAGAGATATACAAACATCATCAAACCTCTATTTGTATCACCAAAACATAGCGGGGGGTTGGAGTAGATGACCTACAAGGTCCTTTCCAACTCTGTTAATCTGTAATCTGTAAAACGCCTTTCAGGAAGGTGGTTTTTTTTAAAAAGGTGGCTTTCATTCAATTTCACCAACCCATCTTATTCCTTCAAAATTCACAGCATTAGCATTATTTGTGTCAGTGTGTCTCATGGCTACCTGGAGAATTCTGGGAATTGAAGTCCACCTACCTTCAAGTTTCTAAGGCTGAGAAATACTGGTGTATGCTAACAGTTGTGAGGAATTTACACTATGGAAAAGGACTCGGGTGTCTTCTTTAGAAGAGCAACTAAATAAACTCTGGGAGCAAGAAAGCTTTGCATCCTTATCCCTGCAAATTGAGTAGGGTCTGGTTGAAACCCAGTTAGGAAGTGGAGTAGTTTCTTGGAGGCACACCTGTTTCATCTGGTTCCACGCACCAAACCTGTAGCCCACTGTCCGGTGGCCCACTGGTTACCAACAAGCTGAAAGTACAAATCAAGAAACAGAGCAGTGAAGATAATTCACACAAAAGGACCCACTTTAAGATGGGTGGACTTCAACTCCCAGAATTCTGGAAGTGGAAGTCCATCCATCTTAAAAGGTTGTGAGGTTAAGAAACGCTGCTATAAACAAGGCTAAACTAAGATGGGGGTCAGGATGTTGGTGGGAATAGCTCCAGTCTGAACTGAGTTTTGCAGCGTTAATTCAGCACCAGAAAAATAAGCACAGATGGCCGATGCTCCATTTAACATCTTTATAAACATAATAAGTAGATTTTACAAACCAGTTGTAGATTTCTCCAACATGGAGCAAACTCCGACAGAAACATGTTGCAAGTAACTTCAGTAGCAATTCAGCAGCTCAGAAACAGACATCAGTTTCACTTTAGTTCAACAGGCAAGCAAGCAAGTCAGTTCATCTTCTATGGACAGACTCAAAGCTCAACAGAGCTTCAGAGCTGCAAGAGCTTTGAGTTCAGAAAACTGGGAAATCACCTTATCTCTTTGATAATGTCTCACTTCTATCCCGTGAAACATGAATAGAATAGAATTCTTTATGGACCAAGTGTGATTGGACACACAAGGAATTTGTTTGGTGCATATGCTCTCAGTGTACATAAAAGAAAAGATATATTCGTCAAGAATCATAAGGTACAACACTTAAAGATAGTTATAGGTATAAATAAGCAATCAAATCATACTAGGAAACAGACAATATAAATCGTAAGGATACAAGCAACAAGGTTACAGTCATACAGTCATAAGCGGGAGGAGATGGTGAAAGGAAGGATGGGAGGATTAATAGTAATAGTAATGCAGACTTAGTAAATACTTTGATAGTGTTGAGGGAATTATTTGTTTAGCAGAGAGTGATGGCCGTTGGGGAGAATTTGGTAACCTTCAGAAGAGGCCCTGTTGAATTCAGAGAGAGCCATGGAGATTCATGCTAGGTGTCCTTGAACCAGGATGAGTACGAGGAAAACAGATAAGACACATAGAAGGAATGTGCGGTAACTGAGATAACCTTGAAGTCCTTAGTTCTCTGTAGGCTTTATCAAAACGTTATGGCAATGTAACTGACATGTTCCTTTTTATTAAAATTCTAACTCTTGCTTGACAGGAGTAACAGCAGAAGGCTGGGGAAGCATACACAATCCTCGACTTACAACTTCAAGTGAAACCAACATTTCTGTTACTAAATGAAACATTTGTTAAGTGAATTTTTTTTCTCCCTTTTACAACCTTCCTTGCCACGGCTGTTAAGTCAGTCACTGCAGTTGTTAAGTTAATAACACAGGTTGTTAAGTGAATCTGGCTTCCCCATTGACTTTACTTGTCAGAAGGGGATTGATTACATGGCCCTCAGACACTGCAACTGTCATAAACATGAGTCAGTTGCAAGGTATCTGAATTTTAATCAAGTGATCATGAGGATGCTACAGCAGTTGTGTGAAAAACATCCTCACTGTTACTTTTTTTGGTACCGTTGGTCACTAACTTTGTATTAATTTAGTAACTTTGGTCACTAAATGAACTTTTGTTAACCTGTAACTTGAGGTCTGCTGATTGTGAATGTTTATGCTTACATCATCTATTACCCATGCATATGTGTGATTGTATTATTTTCTCCTCTATTCATGAAATATATGAATGTGAGTGCATTCTTTTGCCTGTAAGGAATTCCTACAGTGCATAGTGTTAAACAGTGAGCCTTGATTATTGGTTTTTGGGGTCCTGTGTTTGATTGCACACTAGCATCCTGAATGCTTCAGACCCTAAAAATCACCGTCCCGTCATCCACATCAAGCCTGTGTGCAATGTGTGAAACTCATCAGTGTATTCACAAGAGACCCCCACAGCACAATTACTTCACGCACAAAAATGGAAGGGTGTTTCAATGAGGAATGGTTGCAAAAGCTGATGGAGGTAGCAGAGATGGCTAAATTGATTGCTTTGATCAAAGAAAAAAAAAATAGAAGTAGTTTTGGAAACCTGGAAATCGTTTCTGGACTTTGGCCTTGAGGTGGAAAAAAAATAAAACTTTGATTTTGGGTTTCACTGATTAGATAGATGTGTTGTTGCAGAAATGGCTAGTTCAGTGGTGGCTAACCTTTTTGGGCTCCTGTGCCAAAAATTGTGCGCGTGCCAGCACCCAGAAGGCAATGCGCCCTCCCCCCACGCCCCCTACACATGTGTGTGCAATCCCCATCCACCCACCCCCGCCATCCTCCTAATCTGCACTGTACCACACAGCTGATTTTCAGCCGGTTTGAGGCCTTTTTCAGCCTCCTAGATGCTTGAGGAAGGCTTCTGCAAGCTTTGCAGGCCGAAAACTAGACCCGTTTTGTCACTTCCGGTATTTCCGGAAAAACAGGAAGTGATGAAACAGGCCTAGTCTTCAGCCTGAAAAGCCTGCAAAAGCCTGCAATAACCTTCCTCAAGCCTCTGGGAGCCCGAAAAAGGCCTCAAACTAGCTGAAAATCAGCTGTGAGGCGCACGCATGCGCAGTGAGTTAAGTTTGCCTGCAGCTCGCGTGCTAGCACAAATGGCTCTGCGTGCCACCTGTGGCACGCGTGCCATAGGTTCACCATCACGGGGCTAATTTATACTATTATGTAAAAGTAAAAAGTTGAAGTTTGATGTCACTTTTTATTCTACTGCACCAAAGGGAGTTGGAAGTCAATGCCTTTTCTTTCTTTTTCCCTTCTCTACACTTTTCCCTTCCTTTTCCCTATTATTTGCTTTGGCATTTTATGTTATCAACTAATAAAAAGGATTGTCAAAAAAAAATTATAAGGACAAAAACGCCGTTTCTCTGGCCCAGATTAGCACTCAAATTGGCTAACTTGAGGTCCAGTAATGTTTCTTTCAAATACAGCTTTTGCTTCTCCTTTTAAGCCTTCCTAACTCAACTTAAGTCATGAACAAAGCTCTTAACCTCCTACCTGGTTCCCGGGACATGTTTGAGCCTGTAGATGGGGCGATCAGAGATTCCACCCCTTTCAACCTTGAAATCTCTCTCCGGACATAAGCCCTGCAAAAAAAAAGAATCCAAGAATCCACTCATCATATTGAAAGAAAAGAAAACACACCAGAACAGCAAGATAACATTGGCCACAACTTTTAAAATAAAATAAAATAAAGGGAAAAGTTAACATCTACACTGCCTGTTCCCTGCTGATGCTACAGGCTAGTGCCCACTTCCTTGGTAGCATTGGGATGATTGTGGAAAAGCAGAGTCAACCTTGGGTCACTGGGACTGTTGAGTACAGGAAGTCCTTGAGTCAGTTCTGCCTCACGTAATTTACAGCTCAACTACTGACCCTGTTTCCCTTCTCCGCCCAGGATGTGTCATAAATCACATTCTCCAACAGAGCACCTTCCCGGGCTTTAGAGATCATGCCTCTGGGATACAGCCTTGAGAAAGGTATATGTTGCTGCACCAGCTCTCCCCCCTCCTGCCCATGGCAACTCCACAGCAGGCCAGGCATGCTTTACGAGTTGACACCTTGACTTACGACCACAACTGAGAGCAGAATTTCGGTTGCTAAGCCAGGTTGTCCCAAAAGTGCTTTTCCAAAAGGCAACTGAACTTGCATGTCTTTTTTCCCCCTTGAAAACGTTTCGTTTATCATCCAAGACGCTTCTTCGGTTCTCACCGAATGGCGGGGAATGGATGAGTTTATACTCTCTATATTCACACAAGCGGGTTGACAAGTGAGTCATGTCCGATTTTACCTTTCTTGCCCTGGTCAAGTGAATCCCTGCGTTGTTAAGTGAATCACCTGGGTGTTAAGTAGATCTGGCTTCCCACACGGACATTGCTTATTGGAGACCAGCTGGGAAAGTTGCAAATGGACAACCACACGGCTGCTACAATTGTCATAAATACACACTGTCAAATGCCCAAATCTTGATCATGTGACCGTGGGGAATATTTATATCTACTCTGGGCTACACACAGGTCCCCAGAGAGCCACCTGATTGCAGACAACCCTGCCAGTGTGATCTCTACTTTACCTTATTCTGTTTTGCGAGCAGCCTCGGAGGCAGGAGTAGCTGCAGAATTTCAGTCCTGTCCCCATTCTCAGTATCCAGCGACACAAATGCCTGGAGAGAAAATCATGAACAATCCCAGTGTTGCAAACAGCCACACTACAGCTAATCCTCAACTTACAACCGTTCATTGAGCAATCATTCGAAGTCACCACGGCACTGAAAAAGTCCTCATATTCCCAGCCAGCCGGCTGTGAAAATGGGCGAGGCCAAATTCATTGAACAACTGCAGTGATTCCCTTAAGAACCGTGGGAGAAAAAAAGTTCCTAAAATCTGGCGTGACTCACTTAATGCCTTGCTTAGCAATGGTCATTCTGGATCCAATTTTGGTCGTATGTTGAGGACTACCTGTACTTATTGGGAACCCACATGTTTTTTCTTTAAGCCGTCTCCCTACCTACCCCATTGGAGCAATTATTTCCAACTTCGCCTTCCCACCAAGTTGGCTTCCTGATCTGCTCCATCAGAGAAGCTGATGGTTGTCTTGGAGTAGGGGAGTCAAACCCAAGGCCTGCGGGCTGCTCCAAGGTGCTTAAATCTAGCCCATGGGGCTGCCCTGGAAACAGCGAAGGACCGGCCTGTGGTGCCTCTGCCAGTGAAAATGGAGCTCGGGAGAGCTGCGCTCCGGCCTTCCTGAGTTGCATTTTTGCTGGCAGGGGGCTGCAGGAGGCCATCACAGCCAAAAACGGAGCTTGGGAGCCCATTTTCACTGGCAGACGACTACCAGGAGGCCATCACAGCTGAAAACGGAGCTCGGGAGCCTGTTTTTGCTAGCAGAGGGTTGCAGGAGGCCATCACAGCCAAAAACGGAGCTCGGGAGCCCATTTTTGCTGGCAGAGGGCTGCAGGAGGCTGTTGCAGCCAAAAACGGACCTTGGGAGCCTGCTTTCTCTGGCAGAGCACTCGGGCCGCCACAGACACCGACACTAATGACGTCTAGCTGGCCATGCCCCCCTGCGGCCATGCCCCCCATCTTCCCCCGAGGTCAAACACAACCCTGATGCAGCCCTTAATGAAATCGAGTTTAACATCCCTATCTTGGAGGAAATCACAATCCTTCTCCTTGGCATGGAAATGTGGAGCCTCCTCACGAGACCCTTCCCACTGCAGCTGCCCCCAACTCATTCAGGTCAAACCTTGAAAGGCAATGAATGGGTCACTCACGTTGGTCTCCTATCCATTCGATGACTCTGGTGGGCCCGGGAAGTTCAAAGAGATGCAGGTCGTTGTATCTAACAAGATGAATGGGGAGGGGGAGGGCATATTCAAGAGGGGGAAGGAAGAGGTCAGTGGTCTGCCCCACTTTCAGTCCCAATGAAGACAGCAATGCTCCACCTTAAAGCCATATTAGGGGGAGCGATGCCTGACTCTGCAAACCTTGGGGTTTTCTGAAGAGCACAATAATAAGCAAGGCCATCAATGGATGGAGCACCCAAGACCCATGGCTGGGAGATGATTACAGGTAGTCCTTGGCTTACAACCATTTAAAATGACAATGACACTAAAAAAGGGACTTATGACCAGCCTTCAAACTTATAGCCATAACTGCATCCCCATTTAACAGAGTTGGAAGGGACCTTATAGGTCATCTAGTCCAACCCCCTGCCCAAGCAAGAGAGCCTACATCATTTCTGACACATGGCAGTCCAATCTCTTCTTGAAAGCCTTCAATGATGAAGCTCTCACAACTTCTGAAGGCAAAGCTGTTCCATTGGTTGATTGCTCTCACTGTCAGAAAACTTCTTATTTCCAGGTTGATTCTCTCCTTGTTCTGTTTTCATCCATTATTCCTTGTCTGGCTTTGAGGTGCTTTGGAAAATAGCTTGACCCCCTCTTCTCTGTGGCAGCCCCTCAAATATTGGAATACTACTATTACGTCTCCCCTAGTCCTTCTCTTTGCTAGATTAGCCATGCTCAATTCCTGCAACCATTCTTCATATGTTTTAGTCTCCAGTCCTCTAATCATCCTTGTTGCTCTTCTCTGTATTTTTTCTAGAGTCTCAACATCTTTTTTATAGTGTGGTGACCAAAACTGGAAGCAGTGTTCTAGGTGTGGTCTTACTAAAGCTTTATAGAATGGTATTAGTACCTCCCTTGATCTTTATTTTGTCCCTCTGTTAATGCAACATAGGATTAGCAATTGGCATTGCACTGACTAGGGGTCATATGATCATCATTTGCAATCTTTTCAGCTGGCTTCCGATAAGCAGGATTGATGGTGGAAGCCAGATTTGCTATGATTCAGTTAGCAATTGCAGCCATTTGGTAAAATCAACTCGCCTAAAAACTGTCTAGGATTACCTCTAGCGGAACTCACATAATACTTAAAACTGGTCCCCAAATTAAGTCATTTTCGGAGTTCACACAATACCGATAAACCATAACCTAATCTGGTTTGTCGTGAGAAACATCTACTTTGTGTTAGCTAATAGCCTACATGCATCAATTTGATGGCACATAATGAAAAAGCCGATGCGCCTGATTGGCAATATAGAAAACAGACCAAGATAAAGGCTGACCAAGATTAGCCATTGATTGAAAAGCTGGCTTGCAATTGACTTTTGCTTGTGGCCCTCCAATGGCAATGGGATTTTGGGGGGATGGGAGGCGCCTCGAAAGCACCCCATTCATTGGGCCAACAATCCTATTGATAGAGCAATGGATTAATTAAATCCTTCCATTCCCCACCATCCAGTCAGAGCTGAGGAAGCTCCTTGGATGAGAAACGAAAAGTCTTCAAAGAAAAACTAGAAAGTTCAGTTGCCTCTTTAAAAAGCACCTTTGGGACAACCATGGCCTGGACGACTGAGAATCTCCATAGGCATTTAGCAATGATTAATGCAACGGCAAAACCAGAAAGAGACATTCCCTCCCTCACCGCACCCCATCCATGCTATCCCTCAGCCTCAGGGGGGCATGGCCCATTGTTTCGCACTGCCCATGGAAAGGATGGCAAAGGGATCCAGGATTGCTTGAGTTTGGAAAGCAAAACCCCGCCTGGCTAAAATGAGGGACTGAAGTCGGGGAGGGGGGAGCGGAAGGAGGAGGAGAAGCGGGAGGGGCAAGCTGGGAGGGGCTTCATATCCCCCCCCCCCGCAAAGAGCCCCTCCCTCCTAGGCAAAGATGCAAAGGGTTGCAAAAGCCACTCCAACCGCTTCGAGGTGGAACTCCCATCATGCTGGGACAGGGTCGAGGGGAGGGCAATTGGCTGGGGAGGATGGAAGCTGCATTCTCCCCCGGGCCAGAGAAGGAGACTCACAGCCTCAGGGAGTCCATCAACCATGCTTCCTCCTCCTCTTCCTCCATCGCTGCCGCGGAAGCAGCCGCGGCCACGTGAGCCTTCGGCGAAACGAGTGACGTCATCTCTTCCGGGGAATTCCGAGGCAGGGACACTGAAGCTCCGCCCCCTCCGATCCGCCTTCCCTCCTCCCCGCCCTTCTGGTCCTGTCCGGCCCGGCCAGGAGAGGGCTGCAGACAGCGCGTAAGGAGAACCCGTGCCGGTTTCGCTTGCGCGTTGGCTGTGGACGATGGGCTTCGCGATCCGGTCCGGTTCAGCCTTAGCCGAGACTGCCTTCCCGCAGAAGGGACTTATTCGCTTGCGAAATGGATCTCTAAGCCAGCCCAGGGCATTGGGTTTGCACAATACACGCAGGCACGTCTACACAACCTTAAAGGTTAACTCTTAACCTTTAACTTAAGTATTCCCTGAATGAATGCATAGCCGGCCCCTCCTGCGGGAATGCACGCAGACTACACTTTTTCCTCCTGTCGTATGAATGCAGCGGGTCGGCCTTTAATTCAGTTCAATTTAATTCGATTCTATTCAGAATAGATCTGGAAGGGACCCTGGAGGTCTATTACTCCAACCTCCTGCTCAAATAGAAGACCTTACACCATTTCAGACAAGTGGCTGCCAGTCTCTTCTCAAAAGTCTCACCTAAAATTGTTAGGTGTTAGATGTCTGCTGATTTTAAGAATGGCTCTATTAAGCCAAAGTTTAGATAAAATGATGTAGATGGTTGAAGCTAATTCATGGCCTCACTTGCAAAAAGTTCTTACTAGTTTGTTCCTAAAATTCATGTGAAGGCAACCAGAGGATTGATTTCTCCCAAACTTCAGGTCCAAGCCATTGTTTGTGACATCAATTGCTCCTCCGAATCTCATTGGCTGGATGACCATGGCATGTGTCAATATGTCCAGCATTGTTGGTTATTCTGGAGAGCAGCACTGGCTAGATCAGGTTCAGAATCCCTAGATCTGAAGAAAAGCGACTGCAACATAGTTTTATTTCCTATTTATTTATATAGGGGGCGAGATTAGAAAAGTGGGGTTCAGCACTACACTAAAGAAGTGGTCATATCTGCTTCAATAGCAACCTCCACACCTGGGACTGAATGTCACTGTCTACAATGGCAAAGGTACATACCTCCATAAGGGCTTAGGGGGTCAGCCAGCTAACAATAATGTCCATTAAGAAATATCTATAAGACTTAGGAGCCAAAACATCGGCTTCAGAATATCCCAGATTGATGGCCATGGTGACCATAAAGATAGAAATTGATCTGGCTCAATGATTTGGAGAGGTTAACCTAAAAAGATACTTCATTGACCAGATATACTTCCGTTCTTGTTGCACCTTTGTTAAAACTACAACCCATTACATATCAAGTCCTGCTTCTAAGATGCCGACACTTCCTTTTGATAGCAATTATTGTCAAAAGTGGCTATTGTACATTAGCCCTGGAAGGAAAAGGGGACGCCAATTTTTGAAGAGTGGACTTTAAAACTGATTGAACTGGCAAAGATGGCAAATTTTACAGATTAAGCTTACAGAGTTGGAAGGGACCTTATAAGTCAGCTGGTCCAACCTCCCCACAAGCAGGAGACCTTACACTATTTCTGACAAATGGCAGTCCAGTCTTTTCTTGAAAGTCTCAAGGGATGAAGCTCCCACAACTTCTGAAGGCAACTTCTTCTGTTCCATTGGTTGATTGTTCTCCCTGTCAGAAAATTTTTCCTTATTTCTAGGTTGAATCTCTCCTTGTTCAGTTTCCATCCATTATTCCTTGTCTGGCCTACAGGCGCTTTAGAAAATAGCCTCACCTCTTCCTCTCTGTGGCAGCCCCTCAAATATTGGAAGACTGCTATCATGTCTCCCCTGGACTTTCTCTTCACTAGACTAACTATGCCCAGTTCCTGTAACCATTCTTCATATGTTTTAGTCTCCAGTCCCCTAATCATCCTGGTTGCTCTTCTCTGCACTTTTTCTAGTCTAATGCGTTGATTAGAAACAATGGATTAGATAAGTTTATAAGAGGCTGGAAGCCATTTGTGGACTTGTGTGTCGGATAACAATAGTAGATGGTTAATAGAGGGCTTGGAAGAGCAGTGTGGTGGCCTAGAGGTGGAGCCACTCACTTCAAAATCAGGAGGCTTTGAGTTCGATTCTAGGTGGTGACAGATGCGCACAAAGAGAAATATCTTCTATGACATCGACATAGGTGTCAGAAAGGGCATCCGGATAGTAAATGCTCAACTCCATTCAGTTATCCCGACTCCACGCTGATGCAAGGGAATAGAGAGTCATTACAAGTGGGGGGAAATGGAGAGTTTGGAAGATTAGTTTTACCTTTGAGGTTTCTGTTGACTGCTTTTTTTTTAATATATAGCAAACAGGTTGCGTTCATTGGATCGCTAGATAAATAAATTTCCACATCAGATATTTTTATGTGATATAGTATTTGTATCAAATATAGGGCAATTTATAACTATTAGTACACATGTTTTGTAAGGAGAGGAGAACACATAGGATAATTTTGATATATTTGTCAGCATTCAGCCAGGCTTGATTTTCTATGTTTAATATCAGTGTGGATGATATATTCTCTATTCGTTATCCTTTTATTTGTACATAAAGTTTTTTTTATTTGTATTATTAGCCTCTGATGGTTGTTAGTTTGTTTCTTCTTCTTTTTCTTTATTTTGTATTTTAACTTGGAAACAAATTAAAAAAAATTAAAAGTGACTATTGTACATTAATTAGAATCAAAACTAGAAGCTCCAGTATCCTGTCAAACTTCTTTCCCAAAGAACTCATTCTGAACTATTTCTTTTTATTTTGTATTTATTAGATTTTTAATCCCATCTTTATTTTCATAAATAACTTGAGGAAGTGAAATATTGAATGCTCCTTCCTCCTCCAATTTTCCTCATCACAACAACCCTGTGAGGTGGGTTGGGCTGACAGAGAGAAAGGGGGGGGAGAAAGAGAGAAGAGAGAGAGAGCAGAGAAAGAGAGAGAAGAGAGAGAGAGAAGAGAAAAAGAGAGAGAGGAGAGAGAGAGAGAGAATGGCCCTAAATAAGTTAGCAAAATCACCCCTGAACTGAGGAGAAGGTGTGACTGTCTCCATTTCTCAAATAGCCCAGCATCTTGAAAAAAACTCGAAAGCAAACAGAACCCCTGGAAGATCTCTCAGCAACCAACAAAAGTCTCCGTCTGCAGATAGAGGAACTGAAGGGGACTTTAGCCTGCTTGGACGCTGAGAACCATATGTTTCTCAAAGACAAAGACTGCATCAAAGAGCAGCAGAAGTCTCTCTGGGACACAGTGGATTGCCTTAAATCCACCATAGAACACCTGCAGAAAACGGTGGAGGACATCAGAGAAAGGTTGGAGCACGCCAACACGGTGATCCAAGAATTGGCGCTGCAGAACAAGTCTTTGGTGAAAACCAACGAGGAGCTCAACGAGGAAATGCACGAGGTCACCAGCCAAGTGGCCTTCTTCAAAGATGACAAACCCACCGAAGAGAATAACCTCGAAGAGATGCGGAACCTTCCATCGGAGGTTCAGAAGTACCTGCGCAACCTGGAGGATAAACTGGCTAAGATGGAGCACAGTTACCACGTGGAGAGAATCCATTCGAGCCAACTGAAGGAGAAAGTCACAAATCTTCAGGCAATCAGAGAAAACAGGAGGAAGCACATCAAAGAGCTGCAGAACCAACAGGACCTCTGCGTGCAGCAGGCCATGTTTGTGCGGCTGGACCCAGAGAACCAGAGGCCAACGGGCATCCTGATGCATGAACAAGTGGAGGCCAGGCTGGTGCGGGATAGATCAAAGGAAAGGAAGGTTCTTCATTGGTTATGGATGGCAGCCAAAATTCTGATGATATTCCTGTTTGGTTGCTCTCTATTCCTTGGCCTTGTCTTGGTGTACACTCGCTTTATTAATCCGCTATTCATCTCTGACTCACTTTTGGTGCTCCTCAGCGACCAGAGCATTGACAGACTTGTGCACCGTTTTTCCCCTTATCTTGAGTGGAGAAATGACGGCCTTTTACCGTTTTGACAAGCAAAAGGAATCCTGTGTTGTATATTTGAAAAACCCTTGTATATGTACAGTATATATATAGATAGATAGACAGAGAAAGAGAGGTGGGTGGGTGTGTTTGTGCATGTGCCTATCTTTTATTTGTATATATCTCTACTTTTTTCTATTGCTTTATTTCCTTCTATTAGCTTTTGCTTAGTTAAAGAAAGACAAAAATAAAAATAATAATGATGAATCCTGCATGTTTTCCTCGTGCATGGCAGAAAATATGCTCCAAAGCTGATTCTCATGGGATACAGAACAAAAGCTCTTCTTCCTTTTTGCCCAAAGGAATGAAGGCATTCTTCTTTAGATTAGATTAACAGAGTTGGAAGAGACATTGTAGGTCATCTAGTCTAGGGGTCGCCAACCTTTTGGGTCTCAGGGACTACCAAAGTCATAATTTTAAATCCCGGGGACCACTAACCAGTTCTGTGGGTGTGGCCTAATTTGTGGGTGTGGCTTGGTCATGTGACTGGCTGGGCATGGCTTTTATGTAAATATTATATATATTTATATAAATACTGATTTTTTTTTAAAAAAAGAGCAACTTTTACCCAAAATCAGGCAAAGCAGGCAGGCAGATTGAGTTGCTCACAAAATCACAGATTCACTTAGAAATCTGGGTTTCTGCTATTGGCTACCTGAGTCTGTCACATAAAATTTGCTTGCAAGCAACCTCATAAAATTAACTCACAACACACCATGTATGTAAATATTGAATTTTTTATTTAAAAAAGAGTAACTTTTATCCAAAATCAGGCAAAGCAGCTTGTGTTCCTGCGCAGTCTGGATTAATTGCTTTGGGGGGTGCTCGGGGGGTGACATTTCTCTGCGGACCACCAAAATTTTCTCATGGACCACCAGTGGGTCGCGGCCCACCAGCTGGCGACTGCTGATCTAGTCCAACCACCCACCCACCCAAGCGGGAGGCCCTACACCATTTCCAACAAATGGCAGTTCAATCTCCTCCCGAAAGCCTCCAGTGATGAAGCTCCCACAACCTCTGAAGGCAAAGCTGTTCTACTGAACTTTAGTTCAGCCTGAGCTACAATTGATCAAATGGCGTGGAAAATATCTTTTGGGAACTACCATAGTTACGTAGGCATAAATATAAAAAGAGATAGCAAATTTTTTAAAAAACCACACGTAGGTTATAAAAACAGTTTTCATCTATGCATTCACATTTGTGTCGGGGGCTTAACTTAAAACAGTGTATAAAAACTAAAGCAAAGTAGCCTAAAATAATTCTTACCAGTTAATGAATATTTCAGCTTTAACAACAACAACACAAGAGCACATAACAGATATAAACTAAATATAAACCACTCCAAACTCGATTGCAGAAAGTACGACTTCAGCAACAGAGTGGTCAGTGCCTGGAACTCACTACCTGATTCTGTTGTCACCTGCTCAAACCCCCACTCCTTTACCCTCAAAATAATCTCTATTGACCTCACCCCATTCCTAAGAGGCCTGTAAGGGGCGTGCATAACAGAGGTGGTATTCAGCAGTTTCTAACCAGTTGTGGAGAACCAGTAGCGGAAATTTTGAGTAGTTCGGAATACCATCTCTGACGGGCCCTGCCCTCATCTATTCTCTGCCTCCTGATTCCCAGCTGATTGTCAGGGTCTTCTTTTGTTGCCCTGCACAGGAGAACAGAGCCGGAAAGCAGGTTAGTGGGGCGGGGAGAGAATGGGGATTTTACCGTATTTCTCCCCCAGAGTGGGGTGGGAATGGAGATTTTACAGTATTCTTCCTTCCTCTGCCATGCCCGCCAAGCCAAGCCACGCCCTCTAAGCCACACCCACAGAACCGACAGTAAAAAAAATTTGAATCCCGCCACTGGTGCATAAGCGTACAATCGTGCTTACTGTCCCTGTCCTATTGTCCCCAATTATTAGTTCTTATTTCATGTATTTAAACTTACGTTTATTCTTATTTCTATTATATTGTAAGCGTTTGAAAAAATTAATACATAAAATAAATGAATAAAAATAAATTCGTGCTTTTTAAATGATTTTCCTTGACAGATTTTTAAGTCAAAAGTCTCTCACAACACAAAGTAGACCTTCAGAATCAGAGCAACTATCTATGAACCTGAATTCTAAGTCTTGACTTGAAAAGGAAATTAAGTGTGTGTGTATGTGTGTGTGCAAATGGATTATTCATTGTGTCATCTCCATAAACAATGAAAAGATGCCCAGAGAAAACATAAATAAATTCCTATGTGAAGCAAAACAGCATGAGGATGAAGATGTTTTTGCTCGTTCTAGTACGCTGTGCTGCACGCTGAAGACTTTGATTGATTATGAAGGATGTGCCTTGTTTTATCTCCCATGTTTTAATATGCCGGCAACTCCACATCTGTCAGACCTGCCACAGCTTAAACTCTTAAATAGAAATGATCCTTGGCTCCATTTGTTGAGAAAGGTACCGTTTTATTAGAAGTCAAATGTATCACAGTGGTCAAAGCCAGATCTGAGAATCGCGTGCAAAAATCCCTAAGTTCAACTTTTCCCCACTTTAGCTACCTCCCATTACCTAACTCCAGGCAACCAATGAGGTTCAGGCAAGGTATTTTCCTAAAGGACAGTCCAGGTACAGTTTGCTATGTAGCTGGTATGCCCTGTAACCTTGAAGCAGCATCTGGAGGAGATAACAGCACTTACCTTCGTTTTCTCCCAAGCCTTCCCTATTACATTTCCCCACTCTGCAGAGTTCATGGCAAGTCTGTCACTGAATAGTAGCGAAGCACAAGCAAGCATAAAGTGGCAGCTGACAACATCATTTAGAGTTGAAATGGAATTTTGCGAGATACCAGCATTAATGGGGACTGGATATTTGGGGAAGTTTATCAGGTCTGGTTCAACTTCTGTACTGATCTGAACTGGAAATACTTGCCAATATCCACTCTGGCAATCAGAAATATTTGCAGGGTATGGTTAAAAAAAAAAAAAGTCAAGATGGCAGCCGGGATAGTATAATCAAAGCTCCATCTATTTCGAGGTTCAATTCACTTTTGACACCATCATCCACAATAAATAGAATTCTTTACTGGTCAAGTGTGATTGGACAAACAAGGAATTTGTCTTGGTGCAAATGCTCTCAGTATACATAAAAGAAAAGATACATTCGTCAAGAATCATAAGGTACAACACTTAATAATAGTCATAGGGTACAAATAAGCAATCAAATCATACTAGGAAACAGTCAATAAAAATCGTAAGGATACCAGCGACAAAGTTACAGTCATACAGTTATAAGTGAGAGGAGATGGGTGAAAGGAAGGATGGGAAGATTAACGGTAATAGTAAAGCAGACTTAGTAAATAGTTGGACAGTGTTGAGGGAAATATTTGTTTAGCAGAGTGATGGCGTTCAGAAAAAAACTCTCCTTGTGTCTAGTTGTTCTGATGTGCAGTGTTCCATAGCAGCGGTTGCCAACTGGTGGGCCGCAGCCCACTGGTGGGCCATGAGAAAATTTTGGTGGTCCGCAGAGAAATGTCATCCCCAGAGCACTCCCCAAAGCAATTAATCCAAACTGCATAGGAACACAGGGCTGCTTTGCCTGATTTTGGATAAAATTTACTCTTTTTTTAATAAAAAATTCAATATTTACATACATGATGTGTTGTGTCTTTAAATTATTTAAAGAGTTTTCCACCCTTTAATCAGCTGTTATCCAATAACTCCAATAATAATGGTTAAGTAACATAGCTTTATTCATTTTCTGATCTGATTGAATCGTTGAGCCTTACCGTCAAATTTTCATGGTTCCCTTTTGGAGATATGAATTCAAATTAAGCAGCTTGTCCATTTTAAACAGCTAAATTTGCAAGCAATGCAATCGTTGTCATACTTGTTGTTATACAACTGGTGCATAGACAAGATATGATTGAATGAATAGGATCATCATTATCAACATGGTTATACCCAGCTCTTGCCTTTTTATCTTGGATGTTTAGCATTATAATTGTTCCAAGGCAAAAATTAACTGTTACTAAGCTTAAATGTTTAGAAGACTTATTACCGAATAGAATAAATCACTTTTCACTATACCATAGGAGATTCAATATTCCTCTTTTAGTTTTATAATATTGTTACTTATTAGATGTTTGTGTATTGATGGCTATTTTTTATTTATTTTTATTTTATTTGGTTCATCAAACTGGTATTTGAACTGACTGGCTGCCCGCCCGCCTGCCCCCGCCCTTCCCAGGAGTCTCCATGTGACACATTTTCGATGCAGGTAAGTTCAGGGGCTGTGCGGAGGCTCTGGAAGGGGGAAAATGGCCCTACCAGAAGTACCAGAAGTCATGAAATGGGCCTGTTTCTGGCTTCCGGAGGGCCTCCAGAGCCCGGGGGAGACCATTTTCACCCTCCCAGAGGCCCAAGGGAAGCCTCTGGACCCTTGGAAAGGCAAAAAATGGCCTCCCAGAAGTTCCGGTAGGCCACGCCCATCATGGCCACGCCCACCCAGCAACTGGGCAGCGAACTGGTTGCTGTGATTTTTGAATCCCACCTCTGGTTAAGGCACCAGGCTAGACTTGTTTTGGGGCCCAAGTCTAGAGCCCTGGGATGTCAGACAGAATCAGTCGCTTGGCTTTGTTAATGGCTGTTAATGATTCTTAAACCACTTCCAAGAATTATCTGATTACAGCACATATGAAGTGCCTTGTAGTGATTTAATGATAGGGGAGCTTCATTTCAGAGAAAGGCAATTATAAATTATGTCAGCCTTGCGGAGTCTTTGCACAGTATTAAATGAAAAAAAAAAGGTCTGGTGTGTGCACTTTTAAAAAGATAGCATTGCTTTTAAAAACGTGACATCACAAGCTACCCAAAATTGCTTCTCGGTGAATCATGACTTTATAATTTACACACATGTTCAAATAAGCTATGTTTGGTTTCGATTATTATCCTTTCATCTTCCACCCACCATTTCATAGAAAAGATTCTGGATAGCATTATTGTCAATTTTTTTAAAAATGCTTTAATAACAGTGAGACAGAGAAAGGGTTTCTTTAGCGGTTCTCTTCTCAGAGGGGATTTTTAGGACAAATGGAAATTTGTGTAAATACAGTAAGTAGAATAAATAAGTTTGTGGAGGGACCTTGGAGGTCTTCTAGACCAGGACTCGCCAACCTTTTGGACCTCAGGGACCGTCAAACTCATCATTTAAAATCCTGTGGCCACTAATATGAATTTTGACTGATTGGGAAAGTCGGTCCCACATTCCAGAGCTGCAGTAGTCTCAGGACTGGCCCTTTGGTCATTCCAGAGC
Organism: Bungarus multicinctus; assembly: GCA_023653725.1. Lineage (NCBI taxonomy): Eukaryota > Metazoa > Chordata > Lepidosauria > Squamata > Elapidae > Bungarus > Bungarus multicinctus. The sequence goes on from CM042850.1 coordinate 13,104,931, forward strand.
AGCTGATCCTCCATCCGGGTGCACCAGCCTGCCATGGACTGGAGGAGCTACTCCAGGATGACCAAAGGGCCAGTCTTTTGACTACTACAGCTCTCGAATATGGGACTGACATTCCCACCAACATCAGCAAGCCATCCCGGGGCGGATTTCCCTCCCCCGCAGTTGGTCTTACCTTCTCACTCTAGCTTGTGTGGCTCTACTCAGGGTAAGGTTTGCCCTGAGCCAAAGGGTGGGGGCCAGCGGGTGGGCGGGCGCAGCGTTGTGTTTCCGCGCAGCCTGGATTAATTGCTTTGGGGGGTGCTTTTGGGGGGACATTTCTCTGCGGACCACCAAAATTTTCTCACAGACCACCGGTGGTCTCCAGCCCACTGGTTGGCAACCACTATTCTAGACCAGCCTCCTGCTCAAGCAAGAGAACCTATACCATTTCAAATAAGTTTGACCAGGTGTCAAACTCACGTCCTCACGGCGGTGTCATGTGACATATTCGGACTTTTTCCCCCTTCACTAAACCGGGCGTAGGCGTGGGCATAGCTTGCACGTGACGCATCTGGCCCACCAGTTTGACAGCTGTAGTCTAGACTCTTAAAAACATTCAGTGCCCATGATTTCTGAAGGCAAGCTGTTCCACTGGTTAATTGTCCTCACTGTTAGGAAGACTCCCCTTCATTCCAGGTTGCTTCTCTCTTGGATTAATTTCCAACCATTGTTTCTTCACCTCCCCTCGGTGCTTTGGAAAATAAGTTGACCCCCTCTTCTTTGTGGCAGCCTTCAGATACTGGAATACTGCTATCATGTTCCTCTCTGATCCTTATTTCCTGTAGATTAGCCAAACCCAAATCCTGCCGCCATTCTTCATATGTTTTAGTCTCCAAGCCTTTGAATCATACTTATAATGATGATACCTTTCCAGTTTGGTTTCTTATTAGTTTATTAGTAATTAATGAGAGGCTTTTATAGGCTATGAATTAACTTTAGCCAGAATTAATAGTTGTGTTTCTGCCTTGCTAGAAGTAAGACTTTTAAACAAGAGTCAGCAAGAGCTAGACTTATGGAGCCACAAATACTCCATAAATTGACCACAAATGTTGCCTATATAGATTATAGGTTAAGGTTGTGACGTTGATACTTGGCTAAAATACATTGCAAGCGAACTTATTACTGCAATCAAGGATGTTGGTGCATGATATTTAATTGAAGCAGTGGTTAGAGGAATCCAGGCAAGGATCAGGAGAAAAGTAAAATTTATCATTATCATAGTACAGGTAATCCTCGATTTACAACCACAAATGAGCTTAAAATTTCTGTTCCTAAGCAAGACAGTGGTTAATTGAGCTTTGCCTCATTTTATGATGTTTCTTGCCACAGTTGGAAGTGAATCACTGCAATTGTTGTTAGTAAAATGGTTCCCCCTTGACTTGGCTTCTCAGAAGGTTGCAAAAGGGGATCATGTGACCTTGGGATGCCACAACCGCATAAATATTGTGATGCGGTAGTAGCTTAAAGCTTCATTTGTGATCAGTGAAAATTTGCCCATCTAGTCAATATTTTTGTACAGGAGTTAGGAACTCTTGTTGGGGAACAGCATAAAACTTTGTCATTTTAAATACATTCCAAATGAACCTAGAACTAAAGAGAAATTTCCTGGCAGTGAGAATAATAAATTAGTGGAAGTTGTGGGTGCTCCACAGGGGTGGGATGCAAATTTTTTAATAATCAGTTCTGTGGGCGTGGCTTAGTTGGTGGGTGTGGTTTGGTGGTCATGTGACTAGCTAGGTGTGGCCAACTCAGTATCACTCACATCGAGGCACGCATCTCCTCGCCTGGCCTCTCATGACTGTGGGGATGCTGCAACAATCGTAAGTGTGAAAAACGGTTATAAGTCAATTTTTTCAGTGCCACTGTAACTTTGCATGGTCACTCCACACAAGCAAAATACTAGCAAAGGAGGGGAAAAAAACTCCAGACAAGTTCCAGAGAGAGGAAGTCTAGTCCTGCCAAGAATGCAATAAGGGTTAACGGAGAGGCACTTTCTGTAAGCAACACCAGAATGTTTCCTTCCTGCCTTCTTTACAGGATTAGGTCAGTAATTTCTTCTAACAACCGGTTCTCCAAACTGCTTAGAATGTTAACAACCAGTTCTAGCGAATAGGTGCAAACCTGTAGAATCCCAGCCCTGGTGCTCCATCACTGGAGGCTTTCAAAAAGAAACTGAACAGCCATTTGTCTGAAATGGTATTGGGCAGGGGTGTCAAACTGGGTATCTTTGAGGGCCTGATCAGCATTGTACTTCTCGTCCACGGGCCAGGTCTGGGGGAAGGGGGAGACAGGACAGATGCCTCCAGCAGCACCCTGCTGGCCAAAATGTGGCGTGGGGGGAACATATGTGCCTCCATGCACCTTGTTTTCACCAGCAGAGTGCTGCAGGAGGCCATCCAGAGCAGTGGTGGGATTCAAATTTTTTTTACTACTGGTTCTGTGGGCGTGGCTTGGTGAGCATAGTTGTCTTGGTTGGTGTGGCTTGGTGGGCGTGGCTTGGTAGGCGTGGCAGGGGTGGCTTGGTGGCCATGGCAAGGGAAGAATACTGCAAATCTCCATTTATTTATTTATTTATTTATTTATTTATTTATTTATTTAATTTTTATACCACCCCCTCTCCCACAATGGAACTCGGGGCGGTGTACAGCCAAGATAAAAAGCCCCACTATAAATAGAATTTAAAAAAGATTTAAAAGAATTAAATTAATGGCTGACAAAACAGTAAAAACAAGGTAGAAAAGTTAAAATTACCAGAAAAAAATAAAAAAAAATTTTTTTTAAACCCTAATAATTGGTACTAGGCCAGACCGGCCTGTTGGAAGAGATGGGTTTTTAGTGTGCACCGGAAGGTTTGCAGGTCAGTAATGGCTCGCATATCTGGGGGTAATTCATTCCAAAGGGAAGGTGCCCCCTCAGAGAAGGCCTGGACCCTCGGGGCCACCAGCTGGCATCGTCCAGCTGACAGCACCCCAAGGAGGCCCACCCTGTGGGAGCACACTGGCCGGCGGGAGGCCGATGGTGGCAGCAGGCGGTCCCCTAAGTACCCGGGTCCCAAGCCATGAAGTGTTTTAAAGGTGACTACCAACACCTTGAATTGCACCCGGAAGGCCACCGGAAGCCAGTGCAGCTTGCGCAGGAGTGGTGTAACATGTGAGCTCCGAGGAGCCCCCAAAATCACCCGCGCGGCCGCACTCTGCACCAGCTGAAGCCTCCAGATGTTCTTCAAGGGGAGCTCCATGTAGAGAGTATTGCAGTAGTCTAGGCGGGAGATGACGAGGGCAGAAGTGACCGTGCAAAGAGCGCCCCGATCCAGAAAGGGCCGCAACTGGCAGATCCGTCGGACCTGACAAAAGGCCCCCTGGCGACGGCCGCAATATGATCTTCTAATGACAGCTGTACATCCAGGAGGATACCCAGATTGCGCGCCCTCTCTGTGGGGGTCAAAATCTCTCACTCCACAGCCAGCGATGGAATGAGATGGCTGTATCTGAGCGCAGGAAACCACAGCCACTTGGTTTTGGTCGGGTTGAGATGAAGTCTGTTAAGACCCATCCAACTCCGCATGGCTTCCAGGCACCAGGTCATCACTTCAACGGCTTTGTTGGGGTGGCCTGGGGTAGAAATGTACAACTGAGTGTCGTCAGCGTACTGATGGCACTCTACCTCAAAGCCACGGATGATCTCACCCAGAGGCTTCACATAAATGTTGAACAGCAGGGGCGAGACCACAGATCCCTGAGATACCCCGCAAATCAAGGGCCTCGAGGCCGCTGCCCCACCCCCGCCAACACAAATTGAGAGCGGTCGGAGAGGAAGGAGGAGAACCACCATAACACAGTGCCTCCCACTCCCAACCCCCCCAACCGCTGCAATAAGATACTGTGGTCGACAGTATCAAAAGCCGCTGAGAGATCTAACAGGACCAGGACAGAAGAACAACCCCTGTCCCGGGCCTTCCAGAGATCAATCCACCAATGCGAACATAGCCATCTCCATGCTATGCCCGGGCCTGAAACCCGACTGGAGACGATCTAGGTATACCGCTTCATCCAGGTGCTGAGGGAGCTGTTGTGCCACCACACTCTCTACAACCTTTGCCACAAAGCGAAGGTTGGAGACCGGACGATAATTCGACAATAGTGTTGGATCCAGGGACAATTTCTTAAGGAGGGGCCTCACCACCGCCTCTTTCAAGGCGGCGGGTAAAAGCCCCTCTCTCAAAGAAGCATTAATAATCCCCTGGAACCAACCTCGTGTCACCTCCTGAGTGGCCAAAACCAGCCAGGAGGGACACGGATCCAATAAACATGTGGTGGCATTTTTTCCCTCCCCACCTGCTTTCCAGCTATGTTCTCCTGTGTAGGGCAACCAAAGGAGAACCAGCCGATCAGCTGGGACTTGGGAAACAGAGAATAGATGGGGGCGGGCCAGTCAGAGGTGGGATTTGCTGGTTCTCTGAACTACTCAAAATTTCCACTACCGGTTCTCCAGAACTGGTCAGAATATGCTGAACACCACCTCTGGTCCAGACCGAAAATGGGAGGACATGATGGGCATGCATTTGCATTTGGAACAGATTTCTTTTCGGGTGGGAAGGGGGAGTAGAACTTCTTAGAATCAGAGTGTGTTAATAATAATATACAAAACACTAATAGTCATTTCAAAAAATCCTTTCTTAGTAAGCACCTTGAAGCCAAGAGGAACATAAGTGCCAAATTTCAAGTTTGTAGACTTTACGGTTCCTGAGATTTTATGATGATGCATGAATCGTATTTCACTTTTATGTATATAGATTACACAAACACACAATATATATATATAATTGGGGCTTAACAGGGTGTTGTAACACAAAGTATATACTTATTCCCCTGCCTCAGCTGATAAGGATAGAGCCAGGTGGTGTAGTGGCAATTACAACTGCCTCACATGTAATACTTCCCTGGTTCGAATCCCAGTAAGGGTATGGCTAGCTGAAGAGAGCTAACTAGCTCGAAATAGATCTATCCTAGTCTCCCTTATTTATTATTTAAAATTATCAGCTTAAAATGATAAATGTGGATCTTTGGTTCTTCGGGTTTTCTCCCGCGTAGAATTGGAAGTATCTAGGCGACGTTTCGATGAAGTCTCATTCATCATCTTCAGGCTTGCGTCTTCAAGATGATGAATGAGACTTCATCAAAACGTCGCCTAGATACTTCCAATTCTACGCGGGAGAAAACCCGAAGAACCAAAGATCCACATACAAATACCCGCGAAAACCTCCGAAAACAAATATATATATATACACACATTGAAATTCCCAGAATCATGGACTTCACTGAGCACTATTTACTTTCAGCTTGATATACATCAAATTGGAGGACTCCCGTGGAACCACCACTCTCGGGGTTCATAGGAAACGCCATAATGTAGCATCTAGAAACCAGCACTCCCATGCACAAAGCCAAAAAGATAAATCCAATATTATGCATCATAATAAAAAGGAACAACCGCAGAAGATGCATGAAACAACATCTTCAAAGGAATAAAATTCATAGGGGAAGAATAAAAAAACAACGCTTCACTTCCTAAATCGCCTCATTAGCAGAGAAAACAATAGCAAATTAGGAATGCAGGTCGATAAAAATATCTTTGGAGGTTCTCAGTCATCCAGGTCATGGTTGCCCCAAAGATGCTTTTATTTCAAGAGGCAACTGGACTTTCTTGTTTATTTTGGACGACGTTTTGCTTCTCCGAGAAGCTTCCTCAGCTCTGACTGGATGGTGGGGAATGGAAGGATTTATACTCCTTGAAGACAGCTTGTCATTTGCATTCTTCTAGAGAGTGGTTGAGGCCATTTGGAGGTTCATCTGTGTTCTTATTTACAGTATCTGGGTCATTTGTGGGATGGTTAGTTTATCAGAATTTTTTCTAGCTTTTTCCCCTTTGTACTACTACTACAGTTTTACTTTATTTTACATTTATTGCATTATGATAGAGTCAGGTGGCTTAAAAAAATAAGCACGATGATCTTTCTAGTATAGAATTAACAAATGTCCATAAAGAAGAAAATCTCTTGAGATGCTTAGCTATCCATGGCTGATTTTATTTTTTAATTCACTAGTTTTGTATTTAATCTCATTTTTTTGCAGTGTTTTAGGCTGCATTATTGACTGTATTTTAATTTATTCTTCTATATGAATATTGTATAAAACGTTCTAACTCTTTCTTTATTAGAAATATACTATAAGTATACAGGTAGTTTTTGACAAAATTGAGACCAACATTTCCATTACTAAGCAAAGCAGTTGTTAAGTGAATTTTGCCCCATTTATAACCTTCTTTGCCACAGTCGCTAAGCGAATCACTGCAGCTGCTGAGTGAATCACGTGGTCATTAAGTGAATCTGAATTTCCCAATTGACTTTGCTTGTCGAAAAGTAGTTGGGAAGATTACAAATGGTGGTTACATGACCCTGGGACACTGCAACTGTCATAAATACATGCCAGTTGCCAAGTGTTTGAATTTTGATCATGTGACCATGGGGAAGGTTGTAAATGTGAAAACCCATCCTGAGACACTTTCTTTCCATTATAACTTCAAATGGTCACTAAACAAATGGTTTATAAGTCAAGGACTACATATAGTAGCAAGTACATAGATGTAGACAGCATGACTTTAAACCAGGTGTCAGATGCGTAAATCTTCAGATCTAGAATAATGTCAGATGGTGCTTCATTCAAAATCCAAGAAAGACACTCCTAGACTCCATTGTTATAGAGAAAAGAAACTTTTACTGGAAATCAAATGATACCATCAAAAGGATTCTAGATCTGAGGATTTACGTGTGAAAAACACATATACAAAGTTATGGCAACGTTCCCACCCACAATAGTTCAAACGGTCCATCCAATCGAGGATGTGTATAATGTCATGCGGCATCTTCAAGTGGTGATGCAGACATCTGGCCGTTGACCTTGGCCTGGTTTGATAAAGAACTGCAGTTGCGTAGTAAGCAAGCAAGTAAGCATAAACAATAAAGTTTTCCCCAGGTTATACAGTTCATTCTCTAAAACCTCAAGCACATTTCCTACCCCATAAAGCCCAATTGATTCACTGTCCCCCCCCCACCCCCCGTTACTATGGCAGCCAAAGAGATAGCAAAAGAAAGGATTCTTGAAGGCTGACACCAGGTGTGTCAAACACAAGGCCCGAATGTGGTCAGATCTGGCCTGGAAAATGTAGGGGGCTGGCCCACATGGCTTCGGCCCGGTCTACCCAATGTGAGGAGGAAACATCAGGACAGCAGTTTGGGGAGTGGTGTCAAGCTGGCCACGCCCACCCAGTTGACCACGCCCAGTGAGTGGCGTCAGGCTGGCCACACCCACCTATTTGGCCACACCCACCCAGTCAGCCACGCATGCCTCACTCCCCCGAGGTCAACCACAGCCCTGGTGCAGTCCTCAATGAAATTGACTGACACCCCTGCTTTAGACAGTTCAAGAGAGTAAAGTAGAAAGGTCCAGTATTATTCATAGAATAAAATCTCATTCTTCATTTATTGTCATTCATTCATTCATCCATCCATCCATTCAAATATATACCGCTGCCTACCTAAGTCATGATTTTGGGTGACTTACAATTAATATGGTAGCATCTGAGGGGGAAAAATGCAAGCCTTTAACTGCATTAAAAGTTTATCAATGTTTATAAAGAAAACCAATACAAAATGTGTTATCAGTGGTATCTGGCACTTTCAAAGTTAGCGAATATGTACCAAACTTAAATCCGACTTGTTGGAAATGTAAGCAAATGAGGGGCACCTTCTTTCATGCTTGTTGGCTTTGCCCAAAAAGTAAAAAGTACTGGAAAAAAATTAGAATGTGGATAAAAGAAATTACAAATATACAACTAGAATTTAAGGCTGAAAGATTTTTGTTGGGAATATTAAAAGGGGACTATGCAAAAGAAATGAAATATTTAATTCTCCATATAATCACGGCAGCAAGAATTGTGTTGGCACAATGCTGGAAGGGTGACCAAATGCCAACAAATAATGTAATAATTCAGAAAATTCTTGACTGCGCTGAAATGGACCTACTCACACAAAAACTTAGGGATAAGGTAGACTCAAAGTATACTACAGCTTGGGAAAAATGGTATAATTGGATGAAGAAGAAAAATCAGAAAATTAAAGGAAAAGGATTTGAAAAATGAAGTGGTTAAACTAAGAGCATATATCAAAAATAGAAAATGAATATTAGTAAAATTATTTTCAATAAATGATTACACCATCTTAGCTGATAAGAAATATATATGTTTTACTATCAATATTTGTATTTGTATATTGGTTTCATTTGTAATGAAACGTATCTTATACTGTATATATTTTTCTTTTTAATCTCTAATAAAGTTATTTTAAAAATTAAAAAAATATTTTGGATGTTCTGCTGTTTGCATGATGCAAAATTGAATCATCCTGCAATTAAGGCTAAACATATCAAAATACAAGTACCAATTAAAGTGGGCTAGGTAAAACGAAGACTGGAGTTATTGGGCTTATTTAGCAGATAGTTACTGCTGATATTGCATTCACCCTACCCACAAAGATTATAGCATAAATACAACATGATATTGACATTAAGTTTTACTCCTGGCAATATATGATGGTACAGCCACCATATTACATAATTAACTATATGGATAAATTTTTACTTTATTTTTTATTTAATAGTTGCTGAGCTGTGCAGTCATCAAGACATGAGAGCGTAACTGCTTATACATGTAGTCTCGACTTGCAACAATTTATTTAATGACTGTTCAAAGTTACAACAGAAAAAGTGACTTATGACCATTTTTTCATACATATGACTGTTTCAGCATCTCCAGGGTCACGTGATCAAAACTCAGACAGTTGGCACTGACTCATATTTACAATGATTGCAGTGTCCCAGGGTCATGCTCCCTTTTGGCAACCTTCTGATAAGCAAAGTCAGGGGGAAGCCAGATTCACTTAACAACTGGGTTACTGACTTATCAACTGCAGTGACTCACTTAACAACTGTGGCAAAAAAAGTGATAAATATTTATAAAGACTAACTATTATTCTTTTCTGGCTAGCGCCTTCACTCTCATACCAAGCTGGCTCTCTTGTGCGCACACACAAGGTTGTAAAATAGAGCAAAACCAGAGATGGTATTCAGCAGGTTCTGACCAGTTCATTACCAGGAGAATTGGTAGCGGAAAGTTTGAGTAGTTCAGAGAACCGGCAAATGCCACCTCTGACTGGCCCTGCCCACATCTATTCTCTCCCTTCCGAGTCCCAGCTGATTGGCTGGGTCTTCTTTTGTTGACCTACAAAGGAGAACGGAGCTGGAAAGCAGGTTAGTGGGGTGGGGAGGGAATGGAATTGTGCAGTAACCATCCCCCAGGACTGGGGAGGGAATGGAGATTTTATAGTGTCCTTCCCCTGCCACACCCACCAAGCCATGCCCATAAGAACCGGTAGTAAAAAATTGGAATCCTATCACCGGGCAAAATTCACTTAACATATGTCTCGCTTCGCCACAAAAATTTTGGCCTCAATTATGATCCTAAGACTATTTGTATAGCAAAATGATATCACTTATGTAAAGAAAGGATTATCATTTTGTTTTCCAAAACAGGAGGAACCAAGTTGCAAAATTCTGGACAATCTTAAAGTATGAGTTATAGGTAAAGATGTCCCTGTGTTTTGCACTTTAGGGGCTGATGATCATCCATCCATTTTTTTGAGCCAGTAAAAACAAAGATGTTATTACACGTATACGGCCAGCATGAGATCACACTGCAGCAGCAAAACATATGGCGAAACAGAGAACATTGTAACCTTCCCACTGGAGTGGTACCTATTTGTCTACTCTCATGTACATGCTTTCAAACTTGTGCTGTCCAGCCAGTGTAGGGGAATTGGTAGCAATTGTGAGCTGTCCCCTTAAGGGAATGCATCATGGTAAATGTAGTTAAGGTATCCTCATAACTCACATTTGTGATGAAGTTCTTCTTTAATGACCAATCCTTTGCATATCTGTCTTGTAGGTAAAAAGATGGTTTATCTTCTATCCTTTTCCCCTTATCTTGTAGCGATAGAAGTAGAACAGTTACCACGAGTCCAGTGAGTTCAGCCAAGAGTGAGGAAAACCTCCTCCAACCCATCAAGGGTCAATTTAGCGACCAATTAGAATTACAGATGTGGTCATGTGACATGGGCTCCATTTCCCAGGATACCTTAACTACGTTTACCATGATGTATTCAAAACTAATCAAGAGAGAAGCAACCTAAGGAGAAATTTCCTGACAGTGAGAACAATTAATCAGTGGAATGACCTGACTCCAAATTTGTGAATTTTCCAGCATTGGAAGTTTTTAAGAAGAGATTGGACAACCATTTGTCTGAAATAGTATAGAGTTTCCTGCCTGAGTAATGGGTTGGTCTAGAAGACCTCTAAGGTCCCTTCCAACTCTAATTCTAACTGCTAGGTTGGCAGGAGCTGTGCCAAGTAAGGGGAACTCACCCTGTCATGTGGTAGTAGGACTCAAACCCCCAGAGCAGAGACCTTCTCTGGCATCTTTTAAGCCACAGAGCTACTACACCTAAAATATGAGGAAGGCATCCAAAAAATACTCTCAATGCGGAGTAGGGATGCTGACTCATGGTGGAGTGGAAAAAGTGAAACTATAGAATGAACAAAAAAGAATGGAAAGAATTATAAAACTGATTCACATGAAATCTGCGTGTAAAATCATATATAATTTCATGCAAGGATGAAAATAAAAAATTCACTTTCATCATGTGCATATCAGCATATTTGGGCTTGTGCCATTGGTCTCATGGTGTCATTGATATTTAAAAACAATATACTGTAATTTGTGTCAATGTATGAAAACTTGAGGCAATTAAACTAAAAATGCTGATTAAACTTGAGCCTTATGATATAAATGATACCTAGATGTCCAGATTGACATTGAAACAATTGACTTGTCCATTATTTGAGGACTGAAGTCTGAATTGGTCCATTGCATTTAAAGTCCATTAACTGGGCGTCTCATTGTATATGGAGTTGATTTTGAAATGCATATGGGGCAAAATATATCTTTGCATTTTCTGATCTTCCAAAAGAACCTTCGGGTTTTCTTCCTGATTCTTCCAAGCGTTGAAGAATGCTTTCTCTACATCACAAGTGTTTGTGCTGCCTCAATCTTGGGGGCTAACAAGATATATTTTTGAACTTCTTTTGATGCTATTTTTGAGCTTGCATATTATTGCTAGACGAGAGAGAGAATGCAAATAATTGTGCTGTCCCAAAGATGCTTTTTCAAAAGGCAACTGGAGTTTGTTTTTCTTTGAAGACATTTTGCTTCTCATCCAAGAAACTTCTTCAGTTCTGAAGCATAATCAAATCATATTATCCTATGAGAAGGATAATACTACCGTACATCAAACATATATTGGAAACATCCAACGAACTATCCCAAAGGTGCATTTCAAAAGGCAACTGGACTTTCTTGATTTTTTCCCCCTTGAAAACATTTTGTTTCTCATCCAAGAAGTGAATGGTTGTAAACCAAGAACTACTTATACTGATCTTATTATACCAATACTGTTGCATTAGTCATGTTAGCCATGTTACATTAGCCCTGTTTCTCTGTTTCTCTGTGTCATATATATGGATATATGCATAATTTTGTATTTATTTATTTTGTCATGTTTATGTAGTGTATATCGGAGGTGGTGACCCTTTGAGAGCTGTATGCAACGAAATTTCATTTTAATATGTTACATTCAAGGTGACAATAAAGTTATTCTAAGTCTAAGGCTATTAGATTTCTCACCAGGGACTGAAGAATGGCAAATCACCTGAAAGTACAAGCAAGATAATTCTTCATTTTAGTCATGACCATAAAGTCCATTTTGTACAGGAAGCCTTGAAGTCTTAACAGAATAAGAGTTGGAAGGGACCTTGGAGGTCTTCTAGTCCAACCCCCTGCTTAGGCAGGAAACCTTAAACCGTTTCAGACAAACGATTGTCCAATCTCGTCTTAAACATTTCCAGTGCTGGAGTATCCACCACTTCTGCAGGCAAGTCATTCCACTGATTGATTATTCTAACTGTCAGGAAATTTCTCTTTTATTCTAGGTTGCTTCTCTCCTTGATAGTTTCCATCCATTGCTGCTTCTTCATATTGTATTAGACAAATTCTACTCCTTTTAATGGGTGCCTAATTTAGCATTTTTTAAAATGTTGGAGGCCAGAAAACGTTCACACAAAATCAATTATTTACATCTGCTTACAATTATTAAGTTCTTGCTGCTTATGAAACAGAAAAGACAATTCCTAATCAAACTTATAGGCACAGGGACCGTATTTTGTTGGAAAAAACAAAGAGAAACCTGAAAAAAAGAGAGGAAAACCTGAAAGAGGTTCATAAGGATAATACAAGAATGTTTGTGTTTATAGCTTTGTTTGGCAAGAAGCCCATCATCAAAGCTAGTCCATACCACACCAAGCTTCCCTCTGTTTGCTTAAGTTTTCATCAACCCTAAATTGATGATGGGAGGAGCATCACACTTCATCCTGCCTGACCAGTTGGAAAATTTATAAGCAGGAGAGGGTGCTTTTGCTGCCTCCAGTTTGGACTTGGCTTAAATCACACCCACATGGTTTCTGTAAAACTCCTTGCTTGTATTTTAATCAGTATAATTCTGCAGTTTTTAATCTTAGTCCAAGCTACTACCAGAATCTACTATATTGGAGCTGTGGAAGAATATTGGGATTATGCACCCAGCGGGAAGAATCAGATCACGGGACAAAAGCTCACAGAAGATAAGTAAGTCAAATATGGATTTCTTTGGTTGCACGGCAAAGATTTAGTTTGAAATTATTTCGTCCCTTTGTTTAAATTGTGTTTGCCACTCAGATGCAGATGCTGGCTTCAAAATTGTTGGCTTTTTGTCATTTCAATTGTACATCCAGGCAATTTTGACAGCAACCTTAATATTCATCTTGAGATTGTTTTTAGGGTGTGTGTGTGTTTGTGTGTAAGGAATACAGAGAAGAGCAACAAATATGATTAGGGGACTGGAGGTTAAAACATAAAGAACAATTGCTGGAATTGGGTATGTCTAGTTTAATGAAAAAAAGAACTAGGGGTGACGTGATAGCATATTCCAGTATTTGAGGGGCTGCCACAAAGAAGAGAGAGTCAAGCTATTCTCCAAAGCACCTGAGGACAGGACAAGAAGCAATGGAAACTAACCAAGGAGAGAAGCAACCTAGAACTAAGGAGAAATTTCCTGACAGTTAGAACAATTAATCAATGGAACAACTTGCCTCCAGAAGTTGTGAATGCTCCAACACTGGAAGTTTGATTACATGACTCTGCAACCATCATATATATGAAGTCAGTTGTCCAGTGTCTGAATTTTGATCTTGTGATCCAGGGGTGAGATTCAGTTTTCTTAACAACTGGTTCTGTGGACGTGGCTTAGTTGGTGGGTGTGGCTTGGTGGTCATGTGACTGGGTGGACGTGGCCAACTCAACATCACTCATGTCAAGGGGCAGCTTCTCCTCGCCTGACCCTTCATGACAGTGGGGATGCTGCAACAGGTCATAAGTGTGAAAAATGGTCATAAGTCACTTTTTTCAGTGCCATTGAACTTTGAATGGTCGCTGAATGAACTGTTGTAAATCAAGGATTATCTGTACAAAAATACAAAAAGCTTCTTTGCTTGCAAAAAGCTGCCCTAAATACCAATCATTAGATTAAAAATACCTGCAAGCCAGAGTTACAAATTAGTCAGCGTGCCAGAGCACCTTGAGGAATGAAAATATTTAAAATGCAGTGATAACTATCAAGCAGCCAACTCTTGCTCATAAAGTGAAACCCTTTAGCAGAGAGGTCATTTCACCTCTCCAGAAAAAGCAGACCCAGGAAAAGCAATCCTTAGATCCATTTGAATACTTGGAAATACTGGATGGGAAAATTATCCCATCAATTAACACAGGATTAAACTTCACCAAGCACAGAATTAACCTTCAGCAAAAACCAGTTTTAGACCAAAACTCAGAAAGAGTATGTAAACTCACGTTTGAATGTCAATCATTCTAGCTAGCCAAGAAGCCTTGCTGAATGTCACTCATTTTGGTTCCCTGTCACTAAAAGCTTTGCTTCAATTATTTCTTCAAAGTGATGATTGTCCAGGGAAGTATTTCCTCCCAACAGCAGTGTAAAAATCTTAAAACAAGCCTTCCCCTTTAAGAAAGCCTCAGAAGCTCTGGAGACAGGAAGTCTAGGCTGTCTGCCAAAAATGTAATAAGGGTGGAAAAAACAAACAGATATTGCTTCTAACTACTGGTTCTCCGAACTACTTAGAAAGTTAACAAGGGGTTCTATAGAACCGGATAGAACTGGTAGAATCCCACCCCTAATGTGACCATGGGGATGCTGCAACAGTTGTGTGAAAAACAGCCATAAGTCACTTTTTCCAGCGCTGTTGTTACTTTCAACAGTCACTAAATGAAATTGTTGTAAGTCAAGGACTATCTGTATTTGAAATTTAATTTTCTATAGCAAGGGTCCCCAAACTTAGCAACTTTAAGACTTGTGGACTTCGACTCCCAGAGGGAGTTGAAGTCTACAAGTCTTAAAGTTGCCAAGTTTGGGGACCCCTGTTCTATAATGATAGAAACCTCGGCTGCAAATGGGTTTTCCCACTTTTCATTGTAGGGATGCAAATGTTACCATGACAAGGGGACCTAATAGGATTGGACAAGTTTACAAGAAGGCAATTTTCAGACAGTTCACGGATGATTCCTACTCTCACGAGGTTGCCAAACCATCATGGCTGGGTCTTCTCGGGCCAGAGCTGAAGGCTGAAGAAAAGGACACCTTTATTATTCATTTTAAAAACTTTGCTTCCCGGCCATATTCCGTACATCCGCACGGAGTCTTCTACACGAAGGACTCCGAAGGTAAATCAAATAATTTCTTTTCCGCCTTCCCGTTTCAGACGTTATTCTCCAATAATACTATTAGTTGGACTCTGGTGGTTGCAACAGTGTGCTGGAATTAGGCCTCAAATGGGCTGGGTTCAGGGCTGTCCTTCACACCTCAGTTAGCCTGCTGAGACATATAAAAATATCCCTTGACGTCAGGGGTGAACTTCAAAAATTTTATCAAAGGGTTCTTTGCCTGGTTGCTGGGTATGCTGCTGTACTAATCCTACCATTTTGCTTTTGTTAGCTGTCAAACTTTGCTGCAAGGAGTTTCGAAATATCTTCTGCCTGCAGTATTTGCTTTGCTTATGAATTGAGCCATCTATTTTTTTTATTATTATTATTTATATTAATTTTCTATTAAGCTCCCTCCCCAAAGGAGTGGCGGTCAGCCTAATAAAACTAAATACAAGTTAAAAATTAAAGAATTTAACGGATCTGGATGTGCTCCCCTAAATTTAAAAAGTTAAAATTAAAAACCTGTTACTTAAACCCCATAGACCTTACTGCCAGGCCGCTTGTTAAAATAGGGCTGATCGCGCCGGAGGAGAGTATCTATGCCGTATCTCCAGGGGAGATCTTCCACGGGAGGGCTCCCACAGAGAAAGCACGCAGCCTCAGGGCCGCCAGCCGACAACGATCAGGTGGCGGTACCCCAAGTAGGGCGACCCTGTGGGAGCGTACTGGGTGGCGGGAGGTTGTTGGTGGCAGCAGGCGGTCCCGTAAGTACCCAGGTCCTGAGCCATGGAGCACTTTAAATACCATCAGTACCACCTTGAATCGAATCCGGAAGGCCACAGGAAGCCAGTGCAGCCTGCGGAGAAGTGGTGTTACGTGAGCGCCCCGAGGGGCGCCCACAATCACCCGCGCGGCTGCATTCTGAACTAACTGCAACCTCCGGAGACTCTTCCAGGGGAGCCCCATGTAGAGAGCATTGCAATAATCCAAGTGGGAGATAACGAGGGCGGAAGTGACTGTGCGAAGTGCGCCCAGATCCAGAAAGGGCCGCAACTGGTAAATCAGACGAATCTGATAAAAAGCCCCCCTGGCGACGGCTGCAATATGTTCTTCCAAAGACAGCCGCACATCCAGGAGGACACCCAAGTTGCGCGCCCTTTCCACGGGGGTCAATACCTCTCCCCCCACGGCCAGCGAAGGAATAAGCTGGCTGTATCTGGGCGCAGGAAACCACAGCCACTCAGTTTTGGCCGGGTTGAGACGAAGCCTGTTACGACCCATCCAACCCCGCACGGCCTCCAGGCACCAGGTCATCACTTCGACGGCTTCGTTGGGGTGGCCCGGGGTGGAGATGTACAGCTGAGTATCATCAGCGTACTGATGGAACTCCACCCCAAAGCCACGGATGATCTCACCCAGCGGCTTTACATAAATGTTGAACAGCAGGGGCGAGAGCACCGACCCCTGAGGCACCCCACAAAGCAGGGGCCTTGGGGACGATCTCTGCCCCCCCGTCAACACAAATTGCGAACGGTCGGAGAGGAAGGAGGAGAACCACCGCAACACGGTGCCTCCAACCCCCAACCCCTCCAACCGCTGCAATAAGATACTGTGGTCGACAGTATCAAAAGCCGCCGAGAGATCTAACAGGACCAGGACAGAGGAACAACCTCTGTCCCGAGCCCTCCAGAGATCATCAACCAACGCGACCAACGCCGTCTCCGTGCTGTGCCCGGGCCTGAAGCCCGATTG
The DNA here is from genome assembly GCA_023653725.1 of Bungarus multicinctus. NCBI lineage: Eukaryota > Metazoa > Chordata > Lepidosauria > Squamata > Elapidae > Bungarus > Bungarus multicinctus. Next base: position 13,121,695 of record CM042850.1, read on the forward strand.
GAGGGGGTCAAGATAACTCGCTTCATTCAGGAACTGGGGGAGCTGACAGGCCACCACACTCTCTACAACCTTCGCAACAAAGCGAAGGTTGGAGACAGGACGATAATTTGATAACAATGCTGGGTCCAGGGACGGTTTCTTGAGGAGGGGCCGCACCACCGCCTCCTTCAAGGCGGCGGGTAAAAGCCCCTCTCTCAAGGAAGCGTTTATAATACCCTGGAACCAGCCTCGTGTCACCTCCCGAGTGGCCAAGACCAGCCAGGAGGGGCACGGGTCCAACAAACAGGTGGTGGCATTCAGTCCCCCCAGCACCCTGTCCACGTCTTCTACAGTAACAGGGTCGAACTCAACCCAATTAACCTCATCTAGATAGTTTGGTTCCTCTTTCAATAAGCTCTTTATCTCCTTAAGTGCTGGCATCTGCTGTGAACTATTAAGAAAGACTGGGGGCTGCTTTCTGCCTCTAAAAACATGTTTCTACATTTCTCCTTTAGAGAAATATATATCTTTCTTTTTTAATATTTCCCAGAATATTTCATTCTTCTGGGGTGGGGAGCTTCCCACATTGTGTTTCAGGGGGAAAATTTCTTCCTTTCACACTTCTCTTTTTTCTAAATGGCATAAGAAACCAGGAGCAACTTTGAATTTTGGAAACAGAAAAAAAAATACTATGACAGGGTTAAAAGAAAATATTACGGATTCAGACAGTTTTCTTTCCTTCTTTGCTCCAGGGGCTCTTTATCCTGATGGAACAAGTGGAAAAAGCAAAGAAGATGACTTTGTTCTCCCTGGGACCAATTATACATACACATGGCCAATTACGGATGATTTTGCACCTACTCCAGCTGATCCACCATGCCTGACCTGGATTTATCATTCACACATTAACACCCCAAAAGATATCAGCAGTGGGTTAATTGGACCTTTGCTGGTTTGTAAGACAGGTATGGGATTTAGAATTTAGTATTTGGTAATGCAGAATTGGTTGCTGAGGTCCTAAACGGTTTAGTATTAAAATGTGCCAATGAAGACTGAATCATTCAGGCCAATATATTTAAAAAGCTTCTTAAATCATGGCAACTGGACCATAGATTGTCATAGTATCAAAATACCTGGCATTGTCCGAACCAGTCCTGGCAATACATCCATCCTGTTAGAACAATTCATCAATGCAAAGGCTTGCCTTCAGAAATTGTGGGTAGTTTTAAAGAAGAGATTGGACCAGGGATGGGCTGCTGGGGATTCGCAGGGGTTCGGGAGAGCCCCTAGCTAAGATTCTGGGCAGTTCGGAGAACCCCAAATCCCACTCCTGGCTGGCCACACCCATCCACCCACCCACCCCACCCCTCCCAGGAGTCCCCATGCAGGCCTGTTTTGGATGCAGGTAAGTGCAGGGCGCGCATGGAGGCTTGGGAATGGCAAAAAACAGGTCTCCCTGGAAGTTGGGGAAGGCCGGAAATGTACCCAGAGAGCCTCCGGTACCCAAGGAGGCTGTTTTCACCCTCTCAAAGAAAGCCTCCGGAGCCCAAGGAGGGCAAAAACACCCCCCCCCCCATTGTGCAGGAGGCCAACTAGGTCACACCCACAATGGCCACACCCTACCCAGAAACCGGGCAGAGAACCCTTTGCTAAAATTTTTGAAGCCCACCCCTGGTTTGGACAACTACTTGTCTGAAATGGTAATGGGCAAGGGTGTCAAACTCAATTTCATTGAGGGCTGGATCAGGGTTGTATTTGACCTCGGGAGGCCCGGGAGAACGTGGCCAGGGTGGGCATGGCCAGCTGGACATCACTTGTGTCGGAGGCGTCCGTGGTGACCCGAGCACTCTATCAGCGGAAATGGAGGGCCCTCCCAAGCTCCATTTTTGCTGGCAGAGGGTTGCAGGAGGTTGTGGCAGCTGAAAATTTAGCTCGGGGGGAGGGCACGCACAGCTCTCCCCAGCTGCATTTTCTCTGGCAGAGGCACTGCGGATCAGTCCTTCGTTGTTTCCAGAGCAGCCCCATGGGCCAGATCTAGAATCATTGCTATGATTCTACTTCCAGATCCGGCCCACGGACCTTGAGTTTGACACCTCTGCAGGGGTGGGATTCTACCAGTTCGCACCTATTCGCTAGAACCGGTTGTTAACATTCTAAGCAGTTCAGAGAACCGGTTGTTAGAAGAAATTACTGGCCTAATCCTGTAAGGAAGGCAGGAAGGAAATATTCTGGTGTTGCTTACAGAAACTGCCTCTCCGTTAACCCTTATTACATTCTTGGAAGGACTAGACTTCCTGTCTCAGGAACGTCTCTGGAGTTTTTTTCCCCTCCTTTGCTGGTACTTTGCTTGTGTGGAGTGACCCTTCAAAGTTACAATGGCACTGAAAAAAGTGACTTATGACCATTTTTCACACTTGCGACTGCTGCAGCATCCCCACAGTCATAAGAGGCCATGCGTGCCTCGATGGGAGTGATGTTGAGTTGGCCAATAACATGACCACCAAGCCATGTCCATCCAGTCACAGGACCACCAAGCCATGCTCACCATCTAAGCCACAAAACAATGTTTAAATTATTCACAAGCATAATAGCAGACTACATCCAAATTTAGAAGAAAATAATATTCTTCCAGTACAACAGAAATTAAAAAAGAAAAAGCAAAGGTAATAAAAAGATCCACTGCTGATTGATAAAATGGGTTTTGGAGAACTGCAAAAGGCAGAAACCAATTTAAATATGGTCTGAACTGATTATAAAGAGGTGTTTGATTCATCAGTACTTAGTTGGATCATCAAATGTTTGGAAACAACGGATGTCAGTAAATCATTAGAATGTTTATTGAAAAAACAATGAAGCAATGGTTGTGTCATGAACTGGATGAGTGAGAATCTCTATAAACAATGAAGCAATGGAAGATAGAATTGGTGGTTGGGAATGAAAAAAATGGGCTTGTCAACATTAGAAACAGTACGTTCCAAGCTGACTCATTATCATTCTTATTATTTGTCTTTGCTATGATTCTACTTCCAGTGATTTTTGAAGAAAACAAATCTTAGTTACTAAACAACATTAAATATTAATAAAATCTCACACTTATTTTAATGGATGGTCTAAAGCTTTATGGAAAATCAGAAATCCAGTCATTGACAAAGATTAACAATTTAGCGCAGGTATAACCGCTGAATTTGGCCAACTATGTGGTGCTGAATGAAACGCCTTTTTATAATAAGTTCAGACCATATGGAAATTGGTTTCTGCCTTTTGCAGTTCTCCAAAGCCAGTAGCAACAAATCAGGGAAAAATCACAAACAGTTTAATTGAAAGACGAAATGGCCATCAGAAACCATCAAGGTGACAGACAAGTTGAAAATGTGATTAGTAAAGAACACATCCAACAAGTGAAAAAAATGGCTAAATACACAATGGAACAGTGGAAACACCAGCAAAACCATAAATACTTCGGCCATACTATGATATAAAACACTGCTGGAATTATTAACTGGACATAAGCTTAACTGGACAGTTTGAAGCAAAAGAAAATGGAGGAATATTCAATATGCATTACATTCCCTTAGTAGTATTGATAAATATTCCTGTCCCATAGAAATGGAGGCAAACATTTACTTCGGTTCAAACAAACTGTTGAAGAAGAAAAGCATGGATTGGTTGATTAAATAAAAGATGGTCAACAAGTAGCAATGATGCAATTAAAAATGGAAACTTAACGATTGTTCAGGAAACAAAACGTGAATATCAAAACAATATAATTAAACACACAACAGAATGCTGGCAAAGAAAAGCATTACCTGGTCAATTTCTACAAAAGATAGAGGGGGAAGTGGATAAAGATAAAATCTGGCAATGGCTTAGGCATGGAACATTAAAAGAAGAAACTGAAGGCTTGATTTTGTTTATTCAAGATCAAGGTAGTAGTTGAACTAGTGTAATCAAGGCCAGAATTGAAAAATCATCCAATGATTCAAAGGGCAGATTGTGCAAAGAAGCAGAAGAAACAGTAGATCATATTCTCAGATCATGTAAGAAGATTATACAAACTGATTATAAGCCAGAATATAACAAAGTCATCAAAATTATTGAATAGAACATCTTTAAATGGTCATGTGCCAGAAACAAAAAGTTGGTGAGAACCGAGAATTGAAAAAGTCATTGAAAATGAGCAGGTTAAACTATAGTGGGATTTTTTAATACAAATGGTATGTATACAAAATAGGTATCTAAGTCTTAGCTTATAACATAGCAGATGTAAATATGTTTGGAAAGGAGAAAAAAGTTTGGATAACATGGCAATACCAGCACTAGTAGAATAGCAGATAAATAATTGGAGAAGATCAGAAAGTATGAAAATTGAAAACTGAAGTTGAAAGATTATAGCATGAACTGTGGCATCTTAGTGATAATTGCTATGGTGATTGCACCAAAACACTTGAATGACCCTTTAAAAATCTGCTCATTGACAAAATTTTCATTCATAATTATAAAAATTGGTTACAAACATGTACTATGCCAATACATTCAGTCTCATAAAAATCTCCCCAACCCCTCAAGTATCTTGATAATCTTTTGGTAGTCAGAATAGCCTGGAATTCGTCTTCCAAAATCTGTTTTTTCAGTGTAAATCGAGGACTAAGTATATAGACTATGTGTCTTCAGAACCAAATGTCTCTGAATTGATATAGAGAACAAGACATTAAAAATAAATGCCCTCTCGAAAATTCCCTGGTAAGAATTCAACAATCTCACCCTTAAATGTAGATGAGAATTTGCACATTGCAAAGTGCACATTGTTGGAATTATGGTATGGTTACCTGAAATCTTGCAAGCTCCCAGGTTTCAACATTGCACAAAATCTGACAATATTTAGTTCTTTAAAAAATGATTTCAGGGCGCCTCAGATGCTGGTATCTGTGCTGTATTGCTGATTGTTCAGTACATTATTTCTAATTTGGGATTGGTTTCAGAGCAAGTAAATTTGCAGATTTGAGCATGTTCTAAATACATTTGCTTAAGAGGGTTTTGCTCAATTTTTTTAAAAAAGGTTTTTTCGACAACACTTCAGCTTCACTGGCAGACAACGTCAAAGGCTTTGCCCTGATGTTCAGCAACATAGTTCAGCTGGTACCTGGATGAGAATATAAACACTTTTTGCTTAGATCCTAGTACAGTCGATAAACAGGATGAAGATTTTCAGCGCAGCAATATGATGCTTTGTAAGTTGTTGCCATAACTGTTGCCATTGTAAGAAGATGATGTTTTTACAGCCATGACTAGTGTGGCATGTGATATCCAGCTGTTGCAGCTTTTCTTAAGTAAGAAACTTGAAAAAATAGAATAGAATAGAATAGAATAGAATAGAATAGAATAGAATAGAATAGAATAGTTTATTGGCCAAGTGTGATTGGACACACAAGGAATTTGTCTTGATGCAAATGCTCTCAGTATACATAAAAGAAAAGATACATTTGTCAAGGGTCAAGAATCATAAAGTACAACATTTATTAATAGTCATAAGGTACAATAAGCAATCAAATCATACTAGATAACAGTCAATAAAAATCGTTAGAATACCAGCAACAAGGTTACAGTCATACAGTCACAAGTGGGAGGGGATGGGTGATAAGGAGTGATGAGAAGATTAACAGTAATAGTAGTGCAGACTTTGTAAATAGTTGGACAGTGTTGAGGGAATTATTTGTTTAACAGAGTGATGGCTTTCGGGGAAAAACTGTCCTTGTGTCCAGTTGTTCTGGTGTGCAGTGCTCTATAGCATCATTTTGAGGATAAGAGTTGAAACAGTTTATGTCCAGGATGTGAGGGGTCTATAAATATTTTCACAGCCCCCTTTTTGACTCATGCATTATACAGATCCTCCATGGAAGGCAGGTTGATAGTAATTGTTTTTTCTGCAGTCCTAATTATCCTCTGAAGTCAGTGTCTGTCCTGTTAGGTTGCAGAACCAAACCAGACAGTTATAGAAGTGCAGATGACAGACTCAATAATTCCTCTGTAGAACTGGATCAGCAGCTCCTTGGGTAGTTTAGGCTTTCTGAGTTGGTGTAGAAAGTACGTTCTTTGTTGTGTTTTTTGATGATGCTTTTTGTCTTAGGTGTCCAATTTAGGTCTTGTGATTTCTAGAACCTAGAAATTTAAGGGTCTCTACTGTTGATACTGTGTTGTCTAGCATTGTAAGAGGTTGGTAGTACGGGAGGGTTTCTCCTAAAGTCTACCATCATTTCTATAACTTTGAGTGTGTTCAGTTCCAGATGGTTCCGGTCACACCATGAGGCAAGTTGTACAACCTCCCATCTGTATGCGGATTCTTCGTTGTCTCGAATGAGACCAATCACTATTGTATCATCTGCAAAGTTCAGTATTTTAACAGATGGATTGTTTGAGATGCAGTCATTGGTATATAGGGGGAAGAGGAGAAAGCACACAGCCCTGTGCTAAAGGGAAAATTACATTTCAGTAATATTATTAGCGTCTTATGTTTAGATCGCTTGCAGGCTGAAACAGCATTTACAAGGCTAAGTATCTTTCATATGAAGCTGTGCTTCATACTTGAATCAAGTCCCTTTCGGGCCGGCCTTATGATTCCATGTTCTGTGTTCAAATGGTGACATTTCAGCATCTTCCCTGGAAATGAGAGGTTATGTAATCTAGAAGAGGAAGGTAGATTTCAAGCCAGTGAGATTCATTTTTATTTTATTATGACTTCCATGTTTATCAATTGGAGCTTTATTGTAATGCCACGCAAACACACAAGGACTAAGATATAAAGCGGAAGACAACTGCAAACAACCTAAAAGATGGCAGGACAGTTTCAGAAGCAAAGAGGAATTTGATGTCTGATTAGGTTCCATTAATTCAATAACCAGTAAATATGAGCAGGACCAGTTTATGGCCTTAGGATTTAGTTTTCATTAGCCACAAATAAACAATGGGAATAGCATTTTAGTCTGGAATTCCCTGTCACATGGTGCAGAAAAGTGGAATAAAAGAGTTGAAATGGACTTTAGAAGTTCTCTAGTCTAGTCTAACTGTCAGGAAATTTCTCTCTATTTCTTGGCTGGTTCTCTCCAGTAATGGGATTCAAAAAATTTTTTACTATCGGTTCTGTAGGCGTGGCTTGGTGAGCATGGCATGGTTTGGTGGGCGTGACAGGGGAAGGATACTATAAAATCTCCATTTCCACCCCACTCCTAGGGGAAGGTTACTGCAAAATCCCCATTCCCTCCCTACCCCACTAACCTGCTTTCCAGCTCCATTCTCCTGTGCAGGGCAACCAAAGAAGACCCAGCCGATCAGCTGGGACTCAGGAGGCAGAGAATAGATGGGGGCGGGGCCAGTCAGAGGTGGTATTTGCCGGTTCTCCAAACTACTCAAAATTTCTGCTACCGGTTCTCCAGAACTGGTCAGAACCTGCTGAATACCAACTCTGGTTCTCTTCATGATTTGCTTCCATCCATTGCTTCTTGTCCTGCCTTCTGGTGCTTTGAGAATAGGCTGACTCCCTCTTCTTTGTGGCAGCCCCTCAAATATTGAAAGACTACTACTATCATATCACCCCGAGCCTTTCTTTTCATTAGATTTTTCACTAGACACACCCAATTGCTGCAACTGTTTTCCTTATATGTTTTAGCTTTCAGTCTCTTAATCATCTTTGTTGCTCTTCTCTGCACTCTTTCTAGAGTCTCAACATCTTTTTTATATCATGGTGACCAAAACTGAGCACAATATTCCAAGTGTTACCTTAACAAAGCATTATACAGTGGTATTAACACTTCACATGATCTTGATTCTATCCCTCTGTTAATGCAGACTTGGATTGCATTAGCTTTCTTGATAGTTGCAGCTCATTGCTGACTCATAGTTAAATGGTTGTCCACTAGGACTCTTAAATCCTTCTTACAGTTTTTGCTGTTGAGCCAGGTACCACTTACTATAGAATAGAATAGATATTTATTTATATACCGCTCCTCTCCCGAAGGACTCGGAGCGGTGTACGGCCATCCAATTAAAATAACATCAAAACATACAAAAATTAAAACTGAATTAAATAACCTGGCTGTAAAACAGGTTAAAACCCCCACTATAAACCCTAAAATTAAAATACCCAAATTTAAAATCAGCTCAAGCCGGCCTGGTTAAAAAGCCAGGTTTTCAAGGCACGCCTGAAGGTCCCCAGGTCCGTGGCTGTACGCAACTCCAGAGGCAACCCATTCCAGAGGGCGGACGCCCCACAGAGAAGGCCCTATTCCTTGGGGTCACCAGCCGGCACATAGATGCTGACGGGATCCGCAAGAGACCCTCCCTGTGAGAGCACACCGGTCGGTGAGAGGAAACTGGCAGAATGCGGTCTTGTAAATATCCTGGTCCGATGCCATGGTGATCAAATAATGCAATAATACTACTGTATAGAATTCCAGATAGATAGCTGTCCAGCCTCTGATTAGCTGATTCAGGAGAACATTAGTGTCAATCAGTTTCACATTGACTTTTAGCATTTCCTTTAGATATTTAGCCTAACATTGCAAAATGCTGTTGTTGTTTTAACATCAATTGCTAAGAGCATATTTTTAGGACTTGGTTTGGAAAGCAAATGTTTTGTTGCATTCCCATTTCTCCTAACTTTTGCTGGCTTTTTCTTTGTGTTATACATTTATAGCAATTAATGGATATATGTATGGAAACATCCCTGGCTTGGAAATGTGTGCTGGCGATTTGGTGTCCTGGTCTTTGATTGGAATGGGGAACGAGTTGGATGTTCACTCTGTGCACTTCTTGGATCACGTCCTGATTAACAGAGGTTGTAGGACAGATGTCATTAGCCTTTTTCCGGCCACCTTCATCACAGCAGGAATGGTTGCGCAGAACGTTGGGACATGGCTTGTGAACTGTGAAGTCAATCATCACATGCCAGGTAAACAATTCAACAAGCAGCAGCATGCTAGATATTCAGAAATGTGTGCCATGTTCTTTTATATATAATATATAACAGGGGCCACCAACCTTTTGGAGCTCAGGGACCACCAAACTCATAATTTTAAATCCCGCGGACCAGAGACCTTGGGAAAATCCCCAAAAAAGTCTGCAGGAAAATTCCCCACCCGTTTTCCTACTGATCGATCAGTCTTAATTTGGGATTGCAGGATAACTGTCTCCAGCTCTGTTCTCAAGTGGGGGGGGGGGGGGGAGAGATTTTTGGCTCCATGCAAGGAAAGCAGCAGAAGCAGCAGAAGTTTTTCTTTCTCTCCCCCAAACTCCACCAGAAATGAGTCTTTGTGAGACTTGTCGTGTGAGATTTTGCAGTAACTTTCCCGTTACCCCCACCAAGCAATGCCCACCAAGCAACGCCCAAAAAAATTGAATCCCACCACTGCTGCAGATGTTAAATAAATAACACAGTTGTTCAATGAATCTCACTTCCTCACTGACTTTGCTTGTCAGAAGGTTGCAAAAGGGGATTTATATGACCCTAGGACACTGTAACTGCCATATGGTAAATATGAATCTGTTCATTTACAAACAAGCTTGGAGAGATTCAGGAATGTAACTGGTATCAGTGAACATGTGCCTTGAACGGACTGGATAAACATCTTAGATAAAGACATCCTTTGTGGAATGGAACCAAAAGCGATTAAATGATTCTTGTGTTTCTTTTTTGCACTGCAGCTGGTATGTCAGGATTATATAACATCAAGTCTTGTGGTCAAAATATCACTCCGTCCTGGAGTGGTCATAAAAGAAAATATTTTATTGCTGCTGAAAGAATTCTGTGGGATTACGGACCTGGTGGTATTGATACATTCACTGGACAACCTTTAAATGCCACTGACAGGTCAGAGTCTCATTTGTTGTTTTTATTGTGTTAATTTATTCAATCCCAAGCCCTTTTCTTACTCTTATATTAATGTGTTCCCCCCCTCTTATTAACACCAGTTGCAAATCATCTTATAAGAGCCTGGAACTTTTAAATTAATTTGTTGATCCCATATAATTGTGTTGGCAGAACACAGGTAGCTAACAAGCTGTATTTTCATAATGTGAATTCTTTGATTAGGTTTAGCATCAAATTATTTCAGTTTAATATCTCCTGCAAACCCAGAATATAAAGCACCTTTGGTTAGTTTGTGAGTCAGTGAACAAGTGTACCAGTTTATGCATGTTTGTGGGAACATAATACGTGAATTTTAGCAGTAGCCATGGTGCTTAGACTTATATGCAGTTTACAGAGTCAACATATTGCCCCCAACAAGCTCTGGGTACCCATTTTACTGACTTCAGAAGGATGGAAGGCTGAGTCTACCTTGAACCAATCAGGACTGAATTCCTGGCAGTGAGCAGAGTCAGCCTGCAATACTCCATTCTAACCACTGTGCCACCAATGGTCTACTTGAAGTGAGTTACCTACGCAGGTAGATGACTCAGGTTGTCCTACTGCATATCCCAGCATTAAAAATACACAGGGAGCTTTGTAACTGACATTCACACTTTGTGTTTTCGCAGTGATTCAGCTGCTTACTTCAGACAAGGAGATGATCGAATTGGAGGGCGCTACTGGAAGGTCCAGTATGTGGCCTACACTGATGGTAGCTTTAGCAGAAGAAAGAAGCGACCTGCATCCGAGGCCCATCTTGGCATACTTGGTATGAACTGGGGAAAAACTCCTGGGGCTTTTTCATGGCACTGATTTCAGGCACACCTCTCTGATGATGGCACATATTAAGAGCAGTTCTGAACCCAGACAAGCCATGATGAAACCCTAGCCCTGTGATGGCGAAACTATGGCATGAGTTTATGACAGTTGAACCATTCATCTGGGGTCCTGTGGCCGCCATTTATAACCTTCCGAGCTGGTTTCCCCACGAGCCAAGTTAATGGAGGAAGCCATATTCCCTTAATAACGGCAGTGACTCACTTAACAACTGTGGTAAAAAAGATAATCAAACGGGCTGCAACTGACTGAACCATTATTTTGCTTAGCAACAGAAATTTTTCCCTCAGTTGTGGTCCTAAGTCAAGCATTTCCTGTACAACATCAGATTCGTTTTGTGGGGGACATGGAATTAGATGACACAGATATTGGTACTCTTCATGTCAGTGCTTGGGAAGAAGATAACCCAAAGGAAAATATACCTAAAATCTCATATATTTTCTCCCCTTCCTATATTTTTTTTTCTGTTTGCCATGGCATGAGTGGTGGAAAGAAGAAGAAAAAGTATTTTTTATAGTTTTTTATTTTAAAAAATAAAAAGGTAAAGGTTCCCCTCGCACATACATGCTTGTAGTTTCCTGGCTCTAGGGGGCGCTGCTCATCTCCATTACAAAGCCGAAGAGTCAGTGCTGTCCGAAAATGTCTCCGTGGTCATGTGGCTGGCATGACAAAATGCCCAAGGCGCACGGAACGCTGTTACCTTCCCACCAAAGGGATCCCTATTTTTCTACTTGCATTTTCACATGCTTTTGAACTGCTAGGTTGGCAGAAGCTGGGACAAGTAACGGGAGCTCACTCCGTTATGCAGCGCTAGGGATTCGAACTGCTGAACTGCCGACCTTTCTGATCGACGAGCTCAGTGTCTTAGCCACTGAGCCACCATGTCCCTCTATCAGTATTTTAGCTGTAGCCTAGTCAAAAGTGTTCCACGCAGTGCCCAAAATTCATCACTGAGATATTGTGCTTCAGCAGAGAGAGGGAGAGATCCCAACGGTGAGAGTGCAATTTGACTACACAGAGAAAGGGAGCCTGTAAAGTGATTTCTTAGAAAAGAGTGTAGTGAGAGTCACAAAGATGAATGTGGGTGAGGCTGAAGGAAGTAGGGATATTTTCTGCTGCAGTGATAAGGTAATGCTTTCAACCAACTCATTCATTCACCTCTAATTTCAAGGTCCAGTTATCAAAGCTGAAGTTGGCGATACCATCTTAGTTACTTTTCTCAATAGAGGAGACAAGAATCATAGCATGATGCCCCATGGAGTAGCTTTCGATAAGTCATCGGAAGGATTCCCTTATGCTGATGGTAAGCAAGTTGATGTTCATCATCATCATCATCTTTTAATGACCCTATAATCCCTTGCGGGTGGAGTCTGGAGCAACTAAATGGAGCTAATGGAGCTAGCAGAGTGTTTAATGGCCGGATGCCCTTCCTGTCACCAATGTGGAGTTTTGTTTAGCAGATATATTTTCATTGTGCCCAGAGAGAGAAATATCTGCCTTTACCTAGGATCGAACTGATTGTGAGGCAAGAGCTCCACCCTTAGGCCACCGCATCATTCCAAGTGAGTCTATGTTACTTTGGTGTATTTTGTTCTTTATCCAGGAGATTAACAGAAAACAGGCACCAATGAATGATTGTAGCCCGCTACTTACAACAGTTCATTTAGTGACCATTCAAAGTTACAAAAGTACTGAAAAAAGTAAATTATGACCTTTTTTTCACACCTATGACTGTTGCAGCGTCTCTTGGTTACATGATCAAAATTCAGAAGTTTGGCATCTTTTTGATGGTTGCAATATCCACGTGTTTCCTTTTGCAACCTTCTGCCAAGCAAAGTCAATGGGGAAACCAGATTCATTTAGCAACCGTGTTACTAACTTAACAACTGTAGGGATTCATTTACAATTCCGGCAAGAAAGGTCGAAAAATGAGGCAAAAGTCACTTAACCAATGTCTCACTTCACAACAGAAATTTGGGGCTCAATCGTGGTCGTAAGTTGAGGACTACCTGTACTTGAAATGATTTTGTTTACTGTTTTGAATGGCAAATACCACAGTGCTTCACAAATATCTATGGAGATTGTCAGTCATCCAGATCATGGTTGTCCCAAAGGTGCTTTTTTTTTCAGGAGGCAACTGGACTTTCTGTTTTTTCTTTTGAAGACGTTTCGCTTCTCATCCAAGAGGCTTCTTCAGCTCTGAAGAAAAAGAGCTGAAGAAGCTTCTTGCATGAGAAGCGAAACGTCTTCAAAGAAAAACCAGCAAGTCCAGTTGCCTCTTGAAAAAGCACCTTTGCATCACAAGTAGTCTCTGAAATATTTATTTCCTATGTGGTATGGATGTCAAGATGCAGGTGAGGCATTCCAGGCCCACAAACTGCAGAAATCCAGATCCTCTGAACTCATAAGAACTTTCTTGGAGAACTTAGAGGCCTGCCACATACCACCACACCTGCGATACGGTTTTTAGTACCCAGTCATCTTCTCTTCTGCTGCCTCAGAAATAAATACTGAGAACAAGGAGTAAAAAATCTCAAGGTGTCCCAGATTGGGCCCAGATTAAGTACACTTAAGGGAAGTCAAATCACTTACAGAGGTAGTATTCAGCAGATCTGTCAATGCTCACAGAACCGGTAGTAAATTTTTTTGAATCCCCCACTGATCCAAATGCAAAATAACAACTTGACAACATAAGACTCACCTTGCTAGATCAAAAGACATCAAAACTAGAAAGATTTTGCGTCTACTACAATGGTCAACTCTGGAGAACCAGAAATTTTGAATAGTTCGGAGAACCGAAAAATACCACTTCTGACTGGCCCCGCCCCAGTGGTGGGATTGAAATATTTTTACCACCGGTTCGGTGGGTGTGGCTTGGTGGGCGCACTTTGAGTGACTGCACACACTTTGCGTGCATGTGCACACACCAAACACGCACTTTGCGCGGGCGCAGAGGCATTCTAACTCACCTCCTGCAAGGCTGCAGTCTCCCAGTCTCTGTAAGGCTGCAGTCTCTTGCTTCAGCAGCTGCTGGGCAGCACTCTGGTGTGCCGCGTAAAGCAACTGCACTTCAAATTCAGAAAATAAAGATGAGTTTGGGAGCCCAGGCGGGAGGAGAGAACCGGTTCGGTCTCTGCTGCCCATCGCCGCTACCGGCTCGGTAGAACCAGGCTGAACCGGTAGAATACGACTACTGCCCCACCCCCATCTATTCTCTGCCTCCCGAGTCCCAGCTGATAGGCTGGGTCTTCTTTTGTTGCCCTGCACAGGAGAACAGAGCTAGAAAGCAAGTTAGTGGGGTGAGGAAGGAATAAGATTTTGCAATCACTTTTTCCTGGAGTGGGGTGGGAATGGAGATTTTACAGTATCCTTCCCCTTCCACGCCCACCAAACCACGCCATGCCCGCCAAGCCACGCCCACAGAACCAGTAGTAAAAAAAAATTGAATCCCACCACTGCTTACACAGTCATCAATCCATACCTTGTTTTTATTTATCTGGAGCAAAGCAGCACAAACACATTAGCTGCGCTACCTCACACAATAAACTTAGTTACTGAATTCATCCATCAGCAGAATACTTTCAATGTGACATTTGCCGATGCAGTGGGTATATAAATGAGCCAAAGTGCTCCCCAAAACAGCTGCTTTGAGGTATTTTCTTTCAACAGTAATTGCTCTGTTCCTGACAGCCAAGTTCTAACCAGCCTCACTAATGAGGTAGTGAGTAAGTAGTATCAGTAGTAAGTACTAATATCCCCTCAGAGCTATTGGCAGGGAAATTTCCATCAGTCATTCTCCTTAAAGCTGAAATTAACATCTTTAATTAACATCATTAATGTAACATCTTTATTTATATAAATATTTTTACCCAGTTTCTCCTCGTAGGCCCCTGTAGGACAACCTTTATTTCTATGAGTAGGCATACAGTCCAGGCAATCCTGTTGGTTTAGTAATCATTCAAAGCTACAGTGTCACTGGAAAAAGCAACTCAAAAATGTTTTTCATACTTACAACCGTTGTAGCATCCCCATGATCACATGATCCATACCCTTGGCAACTGGCTCATATTTATGATGGTTGCGGTGTCCTTGGGGTTATTTGCAGAGGTGGTATTCAGCAGGTTCTGACCAGTTCTGGAGCGGAAATTTTGAGTAGTTCAGAGAACCGGCAAATATCACCTCTGACTGGCCCCGCCTCCATTGATTCTCCGCCTCCCAAGTCCCAACTGATTGGCTGGGTCTTCTTTTGTTGCCCTGCACAGGAGAACGAAGCTGGAAAGCAGGTTAGTGGGGTGGGGAGGGAATGGGATTTTGCAGTATCCTTCCCCTGCTATGCCCACCAAGCCACACCATGCCCACCAAGCCACGCCATGCCCACCAAGCCATGCCACGCTCACCAAGCCACGCCCACAGAACCGGTAGTAAAAAATTTAGAATCCCACCACCAGTAATGTGATCCCCTTTTGAGACCTTCTGACTAGCAAAGCCAAGGGATAAGTCAGATTCACTTAACAACTGCGTTACTAATTTTATAACTGCAGTGAT
The DNA here is from genome assembly GCA_023653725.1 of Bungarus multicinctus. Lineage (NCBI taxonomy): Eukaryota > Metazoa > Chordata > Lepidosauria > Squamata > Elapidae > Bungarus > Bungarus multicinctus. The sequence continues at coordinate 13,136,954 of CM042850.1, forward strand.
TCACTTAGCAAAGGTGGCCAGAAAGGTCGTATAATGGAGGAAAACTCACTTAACAACTATCTTGCTCAGCAGTAGAAATTTGGGACTCAATTGTGGTCATAAGTCAAATGATCCTTGGATTTCAATTACAGTTTAATTTCATAGGGATGTTTTGACTTCTTTTCTTTTAAGGATATCCAAAGTCAGGAGCTTTTGTTAAACCTTATGAGACCTTTCAGTATGAATGGAGAGTTCCTGAAAGCATTGGACCTGCACCCAATGATCCAGCATGCCTCACATACTTATATTATTCAGCAACCGATCCAATGATGGATACTCAGTCTGGTCTGGTGGGGCCTCTTATCATTTGTAAGAAGGATACTCTCAAATCCAATGGAAATCAGGTAAACAGCTTGCTAATATCTTGACTGGTTGATTGCACAGGTCAGGAGTGTCAAACACACATCGTCAGAGCAGCATCACGTGATGTATCAGGTCTTTCCCCTCTTCGCTAAACTGGGCTTGGGTGTGGCCAGCTTACGACGCATCCAGCCCGTGGGCCAGGAGGTTGACAGCCCTGGCATAGGTGGAAAGAAAGGGTGGTTGTTGCACGCATCCAAATCAGAGGAGGTATTCAGCAGGTTCTGACCAGTTCTGGAGAACCGGTAGCGGAAATTTTGAGTCGTTCGGGGAATTGGCAAATACCATCTCTGACTGGCCCCGCCCCCATCTATTCTCTGTCTGCTGAGTCCCAGCTGATTGATTGGGTCTTCTTTTGTTGCCCTACACAGGAGAAGGGAACTGGAAAGCAGGTTAGTAGGACGGGAAGGGAATGGAGATTTTGCAGTAACCTTTTCCTATCACGCCCACCAAGCCTTGCCCACCAAGCCACACCACAGCCACCAAGCCATGCCCACAGAACCGGTAGTAAATTTTTTTGAATCCCACCACTGATCCAAATGCAAAGTAACAACTTGACAACATAAGACTCACCTTGCTGGATCAAAAGACATCAAAACTAAATAGATTTTGCATCCACTACAATGGTCAATTTAAGTCCCCAGGAAGGAAGACAACATATATAGTCTAAGTCTTGATGTTTAGTTATAGAAATCTTGGTCATGATTACCAAAAGCGTTACAAGAGTTGTCATTCATTATATCTAGTACTTTCCTCAAGTCAAGCATCTTCCAGATAAGTGGACTTCAACTCCCAGAATTCTTAGCAATAATTCTGGTCCCCATTGTGTTCATAAGTCAAGGAGTACCAATACATTATGGACAATAGGGGGAAAGTGGGCACTTGGATCAAGAAAAGACTGCACCATTGGCTTAAGGTTACTTGTAGTAAGTTTGAATTATTGGCAGTTTTAGAAATCTGATGTACGGCAAAAGACACTAGCAGCTTCAATGATGCTACTTTAATTTTTTTTAAAATCCTTAACTTAGGTAGTAGCCAAAATGCCCCGTTTGCATATAAAGAGGAAATTATCAGGAAGCTAACTGAAATTTTTTTTTGATTTTCTATTTAATCTGCAGATTAAATATTTGCCGTTTTAATGAACAATGTTTATGTTTTGGCTACAGAAAGGAGTAGACAAAGAATTCTATCTGCTCTTCACTATCTTTGACGAAAATCTGAGTTTTTACTTTGACCTAAATATTGAGACTTTTACTGGAGATCCCTTGACGGTTGATAAGAAGGATATGGATTTCCAGGAATCCAACAGAATGCATGGTATGGAAAATACACATTTGGGAAGTTAGGCAAGGGAAGTTTTCAACAAGGTGCAAAAATATAGGGTAGAATGAGAGGTTGTGAGATAAGCATAGGGCTGTATAGGATTTATGCTACTGTTTGCCCTACATCCTGAGGAGAATAAAGTAAATTTTCTCCATCCTAAGAATGCCTTGAATTGAAAAGAGGATAGAATTACTCCTTCCTTTCTTCTCCTGACCATGGAAAGCAGCCAAAATGCTGTTGCTTTATTTTCTGTCTCTCAAAAATTGTGAGGAACTTGTGGAACAGCAGTTAAATGATTAAGGAATGGGTGGACTAGTGTTAACATGCTCGTTTATCAACAAGAAGGTTGGCAGTTCGAGACCCAAAGCCGTGTGATGTGGTGAGCTCCCATTCCTGCCCCAGCTCCTGCCAACCTAGCAGTTTGAAAGCATGCAAATGCTAGTAGATAAATAGGTACCATTTTGGTGGGAAGGTAATGATGTTCCGTGCACCTTGGCATATTGTCATACCAGCCACATGATCACAGACAATGATCGCTATCAGTGGTGGATCTTCCTTCCCAAGGATGGGCCCACAGATTTCCACTGCTCTCCTCTCCTCTGCCTTCTGAGCATCCGTGTGTCAGGCATTGTCAGATCTTCAGACAATGCTGGCTCCCTCAGCTAAGAAATGGAGATGAACAGCACCTTCTAGTATTGACACAACTGTAGAGGGGAAAGCTTTACCTTTTTAAAAAATGGCAGGTCCAATGAGAATTGGGATAGATTTGAAAAGGAACAGAATTATTTCTTGGGTCTAATGGGACTCAGAGATGATGTCCTTCATTCCTCAAATCAGAGAAATCTTGCTGTGGCAGCCAAATTACTTTTTATATGTATTATGTCTTTCTCTAGCAAATTGATTTTTTTGGAGGGGTGGGTAAGGAAAGAAGTGAAAGAATAGGGAGGAAGGATACAATCAGATGACTAATTCTGGCCAGCGTCTTCATAAAACTTATTAACCCATAGAACATCTACGAACTCATGAATCTATGAGCCTGGTCAGGATAAAACATCTTAGGTAAACAAATGGCTTTATGGTTCCTTGGTTCTTGCCTTATTTTTGTGAAATACTAAAACTATAATTGTATGTGGCAAAAGCTGGCCATCCTTTTTGTCTAAGATGTGCTCTGCTGATTTAAAATCAAACAAGATTGGTGAATATGGTAATACTGCAAAGTTTCAATGTTATTATTACTCAAATAATAATATAGTAATATTGCAAAGTTTCAATGTTATTATTATTGAAATAATAATATAGTAACGTATTCATCATTGTCTCCTTTTTATGACCCCATAATCCCTTGTGGGGTTGAGTCTGGGCAACTGAATGGAGACTGGGTGTTTACTGGTCGGATGCCCTTCCTGTCACCAATGCGGAATTTTATTTAGCAGATTAAATTCTAATTGTGCTCAGAGAGAAATTTCTGCCTCTACCTAGGATCAAACACAGCTTCCTGATTGTGAGGTGAGAGCTCCAGCTCTAGGCCACCGCACCACTCAATATAGTAACGTATTATTTAATAATAAAATATATTTATTGAATAATATAGAAGTTGAATTAAAAATAAACTTGAGGATGCTGATGGTGCCTCCAATGTATAGATATGTTGCTTATACATTTAAGTCTTTCTGTGGAATTGTCTGTGATTAATCAGAATCAGCTGCATGGAAGATTAATAAAACTGGTTATTTTCCTCAGTGAGATCACAAATATCTGGTATGCAACTTCAGATGACCTAATCAAAATCCAAATCCCAAAATCTTCAACATTAGACTGTCTACTATTGACCTCACCCCTTTCCTAAGAGGTCTGGAGGGAGCGTGCATAAGCGCACCAAAACGTGCCTACCATCCCTGTCCTGTTGTTTCTTTTGTTTTTCTTATTCGTATCCATTTCATGTATTTATAACCATGTTTATACTTATACCTGTTATCTAATAATTGTTTGACAAAATAAATAAATAAATAAAAAATAAATAACCTAATGTGCACTCCCTAAATCTATCTGCATAAACCAGAAGCCGTTATTATTAGATTTTCTTTTCAGAAGGCAGTGAACACATTTAATTCTCTATCGGTATTTCCTCATCACAACATCTCTATGTAATGGTTTGGACCAGGGTGGGCTTCAAAAAATTTAACAACCAGTTCTCTGCCCAGTTGCTATGTGGGCATGGCCATGGTGGGCATGGTCTAGTTGGCCTCCTGCACCATCCGCGGAGACGGGCTGCAAGGGCGCCGTTTTCTCCCTCTCCGCGGTCCTCCCTGAGCTCCGGAGTCTTTTCTCGAGCCTCTGGGAGGATGAAAATGGCTTCCCTGGGCTCCGGAGACTGGAAATGGGCCCGTTTCCAGCCTTCTGGAACTTCCAGGTGGCCTGTTTTTCACCCTCCCAAGCTTCCGCATGGGCCTTTAACTGTGATCCAAAATGGGCCTTGTGAGGACTCCTGGGAAGGGTGGGAGGGGTGGCCAGGGCAGGGCCAGCCAGAGGTGGGATTTGCCCGTTCACTAAACTGGCCATAAAATTAACAATCTGTTCACCCAAAGCGGTGCGAACCAGTAGCAAACCACCACCGGTTTGGACTGAGAGAGAGGCCCAAAGTTAGCGAGGTGGCTTTCATGCCTAAAGGAGGACTAGAACTGTCTCCAGCTTACTAGACCAGCCTGTTAATCAAAAGGGCCCAGCAGAGATTATACTACCTGAGACTTCTCATGAAACAACAACTGAATGAAAAACTGCTGGTGACCTTCTACCGCTGCACCACAGAGAGTATCTTAACTTACTGCACCTCTGTATGGTTTGCCAATTGCACAGGGGCAGATAGGATAGCACTCCAGAGGGTTAATGTCATTGCCCAGAAGATCATTGGTTGCCCTCTCCCCTCTTTGGAAGAGCTTTATAGCTCCCTATAGTTCAAAACATTCTCAAAGATCCATCTCATCCTGGGAACCCTTTTTTTGAACTATTACCATCTGGCAGACGGTACAGAATAATACAAACAAGGACAAATAGGCTGAAAAATGCTTCTATCCCAGGGCAGTAACTCTCTTGAATTCTGCTCTATAGTGCAGTGTTGGTGTGGTGTCGGGGGTTTTCAGTTCAATGTGTGGAGGGTGAAGGATGTGTGGTTTTTATTTTCATGGTTAGGATGTGCACTGAAGATGGTGTTTGATTTCATTGTACGAGGTGCAATGACAATAAAGTAAAGTAATAATTAATAACACTCTTCTAGCACTGATGATGTTACCTAGTTGGGTAATGAAACATCTGCAAGAAAACAGACTATTGGGTCCAAAACCCTGTTCATTTGAAGAATGCAAACTGAGCCTCTTTGACAAATGGCTGTTCAGCTTCTCCTTAAAGGCAGCTCATAAAGGGGAACTCATCATTTCTCTTGAGCATTGGTTCCGTTGTCAAGTGTTCTTAGTGTCACTCAGCCAGAATCTGCCTTCCTGCCATTTTCTTTTTCTCCTTTCAGCGGTCAATGGCTACCTGTTTGGTACCTTACCTGGCCTCGACATGTGCAAAGGTGACCTTGTTTCTTGGCATATGGTTGGACTAGGCGGCAGTACAGATGTTCACGGCGTTCAATTCCAAGGAAACACCATCCATTTGGGAGGCACCATAAGGGACAGTCTCCCTTTGTTCTCCCATGTTACAACCACAGCACTGATGCAGCCAGATCAAACAGGTAAATGTTAGAAATGGGCTCTCAGCATCGTCCCTTGACTTGCCACCAAAGCGATCTCTTTCTCTCTCTCTCCATTAATTTAACATGATGCTAGGATACAAATTATGCAGACTTCTGAGTAATTTTTTGAATAATTCATCTTACAGATTCCGGTTATCTTTTGACACCTATGATTGTACATTCAAATATACAACTGGTTCCAATTCTGGTTGCAGGCTTGGTTTTATTGATCTCTTGTTTTTCCCAATTAAATCTTTTTTCCCTCTTCTCCACAATAAAATATTTTTTAAAATTAAAGGACTGATTCGTTTTTAGTACAAAACTTTTGCCATTTTTAATGCTTAACTCTTTAGTTTATAATCAATTTCCTTTCAGGGACTTTCCAAGTGGCTTGTAGAACATTTGATCACTTTACTGGTGGGATGAAGCAATGGTATAATGTTAAATCTTGTGACAAGAGCTCATCTGATGGCAGATACGATGGAACAGTCAGGACCTACTATGTGGCTGCAGAAGAGGTGGAATGGGATTATGCCCCTGATAAGACCTGGGCTGAGAAGAAGATGGAAGGAATGAGCAAAAAAGAAAGGTATGGACAGATTATATTCTACTGATAGTTTATCTACCAATTGTGTGAACGGTTATGTTCTGACCAAGGCTTATTGAGACACTAACAAACACATGTTAGTCCCAAAACTCTTTTCAATAGAAGAGAATATTTGTAGTCCATGATGGTGCTGTCTAGTTGCGTAATGAAGCATTTGTAAGAAAACAGCCAAGCTCAGAGAGCATCAAGAACCTCTTTCATGCCCCTGTTGGAATCTGATTCTGAGGGGAGGTTGAACAGCTGACAGGGAGTGGTAGTGTGGCTCCGGTGGCTGTGGAAGAAACTGGGGAAGGGCACAGTCCGGCTGGGCATTCAAAGGAAGACCCAGAGCCACCCCCTTTTCATCCTAGGGCATGCAGGGAGGAACAGAGAAGGGAGCAACGTGAGTTACGTGGGTTACGGGGGAGAAAAGGGCCCTGATTCCCTTCATTAGCTGCAGCTGGGAAAACAGGATTTTAAAAAGGCGTTTGTGCACAGCATCTTGCTTAAAGCAAAGCGTGAATTATCTTTGTTTGTCAAGTCTTATCTGGGTTCTGGCGTTCTTCCAACTGTGTGTTTTGTTATCTTTTGAAGTCTGCAATTCCTTATCCTGCCCTGTCTCGTTAATTGCTGCAGCATGGTTTGTGTTGGTTTTGATTTATAATTTATATGTACTTTGGGTTCGGACTGAATTTCTTCTCTTTAAAAACTATTCTTGGGAGAGTTTTTTCTCCAGAGGATGATAACTGGACGCTGGGGGCCGAGTTGGAGGTATTAAAGGGACTTTACCTACTTTTGTGACTTTGTTGCTTTTGTGCCATGCCCCGGATCATCACAACCTCTGAGTGTCAACTCATAAAACCTTCCTATGCCTGTTTTAGTAGTTGCCATAAAAAAAGGGCGGGAAGGAAATCTGGAAGAGCAATGCAGTTTGAAATCGAAAGTACATTCCAACTCTTATCTTTAAAAGATTGTAAGTAAAATACCAGAGCTTTTGCCCGTGAATATATTGAATTGGAGAATGTGAATGATGACACCCAGCCCGTGAACGGGCTCAATTGGAGAATCTGGTTTATAAGACACCCAGGGGGAAGAGGCAAAACAGGGTCACAGGTGACTATAAATTACGTATGCCAGAGTTGGCTTCATACAGGGCAGAGCCAGTATGTTGCCTCTAATAAATCCTTTGAAGTTTTTTGAAGTTTAGCTCGAGAATCATGATTTAATTAGGGCGGTTACTGGAATCCTGACGCTGAGGTTATGTTCTGCATCCAGGTCAGAAGGTTGATATGATCCCTACCACTTGTCTCTTTAGAAATTAAACCCAGCATGTTGGAGCAGTTTCAAAATAGGTCAGTGTAAACCAGCTTGAGCCCTCTGGGAAAGAAGCTTTGCATTGAAAACAGGATTTATAACTTTATAGCTGGAAAAAATAATTAAACAGAATATAGACCAGAAACAAGAAGTATATTTGCTGGGCATAATCTCAGAGGATTATGATAAAGGAACTGCATATTTACTTTTACATATATTGACAGCAGCAAGGATTAGCTTTGCAAAATACTGGAAAAATGAGAATACCCCATGAGATGAGGAGGTAATTAGGAAAATTCTAGAATGTGCTGAGATGGACAGATTAACCTTAAAAATAAAAAAGAAAGAAGACTCAGAATACTAGCTGATGTGGAATAGATTCTACGAGTGTTTAAAGACAAGAGGTAGAAGTTAGAGGAAGAAAAACGATGAATGTATGTATTAAAATCAGAGATGGTTTATAACTATAACCACTACAAGTAATGAAAATATGAAAGAGTTAAGCATAAAAAGAAATCTATTTAAAAATTTTGGTGATATTTTTGGTATATGGGAGTTATACTATCATTAGAGCTATTAATTTATGTGTTATATAATAATAATAATAATAATAGTTGTTGTTGTTATTTAATGGGTTAATATCTATTATACTGTTAGCTATGTTTTTTGTTTCTTGTAAATAGAATACTTGGTCAAAATTCGGTATTCAAAAATGTTTATGAATAAAATTATTAAAAAGAAAAAAAATCAAACCCAGCATGTTGAAGCATTTTCAAAATAAATCAGTGTAAACCAGCTTGAGGCATCTGAGAAAGAAGCTTTGCGTTGAAAACAGGATGTATAACCTTATAGCTGAATTTACTAAAATCGTGACCCTGATCCATCTAATCATAACTAATCCCCAGTAAAAACAAAGGAGAAAATATAGTTGTTTGATTGACACACCCATTTCTTTTAAGATATTTTGCTGTCAAAGCTATGGATATTCACTTGGAAGTAAAATCGTCTGTATTCAGAAATAGTGCAGGTAGTCCTTGATTTACGACCACAATGGAGCCCAAAATTTGTGTTGCTAAGTGAGACATTTGTTAAGTGAGTTTTTCCCCTTTCCATTATCCCTTCATGCCATGGTTGTTAAGTGAATCATTGCAATTGTTACTTTAGTCGCATAGTTGTTAACTGTGATGATCCAGGATGGGATACAAAATAAATACAATCACAAAAATAGGTGAAGCCCCTTTTATTCCTTCACTTTGCTTCAAAGCTCCAAATATCCTTGACTGGAGACAAAAAACTTCCCCACAAGCAGTTACGAAAAGGAGGAAATGCCGTTTAAACTAAAAATGCCTATAAATTATGAAGAGTAAAAACAACACAAGCCACACTGAAGCAGTTAATGGAACCAGGCAGGATAAGGGCTTGAAGATGTCCACAGATATCGGAACACACACTGAGAAGGATGCCGAACTCAGAGAGGAACAACAAACTAAAGATATTTCCATGCTTTGTTTCCAGCACTGGCCCATACGCATGTCCATCCTTTTAATCAGTTTTCACAGCTGCAGCCCATGAAGTGGATCAAGGCCCTCTCCTCTCCATAGACCACGCCATTCATGTCTCTCCCTTATCCTCTCCTCCCTGTGTGCTCTAGGATGGAGAGGGGATAGGCCTGGGTCTTTCTCTGACTGCCCAGCCGGCCTCTGCCCTTCCCCAGCCTCCTCCACAATCTCCAGAGCCACACTTCCACTCCCTGTCGGCTGTTCCTCCTCTCCCTCGGAGTCAGTCTCCAACAGGGGCATGACAGTTAACTGAATCTGGCTTCCCCATTGATTTTGCTCCCCATCTTTGCAAAAGATGACCACGTGATTCCGGGATACTGCAACCGTCATAGATATGAGTTGGTTGCCAACCGCCTGAATTTTGATCACATGACTACAGGGATGCTGCCACAGTCATAAGGATGAAAATTGATCATAAGTAAAAAACCATTCTGAATTTTAAAATAAAAATTTTCACTGTCGTTTTCAGTGGCTTGATCTGTGATTTCTTGTCTCCAGGAATTTTTGACTGTGGATCTGTACAAATGATTAATTATGATATGACTATTGTTATACTTTTACTTATTTTTCAAGTTACGGACATATATTTGTGAGCCAGGCTGAAGATATGATAGGTTCGAAGTACAAGAAGGTGGTCTATAGAGAATATATGGACGGAAGTTTTATGGAGCACAAAAAAAGGACATTAAAAGAGGAACACCTGCAAATTCTAGGTGAGGAACTTGGATAAAGCATGAGGCATATTTTGGACACATGAGTTTTAAAACAATTGCAAAATGGTTTTCATTGCAAAGGGGAACCCTGCTGATTTCAATTAAATTTATTCCTTGCGATGTGTGCTTAGGATTGTAACATTAATGTAAAAGGATAAGAAATGGTTGAGACAAATCCTCTCGAACCTCCATTCCAATAGCTTCCATTTTCTTTCTGTTTTGTCTTTTATCTCCTAATTTCCAAGGAGCACTATTTCTCATCATTGTGCTGGTGTGCGTTGTTCAGTGTCCCATTTGCTTCCACAAAATAAAAGTCATTGCTGCAATGCCATTATTATAGAATCATATGGTTGGAAAGGACTTTGGATTTTATTGGTCCAAACCCCTGCTTGTCTCATCAGACCCACACACACCCCAGAATAAGGGTTATCTAACCTGTGCTTCAAAAACTCTAATAATGGAGCTTTCCATGATTTCAGATGTTCTTCTGCTTAATAGCTCTTGTATTCAGGAATATTTCTTTCCTCCGTAGAACTTCTACCTACTGATCAATTGTCAGCAAATTTCTCCTTTGTTCTAGGTTGCTTTTCTCTTTGATTACTTTCCATCCATTGCTTCTCATCCTGTCTTCATGTGCTTTGGAGCATGGGTCGCCAACCTTTTGGACCTCAGGGACCACCAAACTCATAATTTTAGAACCCAGGGACCACTAACTGGTTCTGTGAGTGTGGCCTAATTTGTGGGTGTGGCTTGGTGGTCATGTGACTGGCTGGGCATGGCTTGTATGTAAATATTATAAATATTTATATAAATATTGAATTTTTTTATAAAAAAGAGCAACTTTTATCCAAAATCAGGCAAAGCAGGCAGATTGAGTTGCTCACAGAATCACAGATTCATTCAGAGATCTATCTATCTGCCATTGGCTAGCTCAGTCTGTCACATAAAATTTGCTTGCAAGCAAACTCATAAAATTTATTAGCAAGCAAACTTACAAAATTAACTCACAACACCCCATGCATGTAAATACTGAATTTTTTATAAAAAAAGAGCAATTTTTATTCAAAATCAGGCAAAGCAGGCAGATTGAGTTGCTCACAGAATCATTCAGTGATCTATCTATCTGCCATCAGCTAGCTCAGTCTCTCAAATTTGCTTGCCGTGAGTCTGCACTGAATTTGCTTGCAAGCAAACCTTCAGTCCTAAGGGAGGTTTGGCTATGCTGAGCTGAAGGTCTAAAGACTAGCTAGAAAGCAAGAAATCCAACCATTTCCTGCTTCCTAGCTTATCTAAATCTCCCAGCACAGCAGAACAGATGATGGTCGGAAAAAGAAAAAATAGAAATTTAGCAGGCAAGTTTGCTGGGTAAGAAGTGAATGGGTGTGGAGGGTTCCCGAGGGCCATGTGGGCGGCGCAGCCTTGTGTTTCTGCGCAGCCTGGATAAATTGCTTTGTGGGGATACTCTGGGGGTGAGATTTCTCTGCGGCCCACCAAAATTTTCTAATGGCCCAGCACGCAGGAGGCAATGAATGCTGGCCTCCCCCACCCTCCCTGCGCATGCGCGCATGATTCCCCCGCCGTGTGCCATGCATCTCTATGCATGCGCGTGCGATCCCCTTGCCGTGTGCCACTCATCTGCACATGTGTGCGCATGCACACGTGTCTCCCACACACCCATGCACCCCCACGCATGCGTGCCAGACACCTGACAATCAGCTGTCGGGCGGCAGTGCGTGCGCACATGCAGTGGGGCATTTGTGGGCGAGCTCTCGCATGCCGGGGGAAATGGCTCTGCGTGCCACTTCCAACACGTGTGCCATAGGTTCGCCATCACAGCCTTAGATTTTGGAACACTGCTGTCATGTCAGCAGGGGTGGGATTCAAAACTTTTAACAACTGCTTCTGTGGGCGTGGCTTAGGTGGTGGGCGTAGCTTGTCATGTGACTGGGTGGACATGGCTTGGTGGTCATGTTATTGGTTGGGTGTGGCCAACTCAATATCACTCACATCGAAGCACGCATCTCCTCGCCTGGCCTCTCATGACTGTGGGGATGCTGCAACAGTCGTAAGTGTGAAAAATGGTCATAAGTCACTTTTTTCAGTGCCATTGTAACTTTGAATGGTCACTCCACCCAAGCAAAGGTACAAGCAAAGGAGGGAGGAAAAGAGAAGTTCCAGAGACAGGAAGTTTAGTCCCACCAAGAATGTAATAAGGGTTAACAGAGAGGCAGTTTCTGTAAGCAACACCAGAATGTTTCCTTCCTACCTTCCTTACAGGATTAGGCCAGTCATTTCTTCTAACAACCGGTTCTCCGAACTGCTTAGAATGTTAACAATCAGTTCTAGCGAATAGGTGCGAACTGGTAGAATCCCACCACTGCATGTCACCCCTCGTCCTTCTTTTCATTAAACCAGACATACCCAATTCCTGCAACCGTTCTTCATATATTTTAGCTTCCAGTCCCCTAATCATCTTTGTTGCTCTTCTCTGCACTCTTTCTAGAGTCTCAGCATCTTTTTTACATCATGGTGACCAAAACTGAATGCAGTATTCCAAGTGTGGTCTTACCAAGGCATTATAAAGTGGTATTAACACTTTACTTGATCTTGATTCTATCTCTCTGTTTATGCACCCTAGAACTGTGGTGGCTTTTTTGGCAGTTGCTGCACACTGCTGGCTCAAATTTAAGTGATTGTCCACTAGGACTCAAGATCCTTCTCGCAGTAATTGAGCCAGGTACCACCTATCTATACCTGTGCATTTGGTTTTTCTTGCCTAAATGTAGAACCTTACTTCTTTCACTGTTCTTGTTCTATCCTCAGGCGCTATAGAAAATAAATCCATATCATCTTCCCTGTGACAGCTCTTCATGTATTGGAAGATTGTTATCAGGTCTTATCTCAGTCTTCTCTTGCGGAATGTATTCATTAATAAGCCTTTCATGGGAAGGGATTGGCTTATCTGAAGGACTGATGGATCTCTGATGACATCATCCCATTCAATCCGGCAGGGAAAAGCATGTTGCCACCATCTGCCTGGGATGGTCCAAGGAGATAGGCCTTCTCGCTGTGGCATGTGCCTTATGGGATATCCTGAGGTTAGCTCCATCCCTACTGTCAGGGGTGGGATTCTACCGGTTCAGACCAGTTCGAGTGTACTGCATGTTAAAGTTATAGCTGGTTAGCCGAACCGGTATTTCAACTGACCACCCCTCCCTTCCCAGGAGTCTCCACACAGCCCATTTTCAATGGAGGTAAGTGCAGGGTTTGTGCAGAGGCTCTGGGAGGGGGAAAAACAGGCCTTCTGGAAGTCCAGAAACGGACCGGTTTCCTGTTTCCAGCTTCCAGAGGGCCTCCAGAGCCCGGGGGAGGCTGTTTTCACTTTCCCAGAAGCCCAGGGGAAGCATCTGGACCCTTGGGAGGGCAAAAAACAGCCTTCCCAGAAAAACAGGAAGTGGCAAAACGGGCCTATTTCCGGCTTCCGGTGGGCCTTCAGAGCCTGTTTTTACCCTCCCAGAGGCCTGGGGGAGGCCTTTGGACTCTTGTGTGGGGGGAAAACAGCCTCCCCCAGCCTCTGGAGGCCCATTGGAAGCCGGAAACAGGACGTCCAGTAGGCCCTGCCCACCATGGCCCTGCCCACTCAGCAACTGGGCATTGAACCAGTTGCTGGGATTTTTGAATCCGACCCCTGCCTGCTATAATCTTATTCCCTTAAGACCTGGTTATATGATCACGCCCGGGGCTTCCAAGAAACCATAGACATTCTGAAATGGCTCCACTGTGGTTCATGCTTTGCTTTCTTGGTGTGCTTGGTATATTTTACATTTTTAACAATATTTCCTTTGTAATAATGATTTTTATATTTTTATAATGATTGCTTTTATGTATCTCTGGTTTTATTTGATTGTTATAAGTGCCCAGAATTGCTTTTAGAGAGGTAGGCTGCTATATAAACGTGCTAAATAAATAAACATGCAAGCAAACCAATAAATAAATTAAAAGAAAAACATCTTTGGGACAACCATGGCCTGGGAATCTGCATAGACAGTTTGCAAATTATGCTTCTCACCAGGAGATGGAGCAGCATATCAACATTCTTTGACATAGAGAAACTCTGACAAACTAGGCTGGAAATGAGTCTTGTTGATTTTTAAAGTAGTGTTTCATTGTTTAAAATGTATTATTAATATTAATTTAAGTATCTTCATCCAGAGCTGGCCATTTAAAGTGAAGGATCTATTTTGTAGGCTAACATACAAAACATTTGCTAGACCAATAGTCGAATACAGCTCATCAGTCTGGAACCCACATTATGTATCTGATATTAACACAGTTGAGAAAGTCCAGAAATATTTCACAAGAAGAGTTCTCCATCGTCTACTCGTTGCAGAATACCTTATGCCACCAGACTTGAAATTCTAGACCTAGAAAACCTAGAACTACGCCGTCTTTGGTCCGATCTAAATATAGTATATAAAATCATACATTGCAATGTCCTACCTATCAATGAATATTTCAGCTTCAAATGTAACAACACAAGAGCAAACAGTAGATACAAACTCAAGGTTAATCACACCAAACTTGATTGCAGGAAATACGACTTCAGCAACAGAGTGGTCAATGTCTGGAATACTCTACCTGACTCTGTGGTTTCTTCCCCAAACCCCAAAAACTTTAACCTTAGACTGTCTACTATTGACCTCACCCCTTTCCTAAGAGGTCTTTAGGGGGTGTGCATAAGCGCACCAACGTGCCTACTGTCCCTGTCCTATTGTTTTCCTTTTTATTTTTCTTATATGTATCCATGTATTCATAACTATGTTTTTACTTATACCTATAATCTTGTAAGCAATTGACTAAATAAATAAATGAATAAATGAATGAATGAATGAATAAATAAATAAATAAATAAATTTACAGTCAAGTGAGAACAATTTCTACTTTAAATCTTATCTATGAATTAGTAACTTTTATCGTAATGTAATTAATTTCATGCTCATTCTTTAGAATGAGATGAGAGTTCTTCCATTTCCTGTAATCTAATAACATATATTTTTAAAAAAATATACAATACTCATTGGTTTTTTGTTTTGTTTTGATTTTGCCTTAGGGCCATTCATTCACGCAGAAGTTGGTGACTTGGTAGTAATTATATTTAAGAACAAAGCCAGTAGGCCCTACTCAATATCAGCTCATGGAGTACAAGAAGATGAGGGAACGAAAGCACACGTTACCATGCCAGGTACAGTGGTGGATCAGTACAAGAGACACAATCCTGCCGACTTTCACACACGTCTTATGAGTTGGATTTGATTCAGGGGTGGGCTACTACCAGTTTGCCCCAGTTTGGGTGAACCGGTATCTAATTTTATCATTTTTAATTACTGGTTCAGTGAACCGGTAAATCCTACCCCTGGATGGCCCCGTCCATCTTGCCACTCCCAGGAGTCTCCACGTGGCCTGTTTAGGATGCCAGGTAAGTACAAGGCCAGCGCAGATGATTGAGGAGGCGAAAAACGGGCCTTCCAGAAGTTCCAGACTCGTTTCTGGCCTCCGGAGGACCTTTGGAGCCTGGGGGAGGCCATTTTCGCCATCCCAGAGGCTCAAGGAAAGCCTCCAGAGTCTCAGGAGGGGAAAAACAGGCCTGCAGGGCAGTGGTCAGATTCAATTTTTTTTACTACTGGTTCTGTGGGGCTGGCTTGGTGGGCGTGGCAGGGGAAGCATACTGTAAAATCCCCATTCTCTCCCCACCCCACTAATCTGCTTTCCAGCTCCGTTCTCCTGTGCAGGGCAACAAAAGAAGACAGAGACAATCGGCTGGGACTCAGGAGACAGAGAATAGATAGGAGCCGGGCCAGTCAGAGGTAGTATTTGCTGGTTCTCTGAACTACTCAAAATTTCTGCTACCGGTTCTCCAGAACTGGTCAGAATCTGCTGAATACCACCTCTGCTCCAGGGTCTCCGGAGCCCGGGGGAAGCTGTTTTCACCCTTCTGGAAGCTTGAGGAAAGCCTCCGGAACCCAAGGAGGGTGAAACCCCTCCCCGCCATGGTTCCAGAGGCCCACTAGGCCATCATGGCCATGCCCACCCAGCAACCAGGCAGAGAACCGGTTGCTGAAATTTTTGAAACCCACTCCTGATTTGATTCCTGATGACTTCATAGTTTTCTAGTTGCTTTAGCCCCAAAACGGAAGGGGTTTCCCATTGCCTTTCTTTCTAGAAGTTTTTCTCAGCATTCCTATGGAATATGAAAAGTGGGAATTTCCTGTCCATCTTTCATCCCACAGACAGTTATTTCTCCAAAACTGCTTCTGAATGTGCTTAAAGAGCAGATAGCACCAGTTTTGATTGTTCCCGAAATGGTGCAACAGGTAATGAAGGTTGACGTGCTAACTCTTAGAAAATGCACGGCTGCTTTAAGGTATTGAAATTTGGAGCTGAGTTCAGTCTATTTCATGCTCCAAAGTTGTGATTTACTGTATTGATACCGGATAGAATAGAACAAAATAACAGAATTGGAAGGGACCTTGGAGGTCTTCTAGTCAGGCAGGAAACCCTACACCACTTCAGACAATGGTTATCCAACATCTTCTTAAAAGCTTTCAGTGTTGGAGCATTCACAACTTCTGGAGGCAAGTTGTTCCACTGGTTAATTGTTCTAACTGTCAGGAAATTTCTCCTTAGTTCTAGGTTGCTTCCCATCTAACTATAGTCTGTCCAACAAACCATGTTGAACCAATTTAGTTTGGTCTGAAAACAATATTTAGACACTTAAAATTCAATTATGTACAATGATTTTAGTGGATTGCTAACCGTAACTTAAATTGCTTAAGCAGGTAGTCCTCAACCTGTAACCACAATTAAAATTTCTGTTGCTGAGTGAGACAGTTGTCAAGTGAGTTGTGCCCCATTTCACGACCTTTCTTGCCACAGTTATGTGAATCACTGCAGTGAGTAACACAGTTGTAAAGTGAATCTGGCTTTTCCATTGGTTTTA
This sequence comes from Bungarus multicinctus, assembly GCA_023653725.1. Classification (NCBI taxonomy): domain Eukaryota; kingdom Metazoa; phylum Chordata; class Lepidosauria; order Squamata; family Elapidae; genus Bungarus; species Bungarus multicinctus. Next base: position 13,153,575 of record CM042850.1, read on the forward strand.
CTCCTCAGAAGGTCTCCAAAAGTGATCACATGACCGGCAACCATCATAAATATGAGCCAGTTGCCAAATGTCTGACTTTTGATCATATGACCATGGGGATCAGAGGTGGTATTCTGCCGATTTGGACCGATTCTGGCAGACCGGTAGCGGAAATTTTGACCAATTCAGAGAACTGGCAAATACCATCTCTGGCTGGTCCCGCCCACTCGTCCCTGCTCTTTCCCCTCCTTTATACCATTGTTTTCAGCTCAGCTGATTCACCTGGCAGAGCGGATTGCCGCGCCCCAACTGAGCTAAAAAACCCAGCTCAGACAATCTTTGAGTGCTGTGTAAGGCCAATTTTTGAGTGTTGCGTGCGCGTGCCAAGCGCACAGAACCAGTAGCATGGAAGTTGGAATCCCACCACTGATGGGGCTGCTGCATAAATGTGAAAAATGGTTGTCAGCTTTGGAAGCCATGTTCCACGCTGCCACATAGCCTGGGAGAGTAGAAGCAGGGTGCTTTCAATTAAGTAGCTCTAATTAGAAAAAATAAAATTATTTTGTTAATCCAAGGTCATTTAGTATGGCGCAGGATGAAATAAGGATCTTACTTTTGGACGGATCGTAATTGGGCCATGTGATGTGATGACAACCCAACAGGGATGGATTTGTAGTTTGAGAAATTGTGAAAAGCCGAAAAAACTTTAGATTCGGGTTTCCACAGATGTGCCAGATGCTATTCTAATAATAGCAGGGGTGGGATTCAAAAGTTTTAACAACCAGTTCTGTGGGCATGGCTTAGGTGGTAGGCGTGGCTTGGTGGTCATGTGACTGGATGGACATGGCTTGGTGGTCATGTTATTGGCTGGGTGTGGCCAACTTAATATCACTCACATTGAGGCACGCATCTCCTCGCCTGGCCTCTCATGACTGTGGGGATGCTGCAACAGTCATAAGTGTGAAAAATGGTCATAAGTCACTTTTTTCAGTGCCATTGTAACTTTGAATGGTCACTCCACACAAGCAAAATATCAGCAAAGGAGGAGAAAAAAAACTCCAGAGACGTTCCTGAGACAGGAAGTCTAGTCCTGCCAAGAATGTAATAAGGGTTAACAGAGAGGCAGTTTCTGTGAGCAACACCAGAATGTTTCCTTCCTGCCTTCCTTACAGGATTAGGCCAGTAATTTCTTCTAACAACAGGTTCTCCAAACTGCTTAGAATGTTAACAACTGGTTCTAGCGAATAGGTGTGAACTGGTAGAATCCCACCCCTGAATAAAGGTACTTTTGAGATATGTTTGTCTCAGAGTTACTGATTGGAATGGAGATTTGCTGGAATGCTGACAATGCACTCCCACAGGGAGGGCCTCCTTCGGGTCCTGACGGCATCTATGTGCCGCCTGATGACCCCAAGGAACAGGGCCTTCTCTGTGGGGGCACCCACCTTCTGGAATGGGTTGCCTCCTGAGTTATGGAAGACCGCTGACCTGAGAGCATTTAGACGTGCGTTGAAAACTTGGCTCTTTGAGCAGGCCGGCCTGGGCTGATTTTAAATGGGAGTTTTAAAGTGGAACTTTTAGATATTGGGGTTTTAAAATTTGGGGTTTTATATTGTAATTTATTGGGATTGGGTATAAATTTTTAGTAGCAGCCTGAATATATTTAATTTTCTTTTAACGTTTGTAAAGTGTAGTGTGTTATAGTTGGCTGTACACCGCCCTGAGTCCTTCGGGAGAAGGGCGGTATATAAATGTGATATAAATAAATAAAAAATAAATAAATGGTCATAAATCACATTTTTTAGTGCCATTGTAACTTCGGTCACTAAACAAATCATTGTATGTCAAGGATTATTTATAGTTTGGGTATTGATGCTTTTAAGTAGAATTTTGGCATTTTGAGGACTTCATCATATACTTCTGATCTTGGGAATTAAAGACAAGACACACTTTAAAAAAAAAGTAGTTGGTATTTTACCAAAATTACCAAGTTGGATCAATTTTCATCGAATGTTGGATGTTGATCATCTTTATTTTAATTTTCTCTTCTCCCCAAACCTACTTTTCTTAAACATAAATGTTTGCATGCAGGAGAAACAAGCATGTACCTTTGGAGAATTCCAGAACGATCCGGCCCTGGCGTTTCTGATCCAAACTGTATTTCTTGGGCTTATTATTCAACAGTGCATTTTGTAAAGGTAAATGAAATATCCGACCTGCAGGGTTTATGTAGGGGGTTATCTGTTCTTCCTCTAAGTTTGTCTAACCCAGGGGTCCCCAAACTTGGCAACATTAAGACTTGTGGACTTCAACTCCCAGAATTCCTTAGCCAGTTATGCTGGCTGAGGAATTCTGGGAGTTGAAGTCCACAAGTCTTAAAGTATCCAAGTTTGGAGACCTCTGGTCTAACCCTAATCTCTTTTTAAAAAAGGTGGGTGAAAATGACCTAAATTTCTTATGCTAAAAGGTTAAGGGAAAGACCATGGACTCAAGAGTGTCCATTTGGTTAGATGGCAGGGAAGAGAAGGGATGTTAAAAAAGAAGTTGGAGCCACGCATGAAGTATGTCTTAAAAAGATGGAGCTTTAATTGTATGGCTGTAATTGCCATTTTGATTTTTTTTTCTTAATTCACTTCTATTTTTCCTTGGATATCCTGAAAAATTTCCATATTGTCTGAATGCGTTAGAACTGAATTATTTTGAGGACGATATCTATCAGGTATTTAAGCGGTTTTTATAGTAGGTTCCAGCGGATCTTGTGGAGGTCAGCAAAGCCTGAAATTTTTGCAGCTTTAGCATGTAAGATTTGCATGTGCAAGCCCATTCATTTATTATTTATTTGGCATGGTCCAGTATTCCCGCCCTTATTTTAAAAGTCTTGCATTTAATAGTCTCTCCTTGTGTGTGTATGTCTCTATGCATTGTGTATATGTGTACATACATAGAGGTAGAGACTATTACACACACACACACATTGATATCAAATAAAGAAACCCATTCTTTGTCCTGTTTTTTCCTCCTTCTCTTCTTTAATTTCAGGATTTGTACAGTGGTTTGATTGGACCCCTTATAACTTGCAGGAAGGGGATATTAAATGAAAATGGCTCAAGGAGTGATGTCGATCGTGAATTTACTCTTCTATTTATGATTTTTGATGAGAATGAATCTTGGTATTTAAATGACAACATTGTAAAATATCTGCACAAAACCCCTGAAGAATTTAACCCCACCAGTAATTTTATGAAAGGGAACAAAAAGGATGGTATGTTGCTTAGTATATGGAATAAGAGAATTAATTCTTGAAAAATATAATACTTCATCAATTATTTAGGTTTTTGCGCTATCATGTGTTTTCCCGAAAGTGAAAGCCAACTTGGCATTCAAAATAATGATAATGTGTTGCAGCCTTGTTGGTTCATTATGCTGTTATAAACTTTAGAACTAAAAAAGAACTCTCTCCTTTAGAATAAACTTGAAGAAAATGTTCTTGGTCTACTCTAACCTAATATACTGACCAGATTCACAGGCTGCACTAAGTTATAATGTGGTTTAGTTCTGTTGGATTAGATAGGTTATGTGATTGTAGCTGGTTGCAAACTACCATATAAGGCAGAAGCCACTTTGTTGTGGTTGGGAGCCACACAATATTTAAGAGCAGAAGGACCATCATCATACATAGTTGGCAAAACCCGATTTTCAACGAGTGGAGGTGAGTATCGGTAGGTTTTTCAGATGAATATTTTGTGGGTTTTTTTTCTTTACCTTTAAACTACATTCTGTTTTAGGGTTTATATTACAGCAGAGGTGGAGAACGATGGCCCCTTTATGACTTGTGATCTTCAACATGGCTGGCTGAGGAATTCTGGGAGTTGAAGTTCACAAGTCATAAAAGGGCCATTGTTCCCCACCTCTGTACCACAGTTTCCCTGTGTATCTAACATAATGGGAACTGATGTGAAGTGATGCTCCTGGGCTGAAATGAATGTTTAAATTTGGCCTCAGCTAACTCATTCCTGTGAGTTATGGCTCAGGGTATTCTATGCACCTAAATAATTCTGGTTTATTAGCCATGATTAAGCAACCATGGTGCAACACCTCAGCCAGTATATATGTAGGAAAAGTTTCAGTTGGAAAAATATTCAAATAAGTAAAATCTCCATGAGTCTCATTTTATTCTCAAAATGCACTGATATGTGAGCTGTCTTAGCGGTAAGTCACAGAAACCAAGGCTTGATGATGAATGTAATAAGGGTTATGCACATAAAGTGTATAGAGTAAGGGACTCAACACGCAATCCTGTGGTGTACCAATGTTAAGAATAAGGGCTGAAGAGGTACAATTACCTAATCTGACCCTCTGTGAGCGGCCAGACAGAAAATCCATAATCCAAAGGCAGATTGATTAAGAAAGTCCAAGGCCTAGAAGTTTAGACACTAGTCTATGTAGAAGAATTGTGTTAAGTGCAGAACTAAAATCTACAAAAAGCATCCTCGCATAGCTCAACTCTCTGCTTTTCTAGATGAGTCAGAGCAGTGTGAAGAGTGATGGCCACTGTGCTCCTTTAGTCTGGATAATGAAAGGTTTTCAAGAAAACAACCAAGCTCAGAGAGCACCAAGGACCCCTCATTTCAACCCTGAGCTACACGTATTCCCTGTTATGGTTTTCAAGGGACAGAGGAACACTCAAATCTGTGATTCATTCCTTTCACATCTGTCTCTTACATGTGTTTTTTCTTTTTAGCAATCAATGGCAAAATCTTTAATAATGTCCCTGGGCTGATCATGAATGAAGGTGAAGACACAAATTGGTACCTGATAGGAATGGGAAATGAACTTGATGTCCATACTGTCCATTTTCATGGTGAAACCTTTATTTTCAAGGTTGGTATTGACCAGAGTGAGCAATTCTTTTTATGCTAATGGTCACCTTTGGCTTACGTGACATATTCAGAGTGAGACTCCCAAAAATAATGGGTGGATCCAGGACCAAAGAAAATAATTTCATTTATATTTTATTTTAATCATATAGTTAGTTATATGATCACATAGTTATTATGAATACTTTCTAGTCTTAATTACTTTCTGACACACTAAACAACTTGCAGGATGTTTCTTGGGTATTCTTAATACTTTCAGACTATATGTACATCTGAATAAAAAAATAAATATGATTTGTATTTTAGTAAAACTGTATACAAAATACTAGATTTTCAAAATACAGGTAGTCCTCAATTTACGACCAAAATTTATGCTGCTAAGTGAGAAATTTGTTAAGTGAGTTTTGCTCCATTTTACAACCCTTCTTCACTTAATTAGTAACAGTTGTTAAGTGACTCTGGTTTCCCCATTGACTTTGTTGTCAAAAGGTCGCAAAAGGTGATTATTTGACTCTGGGACACTGTAACCGTCATAAATATGAGTCAGTTGCCTAGCCTCTGAATTTTGTTCACATGACCATGAGGATGCTACAAAGGTCATAAGTGAAAAAACAGTCATAAATCACTGTTGTAACTTTGAAAGGTCACTAAATGAACTGTTGTAAGTCGAGGACTACCTGTTCTGCAAACAAGAAACTATTACTATTTATGTAATAATAATACAATATATTGAACTAAAATTATTTATGGATTTGGTTTATTACTACTCTATACATGCATACAATAATTTTCTACAACTGCATTCAAACAACACACTTAACTCAGTTGTTGAATTACCTTGTGTTTTGACTTTGTGAAATATGCCAAACGATAAATGTACACACTAAGCCATTAAAGAAAGCAAATGAAATTAACTCTACCGTATATCAAACTTAGCACATTGTACAAACGCAGATGCTAACTCTTTAACAAATCTGCTTATGTGTATAGTGTGAACACAGCTATTTAATCAGCCTGTTTGCCTTTCAGAATCTACTAGTTAATTTTTTTTTTAATGAATGGTAAAAGGGGAACAGAATATGCTTCCTGAACTGTAACTCTAGCAGTACAGGTAGTCCCAATCATTCTTTTAATGTCCATTTGAAGTTGCACCAGAAAAATGACTTATTTGCAGCTATCATTGTTGCAGTATTCCCACAGCCATAGGACCAAAATTTGTGACAGATGCAGTATCCCAGATTTAGCTAATTGCCATTTGAAACCGTCCCAGCCAGCTTTTAACAACAAAGTCAATGGGGGAAGCCAGGTTCACTTAAAAAAAATGATTAAGTATTATAAAATACAAAAATAAATAAAAGAGCAGTGAGGAGGGAGGGAAAATGGAAAAGAGAAGTGAGGAAAGATAGGGAAAAGAAAAGAAAAAAAAAGTATTGACTTCCAACTCTCTCTGTTGAGGTACAATAAGGCATTAGCATCAAATCACAGCTTTTTGCTTTTCCATAATAATATGAACAAGTCATTTCTATAAAGATCTATACATCTAATGTGTAAAACCCAAAGTCAGAGTTTCATTCTTTTCCACATCAAGCACCAAGTTCAGAAGCAGTTTCCATGTGGAAACAAAAGTACTTGTGTTCTTTTCTCTCATCAGATTAGTCAATTTTGCCATTTCAGCCAACTCCATCAACTTCTACATCCATTCTTCCATGGTAAGGTATCAAAGCGTCCTTCCATTTTTGCCCATACAATATGCTGTCAACATGTATAGTAACAAAGTTCCAAATTTTTTCTCCAGTTCTTTTTCCATTAATCCCAAAAGAAAAAATCCTGGTTTCATTTCTATCTCCATTTTCAGGATTTTCTGTATTAGGGTAAGAATCATATTGCAAAAAAAATTGTTTTTTGCTTTATCATATGTCCACCATAGATGATAAAAAGCCCCTTTTTTTATGTTTACACTTCCAACATTCATTTGACATAAAGCCAGGTTCACTTAATGACTGCATGATTGCCTTAACAACCGTGGTAAAAAAAGTCATAAAATCAGATGTGCCTCAACGACCACCTCACTTACGTATGAAATTATGGAATGTTCAGTCCAGTGGTGGAATTCAAATTTTTTTACTACGGGTTCTGTGGGCATGGCTTGGTGGGTGTGGCAGGGGAAGGATACTGTAAAATCTCCAGTCACAGGTGGCATTTGCCAGTTCTCCAAACTACTCAAAATTTCCACTACCGGTTCTCCAGAACTGGTCAGAACCTGCTGAATACCACCTCTGGTTCAGTCCCAGTTGTGGTTGTAAGTCAAGAGCTATCTTTAGGAAATCTTTATAATGCTTCCTGTCTTCCCACAGATAAATCACAATCACAGAGGAGATGTGTACGACCTCATTCCTGCAACTTTTCAGACAATTGAACTGGTAGCATTTAATCCTGGGAATTGGCTTTTACATTGCCATGTGCACAATCACATTCATGGAGGGATGGAAACCACCTACACCATACTAAAAGCAGATATAAATATAAATAAAATAATTTACATTAAAGTAATATATAAATTATTTTGTTAATAATTTTAATAGAATAGAATAGAATACTTTATTGGCCAAGTGTGGTTGGACACACAAGGAATTTGTCTTGGTGTAAATACTCTCAGTATACATAAAGAAAAGATACATTCATTAAGAATCAAGAATCATAATGTACAACACTTAATGATAGTCATAGGGTACAATCAACAATCAAATCATACTAGGAAACAGTCAATATAAATCGTAAGGATGCAAACGACAAAGTTACTGTCCTACAATCACAAGTAGGAGGGGATGGGTGATAAGGAGTGATGAGAAGATTAACAGTAATAGTAGTGCAGACTTTATAAATAGTTGAACAGTGTTGAGGGAATTATTTGTTTAGCAGAGTGATGGCTTTCGGGAAAAAACTGTCCTTGTGTCTAGTTGTTCTGGTGTGCGGAGCTCTATAGTGTCGTTTTGAGGAAAGGAGTTGAAACAGTTTATGTCCGGGATGTGAGGGGTCTGTAAATATTTTCACAGCCCTCTTTTTGACTCGTGCATTATACAGATCCTCCATGGAAGGCAGGTTGGTAGTAATTGTTTTTTTCTGCAGTCCTAATTATCCTCTGAAGTCAGTGTCTGTCTTGTTGGATTGCAGAACCAAACCAGACAGTTATAGAGGTGCAGATGACAGACTCAATAATTCCTCTGTAGAACTGGATCAGCAGCTCCTTGGGCAGTTTGAGCTTTTGGTGCAGAAAGAACATTCTTTGTTGTGCTTTTTTGATGATGTTTTTGACGTTAGGTGTCCATTTTAGGTCATGTGATATAGTAGAACCTAGAAATTTGAAGGTCTCTACTTAACACGCATTTTTAAATATAATAAAAATAGACTAAGATCTTCTGCAGCAAATGTTGGACCGAATTCATGGGAAATCCTCCTTCTCGTGTTTATCTCTGGAAACCACCAGAATAGTCTCTCCGTCTACATCAGGGGTGTCAAACTCGATTTCATTGCGAGCCACATCAGGGTTGTGTTTGACCTCGGGATGCCGGGTGGGCATGGCCAGGGTAGACGTGACCACTTCTGTTTCCATCCATTATCCATCCATATTCATCCATCCATAGTTTCATTCATCATTCCTTGATCTGAGGATACACACTGTTCTGACCCAGGCTTCGTCAAACTTAATAAAACACAAACTGAATTTAAAAGTAAAACTTTTTTTAATGCGATGCTGGGAATGACTTGCATTCCCAGCCAAAACTCATTATACACAGTTCCTCCAGATAAGAGCACGCTTCTCAGTGCTGTCGAATGCTGCTAAGAAACAGAAGTCCAATTAAGGCTTAACATAAACCAACCCCAAAACCCAGGAAAAAAAGACCAGAGTACAGAGCTTCAAGAAGGACTCGGAAATTACTGAACTGCTTTGCTTCCTGCAAGGCTCTTCGTCATTGAGGTCTGACTTTTATCCCTTATGGGAGGGGCAATCACCTCCCAGCCTTACTCCCGAGTCGCCCCTTCTGCTTCAGCTGCTCTCACCTTCTAGCAGCTCTGCGCATATGCGCACTGGGAACAGGCTCCCCGGGATCCTCTGCTTCGCTGCTGCCAGACTCCAAAAGCCCCGAAGGCAGCACCCCACTCCCAGATGGTCCTGGCCTCATCCCTGCATCGGATGCAGGACCCTTGTCCAAGTCCTCTTCAGATTCCCTGATTGGTTCCCTTTCGTCCTCACTGTCCAATACCCCTGCCGTCTGCACCGGCTGCCGGCGAATCACAACACATACTTTCTCCAGTCTAGAGCATGAAGGATAAAAGTTATCCATAAATCCTAGAAACACCCACACCGTTTACCTAGCAACAAATCCCTAAGGAATTGATAGGGGCTTCATTTAAAAGTGTGAGGAGGCCTATCTTGAATAATGCTGGATCTTTTTATCCCCAAAATGTTACGCTGCTTTTCTTCTGCTGTTTGTTGGATGCCACTGCTTCGTTCTTCTTAGTGTAATCATTAGTCGCTTTTTGGACAATGTTGATGGTGAAATCAAGTCCAGAAAAATCACATTTTAAGTACTGAATGCCTATTCACATAAGTTGCTATTATTTCTCTGGGTCTAATGTGCTTCCTGTTGAGAACTGGAATTACGCAAAATATAATCAATCCTAAGCTACATTACAAGTCAAGATAGAAAAAGGTTTGATTTAAAAGTGCTCTCAGGGATAAACACTTCAGAGATGTAGGGAGGCTTAATGAGTATTTCTATTTAAAGTAAACTGCAGTTTTAGCTTAGATGGCTTTTGAATGCCATTTGTGATGTAATGTGTTATAGTTGAACTCATTCAGGTGTGATTTGTATTATGTGAACTAGATCTCTATGGCCAGTTCACTAAATCTTGGATAAAGCACATCACAGCTCAGCGCAACTTATTAAGACACTCAGACAGTGTATTGGCAGTGCTAGACTTCTGCTTACTAATGAAACCCACTTTTTCCTACAGAAAATGAAACGAATCTTGATGAAAATGGGACTACTACAAAAGGTAAAACTCCATCTTATTGACAGATTACGCAGAACACCACTAATTGCCATAGCAAATTCAGGCAACAGGCAATTGGCAAGATGGAGGACAGGATTCGACATGGTGATTCAACCTCTTCTGTCCATGCATCTACACTGCACACTTGTCCAAAGAGAAAACATTTGTATTGAAATGTTTCATCTGCTAGATTCAACCTCTTCTGTCCATGCATCTACACTGCACACTTGTCCAAAGAGAAAACATTTGTATTGAAATGTTTCATCTGCTATCTGGCTGATATTGCCTTTCACACTCTTGTCTGTGCTTCAGATATATTTCATTCCTGCAGACATGCCTAAATAGCTACTGACAATATCATTCCAACATATTTCAAAAATCAAATGGAATAGGTGATTTCTATATTTTCCATCATTATGTAATTTCCTCCAGAGTTGTCCTAGATTAATAAGGAAAGATCCTCCTTTGCATATTTGTTGCAGTAAAAGGGGTAATATAGCAAAAAAGCACTTAGACTTATATACCGCTTCGCTGTGCTTTACAGCCCTCCCTAAGCAGTTTTACAGAGTCAGTCTATTGCCCCCAACAATCTGGGTCCTCATTTTACTGACCTAGGAAGGATGGAAGGCTGGATCAACCTTAAGCCTGGTGAGATTCAAACTGCCAAATTGCAGTCAGCTGGCAGTCAGCAGAAGTAGCCTGCAGTACTGCTCTCTAACCACTGCGCCACCGCGGCTCATATCTTCTTGTGCACCATAATTTGCTCGCACAACTACTGGATATAGTCCAAAAAAATAGCTATATTCCCTGGGAGCAGGTCTCACTGTATGATTTTGCTTCAGCTTGCAGGTAGTAAATAAAAACAAAAATGATCTTGATTTCCAGACCCCTTTTTACGATTCTGATGAGAGCCGTGGTGGCGCAGTGGTTAGAATGCAGTATTGCAGGCTACTTCTGCTGACTGTCAGCTGCCACCAGTTCGGCAGTTCGATTCTCGCCAGGCTCAAAGTTGACTTGTCCTTCCATCCTTTAGGAATGGATAAAATGATTGTTGGGGGCAATATGCTGATTCTGTAAACTACTTAGAAAGGGCTATAAAGCACTGTGAAGCAGTATATACAGTAAGTCTAAGTGCTATTGCTATTATTTATAAACTGTCCAAGGTGACCATATTTTTCTTCTTCAACAGGTAACAGAACAGAAATAGAGTTCTTTGGCAATTGGCTGGACCTGCAAGAGACCGGTTCTGTCCTCCAAGTGCTTTTCCTCACTGGAGTAGTGCTTCTGTTCATTGTTTTGACATTCGTATCTATTGTAGTTTGCCAGAAAAAAAAGGCCTATTATCACTTCATTGGACACAAATCAACGGTGTCCCTCTAATAATTTGACTTTCTGTAGAACTGTATTTCTAGTTCATTATTAATACAGAGGAATATTTGAGGGTCAGGGTTAAAATGAATGGGTCCTTGGTGCTCTCTGAGCTTGCTTGTTTTCTTGCAGATGTTTTCTTACCCAAACTCCAGGTAGTCCTCGACTTACAGCCACAATTGAGTCCAGAATTTCTGTTATTAAGTGAGTTTTGCCCCCATCTTACCACATTTCTTGCCACAATTGTTAAGTGAATCACTGCAGTTGATAAGTTAGTAACCTGGGTATTAAGTGAATCTGGCTTGTTCATTGACTTTGCTTGCCAAAAAGTTGCAAAACTTAATTATGTGACCTTGGGACACAGCAACGGTCATAAGTATGAACCGGTTGCCAAGCATCTGAATTTTGATCACATGATTATGGAGGTGCTACAGAGGATGTAACTGTGAAAAAGGGTCATAAGTCACTTTTTTCAGTGCTGTTGTAACTTTGAACGGTCACTAAATGAACTGTTATAATTCAAGGACTATGAATAGAATAGAATAGAATAGAATAGAATAAAATAGAATAGAATAGAAATTCTTTATTGGCCAAGTGTGATTGGACACACACAAGTAATTTGTTTCCAGTCCAGAAGCTCTCAGTGTACATACAAGCAACAGGTGATATGATGTTTCCAAGTTTGGGTAATGAAACATTTGCAAAAAAACAAGTAAACTTAGAGATCACCAAGGACCCCTTAATTTCAACCCTGAGCCTCAAATATTCCTCTTTATCAATCAGTAATTTGAAATGAGATCAGGACAAGAAAAGAGAAGAAAAAAAAATAACATGATTATATTTACAAGAAAACTACAGGCTGTTTCTCATAATCAATCTACCTAACAAATCTTGTGCTGGTATAAAAATATTACTGTATAAATCGGACTGTCTCCCACCGTCGAGATTTATTTAAGGTACACTAACGAAGTTGCCAGAATAAAGCAAGGCATTTTTCTTTCAAAAGTAATTGAGTGGATAGTCCGTGGGGTGGAAGGGACTCTAGAGCAAAGCAAAACACAGTGTAAAAAGGCATAAGTACTCTATATGTAAATAAAACAGAATATTTGTAGCTCAGGGTTAAAATGAGACGTCCTTGATGCATACATTGCATTACCCAACTAGGTAACATCACCAGTGCATCAATATGAATAATGAAACATCTGCAAGAAAACAACCAAAGCTCAGACTAGCACCAAGGATCCCTCAAGTACTTTATATGCTGGTCAGTAACAGAAAAGAAAAAGGAATTCCAGAGAGAGGAATTACAGATAACTTACGACTGTCACTTAATGACTGGTTACATTTATGACCAGCATGGAGCATGGAGCATATATACACCCCAGCCATTGTAAATGGTCACTTGACTCTTCCCCCATGGTCACATGACTGTATATCAGGTGCTTGACAACCAATTAGCTTTATGATTGCAGTCACACGGCACAGTTGGTGATGTTTAATGCTGTTTTCTGGCAAAAAAACAACAATCCACCCATCCGAATGAACAGATTCGCAGTTATACAGGTAGTCCTCAATTTATGACCACAATTGAGCCCAACATTTCTGTCACTAAGCAAAACAGTTATTAAATGAGCTTTGTCTCATTTCTTTCTTGCCACACTTGTTAAAATAAATCACTTTAATTGGTAAGTTAGCAACACAGTTGTTAAATGAATCTGGCTTCCTGTGATGACTTGGGGCATGGCACAAAGACAACACAGTCAGTTAATCAGTAAGAGTTCCATTATTATTATTATTATTATTATATTTATATACCGCCCTTCTCCCGGAGGACTCAGGGCGGTGTACAGCCAACCGTAAAACTTTATTACAATTATAAAAGTTAAAAAGAATTAAATATCTTAGGCTGTCTAAAATTATACCCTCCCCCAATAAATTATTAAAACCCAAATTTTAAAATCCCAATTTAAAACTCAAATACTAAATTACATTAAAATCCCATTTCAGCCTACGCCGGCCTGCTCGAAGAGCCAGGTTTTTAATGCATGTCTGAAAGCTCTCAGGTCCATGTTATTGCGTAATTCTGGAGGCAGACCATTCCAGAGGGCGGGGGTCCTCACAGAGAAGGCCCTACTTCTAGGAGTCGCCAGGCGGCACATAGAAGCTGTCGGCACCGGAAGAAGGCCCTCTCTGTGGGAACGCACAGGTCGGTGGGAGACTACCGGCAGAACGCGGTCCTGCAGATAACCTGGTCCAATGCCATGGATCACTTTAAAGGTCAGAACCAGAACCTTAAAGCGAACCCGGAAAACTACCGGCAATCAATGCAGCTCGTGCAGGAGAGGCGTCACTTATTAGTTCTAACTTTGCCCCCAATGTCCTGGCTACCTTCTGGCTGCAGAGAATCAAGTCCAAAACATGGTCAACAAAAACTGTAACTATAAGTCCAATCAAAGCAAAATGAGGTAATTAGTCCGGCAGGGCAGAAGCAAGAATTCCAGATGTAAAGGCACAGCAATAACTCAACATGGTTGGGAAGACGTCAGGAACATAGATAACCAAAGTACACAAGATAAACTCATTTTTGTTCCCAGCAGACGCCACACTCAGCATACATCTCTTTTAAACTCTCTTCCCAAATATGGCTAATGAAGGGAATCAGGACCCTTTCCTCCTCCGTAAGCCACGCAACCCACATTGCTCTCTCCTCCGTTCCTCCCTGTGTGCCCTAGGATGAAGAGGGGGTGGGCCTGAGTCTTTCTCTGAACTCCCTCTCCCTTGTTCTACCTCTTCCCTGCTCTGCCCAACCAGACTTTGCCCTCCCCCAGTTTCCACCACAGCCAATGGAGCCACGTTCCCACTTCCAACAGGGAAATGACTCCAACAGGGGCCTGACACTTTCCCATTGACTTTGCTTGACTTGTTCCCAGGATACTGCAATTGTGATAAACGCATGCCACTTGCCAAGCACCTGGCTTTTGATTGTGTGAGCATGGAGATGCTACCTCAGTCGTAAGTGTGAAAAATGGTCATAACAAGTCACTTTTTAAATTGTGGTTGTATCTTCAAACAATCACTAAACGAATGGTCGTAAGTCAAGGATTGTGTGTGTATCCATGTTTACCGAATGATCACCTCAAAAATGATAATAAACTCACTTCCTGACAAATGGGTACCTTGATATAACTATAACGATTTATGATCCCAGTTGCACCTGTAAGTCAAGGGACTACCCGCAGGGCAGAAGGCAAATCAGGATTTGTAAGAAGAAAATATCCGAACTACTACGATAGAAGATAATATAGTAATAAAGAGGACATGTTGCCATAATAATTGAATAATCTATATATATAAAGGCAAAATACCACTCACGCATCATCACAAAATCTCCAGAACCGTAAAGCCTACAAACTTGAAATTTGGCACGTAGGTTCCTCTTGACTTCTAGGTGCTCACTAAGAAAGGATTTTTTGAAATGACTATCAGAGCATTAATATTTAATATATTATTATTAACACACTCTGATGCTAAGGCGTTCTACTCCCCCTCCCCAGCTGAAAAGAAATGTGTTCCAAATGCAAAACACAAGCAGAGGAGAGGAGTTTCAGTTTCAGAGCACCAAGCAGCTTTAGTACAGAACAGTTGAGCTAAGTCCCACCCAGGCTCCTTGCTGTCTCCTACTTGCTCACACAGCAAATACTGTTTCAGTTTCCAAACAGCCCTCAACTCTCTCACACACTGACAGGATGCTAGCCAGATGAATACTGGTGGATGCTGGTAGGCAGATGCAGATTCCTCCCCCCTTATTTTCCTCCCCCCAAACTAAGCCTGACCACATAGTTTCATAGCGAAGCACAAGCTAGTAGTATAATAGAGTAAATTGGTATAGTAATAATAATTAGCATGGAAATAATAACAATAGAATAGCATATAGAATAGAGAGTATAGAAAGTACATTTAGAAATGTGTGTGCTTCACATTTCTCTTTTATAGCTTGATTACAACTCCTCAACGATTACAGGGAGAGACAGAAAACTACCTGTGCTTTTCTGGCTCTTTTGATTTGGGTCAATCTAAGATAAAAGTTTCCCTGTCCAGTCATGTCTGACTGTAGGGCACGTTGCTCCTCTCCATTTTTAGGCCGAGGGAGCCAAGTGTTGTCTGAAACAATTTTCTGTGGTCATGTGACCAACATGACTATGTGCCAGAAGCATACAGAACACTGTTACCTTCCTTCCAAAGTGGTACCTATTAATCTACTTGCATTTGCATGCTTTCAAACTGCTGGGTGGGTGGAAGCTGGAGCTCACCTCATTGTGTGTCTCAAACCCGAGCTGTCAGCTTTCCAGCTAACAAGCTCACCATCTTTAGCTGCTAGCCATCACGTCTCCCTGGATCAATGTAATTGAGTATTGTTTTTCAAAAAAACAACAACTCCAACCTGCGATCACAAGGGCAATGCCTGTGTAGAAGCCAGGAGTTTAGCCTTAAGCAGTCAAAACATCTGCTTAAGGCAGAACAGTGTTGGTAATCACTGCAAAGTCCACAATAGTCTATCAGGAGCTGGGCAGATCCTTAGGGCATCCTTAAGCATATTAACCATGTTTCCTCAAAAATAAGACCTGGTCTTATTTTCTTATGAGTCCCAAAATAAGCACTAGGGCTTATTTTTGGAGGGTGTCTTAATTTTTTTCCCTGTGTACAAGAGGGCCACTTCTTCTGCTTGCTCACAGCAGGGCAGGAGGCCGCATAGTGTGTTAGTGCTGCCACCACGAGGTGGGGGCTGGAGCTGCCTCACATGCCCTGTACCGCCTTACCTCAGGGCCCTGCAGTCAGGCCACCCATGCCCTGACACCTGCTTCACCTTGCGGTGGCTCCAGTAACCCCATCCAGCAGGACCCCGTGTGGCCACCAGCCCACTTCTGCTTGCTCACAGCCTCAACAGAGCAGAAAGTTAAGCAACATGCCAGTGCTGAGGCGAGATAGGGGTAGGTGGAGCTGCCGTATGCACTCGGCCCTGGCTTACCTCAGGGCCCACAGCCAGGCCATCCACTCTTCTGACACCTGCCTCCCCTCACAGTCGTGGCATCAACACACTTGCTCGGCCACCTGCTCCATTGTGACAGAAGTGGGCTGGCGCTGTCATGTGGGCTCTTGATGCACATGGGTGCACGCCACTGTGCTGCACAGCACAGTCACTGTGAGGCAGGTGTCAAGACGTGGATGGCCTGGCTGCAGGGGCCCTGAGGTAAGCCGGTCCATGGTACATGGAGCAGTTCCACCACCATCCGACCTTGCCTTATGGCTGCAGCACCGCAATCCACCAGGTGGAATAGGTGGGCAGGCAGCCGCTCAGGCTCTTAAGTAGGGCTTATTTTGGGGGTAGGGTTTATATTAGGCACACACATAAAACATTCTAGGTCTTATTTTCAGAATAGGTCTTATTTTGAGGGCACACACAAAGCAGGCTAGATTTGTTTGTATGGCCAAACTACATGGAAATAAATGGAAAAGCGCAAAGGAAAATGGAACTGCCAAAGGTGACTGTCTCAAGAGTGGGCTGGGGATGATATGAAGGCAACTTCATGATGACATGGTAGAAAAAAAAGAGGTATGGGGCATGTTCAGGATGTGATTAGGGACAAGTGGGAAACAGAGCTCAAAACTGCTTCTACAGAATTCTTAGCAGAATTTTTATTGGGGTGGAACTAAGTTGCTAATTTAGGGGGTTTTGCAAACCCAACTAGAGAATACCTCTAATCCAAACTGGATGTAAACAGACTTGGGAAAGATTCAGGCTCAATTCAGAATCCAAAATACTTGCTCGAACAGGTAGAAAACATCTGGAGAATATTAATTGAACATGTCCTCAAGGGCTTCTTTATGTAATTTTAAAAGTACATATCCAAGCCTGCTGGTCTTGAATTAGTCATCCTAGATGCATATATATATTTACAATTTTCCAACATTTTCTGCAAAAAGATATGATCCTTTATGATCCTTGACCTCAAAGTCTACTGAATCTAAACAAGCCAAATATAAACCAATAGCTTAACATGCTTTGCCATAAAGTGGTTTCCTTGTTTTGGCCTTAATTTTGTTTTCTCAGGGGCTTTTATGATGATAAGTTAAGGAAAGAAGGCAGGGTGAAGTTACAACTAGAAGTCCAAACCAACTGAAAGAAGGTTGGAAGAAAAGTAGAATTAATATCAAGAATTAAATTTAAGCTTCTTTCACGACTGACCTCTTGTCTTGTTTGGTTTTTGATATATGCACTGTACAAACTCAAACACTGTGATTTGTTTATATAACATGCTGTGTGAATCCAGTCAATTCTGATGTATACAATAAAGTATTTCCCAAACGTTTTTTCAACATTTAACAATACAGGTAGCCCTCAATTTATGACCAGAATTGGGCCCAAAATGTTTGTTGCTAAGTGAAATATTTGCTAAGTGAATTTTGCCCCATTTTACAATCTTACTTGCCACAGTTGTTAAGTGAAACAATGTTATTAAGTTAGTAAGCGAATGTGGCTTCCCTACTGACTGCTTGTCAGAAGGTCGCAAAAGGGAATCACGTGACCCCGGGACACTGCAACCGTCATAAATACGAGTCAGTTGCCAAGCATCCAAAGTTTGATCATGTGACACTGGGGATGCTACAATAAGTGTGAAAAATGGTCATGAGTCACTTTTTTCAGAGCCATCGTAACTTTGAACGGTCACTAAATGAACTGTTGTAAGTTGAGGACTACTCGTATGTATCATTTAATAATAAAAGATGGTTAAAGGCAGGATGGGCTGCTGGGGGTTTGCAGGGGTTCGGGAGAGCCCCTAGCTAAGATTCTGTGCAGTTCGGAGAACCCCCAAATCCCACTCCTGGCTGGCCACACCCACCATGCCCCGCCCCTCCCAGGAATCCTACATTGCCCATTTTGGATGCAGGTAAGTGCAGGGCGCACACGGAGGCTCGGAGAGGGCGAAAAACAGCTCTCCTGGAAGTTCGGAAAGGCTGTTTCAGGCTTCCAGATAGCCTCCAGAGCCCAGGGAGGGCAAACCCCCGTCCCACCCTAGTGTAGGAGGCCACTAGGCCACACCCACCATAGCCACGCCCACCCAGCAACCGGGCAGAGAACCCTTTGCTAAAAATTTTGTAACCCGCCCCTTGTTAAAGGAACCATGGTGTAATACAATCTCTCCTTGTTTTATTTCTTCTTTGAAATGAAGTGATGGTTACATATTATTGAATAAAGAAAGTTACATTTTGAGCTTGTTTCAAGTTTTCAGTTTTGTTATAAATCTCCCCCAGTAACCCTAGGAAGACCTCTTCTTTCGCATCTTGAGATCCTGCAAAGATGCGATGGCTCCTGATTTCCCTGGAAGAAGATAAAAGAAATACACGGGACAAGTTAAAAAAAAAACTGGGTATCAATTGAATTTTATTGATTACCAAAGAAAAGCAGCAGTTTTCTCAAGGTAAATTAATTTTCTTTTTCTTCAAATCTTGGTTACAAGTAGCTTTCGACTTATGACCATAATGGAGCCTGCCCATTATGGTTGTAAGTCATCATAGTCGTAAAACGGGTTAATCCAATTATACTTTTTTGAAGCAGTGGATCACTACAATCATTAAGCAAATATCAGAACTGTTAAGCAGACCCATTTTTCATCATAGGATGTCTTTGCTGAAAAATGGAAATAAACAGCGGCTTCCAGCAAAAATATTACAAATTGCAGTCATGTGACCAGAGGACACAGATGCCGAGTACCTGAAATGCAGCCATATGACTGCAGGGGAGAGGTGCCTCATCATTGGAACTTCAGAACTGTGTGGTAAGTACCTTTGGGGGGGTTTGTCATAACTTGGAACAATTGCTAAGCAACCAGATGCAAGTCAAGGACATCTGTAGTTCATTCAAGAGTCAACTCAAGACGTCATAATAAATTATATTTTGCCAGAATAGGAATGAATCTGCAAAAAAAATGGGATTCACGTCTTCTTTCTGTGTTCAATAGAGGAACTAAAAGTTTCCACTTCTATTTTTTCAACTGACCAGTTTCTGCTCTACTTCATTTCAGAAAATTATGGTTTATTATTCATAATAAATATTACTTTTAGTTAACGGGATCAGAAATTACAGCTGAATCATGGTTTGCTCATTAATTAATTAGCCTCTAAAACAATTTCCTGAACAGTGATGGAAAAGGAACCTATGACTACTTCAAAAATGACAACTGGGTCTTCATTTTATTACACACAGGAATGTAGGGTGTGGTATATGAACCTGAGATTTATACAGGCTGCCTTCTCATAAACCAACACTTGCAGCTTCATGTGAGCCACTGTCATCTTGATTTATTTAAAAGAAGACAACAATGATTATGAATATTGTGTTATGGCTGGAAGAGATCCAGGAACCAAGATAAGAACAGCGTATCTTGGATGTATATACTTTTCCAGTAGCAAGTAACTTTTGAACATTTTGACAATGTTCCAAAATCTTATTCGCCTAAGGATAATCCCCCCAAAAAGAGAATCAGTAGCTAAGTTTATAGATCATGCCAAGTTATAAGGTAGCTGTCAACCTTTCGAGGGAAACCATGTCAAGAAACTACCTGACTGAAATGCTTTCCATTCCTTTTTATATTAAAGAAAATAAAAGTAAAGCATTCTTAATTTTCCCCACTAACCTTTTCTTGTCTTTCAAGGCTGATGATGGTTGTTGATTTTCTTCCATATCGACTAAATCCTTTTAGTCCAACCTCTGCTCAAGTTTAGTAACCAGTAAATTGGGTTGAGATGGGCAGCTATAAAAATGGAATTAAATACTATAGATTACCCTGCCCCTCATCATAAGAGCTGTTAAAATATAACAAGACAAAGAAATATGTTCATTGTTACAAGATTTTAGATCAATTTATAACTATTAGAAAGTGCAACATTGAAAACTACGATCATTACAATGTGTATTGTTTCTAAACTTTGCATTATTTTCAGCCATAAAAGCCTCCCACAGTCCTAAAATTTTATAATCAAACATAGTACTAAAAGTTACCAAACGTGATAAAAGCTGCTGTCTATAGAATTTTAATGTTAAAATTTAAAAATTAATTAATGAAAAAGTGCTTGAATCAACTGCAGACTAAGAAACTGATTTGAACTGACTGTTAACTCAATAATTTGAAAAACTGCCCAACTTGATTTTTCTAGTATTTCAGAAACAATATATTTGCTTTCATTTAATATAATATACTGGTCCATTTCAAAAGTAGATATAGATTCAACGATTTGACTGGACCAGCTTTAAATTTAATCTCCAAATTGGAACTTTGTAGAATCCTAATTATTTCCCTTGCAATTATTAGGAAATATGGATGGGTTGTAGACCAAATCTAAAGGTCTATTCCAGCCAACGTTGGATTTAATCCAATATTTGCATCCACTAAAAGCTCTTGGCAATATAAATTTTGGTTCATGCCTCACCTTAAGCCATAATTTACTTTGTTTGATGTTGCCTTTATATGTTGTGCAAACACAAAAGTAATTCTCTATGCAGCTTTAGCTGCTGAGATTAGAAATATGAATAAGGTTTTCAAACTGCTGAGGCTGTTGTGATTTCTTAATTAAATCCAGTTGTTCTAGTTCAGACTTTGGTTAAATTTACGCATCACATGGTTAGCTGGTAAATCATATATGATTCAGCAATCAACTTTATCTGTGAGCCAATTGTTTCTTATTCAACAGACCATGGTTAAAAACAAATTATGGCTTAGTATGGCAACACTTTAGCCTTGAGATTATGGATAAGAGCAAATAGGTTCAAACAGGGCTAGTTAAACTAATTTCATTTAAACTTGAAATAAGGGATTTATACTAAAATCAAACCATTATAGCCAGAATTTGAAAAGTTGCTCAGGCCTATGGCCTTCATTTTACCTTCAGGAAAGAGAGAAACATTGCATCTTACAGATAACAGATAATCAGAGTTGGAAGGGACCTTGTAGATCATCTAGTCCAACCCCCAGCCCAAGCAGGAGATCCTACACCATTTCTGACAAATGGCAGTCCAATCTCTTCTTGAAAGTCTTCAAGTAGTCTCTTCAAGCAATTTAATGTATTTTAAACTATAAGCATTATTTTAAACTATAAGCATTATACTTGGAATTATGTTTCAGACTGCATTTCCTGTAATTACTGCAGTTATTAACCTACTACATATTGCTTAAAACTTTTTGCTGTGTTACCTGGCTGCATAATATAGCATTATTGGTTTGTTAATATAAAGATTTATGCTTCACCCTTGGAGTGTGTTTGCATTACAGATGGCACTCCAGACCAGCGTACAAAATGTAAACCATCTCAAAGAGAAGTAAAAATGGGATAACAAAGTGACCAAAGGGGGAAAAATATTTTAAGTAAATTTTACATTTCCTGAAAATGAATGTCTTGCTTCCTGCGCCATAATGCTGCAATGGTTAGAATGCAGTATTGCGGGCAAACTCTGCCCACAGCCTGGAGTTCGATTCCGACAAACTCAAGGTTGACTCAGTCTTCCATCCTTCTGAGGCTGGTAAACTGGGGACCTGGGTTGTTGGGGACAAGATGCTGATTCTGTAAATCGCTTAGAGAAGGATGTAAAAGGACTATGAAGTGGTATATAAGTCTAAGTCTATCGCTATGTTCCATGGGGAGAGAAGAAGATAGACTGGAAACAAAGTCAGTGAAGAATCCAAATTCAAAGCAATTTTAAAAATGTATATTTAGACCTCACTATGAATTGTCATACACTGATGCTGACTCTGTAAACTGCTTAGAGAGGGCTGTAAAGCACTATAAAGCGGTATATAAGTCGAAATGCTATTGCGAAGTGCTTTTGCTATTAATTTGAAGATCTAGGAAAAGGTGACTAGGAAGTCTTTTTAAAAATGAAATTAAAGCAAAACAATTGGACATATCAGCATTAATAAACATACCGTATTTACTAATATAGCATCACTAATACACTATGGATTTAATAGTCTTAGGGCAAATGTGTTTTGTAGCCACGCTTTAGAAACTCAAATGTCTTCTGACATTGGGATATTGAATTAACCCATTTCCTGGTTTGCCCAAGCTGAGCTGAACCACAAATGAAGCCAATCAATGGGGTGTGCACTGAACCGCACAAAAATTGTAATGGATCCTAAACTAAGCATCTCATGACCATGTAGGCAGGTTTTGGCAATTTTCTTAGCCAGAACAATATATAATTAGCTTGTTTTTTCCTCTAGGATTTTGTTTTTAACTTTCCCCATCTATCTCACTGCCCTGAGATTTCCTGGTGGTCTCCAATCCAACCTCTACTCTGCCTTGATCACCCAGATGTTGCACTAACCCAACAGAGCATGTCAGGCAAATGCCTTCCCACTCTTACTTACAAGTAGTTCTTGTAAGTAGTTCTCAAGCATTTATTTAGTGGTGGTTTGAAGTAACAGAATAGCAACAGAAAAAATGACTTATGATAGTTTTTCTCACTTACAACTGTTGCAGTATTCCCACGGTCGTCGTGTGATCAGAATTTAGGCACTTGACAACTGGTGTGTATGTATGAC
Source organism: Bungarus multicinctus (assembly GCA_023653725.1). Taxonomy (NCBI): domain Eukaryota; kingdom Metazoa; phylum Chordata; class Lepidosauria; order Squamata; family Elapidae; genus Bungarus; species Bungarus multicinctus. The sequence continues at coordinate 13,176,448 of CM042850.1, forward strand.
ATTTTCAGCACCCTGGGGTGATGTGAGCAGCTTCTGCAACTCCCCCAACAAGCAAATATCAATGGGGGAAGCCAGATTCCTTTAACAACTACACAAGTCACTTTAACAACTGCAGTGATTCGCTTAACAGCTATGGCACAAAATGTCATAAAGTGGGTCACAATTCGCTTTAATCAATTCAACAATAGAGCTGGAAGGGACCTTGGAGGTCTTCTACTCCAGGAGTCGCCAACCTTTTGGATTTCAGGAACCACCAAACTCATAATTTTAAATCCCACGGACCACTAATATGAATTTTGACTGACGGTGGCTTGCTGATATTGGTGGGAAAGTCGGTCCCATATTCCAGAGCTGCAATAGTCACAGGACTGGCTCTTTGGTCATCGCGGAGCAGCTGCTCCTCCACCCAGTTGCACCGGCCTGCCATGAACTGAAGGAGCTACTCCGGGATGACCAAAGGGACAGTCTTGTGACTACTGCAGCTCTGGAATATGGGACCAACTTTCCCACCAACGTCATCAAACCACCTGGGGTGGATTTCCCTCCCCCGCTGTTGGTCTTACTTTCCAGGTCCAGTTTGCGTGGCTCTACTCAAGGTAAGGTTTGTGCTCAACCGAAGGGTGGGGGCCAGCAGGTAGGCGGGCCACGTGGGTGGCGCAGCCTTGTGTTCCTGCGCAGCCTGGATTGCTTTGAGGGGGACATTTCTCTGCGGACCACCAAAATTCTCTCGCGGACCACCAGTGGTCCCCAGGCCACCAGTTGGAGACCACTGTTCTAGTCCAACTCCCTGTTCAAGCAGGCAACCTTATATGTCATTTCAGACAGATGGCTGTAGAGTCTCTTCTTATAAGCCTCCCATGTTGGAGTACCCACAATAAGGTCTCCTTCAAAGAAGTTTGATTCTCAGTGAATTTATTCCCATGCCTATGTGTTTTTGATCAGAATCGAGCTGGATGGGACCTTGGAGGTCTTCTAGTCCAACCCTAGACAAGTGTCTGTCCAGTTTTTTCTTTAAAAAAACATCCAGTGGTGGACCTCCCACAACTTCTGGAGGCCAGAATTGTCCTCACTGTTAGGAAATTCCTCCTCAGTTTCAGGTCGCTTCACTCCTTCATTTATTTTCCCATCCACTGTTTCTTGTGCCGCCGTTCTGGAGCTTTGGAATTGTTTTTTTCTTTTACTACTTCTCCTTGAGATACACACACCGTCGGAACAGCCCACTCAAACCGTGGAGTCCACACACACATACTCTCCCTGAGCGCCCTCCCTCCCGTGCAGGAAGGCCGGATTGCAGCCTCCTCGGCAAATGCCAATCCGCAGCTGCTTGCAGATATCCAGCCAAAAGGTCCTGAGGCGAGATAGCACCCTTGGGAAAAGTCCGACGAACCACCTGCTCCCTAAAGGCCGCGTCACTCACTCACACACATCCCGCACCGCCAACACAGACTCCGGGTTCCCCTTCCCCGCCCTCGGCTCCGCCCCCTAACCCGTCTGGCCCCGCCTGCCCTTGACAAAAGGCCGGCGGGGAGAAGGAGGAGGCGGCGGTGTGAGGTGTCTCTTCCCTCCCCGCCAACACTTGGCTGCCTTCGGAGAGGGCGCCAAACAAAGGCTGGTTGGGTCGCCTTGCCTTTCCCGGCCGGGCTTTCTCTGGCGGGCGGGAGACCCTGTTGCAGCGGGCAGGCAGACACCCCTGGCCAAGTGCCGGGGACAAGGCGGCGGCGGCGGCGGCGGCGGCGGCTGGAGTTTCAGATGATACCCAGCTGAGCGGCGCAGACAAGCGGGGCCGGGCTGCGCGCGCTTGAGGTGCCTCTGTTTGGTGGCCTCCGCCGCCGCCGCCGCCACCGCCACCATGGCCATCGCGCACATCGCCACCGAGTACGTCTTCTCGGACTTCTTGCTGAAGGAGCCGTCGGAGACCCGCTACAAGGGGCTGCGGCTGGAGCTGGCCCTCGACAAGCTGGTCACCTGCATCGCCGTCGGGCTGCCGCTGCTCCTCATCTCGCTCGCCTTCGCGCAGGAGATCTCCATAGGTAAGCAAAGCGCTGCCCTGTGCAGGGGGGGGGGGGTGTGGCGCGCCTGCCCGCTTGCCCTCATCCGGGGCTCGGGCTGGGGTTGGGTGGGCAGAGAAGAGCCCCACTTGGCTGGAAAAGGCGCGGCTCGGCTCCCCGTTGTGGGGGCCTTTGAGGGCTTTTTCTATGGTAATATTAGTATTTAGTATTTATTTGATTTGTCAATCGCTTACAAGATACCAGTATAAGAATAAATATAGTTTTGAATACATGAGATAGACACTTATAAGAAAAATAAAAAAACAATAGGACAGGAAGGGTAGGCACGATTGGTGTGCTTATGCACGCCCCCTATTACACTACTAACTAGAGCATACAAAACATTTGCTAGACCAATAGAATACAGCTCATCAGTCTGGAACCCACATTATGTATCTGATATTAACACAGTTGAGAAAGTCCAGAAATATTTCACAAGGAGAGATCTCCACTCCTTTACTCGTTCCAGAAAAGCTTATGCCACCAGACTCAAAGTTCTAGACCTAGAAAACCTAGAACTACGCCGCCTTCGGTCCGATCTAAATATAGTATATAAAATCATACATTGCAATGTCCTACCGGTCAATGAATACTTCAGCTTCAACCATAACAACACAAGAGCAAACAGTAGAAACAGTAGATACAAGGTTAATCGCACCAAACTTGATTGCAGGAAATACGACTTCAGCAACAGAGTAGTCAATGTCTGGAATACTCTACCTGACTCTGTGGTTTCTTCCCCAAACCCCAAAAACTTTAACCTTAGACTCTCTACTACTGACCTTTCCTAAGAGGTCTGTAGGGGGCGTGCATAAGCGCACCAACGTGCCTACCGTCCCTGTTCTATTGTTTTTTTTATTTTTCTTATATGTATCCATGTATTCATAACTATGTATTTATTTATACCTATTATCTTGTAAGCAATTGACAAATAAAAATATAAATAAATAAATAAAAGGACCTAGCAGGGCCTTTCAAAGATGAGACTCACCAGGTGGGGGATCCCCAAAAGGCTCCCTGAAGGAAAATCAATCAAAAAAGAAGGACCAGGAATGAGATAATAGTCTTCCGATATTTGAAGGGCTGCCACCAAGAAGAGGGCAGGGCGGGTCAACCTCAAAGCACCTGAAGAAGCAATGGATGAAAACTAATCGAGGAGAGAAGCAACCTAGAAATAAGGAGGAATTCAGTGGAACAACAGAACGGGTGGGTGCTCCAACACTGGAGATTTTTAAGAAGAGATTGGACAACTATGTGTTTGAAATGCTACAGGGCAATGATGGCAAACCTTTTTGTTGTGATTTGAAAGCGCGCGTGCGTGCGCCGGTGCCCACAATGCAATGTGTCCTGCCCCCCCCCCCCATGCACATGCAACACACCTGCTCCTTTTAACCTGCACTGCGCATGCGTGCTCCTCCCAGTTCATTTTTTGCCCGTTTGAGGACATTTTTGCCCTCCCAGAGGCTCAAGGGAAGCCTCTGCAACTTTGGGAGGCCGAAAAATGGGCCTGTTTCGGACTTCTGGTATTTCCGGAAGGCCTGTTTTTCAGCCTCCCGAAGGCTTCTCTCGAATCTCCGGGAGGGTGAAAATGGCCTCAAATGGGCCGAAAATCAGCTGGCAGCCATGCGCATGCACAGTGCAGGTACATTTGGCTGGGGCTTGCGGGCCCGCACAAATGGCTCTGCATGCCATCTGTGGCACGCGTGGATAGGTTCGCCATCACGGCTATAGGGTTTCCTTCTTGAGCAGGGGGTTGGACTAGAAGACCTCCAAGATCCCTTCCAATTCGGTTATTCTGTTAAAGACGGGCGAGCCAGAGCCGTCTGTCTCCCCGTGGGAAAGAAGGCTGTGTCACCCATTCATAAGTGGCGATGTTCCCATCTTTGTCTTAGAAAGGAGGCTGGTTTGGTTCCAACAGGCCTGTCTCAGAGCCTTGGGGGTGAATTTGGGGTGAGGACCCTGAAGTCAACTCTACCCACTGTGAGGTACTGCTAATGCCTTTCTCAGCCTTGGGCCACCCTCATATCCATTTCTGGGGGTTGCGACACCCAACCTGATTTGCAGGACTCATTTTTATCCCTTCAGTGGAAACTTGTTTTCCCGTGGTTTCTTTCTGATATTCTGCTGCTGTGTTTATTTGCTTTTTGAATTATATGTTATTGTATTGCAGGTAGTCCTCAACTTACAATGGTTCGTTTTATGACCGTTCAAAGTTACGACGGCACTGAAAAAAGCAACTTATGACCATTTTTCACACAATCTTTGCAGGGTTCCCATGGTCACGTGATTAAAATTCGGACACTTGGCAACTGACTCGTATTTATGACGGTTGCATTGTCCCGGGCTCACATAATAAGCTTTTGCAGTCTTCCGACAAGGAAAGTCAATGGGGAAGCCAGATTCACCTAACAACCATGTTGCTAGCTTAACAACTGTGATGATTCACTTAACAACTGGGGCAGGAAGGGTCGTAAAATGGGGCAAAAGTCTCTTAACAAATGTTTCATTTGCATCATAGATTTTGGGCTCAATTATGGTCATAAGTCGAGGACTACCTGTATTATCCTTATCTTCTTTGATACCCCCCTCTAATTGGTATTATTATATTAATATATATTAATATTACATAAGAATAATTTATTATTATTCTGTTGTTTTGCATGCACACTGAGAGCTTCTGCACCAGAGATAAATTCCTAATGTGTCTAATCACACTTGGCTGAATGAAGTACAGGTAGCCCTTGATGTACAACTGTTCATTTAGTGATCATCCATAGTTACATCTGGAAAAAGTGACTTAAGATCACTTTTCACACTTGCAACCATGGCAGCATCCCCATGGTCATGTGATCAAAATTCAGACAGTTGGCAGCTGACTCTTATGATGGTCGTAATGTCCTGGGGTCATGTGATCAGCTTTTACACCTGGGTAAGTTAATGTCAATGGGTAAATCAGATTCACTTAACAACCGTGTTGCTAACTTAACTGCAATGATTCATTTAACAACTATGGCAAGAAAGGTTGTAAAATGGGGCAAAACTCAAATGTCTCACTTAGCGGCATACATTTTGGGCTCAATTGTGGTCGTAAGTTGAGGGCTACTCTATTCTATTGCATGTGTTTTATTCCTTTCTTTTCATGGTAAGCTGCCTGGATGTCACGGGTGTGAGATGGGCAGCTATATAAATCAAGTAAACATCAATCACTTAATTGCATTTTGGTCAGAATCCAGTGTAGAATTAATAACACAATTATTTCTTTAGGAAGTAGAAATATAAAAATATGTAACAACCATGCTGATGAAGATTCTAAGTCATCTGGGTAGAATTGCCTGGAAGTTGAATCATGGCAACTGGACTTATTTTCTTGCTGGTTTGAAATGTTTTACTGCTTATTATCTGAGTAGCCTTTTCAATCTGTGCAAGTTGATTAGGGGAACCCCATATATGTCCTCCAGAGTGGTTTTATATAAAATCATCTTGATAGAATAAAAGAAGATAAAGTTAAAATTATAAATATAAAATTACAGCAGTCAGGAATTAAGATGTGGAACTACCCTATAAAATCACAATTACTATATAATTTAATATAGTAGATTGCCTTCTCCCCTCTTTGGAAGAGTTTTATAGCTCCCGCTGCCTTAAGAAAGTTCAAAACATTCTCAAAGATCCATCTCATCCTGGGAACCCTTTTTTTTTTTAACTATTACCATCTGGCAGACGTACAGGATAATAAAAACAAGGACAAATAGGCTGAAAAACAGCTTCTATCCCAAGGCAGTAGCTCTTTTGAATTCTGCTGTATAGTGCAGTGTTGGTGTGGTGTTGGGGGTTTTCGGTTCAATGTGTGGAGTGTGAAGGATGTGTGTTTGTGTTTATTTCATGGTCATGATGTGCACTGAAGATGGTGTTTGATTTCGTTATACGAGGTGCAATGACAATAAAGTAAACTAAACTAAATGCTATAAAATTTAGGATAGATGAGTATAAAAGGATAAGTATAAAAATTTATACAATATTATATAATGTAAAATTATGCTAACTTATACTGAGTTGTTGAAACTCTGCTAGGATTTGTTGGAATTAAGTAAATAGATAAATCTCTAACGCAGAGGACGGTAGCCAAACTTTGTACCCTTAAACTGGTTTATTAAGGCAGAATTCCCATTATAAACAGGGAGGCTTGCTTGCAGATAATGAGGCCAACCTGATTAAATTGGGTTAATTAATCTAAGCCAATCAAAGAGAGAAGCTTAACATAGAGACATTCTCTGTCTCTCTTTCCTTCTCCCTCCAAATATAAGTTTTACCAGGAGTGGTTTTGAGAATAAACACTTCCTGCTTTGGTGAAGAGAGAAAGAAAAGAACTGATATTTTTTTAAAAAGAATTATGTTGTATTTACTATGTTATTTAGACTCAGCAAGCCACCTACAGTCTTTTCATCTGGCAGCCCGTACATCTAAATAAATGCAAGCTATTTCATTTGCATTCAATGGCTTAAATGCATACATTCATAATATCATCCTTCATTATCTATACCAAGATCTCTCCACCTCAGCAACTTGAAGATGTGTGGACTTCACTTCCCAGAATTCCCTACCCACTCATGTTGGCTAGAGAATTCTGGGGGTTGAAGTCCACCCATCTTCAGGCTACCAACCTGATCTAGGCCATGATCACTGATCTATGCCATGTTGGTTGTGAACTTCAGCTCTTAAGGTGCTCGAGGGGAAGCTACCTTCCTATGTCTTGTTTGTGAGAACAAGCAGCTGGATAGGTAGGAGAGCCTTTTTTGGTAGTGATCTCACTTCTGTGACTATGCTAAAGCCTTTGATTGTGTGGATCACAACGAATTGTGGCAAGTCCTTAAAGAGATGGGAGTACCAGACCATCTTATTTGTCTCTTGAGAAACCTATATGAGGGTCAAGAAGCAACAGTGATCACTGGACACGGAACCACTGGTTGGTTCAAAATTGGGAAAGGAGTCCAGCAAGACTGTATACTGTCGCCCTGCCTATTTAACTTATATGCAGAGCACATCATGAGAAAGGCAGGGCTAGATGAATCAGAAGTTGGAATGAAGATTGCTGGGAGAAATATCAACCACCTCAGATATGCAGATGATACCACTCTAATGGCAGAAAGTGAAGAGGAACTAAAGAGCCTCTTGATGCAGGTGAAGAAGGAGAGTGCAAAAGTTCGCTGGAAACTCAACATTAAGAAAACTAAGATCATGACATCCAGTCCTCTCAATTCCTGGCAAATAGATGGGGAAGAAATGGAGGTAGTGATAGATTTTATTTTCCTTGGCTCCAAGATCACCGCAGATGGTGACCACAACCAAGAAATTAAAAGATGCTTGCTCCTGGGAAAGAAAGCTATGGCAAATCTAGACAGCATACTAAAAAACAGAGACATCCCGCTGCCAACAAAAGTGCGTATAGTCAAGGCTACGGTTTTCCCAGTTGCAATGTATGGCTGTGAAAGTTGGACTGTAAGGAAGGCTGAGCGCCAAAGAATGGAGGCCTTTGAACTCTGGTGCTGGAGGAGAAGGCTCCTGCGAGTCCCTTGGACTGCAAGGCGGTCAAACCAGTCAGTCCTGGAGGAGATCAACCCCTTTGCTCTTTAGAAGGCCAGATCCTGAAGATGAAACTTTGGCCATCTAATGAGAAGGAAGGATTCATTGGAGAAGAGCTTAATGCTGGGAACAATTGAGGGCAATAGAAGAAGGGGACGGCAGACAGAGAATGGGGTGGCTGGATGGAGTCACTGAAGCAGTTGACATGAGCTTAAATGGACTCCAGAGGATGATAGAGGACAGGAAGGCCTGGAGAAATGTTGTCCATGGGGTCACGATGAGTCGGACACAACTTTGAAACTAACAACAACCCACTTCTGTATTGATCCAGAAGTACTCCAGATGTCATATTGACAAGTTTACAGAGACTCTTTAAGGCAAGGGTCTTCAAACTGGCAAGTTTAAGACTTGTGGACTTCAACTCCCAGAATTCCTGAGCTAACATGACTGGAGGAGGAATTCTGGGAGTTGAAGTCCACAAGTCTTAAAGTTGTCAAGTTTCAAGACCCATGCTTTAAGGTACCTTTTGAAATTGTGGTTTTCCCACGAGAGAGGTTTTATTGACTGCTGACAAGTTATCTGTAAGGGTTGGATTTTGATAAGTAGGATGGTTTTTTTTTTCTTACTATTACTGCTGATTCTAATTGATGTTGCAGTTTATTATTTGTTAGGAGGTTCTTTTTCCCAAAACTTTTCCCATCTTAAAGAAATAATCTGTCAAGGGCCTGTTACCTGCCTTTCAGTAGTCCTATCTTCAAGAAATGAACGTCACCCATGGCACACAACATATGATTATATCCAGGTTTAGTCTACATCGGATTGGATTAACTTGATCATACTTTAAATCAGATGAGTATTAGGATGCCTGGAGGCTGCCCTTTTTGAAGAGGCCAAGGAACAGAATGAACCAAAAAAAAAAAAAGAGAGAGAGGGCAGTTTATATGTTTCAGGCATTAGGGTTGTGGTGCTGATGGATCTCTTTGTAGATGTGGTTTACAGGTTGCAAATGTGGTTTTTAGCCTTGACCCTGTTCTCTTTTGCAAGGCATTCAAAGAATTTAGGTACGTTTTGAATTCTGTTTAAATCAACGCAGGAGTTGGAAATATTTTGGGAAATAAGAGTTGCATTTAACACTTGTGAGTATGAAGAGCCACAAAAGTATTTGGGATCATGTCATAAAACAGCGCTGGGCTGACTATTTTTATTATTAGATCATTCTACATTGAGGCACGCAGTAAAACATGTGTTTCATACTTCAAAATGAAGAAAACCAGCTTTCAGTTTCACAAATGACTGTTTGCAGAAGACATTTAAGCTGTTCTGGAAAAAACTGCATGTGGCCTCAGGGTTGTAGGTTCTTGACTCCTGTGCTAAATCATAAACCATGGGTTGTTGTTGATTTTAAATAAACCACAGTGCACTAAATACTAAGCTGCAAGCAGTAGACTCCATTGTGGCACAACACAGTACACGAACCAATTCTAAGTCTAAGAATTTCAAAGAAGTTTTGTTGTACTTTTTTGTAATTGTTTGGAAACTACATCACATCAGTTGGTCCTTGACTGGACACCCTTAAGAAAAACATATTTATATTTACTTGTTCTTAATGGCTGCCTAAGTACCACTTTATGCTCAATTTTAAGGGTGTGCGGTATATCTTAATTGGGCATTTATGCTAATTAAAGTTGAAAGTATGCAAATGTTGAGCTCATCTGACTCAAAATTATCAGAATTGACTGAGATGTGAAATCATCCAGAATTTCAAGCAAATATTTTTCCAGACTTGCTTAGAGAAGTGGGGAAATTCAGTTTTGGACTTTTTATAAACTTAAAAATTCCCCCCAGACTGAAATGTATTCATGTCTCATTTTTTATTCCAAGAGCTTTTTAGAATGGATATGGTACAGTTAGTCCTTGATTTACAACAGTTAATTTAGTGACTGTTCAAAGTTACTGCGGCACTGAAAAAGTGACTTATGACCATTTTGCACACTTATGACCTTTGCAGGATCCCCATGGTCACGTGATCAAAATTCAGATGCTTGGCAAGTAGTTCAAACTTATGATAGTTGCAAAGTCCTGTGATCCACTTTTGCAACCTTCTGAGAAGCAAGGTTGAATGGAGGAAGCCAGATTCACTTAACAACCATGTTACTAACTTAACAACTGCAGTGATTCATTTAATAGCATGAAAAATCGTCAAACGGGACAAATTCACTTAAATGTTTCACTTAGCAAGATCAATTTTGGGCTTAATTGTGGTCATAACTCGAAGACTCCCCATATTGAACTCTTCTTATATTAGTAACCCAGTGAAAAAGATTAAGCCAAATGCTGTGTCTGGACTAAAATACTTAAACAGATTGCTTTCCAACAAATAGGTTGAATAGAACTGGAAGGGACCCTGGAGGTCTTCTAGTCCAGCCCCCTGCTCATATAGCTCTGTGGTCAACTAGATTGAATCTAGTTCCCTCTGATGCTGCTTCAGTCCTCGGAGGAAGTGATTTTAGAATAGAATAGAACAGAACACTTTATTGGAGAAGTGTGATTGGACACACAAGGAATTTGTCTTGGTGTAAATGATCTCAGTGTACATAAAAAAAAGGATACATTTGTCAAGAGTCGAGAATCATCAGGTACAACACTTAATGGATAGGCATAGGATACAATAAGCAATCAAATCATACTAGGAAACAGTCAATATAAATTGTAAGGATACAAGCAACAAAATTACAATCATACAGTCACAAGTGGAAGGGGATGGGTGATAAGTGATGAAAAGATTAATAGTAATAGTGCAGATTTTGTAAATAGTTGAACAGTGTTGAGGGAATTATTTGTTTAGCAGAACAATGACTTTCGGGGAAAAACTGTTCTTATGTCTAGTTGTTTTGGTGTGCAGTGCTCTATAGCGTCGTTTTGAGGGAAGGAGTTGAAACAGTTTATGTCCAGGATGTGAGGGGTCTGTAAATATTTTCACAGCCCTCTTTTTGACTCGTGCATTATACAGATACTCCATGGAAGGCAGGTTGGTAGTAATTGTTTTTTCTGCAGTCCTAATTATCCTCTGAAGTCAGTGTCTGTCCTGTTGGGTTGCAGAACCAAACCAGACAGTTATAAAGGTGCAGATGACAGACTCAATAATTCCTTTATGGCATTCGTCATAGCTACAGTCCAACAGTATAATTACTTCTCAGACAAATGTCACTACATAGAACATAGAATCATAGAGCTGGAGTCTTTCAGTCCAATATATATATAGCAGCCATTTGTGAGCTCCCCTCAGCCAGCTTCCAACAAGCAGAGTCAATGGCGGGGGGGAGAGTCAGGTTCACATAATAGCCACATGATATACAGGTAGTCCTCAACTTACAACAGTTCACTTAGTGACCTTTCAAAGTTACAACACCACTGAAAAAAGTGACATGACTGTTTTTCACAGTTACAATCTTCCCAGCATCTCCATGCTCTTCTTCTTCTTGTGCCCTATCCATCAGACGTTGGCGATCATGTTGGCGATCCTATTTTTATCAACAGCCGCACGAAAAAGTGCTGTTGGGTTTTGTCCAACCAGTCCCTTAGATTTTGAAGCCGTAATGTTCTTCTTCTGCCTGGACCTCATTTGCCTTCAGTCTTTCCCTGGAGGATTAAATGAAGGATGCCCTATTTTTCCGGGTGTTCCATCCCATATTCTAACTTTTGCTTTTTAATGGTTTTGATGATTTCCCTTGGCTTTCCCAGGCGGCTTATCCCCATGCTCATGTGATCATAATTCAGATGCTTGAAAACTGGTTCATCTTTATGACGGTTGCTATGTCCCCTGGGTTCATGTGATCCCCTTTTGTGACCTTCTGACAACCAAAATCAATGAAGAAGCCAGTTTCACTTAACAACCGTGTTGCTAATTTAACAACTTTCTGTGATTCACTTAACAGAGGTGGCATGAAAAATTTGTTAAATGGGGCAAAACTCACTGAACAAATTTCTCCCTCAGCAACATAAGTTCTGGGCTCAATTGTGGTCGTACATCAAGGGACTATCTGTACTTAAGAACCGCAGTACTTGGCTTAACAACAATTGCATGAAAGGTTGTAAAATTATGCACGACTCATTTAACAACCGCCTCACTTAACAGTGAAAATTTTGGTCTCAGTTGTGATTGTAAGTCGAGGACTACTTGTATATCATTTGCAAACAATTGACCTTAATGTGTGGACCTTTGCATGTAATTTCCATGAATATATTTGACTAGAATATATTTGACTAGACTACTTATCTACGCTTTGGATTCCAAATTGAAAACAAACCATTCTATGGATTAGGCGATGGATGTCTCAGCGGCTATGTCTCCACAGCTGAAAACTCTCACAGAACTTTTTGACACAAAGATACACATACACACCTATCCCAAAGCATAGAAATATGGAAAGTCCCTATAGCCTTCCAGAATTTTTGCTGGAGCAGCAGATCCTTTTAAAACTCTACTAAGAATAGACTTTGGGACTTTCCAAGTATTGAGAATGATGAATGTACACAGCTGATAAAGTTCATATATCACTGGGAGGATTGAAATTCCAGATGTTGGGTAATCAAAAGTTTGTTCAAGTTGCTCTCCAGCAATGCAATATTCAATAGCTGCTATCTTTTTTCTTTTTCTTTTTACAATAGTCAACTTCCCTAAAACTGCTTTGAACCTTCTAATGCACTCCAATTAAATACCCCTGGGTTTTTTTTTTTCTTATCTTACCTTTTCATGGTTTTGAAATTATTTTCATTTGTTGGTTTGTTTATTTGTTTGGGAGTTCTGACTTTTATTTAGCATCTTATTCCTCAGAGGACGCAGTTGAATGTATTAGTCAACCTCTTTTGGGAATTATGTCTATGGTGATTCTCAGTCATCCAGGTCATGGTTATCCCAAAGGTGCTTTTTTAAGAGGCAACTGGACTTTCTGGTGTTTCTTTGAAGACATTTCACTTCTCATCCATTTTGGGAATTAGTTTATCAGTTTGATACCCATAGAGGGTTTTGTTTGTTTGTTTACCATATTTATATGATTATGTATATATACCTTGCAAATTGGCATTGGTTTAGATGTCAGTAGAGCTGATAAGATATGATAGAGGTATTTAATGTCATGGAAGAAGTATAGTTTGATTTTATGGGTGGTATGATATGGTTTTCCAGATGTTTCTCAACACTTCTATTAAGTGCTAGGAGTTGTTAAGAATTGCAATTCAGTGACAACAGGAAGCTTGTATGTTGAACACAGCTTGACTGAGGTCATGCAACATCTTAAACAGGATTAACAAAGCACAATTGCTGTGTGTCACATAACACATTCTGCCCAAAGTAGTCAACAAGGTTATGACTTTAGTGGAGTGGTTCACACAACATATTGGGCAGTCCTCCTAGATTCATGACTCCTGCTTGGTGAGCAAGTGATTCTTGTGGCTAAGAGTGTCTTTGCACAGTTTTAATTTGTGTACCAGTTGCACCCATACCTGGATCAGCTGGCTCTGCTTACAGTCATTCATGCCCTAGTCACCTTCTGATTGGACTGTTGCAAGGCACACTACATTGGGCTGCCCTTGAAGAATATCCAGACACAGCTGATGGTACAGAATGCAGGGGCGTGAGCAATTATGTGCAGTAGGAGTTGTCAAAGACTCCACATGTTTTTCTTGGTTCTTGGGGCCTGGCATAAATGCACAATGTGCCCCAAACATTTATATTTTCATTTTAGTCTTTATTTTCATGTTATCTTGAAATTAGTCTGTTGTCAAATTTACTCATTTCTGATTCAATCCCATGATCTTTAGCATTCATTCTTCCTTTGCATGATGGGTGACTAGAAGCTGGTCATACCTATAGGTTCCACATGTCATATCTTATCATAGAGGATATTGAGTATTGTAACCTCTGCTCTGTGAGCTGCTTCTGGTTCCAGTTCAGGGTGCTGATTTTGACCTATGAAGCTCTTCATGGAATGGAATCAGGCTATCTGAGGGACCACTTATATCCGTCCACCCCACAAAGAGGGCATATTGAGAATATGTTTCCTTTAACCAGAGACCTACATTTGCTGGATCTGAGGAGATATGCCTTCTCTGCCATGTTATGGAACATCCTTCCTCCCCAACTTTTAGCTCCATCTCTTTTTCATATTCCAGTGGCCTCTCTAGACCTGTATCTATCAGGCCTGGGTCTCTCAGGATACCAAAGACTTGCTAAGATGTTCCATTGACAAGGCGGCCATTTTTAATCACTCTCTTTGCCTAGGGTTTATATCTTTAGTTTCTGTGGCATTTATTAATATGGCTTTTTAGATTTGTAGTGCACCAACCAGATTCCTTTTGGTGTGTTAGGTGAGTATATAAATATGATTAATAAAAACTAAGACAATGGTTGAGTTCTAATCAAGAAAGGAGAATATTTGTAGCTTAGGGTTGAAATGAGGAATCCTTGGTGCTCTCTGAGCTTGGTTGTTTTCTTGCACATTTCATTTCATTGCCCAAACTAAGGTGATGAAATACTAGCACTGAAGATGATGATGTTACCTAGTACAGAGAGCACCAAGGACCCCCTCATACCCAAATCACAAACTGTGATATCTGAAGTGTTGACTTTAACAGATACTTACATTTTGTTCGGTCTTTCACTATGGTGTTCCAGGTAGAGTTGGTATCTTTTCATAGTCTGTCACATCATCTTGTAGGAGGTTACCCAAGTGAACTCCCAGAATCCCTCAGTCATGTGTAATTGAAGATCCACGAAGTCACTTTTTCTGTCCATCTATTGTCAGGTAAATAGTGGTGGGATGTAATCTGGATTCCCAGGAGGAAGGAGCTGCATTCCAGAGAGCAAAGAGGCAGCAACATTTGGAAAATTTAGTAGGAAGGAAGAGAGTTAAAACAGCTCCTCCCTCGTGATTCCCAGAGTATATCCATAGCGATGCAAATAGTTGGTTCAATTTGGCAAGATTCTGTCTATAGGTGAGAAACAATAAAGGAAATTGCTCAGAAGTAACTCCACATGTTTTTCTTGGCTTTGGGGCCTGGCATAAATGCTCAATGTGTCCTTCCCATTTATATTTTCATTTTAGTGCTTATTTTCACGACATTTTTGAAATTAGTCTGTCATCAAATTTCCTCATTTCTGATTCAATCTCTGAGCAAGATCTTTAACATTCATTGTGCCTTTGCATGATGGGTTACTAGAAGCTGGTCATATGTGTAGGTCTCACATGTCATGTATCACAGAAGATGTTAGTGTGATATACTAATTGTGATAGGTTCCACATGTCATATTGTATCACGGAGGATATTAGTCTGAGTTACTAATTGTGATATATCCCATTATGCAAACTATAACCGCCACATATACATTTCTGAGAGGCTTCTGGTTGGTGTTTGGTTGACCATTATCAGATCATAATTTTGCTTCAGTTGGTTCTGCTTAATTAACATCTGTGGACTCTCTGAAAATGAAAATGTCTATATGTGAGAAGAGCCAAAACTAGCACTAATGGGTTGTCAGTCAATAGCAGATTTTGATAGATGAGCAGTGACTGGCTCCACCTATTGCAAGGGTCTTCAAACTTGGCAAGTTTAAGACTTGTGGACTTCAGCTCCCAGAATTCCTGAGCTAACATGACTGGAAGAGGAATTCTGGGAGTTGAAGTCCACAAGTCTTCAAGCTGTCAAGTTTGAAGATCTCTGACCTGTTGTATTAAACTATACAGGAAGTTCTCGACCTTCCAACAGGTCACTTGAAGTTCTGATGGACTCCGAAACAAGCAATGGGCTCTCTTAACAACCACTGTAAAACCACATGGTGACTATGTTTTATGACTCATGATTACAATCGAAATTGCAGGCTCAGTTATGGTCGTAACTTTGAGGATTCTATCTCCTGTGGTTTGCTTGTATTTGATGTAATACAGGTCATCCTCGCCCTACAGCAGTTTGTTTAGTGACTGTTCAAAGTTACAACGTCACTGAGAAAAGTGACTTATGACCGTTTTTCATAGTTATGACCTTTGCAGCATCCCCATGGTCATGGGATCCAAATTCAATTGATTCACATTTATGACGGTTTGAGCGTCCCAGGGAGGTCATGTGATCCCCTTTTGTGACCTTCTGAAAAGCAAAGCCAATGGGGGAAGCCAGATTCCCTTAATAACCTAACTTATCAGCTGCAGCGTTTCGCTTAACGGTGGCAAGAAAAGTCGTAAAATGGGGGCAGAACTCACTTAACAAATGTCTCACTGAGTTAACCTAAATGTTGGGCTCAGTTGTGGTCATACATTGTGGGCTACCTGTATTATGCGTGAACAAGATGACCAGCTACATATATATCAAGGGTCTCCAACCTTGGCAACTTTAAGACTTGTGGGCTTCAACTCCCAGAGTTCCTCAGTCAGCTGGCTGAGGAACTCTGGGAGTTGAAGTCCACAAGTCTTAAAGTTGCCACGGTTGGAGACCCTTGATATATACTATGCTACGTGTTTCGCTGGCAGTCTCTTTTTCACTTCTCTCTATTCTGTGTGGATTATCACAAGGGATGGTTTCTTGGTAGGGCCAGCACTTTCATTTAGCCAAAGGAACAGATGCCTCTAGGCAGCGTCGAGAGATCTGAGGTGAAAACAGTGTGCCCTAATGCGTATGCGTTCTGTTTTAAGATAAACTCCTGCCTTCGGGTGCAGTGAGGACACGATCGCACTGGACACGCAGAAGAAAGAGTCAGTAACCAGTTCAGTAAGGTTGTAACGACTCCACCCATGTTGCTAACCTAAGAGCGTAGCCGTGCCTCTTTGCAGTATGAAAAAAACTGCACAAACACCTTAATGACAAAGGTAATTGCCTAGAATTAACCATGACGGCATCTTCCTGCTTTAGGGACCAAGTCATCCCTCCCTTCGTGAAACTCCTATGGGACTGGTGCGTGAGGTGGAAAAGAATTTAAAAAGAATAGTTCCGGAGAAGGAAAAATATTGGTTAACGGATGTTTTCCCTTCTTTCATTTTCATAATTAATGCAGTAATAAACTGGAGACGATAATCTTATTACTGTACTAGCTCTATATCCATGCTTCGTTATGAAACTATGTGATCGGACTTAGTTTTTTGGGAGGAAAATATGGGGGGGAAATTGTGCCTCTGCGTTCCAGCATCCATCGGTATTTATTTGGCTAGCATCCTGTCAGTGTGTGAGAGAGTTGAGGGCTGTTTGGAAACTGAAGCAGTATTTGCTGGGTGAGCAAGAAGGAGACAGCAAGGAGCCTGGGCGTGGCTTAGCTCAACTGTTCTGTACTAAAGCTGCTTGCTGCTGTGAAACCAAAACTGAAACTCCTCTCCTCTGCTTGTGTTTTGCATTTGGAACAGATTTCTTTTCAGGTGGGAGGGGGAGTAGAACTCCTTAGCATCAGAGCGTGTTAATAATAATATACGAAATACTAATGCTCTGATGGTCATATGAAGCAAGTCATGCTAAATTCAGGGGGGGGATTCTTCAGTAAAACAGCTTATTTAAGATAAAAGCTGGTAAGAAGAAGTCAAAAACCTAGTTGGGACTAACGAAGTTATTACTTTAAAAATAACGGGCCAATTCATTTTCTTAGCTGGTTCCTCTTTTCATTTAATTGAATGCTCAGATAAAAAGTCTGCTCTGTGAGAGGATCAGAGTTTCTCAGCCTTATTAACTTTAAGATGCATGGATTTTAAGACTCAAAATTCCCCAGCCAACATGCTGGTTAGGGAATTCAAAGAGTTTTAAGTCCACACTTTGAAAAGTTGATAAGGTTGCAGAACAATGGATTGGATGAAAGATCTATTGTTCCCTATTGTAAAAGATGGAGTAATGTTGAAGTACTAATCTTTATGACAACCATCATACAGTACTAATTTTTGTGACATCCATCATTATCATAAAAAGCCTCGTGATATTGAATACCCAGGGATCTTTCATATAGCTATGAACCATTTCAGGTGAGAGAGATGCTTCAGATATGATGCTTTATATTTTGCTTGGATTGCTGCAATGTCCTTTATTTGGGTCTGCTTTGAAGGCCATTCAAAGATCTTTCACAAAGCCTTAAAGTATCAGAAAAACATCAGTTTGCCACCCAATGTGGGGGTGCGGTAGTACAGTCCCTACAGGGATTATCTTGACTGTACATTATTTATTAGAGCTTGGCTGTGAATTTTGGTAATTGGTTTGCAGTGCTTATATACATTTTTATGTATTTATGATTGTATTTGGAAGTTTATTTATAGTTTTAAAAAATTGTCAGTCATGTAGGTTGGGTGGCTAGATAAATTAAGCAAATAAATAAATACTTCAAAGGATTCAAAATAGAGTGAGCAAAATATTTATAGATATGGCCATGTTTGTGAATATTATATCAGTTTTAAACTTCATTGACACTGAATTAAATTGTGCATTGAAGGCCCAATGCAAGGAACTGGTTCCTAATTTTCAAATAATCAATAAACAGTTTGGGTTACAAATACCTGACAGTGAATCATTATTATTTTCATGTCAGTCTAGCCACGCATTAAGATTTTCTGTTGCAGCATTTCTCCTGGGTGCCTCTTGAACAGAAGTGTTTAGTTTAGTAACACAGAAGTTTTAGCTATAGAGTGCTCTTATATGTAAGTTCGCAGGCAATTAAAATAGTTCCTTTTATTTAGGAACTATTTCTGTTGACTTTATTCTGCACTTCATCTATGATATTGCTGGTTATAAATTGCAGCGCAGTTCTAAACTTTAAAAATGGTTGTACATAACCACGTGGCAGAAAAATAAAAAGAATGGACTTCTTTTGAAACATCAGTTGAACTGAATGTAGCTACTAAAGTAGTTCACACTACTCTAGAATTATATCTGCATATTAAGTAGGTAGAATTTCAGATGTAATCTTAAAAGGCTGCACCCTTACATGTACAAGACTGCAGTGGCATTTTTCCTACTCCATGCTTTTCCCTAATCGAGCAGGCGGCTCTCTGCGTATTTGGCATCTCGTATTTTTAATTCTTGGACTGCTGCCCAGAATGACAGCACAGCTTTTGTAGCTCATTTCTATCATTGTCCCCTTCTCTTCCCCTTCTCCACCCTATTGAGTTTTTGGAAGGAAAGAACCCCTGGGTCCATGCCATGTTAACAAGATTTCTCTTAACCCTCTGTGGTCTCAGACAAAAAGTTACTGTTGTCTATGATCAATTCCATGGCCAGTTTGATTATTAGTACGATGGTTGTCTTTGCAAAACAAGGCAGCTCATGTGATTCATGAATCAGTCTTTGGAATTACATTT
This sequence comes from Bungarus multicinctus, assembly GCA_023653725.1. Taxonomy (NCBI): domain Eukaryota; kingdom Metazoa; phylum Chordata; class Lepidosauria; order Squamata; family Elapidae; genus Bungarus; species Bungarus multicinctus. Next base: position 13,195,388 of record CM042850.1, read on the forward strand.
GCAACTGATCTTCCAAACTTTCTTTGTTTCTCACGGTAATAATATATAATATTCCTCCCTTAGCTGTTTACTGCAATTTAAATTACAGGCTTCGATTCTGCGGTTTTGATCTTTACATTAAATGGAACTCGTATAGTACATAAAACAAATCTGTATATATGGATGCAGCCAACACTAGTAAACTCAGATACAGATTGACAGAGTTGGAAGGGACCTTGTAGGTCATCTAGTCCAACCTCCCGCCCAAGCAGACCAAGCAGAAATAGTACCTTTGCGAGATAACGGAATAGAGAACAAGAGAGTTGGAAGGGACCTTGGAGGTCTTCTAGTCCAACCCCCTGCTTAAGCAGGAGACATTATACCATTTCAGACAAATATATGTCTAACGTCTTCTTAAAAACCTCCGGTGATGGAACACAACAAAGATGAGAAGCATAAAAACTTAAATGATAAAATTACAATAGCCAATGTTGGGTTCAGGCTGTCAGTGAGAGAAAACCTTTGGGTCCTCCATGGATAATGGCGTTAAATTCTCTATCCAGAATAAAAATAGTCTGTTGGGTGCAAAAGGACACACCCTGCATTCTGATGTGTCCATGATATCTGCAGAAAATGGTTCTATTTGATTCTATTGCATACATGCATATTTATTTCTCCATATTTCCTCTGTGTTTTGTGACCTTTTTTTGGCAATGCCTTCCAGGGTGGATTTGATTTAAATCGGTTTGATTTAAATCACAAGTAAAAAGGCTTGATTTAATTCAACTCGATTTAAATCATGATTTTTAAAGAGCGACTCTCATCCCTGTCCCACAGCGGCTTCTCCTCTGACCTGCTGTTGACTCACCGACAGTTCCATTCACTTTAATGGGATGGCTGGTGATGCAGCAGTGACATAGCAAGGTGAGGGATATTTGCCCTTCCTCCTCACACCTGGTGGTACAGATGCATTTGTCTTCAAACCAGTGGTGGGATTCAAATTTTTTTACTATCGGTTCTGTGGGCGTGGCATGGCTTGGTAGGTGTGGCAGGGGAAGGATACTGTAACATCTCCACTCTCTCCCCACCCCACTGCCCTACTTTCCAGCCCTGTTCTCCTGTGCAGGGCAACCAAAGAAGATCCAGCCGATCAGCTGGGACTCAACGGGAGGCAGAGAAGAGATGGGGGTGGGGCCAGTCAGAGGTGGTATTTGATGGTTCTCCAAACTACTCAAAATTTCCACTACTGGTTCTCCGATCTACTCAAAATTTCCACTATCAGTTCTCCGAACTACTCAAAATTGCCGCTACCGATTCTCCGATCTACTCAAAATTTCCACTACCGGTTCTCCAAACTACTCAAAATTTCCGCTACCGGTTCTCCAATCTACTCAAAATTGCCGCTACCGATTCTCCGAACTACTCAAAATTGCCGCTACCGATTCTCCGAACTACTCAAAATTGCCGCTACCAATTCTCCGAACTACTCAAAATTTCCACTACCGGTTCTCCGAACTACTCAAAATTGCCGCTACCGATTCTCCGAACTACTCAAAATTGCCGCTACCGGTTCTCCGAACTACTCAAAATTGCCGCTGCCGGTTCTCCAATCTACTCAAAATTTCCACTACCAGTTCTCCAATCTACTCAAAATTGCCGCTACCGGTTCTCCAAACTACTCAAAATTTCCGCTACCGGTTCTCCAGAACTAGTCAGAACCTGCTGAACACCACCTCTGCTTAAAACAATCATACAGTTTGTAGTATACATAGATTTGCAAAACAGTGGGATAAAAAGGAATATTCCTGAACTTTGTTTTATGATTTATCTAATGATTACTGTGAAATTGGGTGAATGCATCAAAGCAGTGTGTGTTATCTCGGATTGCGGAACTTGGATTCATTGAATGAGTTTATCAAAAATGTAAACATTGCAGAATATCCAGCTTCATGCTACATAACTAAAGCTCCATTTCAGCTTGAATAGACTAAATTATTAATGTATCTTAAATAGAAAACTATCTTTAGGTAGATTTTTACTCCAAAAGCATTTTTTTAAAATAAATTTGATAAAAATAAAAAAAATCTGATTTAAAATTTAAAAATCTATTAAAAACAAAATCATCGATTTTTATCCACCCTGATGCCTTCTGCTTTGTTTCTTAGGTACCCAGATGAGCTGTTTTTCTCCAAGTGCATTTTCTTGGCGTCAGGCTGCATATGTGGATTCCTATTGCTGGGCTGCAGTTCAACAGAAGCAGCTGTCTCAGGGTGAATCTGGGCACCTTCCCCTGTGGCTACATAAGGTTTGAATAACCACATAATTCTCTGTTTCATTTTTTTCTCTCTTCTTATTTTGAACCCAATTCTGAGAAGTCTAAGGATACAAACACACTCTATTCTCTGCTGGCTAGGGAATTCTGAGAGTTGAAGTCCATACATTTTGAAGTTATCAGCCTTGAGAAATACAGCTCTAACATGTATTAATTCCCTGTGAATACTTGTAGCCCTACGCTCTGATAAAATGAGTCCTTTTAGTTTTCAAATGGGGTTGTTAAACTTCATTTTAAACATTTTTATTTATTTTGCAGCATAATTTGGCTGCTGAGTCATAACTAACTATGAGCAGCACACAATGCTGCCTCCTTACTTTGGATGAAAACAAAACAGAATTTAAAAATAAAAAATATTTTTTTAAAAAATGGCAACGTAAGGTTCTGCCAGTATTTCCAGCTCACTCCCATTCAAACTGTTTGCATAACTGGAGGGATAAACATCTCTTTCAAACCCCCACCCCCCAAGGTTATTTGAAGACTTTACAGGTAGTCCTTGACTTACAACAGTTTAGTGATCGTTCAAAGATGCAATGGCACTGAAAAAAGTGACTTATGTCCGACCTTTATAGTTATGATTTTATAGTTACGAACTTTGCAACATCCACACAATCATGTGATCAAAATTCACATACTTGGCAACAGGTTCATATTTATTAGGATTGTCACTGTGTCCTAGGGTCCTGCCAGATTCAGTTAACAACTTGGTTACTAATTTATCAACTGCAGTTGACATTAATTTATCAACTGTGTTAATTTCTTGGACAGGGTTCTGACCAAGCCTTCCCGACACTGTGATTAAGCACATGCTTAGTTAAAACAACTCTTGTTTTATTACAACGCTGGGAATTATGTTCATTCCCAGCCTGTAATGAGTCCCAAACACTCCCTCGAGATAAGCACCCACCTTTCTTTCCTTTGAATTGCTGCCAACAACTAGAGTGCCAAATGAACTATAAAAAACCAACCGAAGTACGAAGTCCACACAGAGCTTCAAGGATTAATCCGAACAGCACGAACAACTTTGCTTCCTGCAAAGGTTTCTTCACCTTTGCCTGTCTTTTATCCCTTATGGGAGGGGCAATCACCTCCAAGCCTTACTCCCGAGTTGCCCCTTCTGTCTCAGCTGCTCTTGCCTTCTAGAAGCTCTGTGCAGACGCACATTGGGAACAGGCTCCCCTGGGTCCTTTGCCTCACTGTTGCCAGGCTTCAGAGGCTCCGGAGTCAGCACCCCATTTCCAGATAGTCCTGGCCCCATCTCTGCATCAGATGCAGGATCCTCATCCGAGTCCTCTCCAGACTCCCGGACTGGTCCCCGTTCTTCCTCATTGTCCGATCCCGCTGCCGTCTGCGCAGGCTGCTGGTGAACCACAACACACACTTAACAACTGTGGCAAGAAAGGTCGTAAAATGGGGCAAAACCCATTTAACAAATGTCTCACCTAACAACAGAAATGTTGGGCTCCCTTGTGGATCTTAAGTTGAGGACTACCTGTATAGACTTTCTGAATGCCAACGAGGAAGGAGACATTCAAATGGCCATAGGTTGCTGGTGGACAGTAATCAAGAATGTGTGAATCTGTGGCCTCTGTAGACGGTGCTCACGGAAACACAAAGGGAACCCTGTCTGACCTGATTAGGCCAGTAAACACTATTGGAAGAAAACCCTGAACCAGGCTAAACTTTAGAAGAAAAGGTGGGGAATCACCAATCCTTTATGACTTGTGGGCTTCAACTCCCAGAATTCCTAAGCCAGCATGGTCCATAAATCATAAAAAGGCCGTTGTTTTCCACCCCTACTTTGAAAATATAGGATCGTAGAGTTGGAAGCAACTTCAGAAGTTTCTGCTTAAGGCAGAAAACTGGCCAACCCAGATTAGATCTTGCTGGAAACTTCATACCATCCCAGTCAAATGGTAGCCTGGTCTATTTTTGAAAACCTCCAGTGATTGTGGCACCCACATCTCCAGGAGGAAAGCTGTTTCATAGATTAATTGTTCTCCCTGTCAGGAAATTTCTTAGTTCTAAGTTGGATCTCACTTTAACAAGCTTCCACCCATTACTTCTATTCTCTACTGCTTTGGAGAATAAGTCAATCCCTTCTTCTCTATGACAGCCCCCCTAAGTAACAGAAGACAGTGATCATGTCCATCCTAATCTTTTGTTCTGTTAAACTAGGCATACCTCGTTCCTTCAGTCATTCATCATATGGTTTAGTCTTCAGGCCCTTGATCATTAACAGATTAACAGAGTTGCAAGGGACCTTATAGGTCACCTAGTCCAACCCCCCACCCAAGCAGGAGACCTTACACCATTTCTGACAGATGGCAGTCCAGTCTCTTCTTGAAAGCCTCCAGTGATGAAGCTCCCACAACTTCCGAGGGCAACTTCTGTTCCATTGATTGATTGTTCTCACTGTCAGAAAATTTCTAGGTTGAATCTCTCCTTGATCAGTTTTTATCCATTATTCCTTGTCTGGCCTTCAGGTGCTTTGGAAAATAGCTTGACCTCTTCCTCTCTGTGGCAGCCCCTCAAATATTGGAAGACTGCTATCCTATCTACCCTGGTCCTTCTCTTCCCTAGACTAGCCATGCCCAGTTCCTGCAACTGCTCTATCGAATGTTTTAGCCTCCAGTCCCCTAATCATCTTGGTGGTTCTTCTCTGCATCTTTCTAGGGTATCATTGTCTGTTTTGTATCACAGTGTCCAGAACTGCATGCAGCATTCCAAGCTTGGCTTCATAGTGCACTTTAAAAATGATAGCTATCATATTGAATTGTACCTAGAAGCTGGCTATTAACCAGTGTAGTTCCCAAAGTAGTAGTGTTATATGGTTGCAACAAGGAGCATCCACGATTACTCGGCCATTCTAGACGGTTATCATTTCTGAATGCCTTTCAAAGGTAGCCCCATGTAGAATGCATTGTAGCAGTCCAACCCAGAGTAAGGCCCAAATGTCTGTAAACAGAGCCACCTGATCCAGAAGAAGTTTCAGCTCTTTAAATATAAATATTTAAAACTGCTTTCCTGAACCACATCCACTCAAGACTGCTGAGGACTGTGAAACAAAAATACAAATGCAGACTAGAAGGAGAGAAGAAGGGAGTGCTATTTAACACCAACTTTCATTCCTGATGCAGGGCAAGATAAAGATCCACCAAAATGTAAATCAATATTAATGCTTACCTTGAAGGATGTCTTATCAATCACATTTTCCTGAGCTAGCAGCTTTACATGACTTAGACTGCAACTCCTTTAATTCAATCTCTTTCTACGAAATGAATTATATACACACAGGATGCCAAAGTTGTGTAAGTGACAAGATTCCAAGTTCCTAACAGATAATATACTTTTTAATGCATACTAGTTATAAGCTTCGCCCCTAAAAACTAACCACGTTATATTGACTTACCCATAGTTCTTCACTTGATACTTACCCATAGTTCTTCACTTATGACCTATTGCTTAACAACCATTCAAAGTTAGGATGGATTCCCCAAAAATGTACTTAGGACACAGCTCTGAAGTTCCGATGACCCTACCCTCCCTGTCCTGCGGTCACATGACCGCATTTCGGGCGCTTGGCAGTTGACTCGCATTTATGGCTGTTTGCAGAATCACATAATCACAATTTATGACATTTTGGCCCAAATCCAGCATTTGCTTTTGGGTTTTGGCACAAACACCTTATACAAGTAGTCCTCGACTTACAAAGGTTCGTTTAGTGACTGTTCAAAGTTACAACGGCACTGAAAAAATGTGGCTTATAACCGCTTTTCACAGTTATGACCTTTGTAGTTCCACAGTACGACCTTTTGATCAGACGATGCTTGGCAACTGGTTCATATTTATGATGGTTTCAGTGTCCAGGGATTATGTGATCACCTTTTGCGAACAAGCAAAGTCAGTGGGGAAGCCAGACTCAACCACCATATTCCTAATTTAACAACCGCAATGATTCTCTTAACAAGAAAAGTCACAAGAAAAATCGTAAAGTGGGGCAAATTCACTTAAAAGATGTCTGACTTCACAATACATTTTGGTCTTAGTTGTGGTTGTAAGTTGAGGACTATTAATGGTTTGATTAAGGACCACGATGTTTGCTTAATGACTGTGTATTTGCTTAATGACCGCAATGATTTGTTTAATGCAAATAAAAAGGTCATTAAATGAGATCACTCTTGTGGGTTACCTGCTTTACAATCGTCATGACTTATGACCATAATGGGCAGGCTCCCTTTCAATCGTAAGTCGGTGACTTCCTGTAATTCCATAAATTGCCATTGTTTACCTTATAGGACTGCAAAACCCAGAATTCTTAGCCAGGATGTCTACCCCAAATCGTAGTCTGTGCATACATTCCCACCTGTGAAATGTCAGAACATTTGGAGTTTCTTGTCTAATCTGCTGGTGAATGACCGCAATAAGATTATACTATCTGAGACTTCTCAGAAAACAACAACTGAATGAAAAACTGCTGGTGACTTTCTACTGCTACACCGTAGAGAGTATCTTCACCTCTGTACGGTTTGCCAGATAGGGTATGGTTTAGCAGATAGGACAGCACTCCAGAAGGTTAACGTCATTGCCCAGAAGATCATTGGTTGCCCTCTCCCCTCTTTGGAAGAGCTTTATAGCTCCCACTGCCTTAAGAAAGTTCAAAACATTCTCAAAGATCCATCTCATCCCAGGAACCCTTTTTTTGAACTATTACCATCTGGTACAGATGGTACAGGATAATAAAAACAAGGACAAATAGGCTGAAAAACAGCTTCTATCCCAGGGCAGTAGCTCTCTTGAATTATACTATATAATGCAGTGTTGGTGCAGTGTCGGGGGTTTTCAATTCAATGTGTGGAGTGTGAAGGATGTGTGTTTGTGTTTATTTTCATGGTCATGATGTGCACTAAAGATGGTGTTTGATTTCGTTGTATGAGGTGCAATGACAATGAAGTAAACTAACTAACTAACTAATTAAATGACTTGATTTGTCATCAACCTGAATTTGAGTCCTGGTTGAAGGTTCTTTCTCCTGACTTTCTCCTTTAGTTTTTCCCATACATTCTTCTGCTGCTTGCCATCTTGCTGTACCTGCCATGGATCTTTTGGCGTTTCACCGCAGCGCCTCACCTTTCTTCGGATCTGAAGTTTATCTTGGAAGAACTTGACAAGGCTTATAACAGAGCCATCAAAGCTGCCAACAGTTTCCGGAACTGCGATACCAGAGACACAGCCAGCTCCCCGCCTGCCATTGAAAATATTGCACAGAGGTAACATCTCTATCTGCGTTTCCAATTTCCTTCCTTCCAGATTTATCTTCTCCCACCGTGTTGTCCTCTGCTGGAGGGCAAGCTTATCAACACACAGCCTGGTTGAATTTTTGCTTCAAGTATAGTGAAGGAGCTGAGTAGGCCTTCCAACTTGCCCGACAAGGGAAGTAAGATGTCATGCCCCTGTTAGAATCTGACTCTGCGGGAGAAGAGGAATATCCGACAGGGAGTAGGAGTGTGGCTCTGGAGGTTGTGGAGGAAACTGGGGAAGGGCACAGGCCGGCTGAGCAGTCAGAAGAAGTACCAGGCCCACCCCATCTCCATCCTAGAGCACGCAAGGAGGAGTGGATAAGGGAGAAACGTGATGGCGTGGTCTACGGGGGAGGAAAGGGCCCTGATCCCCCTTCATGGGCTGCAGCTGTGAGGACTGGTTAAAAGGACAAACTACGCATGGCAAGGCTGCTGGAAGCGAAGTGTGCATTATTTTTGTGCTTATTTGTATTTTGGCTTTCTCCCAATTACGGTTGCTGCGTTATCTGGTAGAAGTCTGCAATTAATCATCCTTGCCTACTGTAGTAATTCCTTCAATGTGGTTTGTGCTGGGTTTTTTATTTTGAATTAACTTTACCCTGGGTGCAGACTACATTTACTCCCTCCGTAAACTGTTTTCTTTAAGAGTTTGATTTCCAGCTGAGGATAATTGGACATTGGGGCCAAATTGGAGGCATTAAAGGAACTTTCTTCTGTTTTTGTGCCTTGGTTATTTTTATGTCATGCCCAGGTCATCACATAAGATTTTTTTTTTTTTAAGAAATGGATAAAATTGGACATCCTGCATCAACTAGAATAGTGTTTGCTGGGGTATTCTGGGAGTTGAAGTCCATCTTCAAATGGCTAAGCTTGGGAAACATAGATCTAGAAGCTTTGTGTCTGACTCCATCATGGCTATCTTGGGTGGCACCTCTCCTGTGTGCCACCTCCTCAAAGACCACATTGTCCTGTCATAAAGATAGGAAATGGGGACTCAGGGGCATCCCTTTATATATCCCTCTCAGGACAGCCAGGAGAGGGTGAGTCAAAGTTTTCAGCATTAATGGTGGTTTCTTCTCCAGGCTTGCAGTTTAGCTTCCAAACGTTTTCATCACCAGACTAGGTGACATATTCTGTGAGACTTCAGTTGAAGCGTTTTTTTTCAGATCTTCTTGTATAAATCTCAAGTGATCATCTTTTTTTAAGTTTGTTGGTGGACTTTTAGGGATTTCAAGGAGAAAATGAATGCCTCAAGTCTTACGAAGAGTTTTAGTACCAGTTGTTCCCACTGGCCTCTTCTCTCGAATCAAACAAATTTATCCTATGGCTTCAAGTTCTTTGGTTGCTACTTTAAGCCCTATAATTGTGTTGTCCCACCGCAGTGCTAAGCCCACCCACCCACTGTGGTGATGTCAAAAGTCTTGCCACTGGTAGTCGTTAAAACAAAACAAAGAAAATCTACCACACTCCCTTTTTAAGGAAGTGCAACTTTTTGACCACAATAAACTACCCCTCTGCCTTACAAAGGAAGTTGGACATCGGTTCATAGATTTTGGCATTAGGGTCAGCATGTTGTCACGTTAATTATACCAAAACCACAGAATTAGTTTAATGTCATGGTTCTGAGTAATGCTCCCAACCAATTCAAAACTCTGAGGCCTTGGCTTCCTCAAAAATCCAGTTTATTGGCTACATCATATTGGCACAGTCAAAGGTGACACCAACACTGAATAATTCCCACGTTTTTGATATAATTAAAGAACTGTCCACCCTTCTCGTGTCACCGGTCACGTTAGCCAACCAAGCAGATGATGAACTTCTCAGCACTCCCTTCTGCCATTGCTATGGCACATTCAGTTGACCTTGGTTCTCAGGAGCCTTATCGTTGTTATGTCTGGCACATTGGAGAAAAACATTCCACATTCCATAAGTCTCCCTAAGTGTTGCAACTAAGAAATGAAGCAAGAAAAATGTGGCTTCAGCTAGAGTCGTTTTGAGAGTTGACACGTGTTACTTTAGATATGAAATAGAAAATATAGAGCAGTGTTTCTCAACCTTGGCAAGTTTTTATTTATTTGTTTGTTTGTCAAAAGCTTACAATACAACAGAACAAGAATAAAGATAAGTTTAAATACAAGAAATAGGAACTAATAATTGGGGACAATAGGACAGGGACGGTAGGCACGATTGTGTGCTTATGCATGCTCTTCACAGACCTCTTAGGAATGGGGTGAGGTCAATAGAGGTTAGTTTGAGGGTAAAGGAGTGGGGGTTTGAGCAGGTGACAACAGAATCAGGTAGTGAGTTCCAGGCACTGACCACTCTGTTGCTGAAATTACTTCCTGCAATCGAGTTTGGAGTGGTTTACATTTAGTTTATATCTGTTGTGTGCTCTTGTGTTGTTGTTGTTAAAGCTGAAATATTCATTAATTGGTAAGATATTGTAACATACGATTTTATGTACTATGCTTAAGTCTAATCTTTTTAGATAGGTGAACTTCAACATCGCTGGGTTGGAGCTTAAGTTCAACCCTCCTAAGCTTGCCAAGGAGAAGAAATCCTGCCTTGGTGTGACATCTGTGCATTTACTTCAGTTAATTCCCTAATTGGAGTGAACAGCAATGGCTGTTCATTGTGCGTTTTATGAATATTCATGTTTAATCTTCCCTTTCAAAACACCCCACCCTATTCATTTGGAAAATGTCCACAGGTGAAGATAAGAAGGAGTGATTAATGTTAGTCACTTAATCAAATTAAATCCAAGGCAGCTGACGGCAGAGTGGTCCTCATTAGAAACACTCTCTTATAAAAGTGTAAGCCATCATAACGAGCAGGATTTCAGATGGCATGAAGCTCTGTTGGGGTGTGCCATGGCAGATTCACACACACATTTGTTTATCCGGAGGTTCAATTAAACTGACATTGCTGTGTCTTTTGATTTGAAACCAGTCCTGTACTATACAGGTAGTCCTCGACTTATGACCACAATTGAGCGACCACAGAGTGAATCTGGCTTCCCCATTGACTCTGTTTTGTCAGAAGGCCGCATAAGTTGGCCATGTGATCCTGGGACTCTGCAACCGTCATAAGTACATGCCAGTTGCCAAGTGTCTGAATTTGTATCATGTGACCCTGAGGATGCTGCAGTAGTCAGAAATGTGAAAAATGGTGATAAGTCACTTTTTTCAGTGCCGATATAATTTTGAACAGTCACTAAATGAACTGTTGTGAGTCGAGGCCTACCTACTCAAAGTTATCAAACTTTGTGAGTTTAGAAGCATTCTTCTGATTAACTTTCTTTTACATTAAATTATTGATAGGGTTAGGGTCAGGAGTGGGATTCAATTTTTTTAACAACCGGTTCTGTGGGTGTGGCTTAGTTGGTGGGCGTGGCTTGGTGGTCATGTTATTGGCTGGGTGTGGCCAACTCAATATCACTCACATCGAGGCACCATCTCCTCGCCTGGCCTCTGATGACTGTGGGGATGCTGCAACAGTCGTAAGTGTGAAAAATGGTCATGTCATTTTTTTCAGTGCCATTGTTTGGTCACTCTGAATGGTCACTCCACACAAGCAAAGTACCAGCAAAGGAGGGGAAAAACACTCCAGAGAAGTTCCTGAGACAGGAAGTCTAGTCCTGCCAAGAATGTAATAAGGGTTAACGAAGAGGCATTTCTGTAAGCAACACCAGAATGTTTCCTTCCTGCCTTCCTTACAGGATTAGGCCGGTAATTTCTTCTAACAACTGGTTCTCCGAACTGCTTAGAATGTTAACAACTGGTTCTAGGGAATAGGTGCGAACTGGTAGAATCCCACAGCTGATTACGGTTAGGGTCAAAGCTACAACCTATTTGAAACAGGGGAGTTAGTTGGGAAACCATCCACAATCACATGATTACTTTTGGGACACTCGGCAAAACGGTCACATTTACAATGATTTGTTGCATCCCACAGTCACAGGATCTCTATCGAACCTAGAATAATAGAATTGGGAGGGACCTCAGAGGCCTTCTAGCCCAACCCCTTGCTTAAGCAGGAGGCCCTATATAATTTCAGACAAATGGTGTTCCAGTCTCTTTTTGAAAGCTTTCAGTGATGGAGACCCCACAACTTCTGGAGACAAGTTATTCTGTTGGTTAATTGCTCTCACCATTAGGACATTTCTCCTTAGTTCCAGGTTGCTTCTCTCTTTGGTTAGTTTCCAACCATTGCTTCTTGCATTGCGTTCTGGTGCTTTGAAAAATAATTTGACCTCTTCATCTTTGTAGGAACCCCTCAAATATTGGAACTCTGCTATCATGTCCTAAACACCATCACTCTGCTAAACAAATAATTCCCTCAACACTGTCCAACTATTACAAAGTCTGCACTACTATTACTATTAATCTTCTCATCACTCCTTATCACCCATCCCTTCCCACTTGTGACTATGACTGTAACCTTGTTACTTGTATCCTTACTATTTATATTGACTGTTTCCTAGTATGATTTGATTACTTATTGTGCCCTATGACTATCATTAAGTGTTGTACCTTATGATTCTTGACTCTTGACGAATGTATCTTTTCTTTTATGTACACTGAGAGCATTTTTACCAAGACAAATTCCTTGTGTGTCCAATCACACTTGGCCAATAAAAGAATTCTAATCTAATCTAAACTAATCTAATCTAATCTATTCCTTATTTTCATTAGACTAGACCGGGGTGTCAAACTCAAGGCCCGCAGGCCAAATCCAGCCCACAGGGTGCTTAAATCTGGTCCGCGGGGCTGGCCTGGAAATAGCAAAGGACTGGCCTGTGGTGCCTCTGGCAGCCAAAACGGGGCACAGGATGGGTGCGTGTCCCCTCATGCCCCATTTTGGCCAGCAAAGTGCTTCAGGAGGCATCCGTCCTGTCTCCCACCCACCCACCAGCCCGTGGAGGAGAACTACAGTGCTGATCTGGTTCCCAAAGAAATCCAGTTTGACACCTCTGGCCTAGACATACCCAGTTCCAGCAACCGTTCTTCATATGTTTTAGCCTCCAGTCCTCTAATCATTTTTGTTTCTCTTCTCTGCACTCTTTCCAGAATCTCAGCATCTCTTTTGTATTGTGGTGTGCAAAACCATGCCATAGTCAACAGTAGGTTCACTTAACTGCCACAGCATTCATTTAACAACTGCCATATTCATTTTTATCACTATTGTAAAAAGGACATAAAATCAGGTTGGTTTCATGACCGATCCATTTTATAACTATTGCAGCATGCAACCATAATGGGACGGCTCCATGATGGTCATATGTCGAGGCCTACCTGTATTGTTTTAATCATGTTTAAATTTTGGATTTAATGATGTTTAAATTTTGGATTTAATCATGTTTAAATTTTGGATTTAATCATGTTTAAATTTTGGATTTAATCATGTTTAAATTTTGGATTTAATCATGTTTAAATTTTGGATTTAATCATGTTTAAATTTTGGATTTAATCATGTTTAAATTTTGGATTTAATCATGTTTAAATTTTGGAGATGGACGCGGTGTCTCAGTGGCTAAGATACTGAATTTGTTGATCAGAAAGGTCAGCAGTTCAGTGGTTCGAATCCCTAGCGCCGCGTAACTGAGTGAGCTCCCGTTACTTGTCCCAGCTTCTGCCAATCTAGCAGTTCGAAAGCACGTAAAAATGCAAGTAGAAAAACAGGGACCACTTTGGTGGGAAGGTAACAGCGTTCCGTGCGCCTTCAGCGTTCAGTCATGCCAGCCACATGACCACGGAGACATTTTTGGACAGCACTGACTGTTCGGCTTTGTAATGGAGATGAGCAGCGCCCCCTAGAGCTGGAAATGACTAGCATGTATGTGCAAGGGGAACCTTTTCCTTTACCTTAAAGTTTGGAGAAATGTTAATTATTCCCAACTTTAATTTATTTTCAAATGTTGAAAAATACATTGAAACAGGAGGGAAAAGAAAACAGGTACCTGGGATTGTTGAGGTAGTAAGTAATTTCTAAAGCAAGTGAAATCCTGATATAACATTCCTGGAAATTGGCTTTTTTTTTGTTTTGTTTTCCAGTTTATGGGAGATCTCCGACAGCCACTTTAAGTACCCTATTGTGGAACAGTATCTGAAGACAAAGAAAAGCTCCAAGAATTTAATCATCAAATACATTATTTGCCGTTTGCTAACTTTGATCATTATCCTCTTTGCTTGCCTCTTCCTGGGTTATTACATCAGCCTTTCCTCCCTGACCGATGAGTTCATCTGCAACGTCAAAACTGGGATACTGAAAAATGACACGAACATTCCAGAACGATTTCAGTGCAAAATGATTGCCGTTGGTATCTTTCAGCTGCTGAGTTATATCAATTTCATCTGTGTACGTGCTGATCACACCGCTGGTAATTTATGCCTTCTTCGTTCCTCTCAGGCAGAGCTCGGACATCCTTCAGGTCTACGAGCTTCTGCCGACATTCGATGTTCTCAAAGTCAAAGCTAAACACTACAACGACATGAGCCTCTACCTGCTTTTCCTGGAGGAAAATGTGAGCGAGATGAAATCTTACAAGTGCCTCAAAGTTCTGGAGAGCCTCAAAGGCAGCGGGGAGAGGTTTGATGCCATGCAGCTCCTGAGGAACCTTGGCTCAATTAAAATGGATGCCATGGATGCCAAGCCAAACACCACCAACAAGGAGAAGAGGAAAAAAAACGGAAGTGGAAATGTCCATGATGCAGCAGAATTGAAAGGTAACATTATCTCCCTCTGCTTTTTTTGTTTGTTTTGTTTGTTTAGGTAGGTCAGTGATGGCGTATTACGACCACGTTGACCTTTTGCTGGCACCCTAGCAATTGCAACACCTGACACCAAGTGCGGCTGTTCAGGTGACTAGATTCAGGAGAGGAATTAGATCAGGGGTCCCAAACTTGGCAACTTTAGACTTGTGGACTTTAATCAGAATTCTCCAGCCAGCCTAGCTGGACAGAATTATCCAGCCAGGTATAGAAATCTGGGAGTTGAAGTCCACAAGTCTTTAAAAGTTGCCAAGTTTGGAGACCCCTGAGTTAGATAGAGAATGATTTCTCTTTTGTTTGGGGTCTGGGGAGCGGTGTGGATGAGATGCCAGCAGAGTCTAATTAGTTCCAACATTTGCACGGCTGGGGCGAAAAGGTTTGCTGCGCTGAGATAGGTGGTAAGTTTGGTGTTAGCTCAGTTACATGTTTGCAAATGTTAAATATTGTAATACTGGGAATAGAACATTTCACCAATGCAAAAACAGCATGGATGTGTTATAACAGATTGGCAAAGGAACTGATTATTTATTTAATATGTGGGTTTATGGGAATGTTTGATGATGTAAAGCTTGGATGCAAGAAAACGTAGTGTATTCGCTCACATGATTGAAGGGGGCATAGAAAACCAGTAGTGAATATAAGTCTAGGCTTGTTGTTAATGATTTCAATTGTATTTCCAACCAATCTCAGGTTTGCGGGACAGTGTTTTGATTTGATACATGAAATATATAGGCCAAGATAGAGGGTACACAGGAAACAGAAAAATAGATTAAACAGGCTAGATAAAAAGGGGGAAGAGACAAATCCCTACAAATGAGCATCCGAAATATACTGATTTCGCTACATGGATTATTTCAAGTTTATGCTAGAACAGCAAAACATAGGGTATCTTTTCATGTAATGCCAAGACAATGGAGAATAGAAACGGCTTATTTTGCTTAAAAATATATGGTAGTTTTATACTCATTAGATTCACTTTTAAAATACGCAAAAAATAATTATGATAAATCTAATTTAAAGTCTGTAATCCTAAACTACATCTTTCTATTATTTATTTTTAACAAAAATAATATGATGATTATCCCCAGAGTTAGTATTCAGCTGGTTTGACACAGTGCTATGGAGAACTGGTAGGGAAGTTTTGAGTAGTTCGGCGAAACGGGAAGAATTACCACTTCTGACTGGAGATTTTACAGTAGTCATTCCATGCCAGTGCCACCAAGGCCACGCCCCAGAAAACCAGGTAGTAACAGAAGTGACCAAGTGAGGATCCCGCCAGCGGTTTATTATACATTATAAGTTTCGTGAGGAAATAGATCTTATCATGGGACAGGTTCCCATCTGGTTTTCAAACGATGCATGTTTCATTAAAAACTAGCTGATTATTTTTAAAGAGGTACTATTTTTGTAATAACATATTCTTAACCATTCATTCATAAGTGAAAATTACAGTCTGGGGAGAAGCACATGACATATGTATAACTTCTAATCAAAATTTTTGCAACATTGTGAAAAATAAAGATAGCTGAGTTAAAGGCAACGCTTGGGTTCAGCATAACAATACTTCTTAATAGGTCCTCTCTGAAATCATGATCTTAATGATTGAATTGAAATTCCATTGATTGATAGTTGTGGTGACTTTCAAAGCTGTGGCAACTTTTAGATATGTGGAGTCAACGCCGCAGAGAATTGCCAGCAGCCTGCCGTATACATCTCTTAAATACGATCTGATTACTATAATCTAGTTTAACCTGTTCAAGGTCTGCATTCAAAAAAAGAAAAAACAGCCTGCCTTGATATGGTCTTAATTGAGTCCACCCCTTCTTCTCAGTTACATATCTCCAGATTAAGTATTAACAATCTCACCTAGACTTAATAATCTCTCGTTAGTTTAGTAAGAGCTCTGAAATGAAAATACTGTTCAAGTGCTTTAATTAAAAGGATAATCGAACAAGTTCGATTTTTCTGATCTTTCCACAGAATCTGACTTGAGCCAAAATTACTGATTGGGATACTGGAAGGTCAAGTAAAAATGGCAGCTTAGCGAGGACTTCTGGATTCTGATGTTGATGGATTCAGCTTGGTTGGTAGGTGCGTGAAAGCTATTCGACACAGCTGAGGGCATAAAGCCTCTGTTACGCCACTAATTGCCTCCCAATGAGGTTTGCGGAGGATTTGGGACAGAAAGGGCGAATAATTGTTGACAATAATTGAGCTGTGTGTGGTTTAATGTCTGTAGTTTACATGAAATAGTAGTGATAAGATAGATGAGGGGGTGCAACAATGTCAGTTGCTCCTTCGGGAGGAAGGGCTGGAGAGTACTGAGTTCGAAGAGAGAGTAAATATAAGAGAGATATTTCAGATTGGTTTCCTAAATGTGTAGAAATCGATTCTTATTATTCAGTATCTCAGCCAGAACGGAGGTGACAGAAAACAAAGAAGAACAATAACACAGCGGGACAATATATAGTAACATTACAAATACCGCATTCCGTAAGTAAGTCAAGTATTATATTCTGTGGTTTATACCAACTTTGAATAAAACTATGGAAAACGAACAAAGTCTTTCACAAGAAGATCTGTGGATAAAGTGTCAGTACACCTCTCACTTGTGCCTATCTTCACAATGATTGTACAGTTCAAAGATGGAGAATTGTGACTATCTAACAAGTAAATGAATACCTATTATCCTCTCATAAAGCATGTTGTTATCAGAAGCTGGATGTGGCACTTTCAAAACCTTTGAAATTCCACGGTTTATATAGCATGGGGGGGGGGGGGGGGGGGGAATCCTCCCAACAATCCCACGATCTGTTAATTACACCAGTTATAGACTATCTTAAAGTTAATGGCTTCAGGATAGTGACTGGAATGAAAAAAAAAAATAGATGCATCTCTTTTGAGAGTGCTGCCTGGGTTTTCTCCTTGCGTGATTCACGGTTATATACACACACAAAAAAACACAAAATATTAAAGACAACTAGACACTGGTGGGACGGAATGTGAACGCTTTGGACCAGACATGTAGAGACTAGCGTTATTAGAAATAAAAAATACGATTTGGGAATCTCTCCTCTCTTAAAAAGACTTTGTACTGTTTACAAGGTAGGTGATTTTTAAAGAAAACCTAGAAAAAAAAGGTTATTTTCAAAGCTTATGGAGACCAACTTGTAACACCAGCAAAAATTTGTTTTACCTGAATGAAATACATCAAAGATAGGAAATCTCTGTAATTCCACCTCCTCCTCCCTAGTAATTCACCAATGCAGTTTCTTTCAACAAGAGGAGTGGTTTACTTGTGTCATCTAGATGTTCCAAACTTCTAGATCAGGTATACAACCATGTGATTTTGGGGGGTGGGGCGATTTACAGGAGCAACTAACCAATGCAACCTGCGTAATATTTTTTCAAGTCAGTTCTGTTATATCCCTTGTGGCCACTAGGCTATGACTCAGATATTTAAGATGGTCCCTTACACTCCAATTACTTCTTAATTACAAGGAGATCTTATGTACTACATTTCATCTATTCAGATGATCTATGTTTAAAGATAAATTAAGACAAAAACAAATTTCCTTTCAGAAACTAACTGTATAATGAAAACAATTCCTTTTATTCCAAACCATCATCCAAGGGAGGGGTGAGGCCCTGGGAACAGGATTCTTACCTGAGGTATCTCAAGTAAATTGTCAACGATCCTATAAATTCTTTAGTGCTGAAAAAAACGCTTTAAAAAAACGGAGAATTGTCCACTGGTTGGAAAAGGTTTACTCAGTGTGTTCTCAAAGCATCTGATAAGACAGGCCTTCAATATCCCCTTTCTGCACTCGGAGAATTTTGTCTCAACTTCTCTCAGGTCTGTTTGGGTGCAATTTTGTTTCCCTTTAACCCAAAGGACTGAAGTTCCAAATAGAGGAATAATTCTGAAGTACCCATGCAGAGATGGTGACGAGGATTATTTAATGAGCTTCAAAAAAACTTCAAAATTCAACCAATAACATTTAGATCCCGTTTTCTGGAGACTGCCATTCTAAGGAGACAGCAAATGATAGATACTTCATCATAGTATTGCAAGTCAAGGACAAATCGTGGAAAAGTTAGGCAGAGAATTGCCAAACCAAAAAGTACAGATGTCTTATCTCAGGCTATGCATTTCGTCTCAAACCGGCATCACTTCTTGTTATTCTGCATTGCTTTCAGAGAAAGCAATATCGGAAGATTGGTAAATGGTGCAGAAAGAGTAAGAGGATGAAGTGTGGTACGCAAAAGGTCATACCCCCCGCGCAGTATATAGCGCAGAAAGAACAGCAGAGAGCGAAGGCCGTGAGATATGTCTTGGAGCGATCCAAGAATACGGAGGATACACAAGTAACAATTATCAGGGGAGCAGGGTGGGAAGAATTATTGAGAAAGAATTGGGAAAAAGAAAAGGTGAGCTGTTATCAAGCTGCCAGTAACCCAGAGATTTCAAAGAATTATTGAAATTTCGAAGAAATTTATTATGGAACACAAAGAGTTACTGGTGGGCGTCTTCGCGTAGAT